>CM065643.1:39549185-40187757 GCA_033220585.1 Dipteronia sinensis
ACAAATCATTAATAACAAAGAATGCTTAGTCAGATATGTTTCCGGTGCTTGGAACGAAACCCAGTTAAAATATTCTACAATCAAAAAAGAAATTCTAGCAATTGTTTTGACCATCCAAAAGTTTCAAGATGATTTAATTAATCATCATTTTTTGCTCAAAGTTGATTGTCAATCTGCCAAATTTATCTTACAAAATGATGTTAAAAATTTAGCTT
This sequence comes from Dipteronia sinensis, assembly GCA_033220585.1. NCBI lineage: Eukaryota > Viridiplantae > Streptophyta > Magnoliopsida > Sapindales > Sapindaceae > Dipteronia > Dipteronia sinensis. The sequence continues at coordinate 39,549,401 of CM065643.1, forward strand.
CCAAGCAAATCTTTGCTCGATGGCAAGCCCTTTTATCTACTTTTGATTTCTCTATTGAATATATTAAAGGCTCTGATAATAGTTTACCTGATTTTCTAACTCGAGAATTTTTACAGGGTTATGGCCAGCATTAGAGGACGCGGCCCTCGCGAACGAGGCAGAAGCAGTCGTGGCAGAGGCTCAAGCATTCAACCCAACCTTTCAGACATATTTGAAAATTTTCAACCCTCTGACTTATCAACTGACTTATCTTTATCTATCAGTCATTCCTCCTCATCCAGACCCAATCACAAAGGCAAGTATGCTATGACAGATTTCCCGGAGCTCAGCTCTCCTCCTTTGACTAACACATTCAGTCCATTACAACTAGACTCTCCCTCTTTTAAGACAGTTACTTCCTCTCGAATAAGTCCTCATTCCATTAAACAAAACAAATCCCAATCCATTATATATCAATCACCAACTCAAACTTCTCCTCAACCCATTACCACCTCTTATCCATATATAGCCAAACCTTTCTTTGACCGATTTTGTACTATGGAAATCCCTGTCCTCTTGGACCAATACTTTGACGAACCCAAAAGATTGGCCGATGCCCTCGTTAACCCCCTGTATTTCAGATTTCCTGAAGACCATTCCAAAAGACATATTTTTTATGAATTCATATTGAAGGATACAGACTCTGTCTTCATCTCCGATGTTTTTGACAAAATCGATAAAGACAGACTTCTTTTTCGAAAAATCAAACTTTGTAAAATTCTGACCCAAGAACAATGGAGAAATCCTAATTCAAAGAAACTTTTTTCCCAACGATTCCCTGTCCCCGATTTTAATTACTGGGACTATATTAAGGCCTGGACTTATTTATTATATGGCCAGAATCCTGGTAACTCTCTTTCTTGGTTCTTTTATTTTAACAAAAATTTCCAACTTGATATTCCATTCTGGTTCTTAGAATGGTGGGACAAATATGGCCCCACAACAGACATCCTTCCCCCCAATGTTAAAGAAGGATACCAGTATTGGATATCTCATTTTGACAACTCATTTTGACAAGCTCTCTGCCTGGGATTTCATCCCTGACTTATTAATTTATTTCAAATAGTTCAGCCTCACATGGATCTTGATGCTCGAATATGCCATCTTGGATAAACTCATTGGAAATATTAATGTACCATATTTCGGCCGCCAGACCAAAATCAAGTGGTGGAGTGGTATGAACATTGCTGATCTAGGTACTCAGAGAGTGGCCTCCTGGTTCAATGAAAACCCTACTCTCTGCAAGACCCTGATTGATCAATCTCCCTTCCTTATGGCCAAATCACAATCAAGAGCACAATTAGCTGCGGCCAGTTCCAGATTGGCTACTGCTAGCACTCCTGAAGAACTCCGACTAATTGTTAAAGACATGAACAAGGCTATGTCTACTATTTCCTCTCAAATGGAAACTGGGTCTAGCGGAAAAGATGACAGAGACTTTAGTGATGAAGATGACCCCACCAGATTCTTTTACCACGATGAATCAGAATCACAGCATCTTTAATCTTATCAATTTCAAGAGACTTATCCTATTCTCCCATTATTATCACCTTCCAGACAATGTGTCGGCAGAACACGACAAATGAAGTGTCGGCAGAAAATGATATACATTGTGTCGGCAGAAAACGACAACCCTTGAAGAATCTGCTTTTCTCTTTCAACGACATAATTATTAATATTCTCATAATGTATATTTACCCTGGTTCACTTTACCAAGGTTAGTTTATACCATAGTTTCTTTTCCCCTTCTATTTAAGGAACCCGAGTTTCCTGGAAGAGGCAGAGTTAGTTTTATTTTCAGTTTGCTTTCAGAGTGTTTAAATTCCTCCCTGGTAATCTTTCCTCTCACACTGTAAATCTTTCCTTTCACCTGTAAATTATCCAACGGATTGCAATAAAGTTTGTGACACATTTCTGTATACGTCTTTGCTGTCAGACTATATCTGCTTTGTAAGAATTTCTAATATATCCTTCTAATTTATGTTTCTGTATTGGCTATATATTATCTTGTGGTGTTTATTGTATGCATTAGTTCTACGTTTTGGTATCAGAGCCTTGCGACTTGTTGAAGGGGAATATTATTAGGCTTTTCCTAGGTGTAAGAGTCAGTAGTCTTTAAGGGTTTTGGCCAGCATTATTTTATATTATTATCTTATATATTATATATATTAATATATATTTTTATTTTATATATTAAATTTAATATATATTATTATTTTATATATTATATATTATTATATATTATATATATTATTATTGTTAAGTTAGTTCTAGGTGCAAAAGTCAGTAGTCAGAAGGGTGTAGCCGTTAGTCAGGAGGACGTTAGGCTGTGATTCCCTTAGACAAGTTGTGAGTTCAAACCTAGGCTTTTTACTATGTCCTTTATCATGTCTACCAATAGTTCTAGACCTGGCATAGAACCTGATGATGACAATAGTGCCACAGGACAATCTATAGCTAATTATGAGACAAATTGGAATGATAATGATCTGAATAATTGGCAATTACCAGACATACAGAAATCCAGCATTTACAAAAAGAAGAATATTCTAGATTTCAGAACTCTTTTAGGTCAAAAGACTAAGGAGATAAATGTCAAATTCCAGCATAACATTTTTTCTGCTAATTTGCTAAACAAGAATAGTTTTAATCATTATTGCAAAATTAGTTACAATGACTTGCATATTGATAGTGTCCAAGTTGGGATCAAACCTTTATCAAAAATTGGTCTCAATAATTCTTTATTAGTTGTTCTTCATGATAAAAGAATAACTGATTACAAAGAATCTATTCTTGGTATGGCTGAAACTACTCTGACTTATAGGACCTATCTATTTTCAGTGCTATCCAAATTTTACTATTGCTCTAAATACTGATGAACATAAAGAAAAATGCTTAGGTATTGACATCCAAACGCACAACTACAAATTCATTGAAAGATCAAGCCCCTATAAACTCATTTACCGTGTTAACTATCGTGTTTTGACATCTGGTCTCATCCCCAGTTTTATTCCTCCTACTATTCCTACAGGACAAACCATATGCTTTAGTGCTTCCCCCTCTGTTAATGTTATGGTTCCTGCTCCAGTCAGATGGGAAAACATTTCTTTCCCTGACGAATGGATAAAAGAAAAAGTTGACCAACCTTTATATCAACCACCATCACGAAATCTAAATAACTGTATTACGGATCAAGATGGTACTCTGAAAATATATTTTCGACGGGGAAACTCTTATAGACACCCAAGTATTTCTGGCAAACCCAGTGACAATAGTTTCCAAACTGCTAGACATTCTTATCTAGCCTATCCAGAGATCATATTGCCAGCCAAATTCCAAGCTTAACTTCTAGCCAAGCTGCCAAGCTGAAATCTTCTTTACCTACCCATCCTATTTTAAATGACCAATACAAACCTAGCTCTAGTGATACCGATGAACATATCAATCTAATCCCTAGACGTAGAAGAACACCTGCCAGTGTCGAAATTCCTACACATATTGCTAGTGTTCTTAAAACTCCAAACCAAACTGCTCATCCTATTCATAGATATGATGAGCCAATTTCACCCACTCCTTCCCAAGCCTTAACTGACAGTATCTAGCCTGGCCCTACCATTAGAACAATTGACACCATAGGACTCTGATATCCGAAATAGATCATGATTCTCTCCTTATAGATTACCATGATCCTATTAATCGACAATCAAGAGAAAAATACGAAACCAATTATACCCATAAAAAACGACAACAATTTCATAACATATGGGTATCTACTATTACGAAACTCAACAAAGAAATACCTTTCTTTGAATGGTATAAAAATAGAAAACAATGAGAAACACAATGTCTAGTTTTATCCCAAACACATTATCGAACCTATAAAACAAAGCATGGAGACCAAAAACAATTCCATCCTCCACCTTGAAACTTCGATATAGACATCAATAATGAAGAATCTGAAGAAAATACAACTACCAGATGTACTCATTTTGTTATCATGGGCACGGAATTATCAAATACTATACCTTCCTCTTCGGCCCAAATTAGGGGCTGTTATGAAACAAAACAATTACACAAACATTTTCCTTAATACTTTAGGAGAACAACTTGACAAGATTGAACTTAATATGACCAAATCTTCCCCGGCTTCTACATCCCAATCAGCCAATCCTCAAGTTTTTGTTCCTCAAACATCCAGTGCTTATTCCCCACCTAAAGCAAAACAAAAATCTGTAATTGACCCAATTACTCCTAGTGTCCTATTATTTCTTGATCCTACTGGAATTGAAAAATGCTTTGACCGATTCTTAAATGAAGATGAACTTCTCAAAAATCTCGAAGAACGTCTTAAGAACCTCCCCAAGCCTGAAATCCATACTCTGGATGAAGCCATTTCCCTTTCAGAAGTGGATGACATCGAACAAATGATCAATAAAATAACTGCAACAGAAAAAGTTGACAGTTATAATTATGATCGATATTACCATAACACAAAACCTTATTATCCGAGACCTACTCCCCCAGACCTCCAATACGAAGAAACTGTTCCATACAGAGCTTATACTGGTAATGCTTGTTATCAGTTTAATAGCGATGGCTTGTCTGAATACCAAACCATGACTGTCCTTAGACAAATGCACACTATAGGATATATTTATATCAAAAAACGAAATATGACTCATGCTGATGCAGTCACTTCTCTAGCCACTGGCTTTGAAGGACAACTATTCGGTTGGTGGACTCATACTATGAGTTCTACTGCCAGAGAGACTATCATCAATCATACCAAAGAAGTTATCACAACCACTTCTCCTCTTGCCGCTAATCCAACCTCCTTTATACCTTCCACATCTACTACAACCACCACTTCAGCAGCCTGATGGCATTGATGTTCTTTGTTACACTATATTCATGCATTTTGTCGGAAACCCAAACCTTTTCCAAGGAAAAGAATTTTCAAAATTGCAAAACCTTAAGTGTAAGAAATTGAGTGACTTCAAATGGTACAAAGACATATTCCTAACCAGAGTCCTTCAACGACCTGACAATGCCAATTCCTATTGGAAAGAAAAAATTATTTTTGGTCTACCTATCTTTTTCTCTACCAAGGTCAGAGATATAATGGTTGAACAAATGGCCAGTTCTGACTGGTCAAAAATTGACCTAAACACTTGGACTTATGGCGAGATCATTAGTACTATAAACATTGTTGCCATACAATTATGTACTGATATCAGACTCAAAAGCCAACTTAAAAAACAAAAACTCACCACCAAGAAAGAACTATGTTCTTGGTGTGAGCAATTTGGGTTTGACAGATTACCTGTTCACAAACGAAAACATCACAAGAGCCATCCTAAAAAGAAGTTCAAAAGACCCAAGCCCAACAATAAGGCTTACAAAAAATATCAATGATGGTATTCTCAAAAGCCTTCTCCAAACCAATCAAAACCGTCCATACAGTCTAAGCCCAAACCTATTTCCCATAAAAGAAATCGTAAAAAGACTCATAAATCTACCAAATGCTTTAACTGTGGACAAGAAGGGCATTATGCCAATAGGTGTCCTGAAGTAAAAAATAAAATCCGAACTCTTGACATCAATGACGAACTCAAGGACAAACTCATCCACCTTCTTTATAATGATTTCTCTTCTGATGCTTCCGAATCCTATTATGATAATGAACCCTTTAACTCTTCTGACAATATTGTTGTAGCCATCGACCACACTTCTAATACTGACACATCTACTTCACCTTGCTTGTCTGACAATTATCTTGACAAACAACCTTGTATATGCAAAGAAATAAATGTTCTAGACCAGCAAGATTATTCTATGATTATCAGCATGATTGACAGTATTAAGGATCCTTCTTTGAAGGCTAAATACATTAGAGAATTACAACAGAAAATTTCCACGGGAAAATCCCAACAATCTGATGTTCCTTCACCTCCTCCTCCTACAAGTATTCCTTTTAGTACCCCTGATTTCGATTCTAATGTCATAGGACGATTTCAAACAAAAGCCAGAAAAGTTACTATTTCTGATTTGCAAAAAGCAATCCAAAATCTCAAAGATGAGATCAAAATCATTAAAATCAATATTTATAATCTCAAGCATCCTTCCTCTACTACCAAAGACAAACACCGAACCTTTTTTTTCCAAAGCAGCCCAGTTTTGCTAGCTCCAGCGATTCGGATGACCCCAATAATAGTCAACATGACACAGAACAACCAGCTTTAACCACTATCCTCAACCATGCCAGCACCTCTGGTCATCTTGGCCAAATCAAAACTTATAAGATACAAAAATGGTACATTGAAATTGACATAAGAATATCCCAAGATTATAATCTTATTGTTAATGCCCTAGTAGACACTGGAGCATACCTCAATTGTATAAGAGAAGCTCTTATACCAACTAAATATTTAAAAAAGACCACCGAGTCCCTCTTCGGTGCTAATAAACAGCAGCTTGACATACAGTATAAACTTGCAAATGCCAAAGTTTGTAACCAAGGTATTTGTTACACCATTGAATTTGTTATGGTAAAGACCTAATCCCAAAATGTCATTTTTGGTCTTCCTTTCCTCCATCTCATCTCTCATTTTAAAGTGACCAGTGATGAAATTATCACTGAATATCTTAATAAAGAAATTCTTTTTCCCTTCATTTATCCCCTAATCATACGTGATCTTGACACCCTCAAAAAAGAATGCATCCATTGTACTTCCTCTCCTACTCCTTCCATGGACCAATGCATTGCTAATTTAAACATTAAACAAACACAACTATCTTTTCTAAAAGATGACCTTGTTTTTAAAAAACAAATTATTCGTCTTTCTGATCCTCATATGCAAGAAAAAATTAAACAATTTTAGAACCAAATTGAACGCGAAGTATGTTCCTCCTTTCCTAATGCTTTCTGGGATAGAAAGAAACATATTGTTTCCTTACCCTATAATGCTGATTTCTCTGAAAAAGGTATACCTACGAAGGCTCGTCCCATTCAAATGAATGTCGATCTCGTAGCTTATTGCAAAAAAGAAATCAATGACTTATTACACAAAGGCCTTATAAGACCCTCCAAATCTCCATGGAGTTGTCCTGCCTTCTATGTCCAGAAAAATGCTGAAATTGAACGAAGAGTTCTTCGTCTTGTTATTAATTACAAATCTCCTAATGAGGCCCTCCAGTGGATCTGATATCCCATTTCTAATAAATCCGATTTGTTAAAAAGGTTTTATGATTCAAAAGTTTTTTCTAAATTCGATATGAAATCCGGTTTTTGGCAGATTCAGAAAGCAGAACAAGACCGGTACAAAACCGCCTTTATTGTCCATTTTGGGCAGTATGAATGGAACGTCATGCCATTTGGCCTAAGAAATGCTCCCAGCGAATTTCAATGCATTATGAATGACATCTTTAACCCTAACTCTGAATTCACTATTGTTTATATTGATGATGTACTTTTATATAGCAATAATATTGACCAGCATTGGAAATATTTACATATTCTCCTCAAAACCATCAAACGACATGGTCTTGTGGTTTCTGCTCCAAAAATTACTATATTCCAAACCAAGGTCCGATTTCTTGGCCATAATATCACTAGAGGAACCATCATCCCAATCCAAAGAAGCTTAGAATTTGCTAACAAATTCCCAGACGTTATAAAAGATAAGACCCAATTACAAAGATTTTTAGGCTGTTTGAATTATATTGCAAACTTTTATCAAGAACTTCGCCTTATTTGTAAACCTTTTTTCCAACGTTTTAAGAAAAACCCTCTCCTTTGGACTGAGGCTCATACCCAAGCTGTCCGACAAATAAAAACTCATGTCCAGACCCTTCCTTGTCTACATATATGTCATCCCACTGCTCCTAAAATTGTTGAAACCGATGCTTCTGATTTAGGATATGGTGGAAACCTGAAACAGGTTATTAACAACAAAGAATGTTTAGTACGGTATGTTTCGGGTGCATGGAACGAGACCCAACTAAAATATTCTACAGTCAGAAAAGAAATTTTGGCTATTGTTTTGACTATTCAAAAATTTCAAGATGATCTGATTAATCAACATTTTTTACTCAAAGTTGATTGTCAATCTGCTAAATTTATCTTAAAAAATGATGTTAAAAATTTGGCTTCCAAGCAAATCTTTGCTTGATGGCTGGCCCTTTTATCTGTTTTTTATTTTTCTATTGAATATATTAAAGGGTCTGATAATAGCTTACCTGATTTTTTAACTCGAGAATTTTTACAGGGCCATGGCAAGCACTAGAGGAAGAGGCTGAGGCCGCCGAGGCAGGGGCCCAAACTATCCAACCCAATCTAACAGACATATTGGAGGATCATAATCCCCATGGGACTCCTGACTTATCAACTGACTTATCCTTGGCTATCAGCTCTCCTTCTCCATAACGGCCCAGTCACAAAGACAAATACGCCCTTTCAAATATGACTCCAAACCCGCTTAGCCCACATTTGGCAAACAAATACAGTCCATTACAGGTGGACTCTCCCTCTTATAAGACAATCACTTCATCTCGAATTAGCCCACATTATATTAAACAAGACAAGGCCCATTCCCTGATATACCAATCTTCCACCCAAACTTCTCCAAGACCAATATCTTCATCCTACCCTTATATTTCCAAGCCCTTCTTCGACAGGTTTTGTACTATGGAAATTCCAGTCTTATTGGACCAATACTTTGATGAGCCTAAAAGATTAGCTGATGCTTTAATAAACCCTATGTTCTTTAGGATTCCTGAAGATCATTCAAAAAGACATATTTTCTATGAATTCATACTGGTTGACACAGACACTATCTATATCTCTGATGTTTTTGACAAAGTTGACAAAGAAAAACTTATTTTCCTCAAAATCAAACTTTGCAAAATTTTATCTCAAGAACAATGGGGTGATCCCAATAAAAAGAAAAGATTTTCTCAACAATTCCTTATCCCTGATTTTAATTATTGGGACTACATTAAAGCCTTGACTTATTTGCTATATGGTCAAAACCCTGGAAATTCCCTGTCATGGTTCATTTATCTTGACAAAAACTTCCCACTTGACATCCATTTTTGGTTTTTAGAATGGTGGGATAAATATGGCACTACTGTTGATATCATTCCTCTTAATGTTAAAGATGGGTACCAGTACTGGACGACTTATTTTGACAAACCTTCTGTTTGGGATTTTATTCCTGACCTATTGATATTCTTCAAGCACTTCAGTCTCACATGGATTCTAATGCTTGAATATGCTATTATTGACAAACTTATTGGAAATATCAACGTCCCTTATTTTGGACGACAGACTAAAATCAAATGGTAGAGTGGTATGAATATTGCCGATCTTAGCACCCAGAGAGTCGCCGCCTGGTTTAATGAGAACCCCACTCTCTGTAAGAAATTGCTTGATCAGTCTCCATTTCTTATGGCTAAATCAAAATCACGTGCAAAATTGGCAGATGCAAGTTCAAGACTAGCCACTGCCAGCACTCTTGGCGAACTCCTCCAAATTGTTGAAGATATGAAACAAGCTATGTCCACTATCTCCTCCCAGATGGGTACAGAGTCAAGTGGAAAAGATGATAGAGACGATGATAGAGACCAAGACTTTAGTGATGATGATGACCCTACCAAATTTTTCTGTCATGACATGTCTGAGTCACAGCGCCTTTAACCTTATCAAGTTCACAAGACTTATCTTATCTTCTTATCATTATTCTCTTCCCAGCTGCAACGCGTCATATGTCGGCAGCAAACGACAAATCTAAGACGAATCTACTTAATTTACTTTATTTTATCATGATGTATAATTATTAAAGTTTTCATAATGTATTTTAACCCTGGTCATGTTAACCAAGGTTTAAACCTACCGTAGTTCTCTTTTCTCTTCTTTATAAGGAACTCAATTTTCCTAAAGAAGACAGGTTTTTCATTTTCCCAGTTTCCAGAGTATTTTGTAATCTTTCCTCTCTCTTGTAATCTTTCCTCTCTACTGTAAAATATCTAGAAATCAATAAAGTTTGTGACATATTCTGTAAACGTCACTGTTGTTAGACATATTAATTGCTTTGTAAGGATTTCTTAATCTTTCTGATTTATGTTTCTAATTCTGCTATATATTATCTTGTGGTGTTCATTGTAAACATTCATTTTACGTTTTATATTAATTTATATTATTATTTTATATATTATATATTATATATATTATTATCTTACATACTATATATATTAATATATTATATATTATTATCTTATATATTATAATATATTATTATTTTATATTATATATAGATATTATTATATATTATATATATATGATATGATATATGTATTACATATATATATATATTAATATATATGTATTATATAATATATTATTCTATATTATTATAAATAATATATATATATACATTACTATATATTATTATTATTATTATATATTATTTAATTTATATAATATAATAATATATGTTAATACATATATATATATATATATATATATATATTCCATTTAATTTATATTAATTGTTTTAAAAAAATTTTAAGGTGGGTCCCACAATGGGAACCAAATGGAGGGTAATATGAAACTCACCTGTTGGGGTGGGTTTCACATTACCTCCTTGGAGGGTAATGTGGTTCCCATGGTAATCACATTCCCGGGAGTCGAAAAACACAAACCTGCTACCAAATATGGGAATGCTATCAGATTCTCATTCTCATGTAAAGATTACCTCATACCAAACGGCCCCTTAGGGGTAATGTGAAACTCATCCCAACATATGGATTTCACATTACCCACCATCTGATTCCCATCTTGGGACCCACCTTAAATTAAAAAAAGTAATTAATATGAATTAAATGGAATATATATATTATAATAATATTATATATATATATATATTAATATATAAAATATTATATTATAGCGTTATTATGATTTTAGTCCCTCTAGTTAGCGTTAATCTGGGTTTGGTCCACTTGTTTTTGGAATTACTAAGTTTAGTTCAGTAGTTTTTTGACAATACATATTCGAGTCCCTACTGTCCAATTCTGTTAGGGTTCCGTCAAGTCAACGAATGTCAACGGGGTAAAACGGTAAAATAACATCAAATGTTCTATAACTTATATAAATATAACCAAAGGGTATAATAGTAATTTACAAATTAATTTTAAAAAAATATTAAATTAAATAATTGTTATTATTATCAAAAAATTAAATTAAATAAAAAATAAAACAAATAAAACATTCTCTCCAACGCGCTCTCTCTCTCTCATCAACCTGCCTCTCTCTCTCTTCCAAAGCTCGCCGGTTAAGGGCCGCTGTCACCAGATCTTCTTCTTGGCCTCACCGCCGTCACCGGATATTCTTCTTCGCCTTCACTCTCTCTCTCTCTCTCTCTCTCTCTCTCTCTCTCTCTCTGGTCGAACCCTAGTCAAAATAAAAGTCTCTCTCTTCTGTAAATCTCTTTTCTTCCCGTTTTAGAAGATCGGTTTGGCGATTTGGTGAGATCGAGCACCAGTAAGGTTTCTGGGTTGGGTTTTGGTGAATGGGTGGTTGTGTTGTGTTCTGGGTATCTGTTTGGTGTTGGTGTGGATTTGTTTTTTATTTTATTTTTCGGTTTTTTGATTTTGGTTTGGTGTTGATTATGTTGTTTCCTGGAATCTGGGTCTTAGAGATGGATATTGTGGAGTTTATGTTGGAAATTGTTTTTGTTTTTTTTTTTTTATGGATTTTGATGATGTTGTGGGTTTGATTTTTCTAAGTTGGGGTTGGATCTGTTAAATCTACAAATTTTATTCTTGGATTGATGGTGTTGTCGATTGAAGACGAAGGTGATGAAACCCATAGAATGTTTTTTTTCTTTAATTTTCTGTTTTGTTTTAAAAATAAGTTAATGAAAAATTTTCATATTCATGGATCTGGGAACAGTTCCCAGATCTACTTAAAAAAAATTAATGAATTATTTTTATATTAAAATATGTTAATGACAAAATTTCATATTCAATTGGATAGGATTTTTGTGTTTGATAATGAATTCTGGAAATAGAAAATTAGGGTTGATAATGATTTCTGGAAAAACAAATTTAGGGTTGATGATAATGATTTATGGAAAAAAAGTTCCGGGTTGATGACAATGATTATTGATGATGATAATGATGATTGATTTCTGGAAAAAAAAATTAGGGTTTTAATTTGGTGGAGATCCAATCTAAATTTCCACCAAATCCATTTTAATTTATTTTTTTGCCATTTTCTAAATTAAAAAAATCGATCTGGTGGATCTCCACCATCCATCTCTTGAGATGGACGGTCTGGATCTCCACCAAATTCATTTTTAAAATTTAATTCATTTTATAATAATAATAATTATTATTATTATTTTAATTAGTTTTTTATAATTAGTTTTTGTTTTTTCATTTTTTATTTAATTAAATACAAAATTACCATACTGCACTTCACAGAAACCTTCATTAAGGTTATTTCGGTCTTTGTACCTTCTGACGATGACAGTCCGTTTGTTTTGACTGAATTGCTAACAGAATGACTAAAGTTAGTAATTCCAAAAACTTGTGGACCAAACCCAGATTAACGCTAATTAGAGGGACTAAAATCTTAATATCCCTATATTATATATATTATAGAATATATATATAGTAATTTATATATTATATATATATATATATTATTATATATAATATATATAATATAAGATTTTCCATATGCAACCAAACACAATTATCTAACATTCCCAGGAATCTGATATAATATTCTCATACACAACTAAACACATATATACATGTTTTCCAGGAATCATATTACTATATTTAACTTTCTCAAGAATCAGATTATTTTGATTACCTCATACCAAACGGCCCCTTAAGGATTTGGTTTCTCGTATATCATGATTCATGAATTAGTCTAACCTATATATAAGCTTGTTTATTTTAAATTTTCCATTTTTTTCGGCTAAAGTAATTTCATTCATGTTGAAATTAAATTCTTCTTGTTCTTCAGTTCAATCCGAACAGTTTCAAGTACGATATTACAAATTACAGTAATGATACACATCTCATCTAAAAACCCACATTTTTCATCCCAACACATGTGACACTTGAAATGTCAAATGATGAGTAGATACATGTGGTAGGTGAGATAAAACATTATTAGAGCATCTCCAATGCAAATATACATTTTTGAGTTTCTAAATAGTGTCACATCAGCATTTCTATTCATTATGGACTCACTTTTGAAAATGTTTTTAGAGAAATGCATATTGACATCTCCAATGCAATTATCTAAAGTCAAATATGCATCTATTTTATGACCAATCATAATAAAACAATTATTCCAATCTCTCTCCTCTTTTATTTTACAATTAAATGGGCTTTATTATTAGTGGTGGAAAGAGTTAGAAATCCTAGTCAGCATTTCTATGAGGGTTTCTAGAATTAGAAACTCAACTCTATATTCTCTAACTTTTTTTTGGCAACATCTTCTCCATATTGAAGTTAGAGCATCTCCAATGTTAATGTGGGTTGTGAAAAAATTAGATGCCACATAGGATAGACATCCACTTTGTTAAAAAAATTCATCTCCAATGCAACATCTCTAGTATAACTTCAAGCTGAAGTGGTAACTTTTTTTTAGAGACTGTCAACATGACTCTCTGATTTCAGACAATCTGTTGGACATCCATCTTGTTGGTCCAGTCAGCAACCACTATTGTCTTCTATTTTGTTTTATTCAACAATTCTAAAGTACATTTAAGAAGATCAATAATAAATTGACATGTCATTAAAAACATTTATTTTACAAGTGAAGCATTGGAGACCACTTTTTCATTTGGATGTCTATCAAGTTTGGTTATATGCCACATATGAAGCAATTGGCTTGATAATGTTAACATATCACCATTTTTTTCAAATGCAAGCCACATTACCATTGGAGATGCTCTTAGATAATTGCATTAGAGATAGTTTTTCTAACTTTTTAATTATCTATCCTATGTGGCACTTAATTTTCTCCAAATGCATATTTGCATTGAAGATGCTCTTAATGTGTATCCACTCACAATTTAACACCTTATGTCACATGTGTTAGGATAAAAAATATGGGATTTTAGGTGAGATATTTAACATTATTCTACAAATTAATAAATATTTTAACTTTTTTTCATTTTTTTATATTTGTTATTTTCTTATTAATATGATTTTTTTTAATTAATTCTTCATTAAAAAAAATGATTTTTCTACATTTTAGCAACCCTATATAGCGTTTAATACAAGCAAAATTTTACTGGAAAACCAATAAAGATACTAAAATTGTACATAAATACCAAGTTGGAAAGACAGATGAAAAAGCTTATATAGACTAAATTATGTGTGGTCTGATTGATCTCAAAGCTTGCTCATCATTTGACTTGCACTTATATTAGTTGAACCCATCCACTCTTTACCCAAAGCAATTACATTCTCCATTTTCTTTCCTTCTCACCTCTATCTGCACAGATGTAAGCTTTCCTTTGTTTCCTACAACCTTTGCCTCTATCTCTACTTCTTCCTGCCAATACCAATAACTTTTATTGTAATCAACTAATCATCCCACCATAAATATTAGACATCGTTAGATTACATTCAGTTGTATGAATACAATCTAATGGATTCCAACTACGGCAACTAGGCCTATTTTTGCTTCAAAGTTGAAGTTTAGAAAGGATTTCTCAAATTAAGCAGTTGTACAAATCGGTAGCGTGAATAATGATAACAGAGTCTTAGAATAAGGAAATATGTTACCTGAATCTTAGCCGTCGAATAGAATGAAATGTTGAAGTCAACGGATGTCTTGACATGACCAGGCAAAGGAGTGGGTGGCAGCGCCTCCAACACTGTCGATCAAAGTGGCCATGGCTCCAACGTGCCAATTTCCATCTTCATCCTACATAATCGTACAAATAAACTTGAGAGATCACAACCTCACAAACAGAGAAAGAAGTGTAAGCAACGGCGACTGTGTAGATGAGACTTGAGAGAGATAAACAAGATTTACAGTAAGGTGTGATGGGACAATGAAATTGCAGCGTATAAAGCCCTCTCGAGCCTCAACAATTTGAAGACCCGCATGTGTTAAGGCTTCCAGCTCGTGACCGATCGTACCCAAAGTTAGGCCTTGCAGCCATCTCACTGATTTCTGCACACATCCCTCTTCCATTCTCTGTATTGTTATCTGTAATCTATTGATAATAGCGTTCCCAGAACGTAATATATATATATATATATATATATATATATTTGTTAAGAAGCACCAAGAATAGAAAATTCTCCAAATCCTCGCATGCCCAATTAGGAGTCAGCTACCAGGGTCATATTGATATAAATATCATAGGTATTTATATTATAATATTTCAGAGTTCATATGATGGGTAATTGCTATAGGGGCACATATTGATATAAAATATCATTCATGTTTGTTGAAAATTGAACTCACAACTTTGATACCCAGGATTTGTATCACAATTCACATTTGATGGTTAAAACTTAAAACCAATCTAGGTTTGCCATAGCCATATTATATCGTCAGGCACTTGAATCATCAAGTTGGAGAAGTGCTTGCAAAATTCAAGAACACAAAAACATGCTCAGGTTTCAGAGCTTCGATTAAAATATTACACCGAACAATATGGAGTAAATACCATTCTGGATCACCGTTGATCATAATAATAGTTGTATTATACCAGATAAATTTTATTAGAACAATGAAGCTAGTGATTAAATGATAAAATGTACATAAATATAAAAAGTTTGAAGAGTAAAAGAGCAGAAAAAAAAAATGCAATGTGGTCTGATCTCAAAGCTTACTCTGGACTTGAGTAATATTCTTACGTAAATACATCCATTGTCTTCCCAAAGCAATTAGTTCTCCATTGCCTTTCCTTCTGATCTCCACCTCCACACATGGAAGCTCTCCTCTGTATCCAACAACCTTTGCTACTATCTCAACCTCTTCCTGCCAATGCAATTTCACAACACAATTACTATATATTTCACTTTGCCCACAACACAAAAGGCATGCCATTTTGCTTTTATAACTATGCCAAAGTATAACTGGAATAAGAATAAATGGTTTTGGTTTGGTTTGGTTTGCCATTAATTTTAAAAAGTCATCATTACAGGGTGCTTCTCTGGTCATGCTGGCCTGGAAAAAATACTAATTAGACATTTATTTTCTTAACGCCATAGAGACGAAATTAAGTTCCAATCAACATTAAAGCAAGTACCAAAGCTTTTTACGACAAATAGATGAATAGAATAGATGAATAGAAGTTATCGGTGCTTCTCTAGTCAGGACGGACCTGAAAAATATAAATAAAGTTTGAGGACCTTAGTTGGGACCTTAGTTTTAACCGGTTGCATAGCATTACAAAATTAGCATCGAGAAGTTTAGTTGTACAGTGGAAACAAAACTAAGTTCCAATCTATGGCAAATGAACTAAAGCTTTTTAGAACAGTTAGGTGGTGTTTGTTTTTTTATCTAATGTCTTATAAGACCTTAATTTTTTTATATATATGGATAAGTCTTATAAATTAAGATATCATGATATATTTGTTTTTTCATTTTTTAGACAACCGTCGCCCCCCTTTGGAGTTGGTTAGGTTGCGTTAGGGTTTATTCAAAATTGAAAATTTTTGAAAAATTGATTTGTAGGGTTTTATTGTGTAGATAAAATTGTAAATATATGAATTGTAATAGGACATTTATGGAAATTTACTAAAATACTCTACTGTATCACTTTTTCAATAAGATAAAAGCCAAGTTTTTTTTTACTTTTTCTATTAGACACACACAATTTTTTTTATATATATATATATATATATATATATATATATATATCTTAAGATAAGGGCAGAATTTCAGGTAATTCTTTTTTTTTTTGTACAATTTGTCACTTTTATGAATATCTTTACCATATTCATCACTTTGGTACCTATTTGTTTTTTCAAAACTCTTCACTTTAGTCCTATTTGACCAAATATTTGAAAGTCAACTATTTTAAAACTTGTGAAAGTACACTTTTTCTCTTACTACTATTTAATTTAGCTAAAATGATTATCTTAACTATAAATTAAAATAAAAAACAATAAAATTATCAATAATAAAATATTAAATAAATAGATTACAAAAAAAATCTTAAATAAATAATAAAAGAATCCATAATTTTTTTCTTACTTTGTATTTTTTTTCATAATGATTTTTATTTAGTTAAAATTATTATTTAACTTTAATTAAAATGAAAAATAATAAAATTCTCAATAATAAAATCTTAAATAAATAGATTACAAAAAAAATTATGAAAAATAATCATTGAAAGTTAAGATAATCATTTTAGCTGAATAAAAATCCATTATGAAAAAAATATATAACATAAGAAAAAATTAATGAATTTTATTATTATTTAATTATTTAAGATTTTTAATGTAATCTATTTGTTTAAGATTTTATTATTGAGAATTTTATTGTTTTTCATTTTAATTTAAAATTAAGATAATTATTTTAACTAAATTAAATAGTAAAAGTATACTTTCACGTGATTTAAAATAGTTGATTTTTAAATATTTGATCAAATAAACTAAAATAATAAGTTTTGAAAAAAACATAAGGAGTAAAGTGATGACTATAGATATAAAGATAACAAATTATAAATAAAAAATAGAATTTATATGAAGTTCTGTTTAAAATAAGAAATAAATTGAAAAAACAAACAGACTTATTTATCTTGAAGGCAATCAGTCTTGCGTAACGAACACAGCCCCACAGAATGTAAGTAAAAGAGCCACAGGGAATATAAGTAAAGGAGTAAGATAAGAAGAAGAAGGTACTTAAATTTTTTTACTTTTTCTATTACATAAATATATTTAGTGAGATAAGAAAAAGAAGAAGAAGGTACTTGAATCTTTGCCGTGGAATAAAAAGAGATTGTAAAGTCAACGGATACGTGAACATAACCAGCAACTGAGTAGACGGCGGTAGCGCCCACGGTGTCAATCAACGTCGCCACCGCTCCAGCATGCCAATTGCCGTCTTGATCCTGTCAAACCATAAAACTTCGAATCAAAAAAATAAAATAAAAAAATCTGATGAACAAAATATATATATACATACAGTGACGGTACTTGGGACGGTGAAAAGGCAGCGCAAAAATCCGTGTCGGGTCTCGACGATTTGAATAGCAGTAATCGTCAAAGACTCGAGGCCGTGGCCCAACTCACCCTTTGATAGTTGGCTAAGACGTATCACTGTTTTCTGCGCAAGACTCTCTTCCATTTTCGCTCCCTCTCCTCTCTCTCTCTCTCTCTCTCTATCTATATATATATATATATATATATATATATATATATTGGCGTCAGTTAAAGTTTTTGGTCGTCCCCACCACTAGAATATCGTTCCAACTCTATCATGCGCATGACAATTGGCATGGCCCATTAAAAAGAGTTTCTTTTTTAAGAGTGTCGGGACTCGGGTTACAGTATAGAGAAATCAATCCTTGTATATAGTCAAACTTTACTTAAGCAAAAGGTCAAGGAGTTTTATGAAGTTAACCCAATATTCCTTACTGAAGAAAACATTTGATGTTGCTGTTGCAAAACTTCCAATGCCCTAATTTGAGAGAATTGTACCTGTTTTACTTTACCAGGTTTTCTTTCTTTTCCTTTGTTTTCGTGTTCTATTGCAGAAACCAAATAGTCAAAAATACATAAAAAAAAATAAAAAATAAAAAAGCATGTCAAGTTTCTTGCTGATGGCCCAACCACAAGCTCCCA
The DNA here is from genome assembly GCA_033220585.1 of Dipteronia sinensis. Lineage (NCBI taxonomy): Eukaryota > Viridiplantae > Streptophyta > Magnoliopsida > Sapindales > Sapindaceae > Dipteronia > Dipteronia sinensis. The sequence continues at coordinate 39,568,280 of CM065643.1, forward strand.
TGCTCTTGTTTTCATTCGCTCTCCTGGTTGATGATCGCAAATATCAAATTAGGTAAAAGAGTTTCATATCTACACTGCTGAAGAGTGAAAACATTCTCAAGGCTCGTCTATATGCGATACAAATTGCTCTCATGGTACTTTGTGGAGGAATACTTTTTCCTATAATGTAGTCTGAAGTTTGTTAATGGGAGTTAGAAGGAAGCTAGTGCGAATAAGTTTACCACTCATAACTCTGTTTCAATGGAAGATTGAAAACCAAACATATCTTCAGATAAAAGAAATAATACTCGGTTTTTCCAGATGATTTGATTAAAAGTAATAATACTACATTGATCAAAACCAAAGTCATTAGACATGACAAATTTTATCATAAACAATCAAGCTAGTAATAAAATGTACACATATACATATATATATATATATATATATATATATCAAGCCAAGCCGTAGAGAACATCTATAATTGTGCACAACCATGTAATCAAATTTGATGAACACATCATATGCCGTTCTGTGAGTGTGACTAGAACACGTACTACACCTGTCACGCTCCAAATTTTGTCACCATATCTAAGACAAGGTGCTCTGAAGTGTGATTCAAAGCTTACTAACCTGAGTAGATTTGTTAATAGAAGTGGACCACTGTTTACCAACTGCAATTAGCTCTCCATTCTCTTTCCTTCTCACCTCCACCACCACAGATGTAAGCTTTCCTCTGCTTCTTACAAACCTTGCCTCTATCTCAACCTCTTCCTGCCATTTTCATTATTAACTTTACTGAATTTTGACAAGCACTTCTATATTCATTGCATATGATTGTGTTTTGTATAAGAAGAAAACATACTTTAATCTTAGCCGTCGAATAGAATGAAATGCTTAAATCAACGGTTACGTGAATATGATCATCAACAGAGCAGATGGTGGCAACGCCCATGACGTCGATCAACGTTGCCATGGCTCCGACTTGCCAATTTCCAATTTTATCCTTTATAGAAAAACCATAAACTTTGAATCAAAATTGGTAAAGTTAATGGAGGAAAAGAAGTAAAGAGGATCTTACAGCTACGAGATTCGGTACAATGAACCTGCAGCGCATAAAGCCCTTTCCAGCCTCGACGATTTGAAGACCCGCAAACGTTAAGGCCTCCAGCTCGGGAACCAACACACCTTTTGATAAGTCTTCAAGCCCTTTCACTGATTTCTGGACAGAACTCTCCTCCATTTTCGCATCGTGAGCTGTCATGGGATGTGCCGTCTTTCTTTGTTAAAAACTTAAAATGCTATTATTGGTCGGCTCCACCTCCACTTGTGACTTGTTCAAATTGACCTAAATCTCTGAAAGTTTATTCCATGGTGTAAAAATATATGTACAGTTTGCACTACTTTTTTATGAGAGCTAATCTGGGTACATAACGCGACCAAATTATTATCAAAATTCATGCCCAATTGATATAACATGTATATAATGCAATGAAGATGTATACGATATATAAATTTAAAAAAGAAAAATTAAATCCCTGATGAAATAGATATTAAAATCAAGCACTATTGAATGCATGATTCAACATTTATAACTGGAAATGAATACTTTAAAATCTTTTCTAGACTAAAGAATAATATGTATTTAATTCGATGTTTACAGTCATAAACTCATACACAATTGTATGGCAATCAAGCTTCATCATCGTGAACAACTCCATCTGTTCAATAAGTTGATTTATGATCTTCGTAGACTAATATGTGACTGGTGTTTTAATTATAAACTTGCCATATGAATGATGTGTGACCATATTGGAAGGAATACACGTCACTGACCACGCCACCTTCTCCACAAGGAGGAAGGAGAAGCTCGTTCTGGAGGAGGAGGTGTAAGGATTTCTAGCATGGTTTCCTTCTCTTTTGGGGTTAATGGAACACCCCTAACAAGGTTCAATGCCATGATGTGCACGTTTGTCCTTTTCCTGTGCTTGTTGTATGCCCATACTCCTGCAGCAGCACCTGCGACTAGAAGCTGTTGCAAAACCAACACATTCATGTAAGAAAAATTTCACCAATCAGTCAAAATTTATTTTAGAACTGTTCATTTAGATCCTAAAACTGACCGGTGATAGCCACAAGGCTGCAGTCTGCATATCAAACTTTGGAGCATAAAGTACAGTCTCTCCAAAATCATCCTCAAGTTTTTTGTATATTTCTTTATCTGACTTTCCAGACTGAATCTCATCGCGAATTAACTGCAGATAATTGCTAATATTATTACCGTGCAAGTTTAAGTATCACCTTGGACAGTTGAAGAGAACATTGTTAGAAGAAGCATAAAAAAAAATGCATAGCAAGAGACGACAGACTCCGGTAAGAAAAACTACCCAATCAAGGTTCTAAGGCATAAATAGTTCATCAATCAGGATTCCATCGCTATGGCATTGATCTTATTAAGCAGCATAACTTCGCTGTTAACTAAGTTTATGTTCCTTGGTAAATCCAATCAGTCAGATAAGATCTAATCAATTAGTTGGTATAATGCTAATGGGTAGTCTTAGAACACGAAATTCATATAATTGATCACTCATTATAAAAGAAACAACCTGCTTGGATCAATATTCATTTCAAAACAAAAGGAAGTACCTTCCTCAGGAGAATGGCGATATCTGCTTGTGAATCTTCAATAGATTGACTCCCACACTCGGTACACCGAACATTGTGACTTATATTTCTTGCCCTGGCGTCCACCACCTGTTTCTTTTTCAATGGATCATCATTACCCTCCATTGTGCGAGTGTGTATCACCTCACCTCAGGTCCAAAGGAACTATCAAAAAAACAAAATCACACAAAGAATTACAAAATGAACAACTTAAAATACAAAATTGCAGGCCTTTAGTTTCAGTGATGCATTTTGTCGAACACTTGTAAGACCAATAAAACGAAACAAAAGTATTAACAGCCCAGCGAATTAGACATTCAAGCTGATATACATAAACAGCACTATGATCTCTACACAACTACAAGAACATTTCTGAAATTCTATACAAAACCCAGATGATTTAAGGTTTTTTATTATATTTTCTAGGAAAAAGCAAATAACTTTGTTTAGCTGGTAAGTGAATCATAGAAAAATGGAGTCGTGTATCCCATGATCGAACCCATATAATATTAGCTCAACCAACCAATATAAATACTTGTATTAGCTTTAGTGAATAAGAATTTTCAGTTGTTTAATAAAATTATAAAAATGAAAACAATAGCTAGAATTCAACATTTCAATTTTTTTTTTTTTAACTAAATAATTTTCAGCTGCCAAACAGAACACAAAGAAACGAGAATCTTACAAATTAAAAATTAAGGAGAAAAGAAAATGAGATTAATTAAGAGCACCTGCTACGTGTTGACAATTGTCAATTGATGATCTTTTCTGGTTCTTAGACAAGGGAAGTTAGCTATGATTAGAGGGGTTTTGGGTTTAAATGATTTCTGGGTTTCAGCCTTCCAGGCACTCCCCTACTATAAATCTTATAAAATAAATTATTTATTTATTTTAAAAAAAATCACTAAAACGCTATTAATAACAAGGGTAAATTACACTGAACTCCTTGAGGTTTGGGAAAGTTACACTTAGATGGAAACGTTTCTTTACTATACACTAACACCCCCAAAACTTAAATTTGACTTTTAAAATACCTAAAATGCCCCTAGTTATATTATTTTATACTTTATTTTTTTTACCTTTTAACTAAAAACTTTATAAACTTTAATAAAAATATGATTCATTAAATAAATAAATAGTTTTAAAAAATAAAATAAATAAATAGTTTTAAAAAATAAAATAAATAAATAGTTTAAATAATAAATAATAATAGTTTAAAATAAATAATAATAGTTTTAATAAATAAAATAAATAAATAGTTTTAATAAATAAAATAAATAAATAGTTTAAATAAATAAAATAAATAAATAGTTTTAAAAAATAAAATAAATAAATAGTTTTATAAAATAAAATAAATAAATAGTTTTATAAAATAAAATAAATAAATAGTTTTATAAAATAAAATAAATAAATAGTTTTATAAATTAAAATAAATAAATGAAAAAAATTTAAAAACAAAATTTTTTAAGGATATCCATTAATATGGACAAGAAAAACTCTAAATATCCAAGTTTTTATGGTAATTATGATGGTGAGAGAAGCTTCAAGGTTCCCAACACTCCTTGGATATTTAGAGTTTATCTTGTCCCTATTAATAAATATTCTTATAAATTAATGTTTTTAATTTTTTCATTTATTTTTTAAACTATTTATTTATTTAAAACTATTTATTTATTTGATTTTTTAATACTTTTTTATTTAATTTTTTAATTATTTATTCACTTAATTTTTTTTAAAACTATTTATTTATTTAATTTTTTTAAACCATTTATTGATTTAATTTTTTTAAATTATCTACTTATTTAATTTTTTAAAACTATTTATTTATTAAATATTTTTAAACTATTTATTTATTTAATGAATGATATTTTTATTTAGTTTTTTATTTTTATTAAAGTTTATAAAGTTTTTGGTTAAAAAGTAAAAAATAAAAATAAAGTATAAAAGAATATAACTAGGGGCATTTTAGGTATTTTAAAAGTCAAATTTAAGTTTTGGAGGTGTTAGTGTATAATGATGAAACTTTTCCATCTAAGTGTAACTTGACCAAACCTCAAGGGGTTTAGTGTAATTTACCCTAATAACAATGTCTTGATTCACAGTGAAATTGAAAAGGACTAAAAAGGTAAAATTTTTAATTTAGATATCATTTTTTTTATGTTAGTCATAAAATTTGAAAAATCTTTTTTTTTTGTTGTTAGATAACATTTTAGATGTTTTGGTAAAATTAAAATTAATATAGAAAATTATTTTGTTTTGTACCTATATAAATGTTGGTAAATTTGTTATGTCAAAACCCACTACCTTAGTGGTCGGAGACTACACAATCTTCGTCAACCCACCAAGGTTCATATATTGCCTTGTTTTGTTTTGGTGGTTGTGTCGGAGTCCATGATCAGATTGCAAGTCCCACTTTTCCAGTCTCAAGCTGAACTTCACAATGTTGCCAACTCTTCCAGCCCTTCGATGAGATTGGATCTGCGTTCCAAACAGAATTAAGTTTTATCGCTAATTAGGCAACTTAAGTTGAGGTAGAGATGAATAATTTAGAGAATATTATTGCTCATCGGATGACAAAGCTTAAATCCTCTCTTTCTAATAATCCATTGGTTTGGTTAGATTGTTTCATTATTTTAGTTACTGTTTCTTTGTTTTCGGTTGAGGCTTGCGTGTCTATTAAGTTTATTGTTTTAGGGCATGAGCGCCCCTCTACTCTCGATTTTCTTTTGCCTCTCTTGTTTTTTCTTTTGTTTCTTTTTTAGTTATCTATATATGGTTATGTCTGTTGTTTTTTAGCATATGATCATATGTGATGCTTTTTCCCTTCAATTCAGTCTGATTATATATATATATATATATATATACACACACACACACACACACTCCATTATCTATGGATAGATCTCTTTGATAGTTTTATTTATTTATTTATTTATTTGCTCTCTCTAGTAGGTTTTAGCAGACATTTTTCAAAAAAGAAAAAAAAATACCTGCATATTATGTACCTAAAAAATAATAATGAATGGATTTCAACAACAACAATAACAATAACAATAATAATATACAGATGAGATGAGGTTGGTCCGATGGTAAACCCCTTACACATGCACCACGAGGTTGTAGGTTCGAGTCCCCCATCTCCCCAAAAAAACCTCGAATTTATGTAATAGTGTAATATAATAATAATAATAATAATAATAATAATGCACATCACCTGTCAGCATATGTGGTAGTGACCATGTGTATTTCTCGGTTTGTGAGAGTAGTTATCTCCCGTTATAGGAGTAGATATTCAGGTCAGACATATATTGTTTGATCTCGGCAAGTACCGCCAGTCCTATTGTAATATATGAGGGGTTCTTTTCTAGAAAAAAAAAATGGATGTTCTGATGGACAGTGGAAATCCATACTTTATTTAAAAAAAATTCGATTTGTGGAGATCCATTTTTTCTATTATTATTATTTTTTATATTGAAAGGTAGTTTTGCTTGCAGGGTTCTTTTTTAGAAAAAAAATGGATATTCACCGTCCATTTCAAAGATGGACAATGGAAATCATGGATCTCCTGATAGAGATCCATTTTTTCTATTTCTATTTTTTATTTTTATATTGAAAGGTAGTTTTGCTTCAAAATATTAACATACATGCATTTTGGGTAAACACAAAACTAGATGGGCAAGTTTGAGGATATATCAAACTATGGGGAATTTCGATAATTTCCCCAAATATTATTATATTTGAGCAAATTGCATCAAACTCTCATAAGGTTTACCCTTTTACACTCATAAACAACTTTATCGTTAATTGACACTCACCTCTCATATCGTTAGGGTTTGACCGTTAAGTGTGAGGGTTGACCGTTAAAAATGGTAAAAGATGGAAACACACCTAATACATTTAAAAGGAATTAAAAAAAAAGAATGACCTCATCCGTCCATCTATGAGATGAACGGTGGATATCAAATTAAAAATTAAAAATTAAAAATAAATAAATAAAAAAGCTAGTGGACCAGCCATCTCTATCTCCATCGATGAAGATGGGTCTCCATTGATGAAGACCGATGGGTCTCCATTGTCGAGGATGAAGATTCCACTTGTTGGCGATGATGATCTCATCTCTATCATCGCGTCGAAGATTGAGATCCTATCGTGGGATCTCTATCCTCGGCGATGGAGACCCCTCTCCATCGATAGAGATGGATCTTCTTTGATGGAGATGGTTGGTGGAGATCCCTGTTTTTCACCTTTATTTTATAGCTTTTTTTTTCAAATTTTATTTTTGTAATTTGAAATAGAATAATTTGTTTTTTTTAAATAACAGAATTAAGTTTCTGTTAAAAAAATTCTTAATTTTCAATTAGTATTATTTTTTAAAACATGTTTTTCAATTAATCTCCATTTTAAAAATTTTATTCAAATTTTATATATTTCTTTTAAGCAAAGCTTTAAATTACTAAAATATCCTTAATTTTGACAATCAAACTTGATCAACGGTTAAGTTTGACTACAAAAGTAGATGTAATCATATAAGTCCCAATTAACGATAAACTTGTTTAGGTTGTTTCTGAATGTAATAGGGTAAACTCGAGGGGTTTAGTGCAATTTGCTCTATTAAGTTTTATAGGTTTTGACTTTTGAAGGATGATAAACCCTTTCCCTCTGATTTCTATCGAACCAAACAGTCCCTACGGTTTAGGGTTTTCATCCTCTCGAAATCCGGTGTTGCTCATTTTGGCTCAGAAATGAGAAATTTACAGCTCTCGTTGAATCAAACGCAGAAGATAAGACTACAAAGTGCTCTCGAAAAGCTTGAGTCTCTCTCTTCAAAGTCCAACGCAAACTCTGTCGTCACCGTCGCCGACTCCATCCCCATATACGAAGAAGGCATCCTCAAGTATACACACGCATTCCTTCTCACTTTTATTTGCATTATATCGTTTGTTACCTTTTTTTTTTAGTTATAATTGAATTATTTGTTGGATTGAATGGAATACAGGGGACATGGAACTTTGGACCGAAAAGGTGAGCTGGTCGCCACGGTTTGTGGTGTAGTCGAACGCATCAACAAGTTGATCTATGTACGCAGCTTGCGATCCAGGTAATCGAAATTTGTTATTTTTATTGTTGTTTTAAATCTTATGGATTTTGTTGATTAGGTTTTGAAAGAATTTTCTTTTTCTCAAGTAAAAACTTGCTCAGCTTAGTGAAAGTTTTTGTCAATAAATAGCTATTGATTGTTTCTTTTCTAGATACAAGCCGGAGACTGGAGATATTGTAATAGGACGTGTTATTGAGGTAAACTTAAATCGCATATAGGTAGCTTCTTTTTGTGAAATGTGTAAACTGATAGGCTTCTTGATTGGAAGTTGACAATTATCTCATTTTTGTAATTGCAAAGGAAAATGCTTTTGTTATATTGTTTTGGATCAATGGGAGCTTAGATACTGTGTATTATGTAGTATGCATCTTGATTTACTTTTTGAGAATTTGTATAATGATCATTTTTGTTGTTCAGGTTGCTCAAAAGCGATGGAAATTGGAATTAAATTTCACTCAAGATGCAACTTTGATGCTTTCTTCAATGAACTTGCCAGATGGAATTCAGGTATGAGAATTTTTTGGTTTCACTTTTCGGTAATGGTCCTTTTGGCAACACATATGTGCTTGTTATATTTTTTTTGTGATACTGGATGCATTTCTCATTTTGTCAATTTACATATTGTTATTAATAGAATGGTAGAGAGAGATCACATACAGATAAAGATAGTGTTTGAAATAAATACAATTTACATCTATTTTTTCAAGTTATGTTATTTGTTAATCTGCTATCATAACCAAATTATGTCATGAAATTTCGCTAGCACTTTTTCTCATGATTAAGCACGGTCTCATGACTCATTTTCTTGATGAGTCATACTAAGGTGGCCTAAAAAGCACCACCTTTTTAATTGAAAATTTTCCGTTCTGTGGTTTAAAAATCATGCTTGTTGTAGTGTTTGGCAGTTGTCTTTGATTGTGTTCGTCTACTTCATTGGACTTTTGGGGTTTTAGAAACAGTATATATATTATATATGAATTAGTTGTTTCTGTTGGAGCAAAAACACCCCTTCTATACTTTTCACAGCAACAAAAAAGGGTGAAAATAGATTAAGAAGTAAAAAGTTCTGTTCAACAGTTTGATAGTTTTATGGCAAGTCTCTAGTTCTTTTTATATTTGATCTACTTAGGCTTGCTTTTGTCATAGAATTTTAGTGGAGATCTATTATATGTTTAATTTGAGCTGTAATTTTAAATGATAATTGCTCCAATATGTTTCTGGGCTGAACAGCCCATGGGATTGTTTATTAATTTCTTAAGATCCTAATACTATGCTCATATGGATGGCATACATCTATATGAGGCATGGGGTATCTCTTTCATTTGTTTATATTGAAGAACTGCCTAAATCTAGCCTAGAGTTGAGGTTTCCCTTTGTTGATTACTAGAGGCGACGGACTGCAGTGGATGAACTGAACATGCGCATCATTTTTACAGAGAATGATCTTGTGTGTGTAAGTGATATGTTACAAAATTTTAATTTATTTGTGTTATGCCGTCAAAAAGAGAACACAAATGAATACTCCAATGATACCAATAACCTTTTCTTTTCAGGCTGAAGTTCGCAGTTCCCATAATGATGGCAGTTTACAACTACAAGCAAGAAATCAGAAGTACGGAAAGGTGTGTTCTAATTTCTATTTTTAAATTTCTTATTTGCTCATTGAACACTTTCTGTGCTATATCTTACATAAAGAAGTATAACATACTCCTAAAAGAAAATAATAGCTAAAAGATTATCAATCAAAAAGGAAATTGTCTATATTTCTGACTGGCGGTTTCTTTTTTACTTGAAAATTAAGAGCAGAAACTTGATCTAAAATCCGAAGAAGAAATTTTTCACATTATAGAGCCCTGACATGGGTGAGATAGGGAATTTAAGTAATTTATAAGAGTAACTTGATTAATGCAATGACAACCTCTATGGCTAAGATTATTTTATATAAAAGTTGCATTACTTAACTGTAATGTTATATCACCATCACCATCAGATTTTTCATTAGCATCGTTATAATAATTTCCATTCATGTGATGTATATGATATTAATGTGATTAATATGTCTACAGCTTGAGAAGGGTCAGTTGCTCACAGTAGACCCTTATCTTGTAAAGAGACGGAAACTGCACTTTCACCACCTGGAACAGTATGGAATTAACTTGATACTTGGATGTAATGGATTCATCTGGGTCGGAGAACATGTTGAAGTTAAAGACAAAATGGCAGTGGATCAAGCAAATGATTCTGAGCAACAGATTGGCAAATCTGATCAAAATTCTATGGATATTGATGGACAAGATGGAACTTTCACTCCACTAGAAACGAGGCAGAACATCTGCAGAATTGCAAATGCTGTTCGTGTGTTATCTGCTTTAGGCTTCAGTATATCCATGGAAGTGATCATGGAAACTGTTAACTTAAGCAAAACACTGAATCTTGATATACATGAGATGCTTGGATCAGAGTTCTATGTTCTGGTTGCAGAAAGCGAGGCTGAAAGACGAAGCATGACAAAAAGGAAACGGTGATCCTCCTGTTATTTTTCATTTGGGAACCAAATGTTGGAGTTTTCTATATATATATTTTTTGGTACACTGGAAATCAAGATGAGACTGTAGTGTTGTGGACAGGACAGTTATGTACACTCCGTAAAATTATTCTTGTTTAAAATCAAGGCAATAGTGCGTTTCACTTTATCAGCTAGAGGCTTGTTGAATCTGGTTAACTGTTTCAACTTTTCTCACCTAATATATGGAAATTTTTCATGAATGTGAAAAAAAAATGGAAATATGGTCATGCCGGTGTATTAAAAAAACAATGGCAATATTTGAAACCATAAGGCAGGATACTAGGATGGTAAACATGAAATTTTGATTTTAAACAATATACCAATCCAGCATACAAGTAAAAATTTTCTTACGATTTACAAGCTCTATCTAGTAAAGTTTCTTCCAATATGCTCTTAGTAAAATCAAATAAAATATTCCTTCTATTCTCCTTTCACAGGAAGACTGTAACAGCTTATAGACTACTCGGTCCATATTGTGCATTGTGTTTCGCCTATTAGAGCTCATCTTTCACAGGTTCTTGGAGGCATTGTTCATCCCAAAAGTAGGGAAACTTCAACTTCGCCGCAGTATGAGGCATGGACCAGTCATTATATATAAACCTGAGGCAGAAGCCAGAATGCAACTTTACCCTCAGTAACCACAAGAGATAAATAACCAAAAAATAGAGAAGAAAGTAAGTACGAGCCTTGTATACACAAAACCTGAAATTATTTCATGATAAAACCTGGAAAAAGGCTGCTTCAATTGTTTTTCGGATGTGAAGCATAAGAAAACGGTAGGCCATTACATCTCTACTTGAGAAACTTTTAACATTCACCAAATAGTTTCTTAAGGAATACAACTGAACACATCAAACATCTTCAATGTTGCATGAACTCACTAATCAGGTACAGGGCCCTCAACAAAGTATTTTATTTTTTATTTTTTTGAAACACTCAACAAAGTAGTGTACTCAGATGATTGTATATTTGTTGTTAATTGAATTCCAAGTCTATGTTGAATTGGTACCTAATAAAAAACCACAACCAAAGGTTGCTTGGATTAGCAATACTTGTTAATGTTCGTTTACATTATCAAACAAGTCTGTTGCCTTTAGGCTTTAGCACTCATTTCATAACAGAGTGAAGCTTGTTTAGGCTTGTGGGCATAACTCAAAAGAAAGGAGTACATGACTCATTAAGAGCTCATTTAGGCTTGCAAATAGTCTTGCTTGGCCTTGATAATAGAGGTTTAAAATTTTTTTTACAGGAAGGACAATAGTTTAAGCTTATAAAGAAGCTCAAGCATAAGTTTTGTGTTAACCAAGCTGAGCTTGAGCTCATTTCTTGAGCCAAGCTCCAAGATGATTGTCTGGGGTTGATAAGAGCTTGAATACTGGTGACTATATAAACAAGCAAAGCCTGATCAGTCCAATGCCATGCATGGCTTGGCTCGGCTACTTTGTAACCCTACTTAGTACATAGAGCATATTCCTTTCACTTGTTAATAGGAGTTAATTACTCTGAAGAAATTGTGAATCAACGGAGCAAACACTTAAGGGAAAGGGATAATGACCTTGAATTAACTACTGACATTGCTCCTACAGTGGATATTGGCACCTTGAAAGCATATTCAACAATTTTGGAGGTGCAAATGTTTCAATCCATAAATAGGAAAACAAAAGAAGTGTATGTAAATGCATAGTCACAGTCACAGCAAATATGGAAGTGCAAAATGATGGAGGAAGAGATGTTACATACACTTTAACAGGTGGACGAGATATTATAGCAAGCATTTGTAAATCCTCATGTTCATTAGTATTCCAGACCTGCAATGAGTAACATAAACAATTATTAATTATTGTAATGACTCAACAATAATTGGGAATCGTTAATAGGGCAAAAACAATAGCTACTCTAATTTGTTGAAAGAAGATATTTGAGATTGTGAGTTAAATAGCCATCCTGACAAACCAAATGAAATATAGCACTGATAACAGAGCTTCACATTCACAAACTTGCCTCTCAACTATTCTGCAAGCACTGAAGTGAAATTACCAATTGCAGTTTCTCTCTGTCTCATACATATTCCTTTCAGCATCACACCACCTAACTATTTTACTTTGCTAAGTGTATTAGGCGAATTTACCTCACTAGGCTGTTTATATATATCATAGAGAGTCACAGACTCACAGGTCTTGTACCAGACATAAAATACCAAGTATTGACATTATAACTTTCAAGAAATTGATCTAAGCTATTAGATGGAATATCTTTGCATTTAAATCTTGATAAATATGATAACTGTTAACTGCCTATGCTACTTATGTGATAGCTATTCATCACTTCATCATACTGACAACATTGATAATACTCCAAATCAACTTTTTACGATTGCAAACGGCATGAAATAGTACATAGCTTCCAGGGTTTGTCAGATGGAGATCAGATGTTAAAATATTATTGATAACCATCTAGTTATTCATGTTTGGTTGCTCTAGGAAGCATAATAAAAATAAAAAAAACTCAAAAACTGTGGAGCATGAGTAGTTAGCTCATTCAATACAATCAACTAGCAATGTGGTAATGTGGATTTATGGACCATCTCCTCCTCACATTCTAATCAACAAATAATTTTATGCTTTCAATAACTGTTGGCAAATTATCATCACCACAATTAGCTTTACGACCGCAGCAGCAATATATTAATAATTACTGTGTTCAGTTTTTATGGATTCAATGGTATATATAGTGACATTGTATCCCATTTCTCCATCTTAATATCCATATTCCAGACTCACATCACATCACACCAAATACCTGTGAGGTTAACCATTTAAAGCAAGAATTGTAGTGCAGTTTACCTGGTGAACTTCGTTTACAGGAATAACAAAGGTGCTATTTGAAAAAATAAAGTATTCTTGTGGCTTTCCAGGGTACTTCTCATGTGAACTTGAGGCAAGATACAAAGTTCCACTACCCTTCAGAACAACAAAAACTTCTTCACCGGAATGCCTATGGATTGGTGTTCGTGATCCTGGAGAAAATGTTTGAAGCCAAACCTCAACCTGTGAAACATACAATGCTTTAAAAAGAATAGGCGGTATCGGTAACGTATACTATGAAGAGATATGAAGGTAGTGTTGGTTTCATGGAGAAGAACAATATAAAAAATCCCAACATTTAATGTTTTATAATACCACCATGATAAGATCATTCGAGAACTATAAAAACTTACAATTGAAGACAGTCAATATATAGAGCACATCATGCCATTTCTTCAATGACTTGGTTCAAATTAGCATATAATGTATGTCCAGTTATAAGACCTCTTGATGTTACTCTATAATTGCCAATAAAAACCTTGATTAAGCATCGGATATGATATTCGCATTTGCACAAAAAACCATGAACTCAAAAGATACTGGGAAAATAAACAACCAAATGGAGTTGGTGTATACCATACCTCTTTCATCCCATGTAAGACTGAACCTGCCACGGTTATGTGAGACAATCCAGCCCTTCCATAGTTATCCAGTGGAAGCTCACTAATATTCCTTACCAGTGGCAATCCTGCATAGAAAAAAAAAAGAAAAAAAAAAGCAATGAAACATCATATAATCCAATATATAAGAGGCATGAAGAGCATACAAGAAAAAATTAAACTGAATGCAGCCAGCTACAGCCTACAGCTAGTCTTCTCCTCCTTTCTCATCAAATCACAAGCAGAGATGCACTGCTATCATCCGAATTACAATATTACATATCAAATTCACAACTTGTTTCCAAAAAAAAAAAAATTCAAACAAATCAAATCATTAAATGAAAAACGAAAATACAATTTAAATGACCAGAAATTCATACCCACTAAACTCAGTTCAAGTACCATTTCATGGTATTTATACTAAATAAATAAAAAGTATCATTTCATGCTACTCAATCATGAAACAAAGATACTATTAAGGGTCTTACAAGCAATAAATAACAAAAAAAACCAGAAGAGTTGAAGCTTCCTGAGGAGTTGAAAAAACTCACCTTTGATTGAGCATTGAGAAGCTTCACTACTTGCGTAGAATAAAACAAAACTCAGCGAAATGAACCAAAACCTTTCCATGTTTTCCATCCAAGTATCAAGGATGCTTTGTTTCTTGTTAGATGCAGCAGTAGTACCTTCTAGTAACTTCGGGTCATCGGATCTTTCAATGGGTCGAAAACCGACTCTTTTTAATTTGTTTCTTTTAATTTAGGGCGAATTACACTGAACCCCTTACAGTTTGGGAAAGTTACACGTAGCTGGAAAGGTTTCTTTATTATACACTAACACCCCCCAAAACTTAAATTTGACTTTATAAATACCTAAAATGCCCCTAATTATATTATTTTATACTTTATTTTTTTTATCTTTTAACCAAAAACTTTAACAACTTTAATAAAAATAAAAAAATTAAATAAAAATATGATTCATTAAATAAATAAATAGTTTAAAAAATTAAATAAATAAATAGTTAAAAAAATAAATAAATAAATCATTTAAAAAATTAAATAAAAATATTTTTAAAAAATCAAATATATAAATAGTTTTAAAAATCAAATAAATAAATAGTTTCAATAAATAAATAAAAAAATTAAAAAAATTAAAAACATTAATTTTTTTTTAAGTATATCCATTAATAGGGACAAGAAAAGTTTTAAATAACAAAACTTATTTATTTTTTATTTTTTTTAACTATTTATTTTTTTAGAATATTTATTAATTTTATTTTATTAACTATTTATTTATTTTATTATTTTTAAAATTATTTATTTATTAAATTTTTTGTAAATATTTATTTATTTAATTTTTTAAAATATATTTATTTATTTATATTTTTAAAAACTATTTATTATTTATTTAATTTTTTAAAATTATTTATTTATTTAATGAATCATATCTTTTATTTAATTTTTTATTTTATTAAAAATTTTAAAAATTTTAAAAGGTAAAAAAAAGTATAAAATAATATAACTAGGGGCATTTTAGGTATTTTTAAAGTCAAATTTAAGTCATGGGGGTGTTAGTGTATAATAAAGAAACTTTTCCATCTAAGTGTAACTTGCCCAAACCTCAAGGGATTCAGTGTAATTTGCCCTTTAATTTATCAAAAATAATAAATATTTTTTCAATATATATAGGGGTGAATTCATAAAGAGCCAAAAATTTTATCGGTTTATTGTTTTTAGCCGCACATTTAACTTTTATTGTTTTTATCACTTTTGGTCTCTTTCGAACAAAAATACCCCTAAATTTGAAATTTGAAAAAAAAAATCAAAAAAGTTAAGTTGTTTTGGTAGGGTTAAGTGAAATCAAGCAAAAGAAAAGAAAGAGAGAGAAATGAAGAGAGAAAGAGAAGCCGCTTTCGTAAAAGAGAGACAGAGAAGCCGGACCTTTTGGAAGGCGTTATCGTGGAAGCTGCTGAAACTACCGTCGTCGCACATGTCGTCGCCGCCACACCAGTAGTCGTCGTCGCACCAGTAGTCGTCGCCGCACCTGACCTAGCACACTTTCCGGCCTTGCCAGTCGTCACGCTAAAACCGCCAGTCTAGGTCGTCGAATTCGTCGTTGTAGGGTGCCGTCGCCGCTATTGTCGCTGCCATTGTCGTCGAGCGTTGTACATGTCTGATTGTTCTTGCTGATTTGTTGAAATTCAACTGTATATGTTGTTTTCCTTTTGTTTATTTTCTTGTATGTATATGTTAAAAGAAAGAGAAACCCGTAAAGTGTATGTATTTGTTGAAATTCAACAGTTACAATGTTGAAATTCATAATTTCTTTTATTGTATGTACCTAAGAAATGATAGGATTACTAAAAAAAATCGCAAGATGATACTTGTTTATTGTTTTTATTTGAAAATCGCAGAATGATATCTAGGACCAGGATAGAGAGTTCCATAGTTATTTTTATTTGAATGAGTAATTTTTTTTATGGATTTTGATGGATATTGTATAGTGCATACTTTATGTAGATTCGTTCAACATCCATTTGAATTGTTTTAACGGTGGATTTTCTTGCATGGACATGCACTAATGTACTGTTAAACATACCAAACATATTTTCAAAACTAGATTCTCGTGTAATGCCTGAGGAAGAAACAAAGACTTTACCTATTTTAAATGCCTAATAGTTTCATAATCAGATGGAATCACATGGTAAAATCCTATGCATACTAGAACATTGGCACATATAAATGGACCAAATCCATCAATCTTACTCATATTACCATGATGTACACTAAACTAACACATTACCAGCGTATACTTAAAATACAAATACATTTTTGAGACATTATATATAAAGTGAACAAAAATTGCTTTCCTAAAATGCTTCAATATTAATTTTTGGCAGAAAGTTGTACAATTCACACGTTTTATGTAAAGACAAATTCTAAGGCTGCAATTCCTTTGGAGGGTTTTGTAAAATACAAGGAAACTTCCTGCAATATTTGTTAGGGTAATGTTATATCAATTTTTTTATTTGTTTGTGAATCATTTGCAGTAGTTGTTGCAGTTTTAACAATGTAAATAGGTGAAATTAGTCATTATGTGATTCTGTGATTAGTGCAGTTTGAGTGAAATTAGTGATTCTCTGCATTATTTCGTAATGATTACTGAAATTAGTCATTATGTGATTCTTTGCAGTTTGAGTGCAATTTTAGCATTGTTGTACAAAACTTGTTAGAGTTGAATCTTTTCTTTTATTTGATATAGACAACACATAGCATAATTTGTTTTTAATAAATAAAAAACAATTCTAATTTCAAAAGTAATGACTTTTTGTCAAAAGTTATTGGAATATTTGGACTATACATTGCTTACATTTTTTTAATTAGTTCTGTTCTGACCTCTGGGTTTCGACAAGAAGCAGTTTGTTACCTTTGTGAAGGAGCAACCAAGTTCTTGTTTGCAAAGCTTAAAGACCTTCAATTGTATGTGCCATGTATTCTTCTCAGTTCTCAGTCAGTAGTTTTGAGGGTGAGAGCATGCACGATGATGCGAGTGGTGTTTGCATACTACAATGAAGGTCCATCTTTTATGTACTTTGCTTATGAGTTGAAGGAAATCAAGTGTTAATCAAGTCTCTTTGCCGAAGGAATTCAAGTGTTAATTAAGTCTCTTTCTATAGAGAGACTAATCGGTTTCGATGTGATCTTGCCCTGTAGTTTAGAGTTTTGGCTTTGATAAGATAAAGTAGTATTTTGTAAGTAATATTATTTTCTTATTACATTACATAATTTTATAGTATTGATTGAGGTTTATATCATATACTTCGTTTGAGATGAGGTATAAAATATTTTTGTATTTTTTGAGATTTCAATAGAAATAGGAGATAATGAGTGGTATTAACTTGTAAGTGTTGCCTTTAATTTGTGCGTGTTTTGTGTTGTACATCAAAGTAAATACTATTATTCTTTTGTTTTTGTTTAGTGGAAGAGCAAGAAAAGTCATTGGCAAATAATACTTAATATGCGTCACAGTCCATATTCAAGTACAGATATATAACTAGTAAATTATACTAATGATACGTTTTATAACTAGCAAATAGTGCTCTATATCATTTGCTCGAATAAAATCATTCTTTGAAGTATAGAAATCAGTTTGACCTGGCATATAATATTCGAAATAACTGGCATGTAACTTGATAAAGCCATGGCATGTAACTTTGTAACCAACACTTGCATGTAACAATACTTAAATGTTATCTTCAAACCATTCTTTGAAGTATGAAAATCAGTGTGACCTGGCATGTAACATTCGAAATAACTGGCATGTAACTTTGTACCAACACTGACATGTAACAATACTGGAATGTTATCTTCAAACCATTCTTTAAAGTATGGAATTCAATATGACCTGACATGTAACATTCGAAATAACTAGCATGTAACTTGATAAAGCCCTGGCATGTAACTTTGTAACCAACACTGGCACGTAACAATACTGGAATGTTATCTTCAAAACAGTCTTTGAAGTATGGAAGTAAGTATGACATGGCAGCTAACTTAAACAATAACTGTCATTTAACATTCGATATAACTGGCATGTAACTTCGTAAATAACCGGCATGTAACATTTGAAATAACTGGCATATAACTTGGTAAATAACTGGCATGTAAAGTTTTTAATAACTAACATGTAACTTCAGAAATAACTGACATGTAACATAACTGGAATTTTATCTTCAAAATAAAATCATTCAATACTGCAGCGTACATCTTCAACATGAATTCATTCAATACTAGAATGAAAATGAATAAAGTCTACAATATAAAATTTAGTACTTCACCCAAACCTATACAAAATTTGATTTCCAAATTACATGTCATTTGATTTCCAAATTACAAACCAATTGACTTTCCAAATTGTATCTATATGGTGTAATCACATAAAAATAGAAAAGTTGAAGAACTTCGATATATAGTATAAATTATTCAAAGTTACATTATATACACTTGAGTGTGTATGGTATAATAAATTACTCGGTATTACATTATATATATGTTTGAGGCCTGTACAAGTTAACAATAACAAGTTCTTATGAATCCTATATCCCTCCTTAGTCATTTCCCATGATCGTAAGAGGATCTGCACAGTAATGAAAAACCCAGGACTTAGTAGAAGATCACGAAACCAATATAAGCATAATAATT
This sequence comes from Dipteronia sinensis, assembly GCA_033220585.1. Classification (NCBI taxonomy): domain Eukaryota; kingdom Viridiplantae; phylum Streptophyta; class Magnoliopsida; order Sapindales; family Sapindaceae; genus Dipteronia; species Dipteronia sinensis. The sequence goes on from CM065643.1 coordinate 39,587,251, forward strand.
CGGTTGTATAACACTAATAGCATTTACAATTATCGAGTATAATAGAAAGTACCAAACAATCAAAAAGTGAAATTACCTCCACTAGAATCGGATAGACCGAACTCTAGATTGGGGGAAGTGAATCATTCAAATCACATGCAAAAATACATCCACTAAAATATGCATGTATATGAATATACAAATTACAAGTCACAATAACATAGATGATACAGAGTAGCCCTGGAACAAAGAAAAAAAAATAGATTTTTACTTTCTCAACATCAAGCACATCAAAGACCATAACCACAAAATTCTAAGCAAAATGAAGCTAAAGAACACAATGTAAAGCATCAAACAAAAATTATGCATAGAAATTCACTAAATTTACTTAAATTCAAACCCCCAATTATATACTTTTCATTATTATAGCTTCAAATAGCTCAAACTATATCAAATCAACATAAAACATCTGAATTAAAAACTGAACTTAAAAAAGATAAATAAGAGTTTGAAGCAACAAGAGATGAAGTTATCCAGACCTTAATTGAATTAATACTAGCCCTCTCAGCACCACCTTCATCCAGAGTGCCTCATAACTAAGAAACAAGCTCATTAGCACGATCCCAACAAAACACAAACTATAGAGTATTAATTGGGAGGCAATTAGGAAGGAAACATTTATACAATCATATATGATAAATACCATAATCACTCAAATCGTCATATATATAGTTGAGATCATGCATGCATCAGTACCAAAACTTGGATCAAAGCACAAAACACAAACTTCAATTGCCACTCAAAATGAACACATAACAACGAATACCACATAAATGAACAAACCTATTACAAGAATTCACCATTCAATAGACAATTGACAGACCCTTCAAGTAATACTAATTTTAACCACAAAACATTTTTTTTTATCTAAAAGAAATTCACTTCTTATTAACTGCAAAAACTTTGAGGCTAAAGTGACGATTTACTATGCCTTAAATGCCTAGACATGGAATTTTCAATACGACATACAAACACCTAATCCAAATTGAAACATCATGAATACCCAATTGAAACAAACAAACAAGTAACCGGAGCTACATATCAAACTAAACAATTGCTTAATTTAGAGCAGTAGCAACACCAGAAGAATTACGAGCAATTTTCATACAAAACCCAATCACAAAACCCAATCATTAGAGCTCAAATTTCGTAAATAGAAACTCAAATAATATTAATATTTCAACAAAAACACACAAACCCCATCTCAAGAGCTAAATATTGGATTTCAATAATCTACCACAAACAAAGAAAAAAAACCCACTTCAAATTGAAGATAAATTGAACAAGCATTGATTTCCAAACTAAAAACCCACTTCAAAAGTTCAACTACACAAACCCTAGATGATCCAGATCGACAAATAGACTCATAACCAAAAAAAAAATTCCAGAAACCAACGAAAATGGAAAGAAAAAAAACGATTAAATCAAAGCAACATAAAGTGAAATCACATGTAAGCGTATGTTTCAGTTGAAGAGAGAGACTCATAAAAGAGAGATGAAGAAGACGTCGTTGGGTTTCTTACAGCTGATGTGAAGAGATTTTAAGACGCCGCCGCTGGGTTTCGTTGGAGAGAGACGAAGAAAAGAAATATTAGAGGGAGACGAAATGGGTTAGTCGAATGTTGGATGAGACAAAATCGGTTTCTGGGTTGAATAGAGAGAGAGAGAGAGAGAGAGAGAGAGAATATCTGATTTTGAAATTTTAGGAAGACAAAACAGAGGGTTTCATGACTCAAGAGAGAGGGAAATTTTGGGTGAAGTAAAAACAAGATTGAGGGCATACTTGTCAGTTCAAGCCTAAAGATCATAAGTATAATAAAAAATAAATTGTTGGCTAAAAACAATAAATCAATAAAATTTTTGATCATTTCTTACAATTTTCTCTCTCTATATATATATGTTAACGGGAAAATTCACTCAGGGAGTAGAATTCCAGTTAACACCCTTAACCACTACTGGTAGGTGGCAGCGGGGTAGGTACCTTCGGAACAATGATTTTCCTTACAAGGCAATAGGAAATCGATCTTTAAACAAGAGAAATATATGGAAGAATTGTATATGTGGAGATAATGCGGATGATATTATTTTATTAATCACATGATTGTTTATAAGAAGAATGGTTTTGATAACTGTTGACGGTGATTTTTGGATTGCTTAAAGTTAATCATGCGTCACACAAAGTATGTAAAGTTTTTAGCTATATAATGAATCGAAAGAAATAAGAGAAGTTGTGCAAGCAAGTTTAACGTGGTAAAACCCCAAAGTGGGGAAACATCCACTGTTGCCGGTGACGGCGAGGAGAAGAGTTCACTATGAATAATATGATTACACACTCAACCTTACTTGCTCTCTTGAATATATGATGATTCGTGAACCCTTGTTGGGTGTTTTTAGGGTCTATTTATACATGCATAGAACCATAATTCTTGGAGTACAAGTAAAAGAAATGTGGTAGTGATTTAATGAAATATAAACAACTCTGACTTATAGGCAGTCGTGCTGATCTTCTTTCCCGTCTTGCATCGTTTGTGTTTTAATCACATCAGGTCTTTTGCTTATTCTACATTCTGATAGCTCTAAGGAAATCTATTTCCTTATCAGAGTATGTTTCATGAGACCTTATTTGAGGATGACTCTTCTTTACGTGTTTGAGTCGTAATAATGTTATCAACATGCTAAGCGTCTGAACGTATCTAGACATTATTCGTGTGTCACTTAGCCGACCGTCTTACAAACCCGATCAGATCTCTTTTACCCCCGACCAGGGATCTTCATCTGATCAAGTAATTATACCCGATCATTCAGGTTTTTCCCCCGATCGTTGTTTTGATAACCCTGATTAATCTAATTATCTTGGTTGGGTATTCCCAACACGACCATCTAAGTAACTCTGATCAGTATTGTAAGGTTATTTTCTGATCATTTTAGGTTGATTCAATTTAGTTGACATTTGTTGACACGTCACTGGTTGTCCCCATGTAACACGATGTTCATGCTGACGTGTTATCTCTCCAAATTATACCAACAACAATAACAATACAACACTGTCACTATCTTCTCTCTCTCTACATAGAATGGAGATGGCGAAATCGTATATGTCGATAAGTGGCTAAAATCCTCTCAGTGGTGGTTCTAAACCTCCCACTGACTTTAGACAACTCAAGAAAAACTTCTGAAGAGATCCCCCCTCTCTTCGTCATTCATGGCCATATTTATAGACCTCGATATTCCTGAGAATCCGATCGCATTAATGAGGATTATTTGGAGTCCTTCTTTAGGCGTTGAAAGACGTTGAGTGAGGCTAAAGGCGCGGGATTTGATCCCTCCAATTACTGTCGTATTTAAACTCTGATTTGGTTGACCGTTTGGTCTCATTTATGGCGTTTTATATGGCTAAGAAATCAACTGTTTCCTCTTACTTTGCTTGGAAGGAGAAACCGACTCTGTATCCTGGTGGCGTTGTGCATTGGTGTACAGGTCTGCTTTTGCTGGCGTGGCACTTGTTCTATTCCGTGTTTTTGCTAGCTTGGTGCTTGTTCTATTATGTGTCTCGGTGGCGGGGTACATCGATATACCAGTCTTCTCTTGCTGGGACATGGTCTATTCTCTACAGATTGCTGGTATCATCGTGGCGACACTTTTCCTGTTTGGCGAGTAGAACACTTATCTTGGCTTGATTCTGGGCTGATGCCTAGGTACTTGGGTACCAGGGCGCAGTACCTAGGTGCCAGGTAGGAGGTACTGGTAGGAGGTATCGGGTTCATGCGAGGTACTGGGTACGTGGTATTGCGGTACCGACTACCCTTGATATCATGAGTAATGGCACAACATGGTTCATGTCCTTCTTGAGTCGCGGTTCTAGTACTTTATCTGGTACCTGGTAAACAAGGCAATTATGGTTCTAGTCCTACCAGGTATCGAATCCTCCTGGATTGCGGTGTCGATACTACTAGGTACCTGGAAACTGGTAATGGTTCCTACCAGGTAGTAACTCAGTGAAAAATTATTCTTTGGACCCTTACCAGAAAAGGCTATTAACAATATATATATATCTATACATATATGCATATATATATACATAAATTTTCAAGTCAGTACGCATTGATATAACTTCATCAGTGCGTTGGATGTGGACCATTAGATTTACATAATTTGACTTAAAGTGTATGCACTTGTCAAAACTTATTCATAATCAGTGGTCCACATGCAACACACTGATATAAGTTATATCAGTACGCATTGAGAAGAAAATGATTATATAAATAAATAAATAATATATATATATATATACACACACACTGGCAGATTCTATGACCCCTTGTTTTGACACATTTTTGTGTCAATTGAATATTTATTATTGGGATGGACAATATTGAATGTTTGTTATACCCTTTTCTCTTTCCTCATTCAATATTTTTAATTTCTCTCTCATACTTATTCTTTTCTCTCTCCTAAATTTTATTATTTTATTCAAATCCCCTTTTTTTTCTTCTTTTCTTTTCACGTTATTTTTCCACTTTTATTTTTTTCCTTGGTCATTTATTTTCAAGGTTTTTGTTTTGTCATTTAACTTTTCATATATATATATATAGAGAGAGAGAGAGAGAGAGAGAGAGAGAGAGAGAGAGAGAGAGAGAGAGAGAGAGAGAGAGAGAGAAGAGAGAGAGTTTTTTTTTCCTTTTTTTCATTTCTTATTTCATTAGCTCCCTCCAACCATATGATTTTACAAAGTTGAACAATATTATTATTTTAACATATATCGGTCATGTGAATGTATTTGCAACGATTGAACAATAGCATCATACATTCATACATTTTATTTTCTTTTTCTTTTTTGGAATAGGTTTACAAACAATTAGATGCAGCAATCTTAGCATGAATTTGTAAAGGGACAACTTAATAGCTCTATGATTTAGGATACAAATCAATTCAAACAAGGTACACATAAGTAATTCTATGAAAAACTACAAACAAATAAAATTGGTAAAATAAAAACTAGAAACAAATAAAAATAGAAGAACTAATTAACAAAAATTTAGCATACTGCAAACTACTATAAGTCTTTTCAATTCAATTTTTTTTGTCATTATGATAAGGATGTAAAATTAATTTCATGCTAATCCAAGGAAATAGGGAGGGAGAAGAAATATATAATATTTTTTAAGAGTATTTAAAGGAGCTGAGTGAATAAAGAAGTTCACGTTGGTAGAGCGAATAAGCAAAAGAGATAAAAAAACACATTCAGGAGAAAGATTAAAAATAAATAAGGAAAGAGAATTATTAAAGTTGACAAAAGAGGAGAGAGGAAATAGGAAATGATATAAAATAATATTAATGGACGAGAAAGAAAAAATGATTAGTGTGTTGATCTTATCCATACAAATAACTAGATCCAATGGATACAAAAGTGTGTCAAAAAATGTATACAAAATTGGGGTTATGGATCCTGCCCATATATATATATATATATATATATATATATATATATATATATATATATATAGTTTTTATGCTAATCTGTAATCAGCTGAATTTGCAAATAATTTATTGTTTTGTAAATTATTTCACTGAATTTATTATAAATAATAGGCTTGACAATGTTTTCTTTTATTTTTTTAAAAGAAAAGGTTTACACAATTTGAAAAATCAATAAAAAAGTTATATTTACTTTTGGCAAAAATTCATAACTAATCCTTAAATTATAGGAAGTTATAAATTTAGTTATTTATTATAACTTTATTGTTTGTGTCAACATTTGCAGTTTTGTGGATTATAATGCCAGTGAGTTGCAACATGTAAAATACTAAGAGAGAGAGAGAGATAAAATGCATATAAAAAATATAGATCTTGAGATAGAGAGAGAAAAGAAATAAATAGAAAGTTAAAGAAAGTTACACAAAGAGAGTTAAATGTTAGAGAGAGAAAGTTATTGTTAAAGAACAAAACTTAATTTCGATTTCAAAAAATTGTAGACATTAAATTTATATGCTAGTTATAAATGGAATTTTACACACGCTAGATATACATTGAATTTTACACTGTAAATATAGATCGAAATTCACGTCTATCTAATTTTTTTAGAAATTAAAATGAATGAATTCATTAATTTCTCTTTTTAACTTTTGATTTTCTCTTTCTAACTCTCAACTTTCGCTATCTAAGTTATAAAGTTGTTGGAAATTGAACTTTATCTTTCTAAATATTGGCATATCAATGATCATAGTAAAACTAAACAGGTTTGGATGCAAAAAGGAAAAGAGATAAGAGAGAGAGATACACAATAGAAAGAGAGAAGAGAGAAATACATGATGGAAAGAGATAAGAGAGAAAAACCTAGTGAGGGATACACAGTAAAAACATAAGATGTCTATTTTGGTCACATTGTGGCTCAAGTTAACAAGAATAGAAAAGTTATTAGGGGTGGACGAAATAATTTTTTTTTCATAATTTTATGAATTGTGGGAATATAAATCAAACTATAGGGTATAGTTTGTCTATTAATTGAAACTGTAGGGTAGTTTGTGGCCAATAATGAAATTAGAGGGTGTTTTTTTGATCAATAATGCAAACTAGAGGGTGGTATTAATAATAACCCATAAAATTTAACTGTGAAGATAATCTATATACATTGGAAAGCATTACATTACACAGACAGAGCTTAACAAAAACCTTACCCATTTGAGAACCCAAAGTCCCTTGCGCTGTGCCCTCTCTCGGTCGTTGATTTTCTGGTGTCTGGTCGGAGTCTATATGGTCGTCTCTTCCCAATTCCACAAACAGGTCAATTTCTGTTCTTTTCTTTGTTGAACTATTAATGAGTAGGAGGAGGCTTGGTGTTCCATTTGCTTTTTGAGAAAATTTGGAAAGAGAACCCCACTTAGTAATGGTATATGCAACCTCTATGTATCGGTTGCTCCGGTTACCAAATGGGGGTTTAGGGTTTAGGGTTTTAGGCAGTGTGAATTTAGAAAAAAAAAAAAAAACAATTTCACTTCATAAAAGCTTTTAAGGATTTTGTTTTATTACTTTATTTATACTGTTGTAAATCCTTGATACCTTAATTCAGGAAGAAAACAACTTTCCCAGGAAGAAAGAAACTGTTGAAATGTGTAGTGTTTACTGCGGTTGTGGAACTGGTTATTGATCTCAGCTATATAAGTAGTGTATTTTCTTTTTTTGACATTCATATTTGCAGGCAGTTCTTATTTTATGACCTGGAAGATTGCAGGAGTTTTGAATGCTTTCAACAATCTCCATTAGTGTCATAACATTCATTTCTCTAGTGTTTATTTGTGTTCAAAATAAGCTTACCTCAGTTTCGAATTAATTCCTTTCGTAATAGTTCTTTGCTCCTTGTATTTGCATGTGGTGTTGCCCATTTGTTATGTTTTACGTTGTAGATTAGACAGCATTAGCATAGTCACTGATAAGGCACCATCTCTATGCAGATTCTTTGATATTACAAGCTCTGGAAACATGAAGATCAGCAGCTATGTTGGCATTAGAAAATCAAATTTTTTGCTTGTACATCCAGAGTTACCTGCTTTTACATATTTTAAACCCCAGGTTAACGTCTGCATCAACTCTTAGGATCACAAGTAATAATGACAAGAATTCACGGTTGATTACCCGGTTTCAGTATTCGGTTGCTGATAGAAATTTTTCATCTAGTTCTGTGAATGCATCTGTGTCCAAGCCAAACACTGGTCGTTCAGGTTCGAAACAAGGAGGTTCCTCATCCTTGTATAGTCGTCCTAGTTTATTGGATATGAAGAATGAAAGGATAGCAAATCGTGCCAAGGTTTATGATTTCTTGCGGGGAATTGGCATTGTTCCTGACGAGCTTGATGGGTTAGAACTTCCTGTGACGGTTGAGGTTATGAGGGAACGTGTGGATTTCCTTCATAATTTAGGGCTGACAATTGATGACATCAACAGTTACCCATTGGTTCTTGGGTGCAGTGTGAAAAAGAACATGATACCGGTGCTTGACTACCTGGGAAAATTGGGCGTTAGGAAATCCACTTTCACAGAGTTCTTGAGAAGATACCCACAAGTTCTCCATGCTAGCGTTGTTGTAGACCTTGCTCCAGTGGTCAAGTATCTGCAAGGGCTGGATATCAAACTAAGTGATATTCCTCGGGTTCTTGAGAGATATCCAGAAGTTTTGGGATTCAAGCTTGAGGGGACCATGAGCACATCAGTGGCTTATTTGGTTGGAATAGGAGTAGCAAGGAGAGAAATTGGGGGAATTTTAACTAGCTACCCAGAGATATTAGGGATGCGAGTGGGCCGAGTGGTCAAACCTTTTGTGGAGTATCTCGAAGGCTTGGGTATTCCAAGATTTGCTATAGCTAAATTGATAGAAAAGCGACCCCACATGTTGGGATTTGGATTAGAGGAGAGGGTGAAACCAAATGTCGAATCCCTTCTTGAGTTTTATGTTAGAAGAGAAACACTTCCTTCTGTAGTGGCACAATATCCTGAAATGATAGGGATTGACCTGAAACCAAAGCTTATTGGTCAACAGAATTTACTCAAATCTGTTATTGATTCCAGTCCTGAGGATTTTGGTAGCATTATTGAGAAGATGCCTCAGGTTGTTAGTGTAACTAATTCTGCTATTATAAAACATGTGGACTTCCTAAAGGATTGTGGATTCTCCTTGGATCAAGTGAGGAGGATGGTTGTGGGGTGTCCCCAAGTGCTTGCTTTGAACATTGACATTATGAAACTTAGCTTCAATTACTTCCAAAGGGAGATGCAAAGACCTCCGGATGATCTGGTTGCTTTCCCAGCATACTTTACTTATGGTCTGGAGTCCACTATTAAACGAAGACACAAGATGATTGTGAAGAAGGGTTTGAAATGTTCTCTATCTTGGCTTCTGAATTGCTCTGATGAGAAGTTTGAGGAACGGATGGACTATGACACTATTGACATGGAGGAGATGGAAACTGATGCCATCATTTGACATGAATACTCTTATGGACCAAAGGAGTGGCGACGAATCAGATTCTGAATACGAGGAAGATAGTGACGATGAGTATGTATAAAATGATGAGTCTGCATTTGAGGAAGTTGGGCATTTTTCTAAATTGGAACTGCGTATAAGGGAATGGGTGCAATATCTAAAAGGTAAACCCTTTGGACAGAAACATTTAAAAGCATTTGAGGCTACTCTTGTGTATGCTTATGTCTGATATGCTTTATCCCAAAACAAGACACAACTTGGTTGCACTAATTATTGTGTCTTCGCTGATGCAATAGCCACACATGTAGTGTTTGTAAGTCTTGTTAATGTCATTACCAGTATATTTTTGGTTGGCTAGGAACTGATCAGAAATAAACATCTTAAATATTTGCTTTTTGTGTTCAATATTCAGTAATAATACAAACGAAGTCTATGTCTATCACTCTATCCTAAGTAAAACGCAATGCTTTGACTTGAATGAAGAAAAATAACTGGCAGTGTGTCCAGTTATCCTATAATTAAACTTCGGATGCTGAATGGAATCAAGGGGGGACAATCCAGCTTCTGACATCAAGGAAGATAGCGGTAATCAAGGGAGAAGTACAACAATTTGTACACAGCTGAGATGGAAACTGTCTCATAATTTGACATAGGCACTATGGAGAGTGGATCAATGAGCAGCTTCTGGCTCTTAAAGATAGTGACAATGAATCAACTTCCTGCTGTTCTCTGCTTTCGACAAACTTGGCTTTTCGAAATTGGATCCTCCTGTAAAAAGAGTATGTGCAAGCAATATTCAAAGTGCAAACTTTTACTGAAGCATTTTAATCCATTTAAGACTACTCTTGTGTGTATCCAATACAGGTAATGAACATATATTTTAATTACCGAGTAGTATTTTAAATCGCAAGATAAGAAATCATTGTTGCAGTAGTGATTGTCTTCCCTGATGTGCATGCCATGCTTGTTGAGTTCTTGTACAGTACCTAAGCAATTGATGCTATTTACAAGTAGATTTTTTTGTTAGTCAAGAGCTGATTTAAATTTAAAGTAAAATATCTTTACGGTTAGATCACTGCATCTGATACTTGTAGATGGGCCTTCTGGCCTGATTTATTTAGATATTGCTGATAAACCAGTCTGATATATGGTATTGAGGTGAATTTCTAAAAATATGTTGTAATATTTGGGAATAATAATGTTTCCTTGGTATTATATGCTTTGGTCTTTTACTATTTTAATTTCTTTTGTGATATCCAAATGATATCTTTGAACTGTCTGTTCTAATTAACAAGTCCGACTCTCTGACAAAACTTGAGATGGTTTAGTGGCAAGTCCCTCGTGCTTACACTTTTGAGGTTGTGAATTCAAATCATATCTCCCTCCCTCAAATCAAATCCGAAATTTGTAGTTCAAAATAAAACCCAGCTCTCTTAAACAAAATAGATAGCAGATATGATCATATATGTGCCCGTTAAGGCATGTGATGGTCTAATGTTTATGGCATTATAAATATTACAGACAGCACTTTGTCCACATTTCTCTTATGCCTTCGTAATAAATTTTCTCAAATAAGAAATTCTTTATTGATTGATACTCTAAAAATGCAGTATATATTTCAAGAATATGTAACTTTCCAAGATTCTCCGATGAACTTGGAATTATATACATTCTATCCAATCGAAAAGGGAAGAGATTTACTAAGTATCGATCCATCCTCATGTATGTTATTGGAAAGGAAATATACATTCTGTTTTCCTGCACAAGGCAACCACAGCCGCTCTGTTTCGCTAGTACTCTCCGTATGCATTGGGGGACAATGGAAAGGGATGAGCCTATTTATCTAGTTGAAGAAAAATGCCACTACTACTCTGCCTTCTGTAGCCATCCAAGCTATGAAAAAGAATAATATATTTCAGCATAAGAAATTATGCAGAATTTGAAGGGCAATTGACTCAAAATTTCTGATTTAAGAGAGCATACCTTCCATGCATACATTGCAAAGAACACTACAGTGTCCGCAGACCAGACCACAGCAAACGATTTCAAGAAGAATGGGATTATAACATTGACTAATGGGATGAGTAGAAACAGATAGTTAAGGGCTTCTTTCTCATTCTTCGAGCAGTCCCGGGCACGAAGTGATGGTATTGCTGCATACAATAAGCATAAAACTTTTCAATAAAATTCAACTATGAGTCATTGCCCATATGCAAATCAACTTGTGAATTGATATTGATACTGTAAAAAAGTGAATCAGTTATGATTTAATCTTCCAATTGATGCCTCGTAAATTACACAAGATATACAAACAGATTAATCAACACCTATAGGTGAGTAGATAAAATTGGGATTTGAATTCAAGAGTGCACAACTTACTGAACATCCAAATAGACCACATCCCCATCAGTCTCCATAGGTCAGGCTCATTTGATGGGAATATAAGATTGAAAGATAGAGCTCCTCCTAGCAACAATGAGACATAGGCTTGAACCTCAAAAACAGTGTATAAAGTCGTTCCAGGTACGGCAGGGTTCTTGGAAGCTGTGGAAGCCCTTGGTGCAAAGGTTGCGGCTGTCTTCTGAACAACCTGTTGTGGAAATGGCATAAAGTAAACAGCTATTTAAATAGATTAATTTTGAAAAGCTTTCAGTATCCAAATTCATTCACCTAACCAGCTATACACTATATAGTTCCAATTGAGAAATAAACTATTTTCCTCATTAACTTTACTACCATCTTGCTCTAGGAAACCCTCATTTCACAGAGCTAATTCTGTCTAATACATCCCATGGCAATTGCTCTCTGTCCACCTCAATTAACTGTTTGGAACTATCCCCCACAATGGAGTTGAAATGGTTTTGCATGCAATCAATCGAGATTACAGCCTATCCCTTCCTCGAGCCTGAAGTCCAAATGTCTATTCAACTCAAATCCAATTGCTCCAAGTGACTCATTCAACTCAATCAAATCGCCAACCTTTTTCTCTGATCTGTAAAGCATGGGTTTGGTGAATCGCATTCGCATCTAGGCATGGAATTTCTATCCACTTTTGTCACATACTCATCATGAAAAAGAAAAGACTGAAAATTTTCTTTAACCCATCATAACCAGCATAAATGCAAATTATGCAATGCAACACTAAATTTGCCTCTGTAAATTACATGATGCCTGTCAGTGTCACCATTCTTAATCTAATGCCTTATATCTCGCTGGCACTAACCAAAATATATGCTCCACAGTTCTGTTGTTCTGTTATTGTGACAATAGTCTCACTAGCCACATCAAGCAACGCTACACAAATATAGAAGAGGCCTTCTGTTACAGAGGTCCAATATCATCCGACCTCAATCTTGTTATATGATTATATCATAATTCAGATTCACAGCAAAATTCATCCTTCTCGAAAAGGTAACCACATAGTTTTCCTTTCTTGAAACTAAATGTCGTACAATCTCAAGTTAACATGTAGCGTGTCTCGCATATTTAAGAGATTTAGTGACACCAAAGTCAGCAGTCCAAACAAAATGACATTAATACAAACCAAGTGACTAAAGAGAAAACACAGAATTTCACCTTCATATATTGAAAACCCATCAATAAAGCAACCATGTTACAACTAAAATGAAGAAACGCAGTTGCAATAGGAAATGGGTATTCTCATAATCGAACAAAAAACGAAACTTAAAATATATACAACTCAGATAAGAGAGAAGGGGCACAAAGTGATAGTCAAAAACCAACCTTTTTAAGGTCTTTGTCGAGTGGAGGAGACGAAGTAGAGGTGTTGATTGTTTCGTTGGGTTGTGGTTGTAGTTGCTGGTTTTGAGATTCCTGTACCGTCTGAGCGTCTACTTCGTTTGCATTGCCCTGTATTTTAAAGCATTTGCGGCGAAAGTTGGGACTGCAAGAACCATTCTGGAGAGTGAAAGGGAGCTTGGAGATGCGGCAGCTGTAAAGAGATGTTGAAACCAAAGTGTTCATGTTTTCACTGGTTTCTCATTAACCAGAGAGAGTCAGTGAGGAGGACGAGAGAGACGGATAGGAAATGAAAGGTCCCTGCAATGCAGTGCTTCACACAATGCGCGCGATTTGCTTTTCATCAGACGACGCCGTTTCTTTTTCTTCCTTTTTCTTCCTCTTCATTTTCTAGATTTTAAATTTTTTTAGGGATATTATTATTTCGTCCCCTACCTTTTAAGGGATTGGTCATTTTACCCCCTCTTGTTTTGGTATTGGCCATTTCCCACCCTACCGTTAGTTTTGGATGGAAAAGTATTCTTTTTACATGTTTAGATTGCAAAATGATGTTGTTGCCCTTGGAATCTTTTGCTTTTTTTAATGGGACAGTTTAGCCCTTCTAATGTGAGATGTTGGAGATTAAAAAAAATAAAAAATAGAATTAAAAATAAAAACAAATGATAAAAAAGGGTGGATCAAGATTGACGGTGGATCTCCACCAAAACCAAGACCAGATCCATCAAAAAAAAAATTGAAAAAAAAAGAAGATAACATCAATTCAATTTGATGAAGGCTTACAACATCTTCTTCTCCAAAAACAAATTATCTTTTGTAGAAATCTTCTCCAAAAATCGAAAAACATTATTTTCTTCTCTAAAAATATCATCTTCTAAAAAAACAAATAAAACACCATTAACCTAAGGGCTAAGACCCAAACACATACCAGCCTCACACCCAAAAGACCACCACCAGCGTCGCCGCCTCTGCCGTCGCCACCATCATCGTCTCCCACTTCCCTCTCTTTTCTCTTTCTTCATAACCACCACTCTCCACGATCTCTTTTTTTTTCTTGTTTTCTTTTTTTCTTATGCTCACTTCTCTTCAATTTGGTTTTGTTTGAGTTAGATTGATTTGGTGCGTGTTCGAGTTTTAGATAGATAATGGTTGTAGATTTTGGGTTTTGATTTGGCAGTGATGTTTTTTAGGGTGGTGATGATTTTGTGGTTTGATTGGCTTCGATCTCTGCTGCAACGGTGTATTAAGCTGGGCGAAGATCTAGCCTTATCGAAAGGTTTTGGTAGAAAGGGTAGTGGTTTTGGTGTCGTTTTGCTTGATAAAGTAGAGAGAGAAGTCAGAAGATTTGAATTGGGTGTTTAATGAGAGAGAATCTACGAAGTGAAGCTGCGCGTTTGGTTTGGTTTGAAGATAATAAGGCTTTATACTTAGGGTTAATCTCGAAACGATATTGCAGGTTTTTATGAATTCCTTAACATGGCATCGTTTAGGTTGCCTGATGTAATTCCCTTAAACGGCACCGTTTAGGTTGCCTGATGTTTTACTTTAAGTAGCATGGGTCATATCTAGGGAATCTTTTCCTATAGTTAGTAAGAGTCTATTATAGGAAATTATTTCCCAATTTACATTCTGTTATGCTTTGCTATGTAAGTCAGTTATGTGAGTTGTTATAGATCATAAAAGGAATTTACATCCATCCCCAACTCTATTTTCTCTCCTCTCTCTGTATGATCTACTATATTCTTCTATTCTATTTTCTTCTTTTTCTGTTCTCTTCGATTTGCCTAGAAACCTTCAACAACTTGCAAACTGAATATCATTATTAATTACCAAGCACTTCAAAGCAATAACTTATTCAATTAAAACTTAAGCATACCATATTTTGTATTAGAGAAAATTCCTACAACCTGTGGGATCTGCAAGAGATCAGTAACAGATCTGCGACCCAGACTCTCACAACCAGAAAATCACTATTTGTTAACAGGAAAATTTACTCAGTGAGTAAAATTTCAGTTAGCACCTTCAATCACTACTGATAGGTGGCAGCAGCGTAGGTATTCAGTACCTAGATTTCTTACACTAGAGAGTGAGAGAGGAATATAAAAATGAGAGAAGTGTGTAAAGAAGAAGATGACCATGAATTAAGATAGGCACTGTTTATTGAATATTCATCTCTACTGATATGATAATACCTTCACTTTTCTCTCTGTACACAGAATGGTGATGGAGTACTCGTTCGTGTCGATAAGTGGTTAGAACTCTCTCAGTGATGGTTTAAGAACCTCTCACTGTTTTCCGAAAACTCAAGAAAAGCTTTTGAAAAGATCCCCCTCATTTCTTCCTTCATAGCCGTATTTATAGACCCATTTTAATCATGCGAATTTGGTCCTTTATTAAATATTATTTGGAGTCCTTTTTTAAGCGTTGAAAGACGTTGAGTGAGGCTAAAGGCGCGGGATTTGATCCCTCCAATTATTGTAGCATTTAAACTTTGATTTGGTTGACCGTTTGGTCTCATTTATGGCGTTTTCTATAGTGAAAAAGTCAACTTTTCCCTTCCGTGTTGCTTGGAGGAGAATTCTGACTATGTATCTTATTGGCGTGGTACACTGATGTACCGGTCTTCTCTTGCTAGCGTGGCTCTTGTTCTAGCATGTTGGTATCTTTACTGCGATATTCTTCTCGCTGGACGGGTAGGAGGCCTATCTTGGTTGGATTCTGGGCTGATGTCAAGGTACTTGGGTACCGGGTAGACGTCGCAGTAACTAGGTGCCAGGTAAGAGGTACCGGGTACATACGAGGTACTGGGTACGTGGTATCGCGGTACCAACTTCACTTGGTATCAGGGGTAAAAGGCACGACAAGGCACCTATTCTTCTAGGCTCGTAGTTCTGGCGTTTTATCTAGGTAGACAGGTAGTTGAGGCAGTCACAGTTCTGGCCATACCAGGTATTGGCTCTTCCTAGATTGCGGTATCGATGCTGCTGGGTACTTAGGAGCTGGGAATGGTTCCTACCAGGTAGTGAATCGGTAGAAAAATCTCTTTTGGACACCTACCAGATAGTGACTCGATGGAAAATTCTCTTTTGGACACCTGCTAGAAAAGGCTATGAACACTATTTAAATCCAAAAAATCCAAGCATTACTATGGCAGAACTAACAAGAATACATTGATGGAAGATTAGTTGAGGTGGATGACAGAATGCAACGTTTGGAGGATGGATTTGAGGCTCTCAAACTAGAGATGGCTAACCAGATGTCTAAAATATATGATCTACTAACCACCTAAGAGCAATAAAGTGGATTTGTGGGATTCTAATGACAGTGGAAAATGGATCCTTTGCTCTGCACCAATAAGAGCAACAGGAGAACCAAGATTCCATGGGCAGTACAAGGTATTTTCATACTCAAACCTTTTTTGGATAGACTATTTAGAGTGACACAATTGTCGATCATTTCTTCACGCATCAATTGTGTCCTCTTTTTCTCACTTTCATTTTTCAACATATAAGTTTTGATTTCTTCTCTCACTTTTGGGGTGACCGTTGTACACGGGACCCTATTACCCTAAATACCCGCAATGTGTTCTTTCATCCTAAACACTCCCCCATTCAATACTCTATCGCAGAATTTGCATTAGATATACTTATATCCCTTTTGTTCCTCTATTTCAACATTAACCTCATCTTCCAAACCTGAACTTTTTGATTCGACATCTAAAAGTCTATAACAAAATAATGAAACAAAGCTACGAGCAAATAACAAAAATTTTAACAAGCAAAGATAACAAAATAACACTGTTATTTTTCAATAATAAAAAATTTCAAATATGATTTGTTAACAAATAACATTGTTAACTGTTAAGAAATAACACTGTTATTTGTTATTTGTTAATTTTAATTGTTAGCAAACAAAATGCCATCACTAGTGAAAACTTAACAATTAACAAATAAAATAACAAACTAATAAGTTACCATCAGTCCATCATCAGTGAACACTTAACAAATAACAAATAAAATAACTAACAAATAAGTTACCAACTCTTAACAAATAATCAAACAAAGCTAAGCACATGCAGATCGAAGAAGTTGAAGCAAGAATAAAACCAGAGCGTCGATGAAGAAAAAGAATAGAGCTTGGAAAAGGAAGAAAAACAGACGAAGAAGAAGAAGAAGAAGAACTCACTGACTGAGATAGAAAAAGTAATCATCGGAGAGAGAAGCCTCAATCGACATCGCCAGAGGTAGAAGCACTAGTCGACGTCGTCGAAAGGAGAACCAGCCACCGATCGTCAACCCAAAATCATGAAGAAGAGATGAAGATGAAAGAGGTTTCCACTCGATCGATGCTAAGCACAAAGAAGAAAGATTTGGGATTTTAGGGATTGGAATTCAAAACTTAGCGTTTTGACCATAATCCTCATCATCAAAACACTGTGTTTTAATGGGTTTTTTTTAAATAAATAAAAAAAAGAAACGAATATCGCCTGAGACGGTAGAGTGATAGGGATTTGGCGAATATGTGAACGCCTCATGCGTCGAAGGCGAGTTTCTGACCAAAAGCAACCAGTGCGACTACACTGGTGAGGTTTGGCGATGTGGCGGGCGATGCCGTATCGGGGCGGCCGCCTCAAACCGTATTTTAAAACATATCCCCCAACAGAACCTACCAACACAGAAATGGAACCCCAAAACTTCACAAATTGACCTACCAATTCTTACCCCACCCAAACTAAACTAAAAACAGTGAACCAATTCCAATAAAAAAACTTACCCTTGTGGAGATGAAAGCTAGGAGAGACAAGGGTCTGTGTTACAACTGAGATGAAATTTATACATTTGGGCACAAATGCACTAAAAAGTAGATGTTTATGATGTGGAGAGAGGATGAGGATGTTAACGATGACGCATGAGAGGAAAAAGCTAAGGAATCTATTGAGGAAGGATTAAAAAGAGAGGATGAAGAATTCACTATTTTCGATCATGTCTTAACATAAAACATATGAATTCAAATAATCAAGCTAAGGGGAAAGGTGAAAAACACAGACATCACTATATTGGTAGATAGTGCTTCCACCCATAATTTTTTGGATCTCGAAACATCAAGGTTTACAGTAATCCAAGTGGAGGATATAGATGTTTTATGAGTGATGGTAAGTGGAAGTGGGAAGATAAGTAGCTAAGCTAAGTGCAATGCTTTCATGTGGTCAATGCAAGGGTTTGACTTCTCTATGGAAATGCGACTCTTAACCCTAAGTGGTTGTGATGTTATCCTAGGAATGTAGTGGATTAAAGAAATTGGGTCGTTCATACTTGATGCCAATCATCTCACTATGAGCCTAAAGAGGGGTGGGAAATGGATCAAACTGCAAAGGATTAGAGAAAATGGCAGACTTCACTACATTAAATGGTAAAAATGCGGCAGTTTAGCTACAAAAAGCCCAAGAAAGGGTCGAGACAATAGTATAGCTATATGCTATGGATGGAAAGGAAAATGACCGAACTGTACCTAGTGAATTAAAGCTAATTTTAAGCTCATGTGAAGACCTATTTGGTGAATCAAAAACTCTACCACCAGAACAAATCTATCAATGTTAGAAATTATCGGCAACAACATGTTCAAAAGAACGAGACAAAGAAAATAGTGAAAGAAATGCTTAACAATGGTATTATAAGGCCTAGCAACAGTTCCTTAGGATCACAAATTCTTCTAGTAAAGAAGAATGATAGAACTTGGAGGTTTTGCCTCGATCACAGGGAACTAAACAAGATTTCATTGAATGATAAGTACCATATACCTATTATTGACAAACTTTTGGACAAACTACTTGGAGCATGTGTAGTTTTCTAAACTGGATTTGAGAGTAAGGTATCACCAAATTGGGATGGCGGAAAAAGATGTTCACAAGACGGTAGTTAGAAATCACTAAGGTTTATACGAGTTCAGAATGATGCCCTTTGGCTTTACCAACACACCAACTACTTTTCAGAGCCTTATGAACGAAATTTTCAGACCCTATCTTAGGAAAATGAACCTAGTATTCTTCGACGACATCCTATTCTATAATAAGAATATGCAAGAGCACATTGGCCAATTTAAGCTTGCTCTACACATCCTAAGGCATCATCAATTGTTTGTAAAAAGAAACAAGTGTGAATTTGGCAGAATGAATTAGAATATTTAAGACATATCATTTCGGCTAAGGGTGTATCAGCTGATATCAAAAAGGTTCAAGGCATGCTTGATTGACCTAGACCTACTTCGATTAAGGCATTGAGGGGATTTTTAAGGCTTATAAGGTAGTACATAAAGTTTGTGAAGAATTATAGGCTCATTAGTAATCCCCTTGCTGAATTTCTCAAGAAGAACAATTTTAGGTGGGGAAAATTAGCTGAGAAGGCTTTTAAAGCCTTTATGACAGCTATGTCTACCACATCGATGTTGGCCCTACCAGATTTTTTTCTACCATTTATAGTGGTGACCGACTCATGCGATAATGGTATTAGGGCAGTTCTGATGCATAATAGAAGACCTATTGCCTTCATAAGTAAAGCACTGCCACTTAGGAAGCTTGGGTTTTCTACTTATGAATATGAACTTCTATCAATAGTGTATGTGGTGCAATAGTGAAAAAGCTACTTATACGAGAGTAAATTCTTTATTACGATTGACTACCAAAGTTTTAAATTCTTCATAGAGCAGAAAATGTTACCATACTCTAACAAAAGCGGCTCCCAAAACTATTGGGGTTTAATTACAAGATTACCTATAAGAAGGGATGTGAAAACTTAGTGGCTAATGATTTGTCTAGATATATGTAACAAGAGGAATGAGCACTAGCTGCCCTAACTTCTTCACGACCAACCTGGGTACTTGTGGTTGAAGAGAGTTATGAACAAAACCCATTAGCAATGAAGGTGATACCAAAACTACTGGTCAAACCACCTACCAACCAGGAATTCACCTTCAAATAAGAGACACTTAGGAAAAAGGGGTTGATCTATGTTGGAAGTCATGGAAACCTAAAGGAGAGGCTTTTAGAGGATGCCCACTCATCGGCTATAGGGGGCCATTCTTGAATGAAGGGAACACTAAAAAGAGTACAATTGTTCTTCTATTGGACTAAACATGGACAATGATGTGAATACTAAAGTGGTTGAATGCTCGGTTTACCAACAAAGTAAAAGAGCACGCACAACAAACCTCATGTATTGCTACAACCACTACCAATACCTAATACACCATGAACTGACATAGCCATTGATTTTATAGAAGGATTGCCCTTTTCCATGGTAGGAATTCAATCATAATGGTCATTGACAGGTTAACTAAATATGCTCATTTCTTGGTACTTTCTCACCTTTACACAGCTCAACAAATCGCCAAACTGTTCTTTGACCAAATACACATATTACATGGTATCCCAACCACCATTATTAGTGACAGAGACAAGGTCTTCACTAGCACCTTCTGGCATCATCTATTTAAGTTAGTGAGAGCTAATTTGTGCTTAAGTTCAGCCTACCACCCACAAACTGATAGGCATAGTGTGAGGCTGAATCAGTGCCTCGAAAACTATCTATAATGTATGACTAGTGCTAGAACCCGTGAAGTAGGCCATGTGGTTACCTATGGCTAGTGGTGCCCACGGTTCAGTTAAACCTGTGATTCTGAATCAGAACCATACAATCAAAATCGTAACCGAAACCATGACCGTAACCGTAACCGTAACCGACGGTTACAAAATCGGTTGGAAACTGATTGTAAAACTGTTTGGTTATGGTTACATGTCCTAAAAAATCACTGAAAACCGACGGTTTAACCATGGTTAGACCGCCCGTTTTCATTATTAAAAAACAAAGTCAATCAGAAGCTGCCATGTGGCATAGTATTTGAAAAAAAATCAGCTCGAAATCGAAACCATAACCGAACGCCTAACCGGCAGTTAAAAACTGTAAACCAAACCGGCTAGGCCGGTTACGGTTTTATCTTCCCACGGAACTGAAACTGACGGTTTCAAACCTGAACTGAACCGTGGGCACCATTACTTATGGTTGAATGGTGGTACAACACCGATTTTCACATAGCCCTAACTATAACTCCATTTGAAGCCTTATATGGTTACAAACCACATATATTCTTGTTAATGACTCTGATACCAAACTTATCAGAAACTCGAGGGTTTTTAGTACATATAACAAGGCTCCATTCAGTGCTTAAGGAAGCACTAACTCAAGCTCGTATGCAATTCTACACCGATATAAAGAAAACTAAAAGGGTATTCTCGGTCGAAGATTAGGTATATTTAAATTTAAGTTTAAAACCCTACAGATAGGTCACAGTAGCTGTTGGAAAGTGTTAACTGAATCATAACATATTCAGTTAAGAGTAATTCTAGAAGTAAAATCCTAAGAGAAATCCCAGGAATCCTAAGAGTAATTCTAAGAGTAACTACAATTTAGGGATTTAGCTTTAAATTAGTCCTACAAGTTAACTGCTAGTAGTCTACATAATTCAAAATTGTAATCATTTGAATATATATAATGAAAATTACTTTTCCCCTAAAATCTTTATGGTATCAGAGCCATGTTCCAACTCTGAAACCTAGGTCAACTATGATTCCCAGCAACCCGAGGATTCCTTTTCTTGTCTGTACCACAATCCTTCGGTCTTGTTACTTTTTTTCACTTCTTCTTCACATGTCGAAAATTACCTCCATGTCTGTTTCTACACACTCACGCTATCCAAATTTAAGATTAATGTGGATCGTCATGGAAATCGACGGAGAACTCCTCACTGTGTTATTAGTATTGGTTCTTCATGAAATCTTTTGGCGAAATGGATGTTGGACTGGTTGGGTATCTAACCACAGCCTTACTCTGACATGATTTAATGTGTGAATGGGGAACCTGCACATGTGGTTGGTTTGCTAGATGCTTGTGTTCAGAATGGTCGATAGAGTAGTGTGTGTATCATGCTGGTCATACCATTGGATAACGTTAAGTATATTCTTGGGATGAACTTGTTTGTGCCCAAGAAAGTCACACTTATATTACATTTGGGTTGGATGTTGATTAGTGACGGAACCAACCAGTGTTACGTACAAGCAGGGTTTGATGGTGATAAGAAGTGGCCCGTCCAATTTCAGGAGTTGACAATACCACAAGAGGTATTCAGACATGATCTAATGACTATTAAGACGCTTAGGGCAACTATTGACCACTTACGGGAGATCCCAAGCGACAACTCGGTAACTAATCCTGTTTGTAAGGACCTCGATTTTATGATTGGCTTATTTCATGACAAACCACACCACATTGGGGATGATTGTGTAATGGGTAGCTTAGGTTCGTGTTGGCAAGCTTCCAAGCATCTTCATGGCTTCAAGAGCAAAAGGTATACTCACTTGACTTTGTCTCTTGAAGAGTTTAGGTGCACACACACACTTCATGCATGTTTTGTTTATCTTGCATTTGTGTTCCTTATTGTTTATATGTGTGTGCATCCTTTTCAAACACACTCACTAGCCTGCATTAGATATCATATCTTACATTGTATCTAAATTGCTAACATGTCTTGCATGTTAAAAGTGCTTCATTTTGTGTGCATTTCACTCACTTCACACTTGCACAACATTCCTGTAAGATAGGCATTTTTCTTGAGTGTTAAAAAGGGGTTTTTTCCCTTTAGTGCGGCCTAGACCGCTTGGCAGGCTATGCTTGCACCGCGGCGCACGGAGCGGTATTCTCCAGTGCGTCATGCGCGGCGTGGACAGCGACCTGTGCACTTGCACGCACAGCGGTCCCAACCACGATGTTGTCCAGACGGTGCACTGCTGTATGTACCGCGGTCTGGACACTTACCTGTGCCGCGGTCTAGCAAGCGGTTTTGACGGGATTCAGTTTCCCAAGTTCAAAACGATGTAGTTTTAACTATGGCTTCATATATATTCTTCCTCTTCTCTTCTTGGCCGACCAAGAGCTCAGAAAATCATTTTTAGAGAAAGGTTAGAGCTCCTAGAGAGAGAAAGCTTTAAGAAAGCATATTTGACTCTCCAAACCCAAAACCCATCTCCATCTTGCATCATTCAACATCATATGAGCATGGGTCTTCATTGTTTCATGACTAGGTAAGCAAGAACTTCTTTGAATATCATTTATTGTTCTTCTTACTCTAGATTAGGTATTTATTGCATGATTAAATACCTAGACTCTACTTTATTACATATTTATGAGTCTTGATAACATGATTGGGTTTGTATTTTGATAGCTAAATTGATTAGGTCAATTTTGCCTAAAAGCTAGGTTATAAATATTCATGTGTGATTTATTGATAACTAGGTTAAGAAATTGTGTTTTAATCAACTACTTAATGTTCATGAATATTTGATTGGGTTTGTCTGTGATAGCTTGCATTATTAGGTCATATATGCCTAAATAGCTAATCCATAAATGTTCATGTATGCTTAATTGATGATTAGGTTGACTTTGTGCATCTAGTCAAGTTTATGAATGTTTATGAATGTTTATGTGAATTTAATTGACAATTAGGTTGTTAGAATTTCTCTACAACTAATTGAGACCTCATGTGTGTACATGTAAGCATTGTTTGATAACTAGGGTGTTCAATTGCATTATAACATCTAGTTAAGTATTTTGTGTTTAGTCTTGCACATTATTGCATTGAGTATATTGTCATATACACACTTAGACTTTTATACTCTTCTTGAGTCAAAGTCTTGTGGCTTCGGGGTGAAGTTGCACAAGCATTGAAGTCTTGCAACCAAGGTGTGGTTGGCAAGCATCGGTCAAGAGTCGCTATAAAAGGCCCGCTGGGTAGAGTAGGAGGTGCTCACGCCAAGAGTAGTGTATCAGGGGATATCACTAGGGATTGAACCAAGAGTGGCGAGTGGTAGTGTTCATAGCCTGAGGTTGTCGAGAGTGAGAGTCCGAGTATCACTTGAGGGTGTAACTTTTTACTCATATGGTGGATTTCTGTGATTGTCTGTGGCTAGAAGGATAGCCCGTGGTTTTTCCCTTGTCGAAGGGTTTCCACGTCAAAATCAAGTGTTCTTTATATTTTCGCACTTTTACTTGATTTTGTATGTTTGATTTAATTGGGTTATATGTTTAATATTGACTAATCGAAAAAGTTGGTAATAATCGATTAACAACCCATTCACCCTCCCTCTAGGTTGTAGACACACGTTTTAGTAGTATTTTCACTGTTAGTGCTTCTCCTGCCCAATTAGGTAATCTTTCTACTAGATACTTGAGTCACTTTACTTCTACACCATGTGTCATCGACTCTGGTACATCAAACCATATGACAAGTGTCTTCTCTTGTTTTGATACATTTCACCATGTTCTGGCAATATAAAGGTCTGGATTATCGATTCCCACTTGTCCCCATTGCTGAAACAGGTTCTGTTAGAATTTCTGACAATACACTCTTAAATCTATCCTATATGTCCTTAATCTCTCTTATAATTTATTGTTACTTAGTAAACTCTC
Organism: Dipteronia sinensis; assembly: GCA_033220585.1. Classification (NCBI taxonomy): domain Eukaryota; kingdom Viridiplantae; phylum Streptophyta; class Magnoliopsida; order Sapindales; family Sapindaceae; genus Dipteronia; species Dipteronia sinensis. Next base: position 39,611,533 of record CM065643.1, read on the forward strand.
TATTGACTCTAACTATTAAGTTGTTGTTTCTCCAACACTCTGTGAGTTTCAGGAGCAGACTTTGGGGACAATGATTGGCAGTGCTAAGATGCATGATGGGCTCTATTATTTTGAAGACTGTCCAAATAAGTTGGTTTTGACTTTAAACAATGATGTACATTCTCTGCATGTAAAAGAACAGATAATGATCTAGCATATTAGATTAGGACACCCAAGTTTTGCTTATTTAAAACACAAATTTTCAACTTTATATCAAAATTTATCTCCTTCTCAATTTCAGTCTGATATTTGTTGTTTTTCTAAAATTTCTCGCAAGCCTTATGCCTCTAAACCCTATAGGGCTTCAATGCCCTTCTATTGAATAAATAATGATATTTAGGGGCCGTCTAAAATTCCCACTCTAAATGGAAAATGTTGGTTTGCTACTTTTATTGATAACCACACTAGATTGTGTTAGCTCTATTTGATGAACTCTAAATATGAAGTCGAAAACCTATTTCAAGAGTTTTATACTCTAGTTGGAACTCAATTTCATACTAAAATCAGTATTTTAAAAAGTGATAATGACATAGAATATTTTAATCAATATTTTGGAAATTTTTTAAAACAAAAAGGAGTTCAAAATCAATCTTCGTGTCGCCATACACCCTAACAAAATGGGGTTGTAGAAAGAAAAAACCCCATCTTTTAGAAGTTAGTCGGGTTCTCATGCTTTCAATGCACATCCCTAAATATCGGGGCAGGGGGGTGACGCTATTCTAACGGTTGTATACCTCATTAATAGGGTACCCTTATGTATCTTAAATCTTAAAACACCTATACATTTTCTTACACATTTTTTCTCTAATAATATACTAAGTTTTAATCTTCCCCTTAAAGTTTTTGGCAACACTATTTTTTGTGCATATATCGGACTTACTTCAGTCTACACTTGATGCTAGAGCCGAAAAATGTGTTTTCATTGGCTATCACCCTAATAAAAAAGGGTATAAGTGTCTGTTTGGTTGGGCTTTCTACTGGCTCAACAGGTTTATGAACCTCTACTTGAGTTTTTTAGAGTTATATGGTTATGCTTTTTAAATTTTCTATTTTAAATTTAGTAGATGGCAGTAGAGTTTAAACCTCTACTAGGCAAAAACTCCTCCCTATGTGCTTTTCTAAATAGACCTTTTGAAAAAAAAAAGTATTTGACTTATATATATACCTAGTTTTTTATTATTACCATGGAATACTCTTATTAAAATAAAACCCTGGAACCTTTTTATTTTCTTTATTCTTTGCTCTCTACAGATAAGTTATTTTCTTTGCTCTACACAAACTGGAAGATCGGTATATATAATATGTCTTCATTATTATTTTTATTGTTTATTCATTTATCTTTATGTTTGTTATAATGGCTTTGATTCAATTTTTTATTTCTTTTTAATGCTTTTGATTACTTTATTTTTTTCAAAAGTTTTGAAATACTATCCACGTTTTTGTATTTTCATTACCAAGTTGTTTGATTATTGTCCATGAAGTTTTGAGCTTTGAACTTCCTATCAGTTTTTTTTTCTAGATTATTTTATTCGGGTTTATCACATAGTAACTTGAGTATTTGAGACTTGTGTTTTCTTCTGTTCTTAAAAGTAACATGAAAATAACAAAAAAATTCAGTGAGCTTGTAAAGAGATATAGGGAATTGAGGGAATTTTAAAGTAAAAGATATAGGGAATCATACAACAATGGAATATTGAGAAATTTAGGATGTAAATCGTGTATTCTACTCAACTTAATAAGAACACAAAAACTTTATATTTCATTTATAAAATAGGACATGCATATACCTGGAAGTTGGGACCCGTAGAAACAAGACTTTTAAGAGGAAGTGTGAAATAATTGCACTAATATTGCAGCCTCAATGTAGTTTACCCCATCAATATTTTTCTTTTTTCACTAATCTGTTAAGCATAAATCCAATACTGACCCTTGTTAGCTCTGAAAATTATAATAATATTTATACTCATTTATTAATCACGAAAATTTGCAGAGTGATAGTAGACATATCATTCTACCTACATATAAATTTTTATAATTTTTTATGATGAGTAACCAACCCAAAATATTTCTATGAAATATGACTAAATGGGTATAAATAGTTCCAATCTTTTATTACCCATGATAATTCCAATCTTTTATTTCATTTTAAGGTGCCTTGTGACTTCGGCTATATTCATTAGCTTCTCTCTTTTATAGTTAAGGTGTCTTATGGTTGTGTACAGTTAATTTATATAATATTCCATGGAATTTTTTTTTTGGGTTGCTTGTTTATTTTAATATTCATGAAATAGTTTTTTTTTTGGTATAGAATGGACCCTAATGTGGAGGAAAACCAAAAAAGAAATTAAGGCAAAATGGAGTGATTTATATGTTGACACATTTGTTAGGATTTGTGTTTATGAAGTTTTAGCTGATAATCGACCAAATGGTCACTTCAACAAAGAGGGTTGGAAAAATATGCACAAACGATTAATAAGAACTATAGTAAAAAAACAATTGAAAAATAAATGGAATAATCTTAAGAGAGAGTGGCAGCTCTGGACAAATCTAGTTGGAAAAGAAACTGGTATTGGTTGGGATCATGTTAAGCAAACAATTGATTCTAATGGAGAATGGTGGGACAAAAAATTAAAGGTGCAATTTCCTACTCTAGTCTTGTAATATTAATTGAAAATTTAATTATTTTTTAAGAATAAATTTTAATATAATATATATATATATATGTGCATGTTGATATTAATGTAGGAAAATCCGAATGCATCTAAATTTTGAACAAAAGGCTTGAGGAGTGCTGACCAGTTAGATATTTTGTTCAAAGATGTTGCTGATACTGGGGAAGGATCTTGGGCACCATCTATGGGGTTTATACCTACTGATGGTGAATATATAAATGAAATCGATAGGATGAATGGAATAGAAACAAATATTAATGAAAATTTAGATAATACTGATGGGGACGGCACACCTGGGCCTACTCCAGAATCTGCTTTATAAGGAAATTTGAGGAAAAGAAAAAAAAATATTTCAAGCTAAAGAAGGATCTGCTATCATATTATCCAAACAATTAGATCGATCATGTGATTCAGTGGATGGTAAGAATGATGAATCTAGCATTGCATAGGTGATCGAAATGTTACGTAGCATTCCAGAAATTGAGAGAGGAAGTGAGTTTTTTATAAAGGCAGTTAGACTTTTTCTTAAGAAGGAGAACATAGAGATGTTTGTTGCACTTAAGGATCATGACCTACAAATTATGCTTCTAGAGCAAGCTTAGAATAGAATAAATATTTAGATTTGGTATTGTGTTTTTATTTATGTAATGAATTGCTTTGAGATTATGTTTATCTGTTGGACAATTACTATTTGATTTATGTAATGCACTTGAAGTTTTTTTTTTTCAAATGAAAGTTGATTGATGTTATTATTATTTTTCATTAAAATTATGTAATTATTTTATTTGTTTGATAATGGTTATAGTTTTTATAATATGTTCATATTTTTCATAGATGGATGATGATTATGAAGCTGTTGATAATCAAGGTGATGATGACACAAAACGTTTACAAATGATAAAAATAGGAGTTGGTTTATATATTCACCATTTTATTAAGTACAATTTAAAGGAAAAGTGTAGAACATCATCTTTATCAAGATACAAATGGGTAATAGAGGTTTTACATGGCCATCATAACGTATGTCATGAGCAATTTAGGATGGAAACATCGGTATTCATAAAACTATGTGATACATTGCATCAATCTTATGGCTTAGAAAAAGGCAAGGACATTTCAATACATGAGTCAGTGGCTATTTTTTGTTGGTGTTAGGGCATGCATGTGGAAATAGAATGACTCAAGAAAGATTTCAACATTCAGGAGAAACTATACCTAGATGGCTTGGAATAGTTTTGGATTCTGTTTGTGGCATGGCTGTTGATTATTTGAAACCATCTTACCTATATTTCAAGGGAATTTCTAGAAAAATAAAAGATGATAATATATATTGGCCTTATTTTAAAGATTGTATATGTGCAAATGATGGAACACATGTACCGGTTATGATGCCTGTATCAACGTAAATACCATACATCGGTAGAAAAAGATCTCCTACTCAAAATATAATGGTTGCATGTGATTTCAATATGGGCTTCACTTTTGCATGGGCTGGATGGGAAGGTGCTGCTCATGATGCATGTATTTTTTTAGAGGCATAGCGTAGAGAAAATTTACATTTCCCTCATCCACTTAGAGGTATGTCATAAAATATGTTTTACATATATTGTTGTATAAATGTATTATATATTGAGTTAATAAAATGTTCATTTATATGTGTAGGTAAGTATTATTTGGTAGATGCAAGCTATCATCAAATGAAAGGCCATTTAAGGCCATACAAAGGTGAGCGATATCATCTCCCAGATTTTCGACGTGGAACGCAGCCTAGTGGAAGAAAAGAAATATTTAATCATGCACATTCTTCTTTGAGATGCACTATTGAAAGGACATTCGGTGTTTGAAAAAATAGATGGAAAATATTACATCACATGCCCAGATTCCCGTTTACTAAACAAGTGAACTTTGTGATTGCTTCAATGATTCTTCATAATTTTATAAGAATTAATGCTAATATAGAAGAAGAGTTTAAGCCATATGATGACGATGAGGATAAACTACCAAGTGATGATGATGAAGAGAATGCTACTCAAGATGTTTTCGAGTACCGACATCCTAATCGTGAAATGGACAAAAAATGTGATAGTATTGTGACTCTTCTTATGCTTCAATGATAACTTATTTAATTTTGAATTTTTTTCCATTTAAATTTTACCTTTGTATGAGATATTGATCATTTTCCTTTTGTTTAATCTTTGACAATGCTTCAACTTTGTTGAAAATTTAATATTTTCTGATTATTAATTTAATCTTTTAAGTTTATATGGTGAAAGTTTTGAATTTTATTATTATTGCACAATAGAAAATGTAGTTAACATGTATAAAATATTTTAAGTTCAATTTTTTTAGAGTGAATAAATAATGTCCTTTTTAGTAATTTAATATCTCAATAGACTTTTTGAGATTTTATAACCAAACGATCTACTGCTAGTGCTTTTTTAATTACCAACCAAACAACTATAAATTTTTTTCTTCAAAAACTCTATTTCAATTAGATCTACTACAAATAGACCTTTTACGAATAAAGGATTTTCAAAAGCCAAACTAAACAAGCTTTAAGTGTTTTAATCCCCTTACCGAAAAAAACCCATATTAGTATGGATATGTTTGTTTTTGAACAAAGACCTTTTTTTTTCTCTAAAACTTATCTTCAGAGGAAGGATGAAAATAAAGATGAGTTTGAACGTTTTTTTTTGTACATTAATCCAATTTAGGAAAACTAATATTAATTCAGTTTTACCAAATCCTTTCTTTCCTAATAGTTCAAAATTTTCTCATAAAGAGTTTGTTTTTGAAAAGGAAACAAAGGTTAATGACCAACAATTAGATATTGATATGGTTCCAGATCTTACTGATTCTAGTCTCGGGGGAGAGACATTACATGATGAGAATCCTAATCAGGATAGTCATCCTACAATAGAGTTACTGGTTTATACTAGACGGAAGTCTCATGCTAATAGAGAACAACCTCTTCTGGTATAAGACTAGTCAACATTCTCAGGGTCCGATCGTGATCCTCTTCCGAATAAGCATAAACCAGGTAATACTTTTGATTCTCAACCTATCTCTACTACTCAACCAGTCTTTGTCACTCATCTTCATTCTACTTCCTTAAATATTAAAAACCATATCAAACCAATTAAAAATCATACCAACTTTGATAGTTTTACTGATCTTGACCTTCCCATAGCCAATAGGAAAGGTATCCGGAAGTGTACCGTATATCCTATAGACAAACACGTATCATATCACAGACTATCCAAAATTATAAAGCTTTACTTCAAAACTCTCTCACATATTCATCCTTAGGAACATACAAGAAGCCCTAGGACACCTAAACTGGAAATTAGCTGTTATGGAAGAGATGAATGCACTAGCCAAAAATAAAACCTGGGTTGTTGACGAGTTACTAAAAGGGAAGAAAACTATCGGATGTAAATGGGTTTTCATAAATAAATGTAGAGTTGATGGGTCCTTAGAAAGACACAAAGCTCGTCTTGTTACCAAGGGTTTCACTCAAACCTATGACTTTGACTACCAAGAGACTTTTACACCCATGGTCAAGATCAACACCATCAAAATCCTCCTATCCGTGGCAGTAAATTGATAACCCGTTATTCTGTCGTTAGGGGATTGCGGATGCCAAAAAGATATTTATAAAAAAAGTCCTACGCAAAGTGCTCTATAGTTATAAAAACTAGTAAAGCGGCAAGCGAGGGTATCGTTTCACAGGGAGGTGGGATTCATCGACCGTCTCTAGTTCTAGCTATACAACACGCCGAGCGAACTCGTGTGTTGAGTATACAAAAAGAATACGCGGAAAGTAAATGCTAAACTAACTAACAAACTACATAAATAAATATATACAGTGATAGGATGGAATGGAGAGATGCATGAAATGTGGATACGTTAGGGAATTGACTCAATCGTGACAATCCTCATAATTAAGCACTAGACTCACCTAGTCCCTCAAATGTGCAAGTATATCATAGGCTCGTGTCCCCTTAATTGATCTCTAATCTCTCTCGAAATCTTAGAGATCCATCCACACAATTGCATGGATTTATTAAGTGTTGTGGCATACAAAAAAGAGCCATGTACGCCAGTCTAGTGAAACTCTCACTTTCTGATCATATACACAGGTTATTTCGTTGGGCATGTAATGCACAACCGCATGGGCCATTCTACAGCCAATAACTCATCCACTCGGCTAACCAAATACGGGATGGCAACCAAATGAAAGCATTAAGAATACGAGATACCCATACAACACGTATGTTATATGCTCATGTCCCCTTAACTAATCTCTACCCTCTCTCGAGTGCATAGAGATTGCATCCATGCATAAGCATGAATCCATTAAGGATGGTGGGACACACACACGAGCTCTACACGCCAGCCTAGTGATCTCTCAACTTACTGGTCAAATGTAGATGATACCACGATAAGCATGTTAATGCAAACCACAGCGATGTATAACACACAACCTAAATATCATTCATAATGTGGCTAACCGAGTGAAAGCATTAAGCAATGAAATACCCCTATAACTACACGAGCACAAGAGGAATTCAGTTTATCTTTACTCTAGATACGGATTCGATTTAGTCAACTCCATAGGATGGCTAGACATGGAAAACAAGTTCACCAAACAACAATGTGCAATAAGTTGGTTGATTAGCATTAAGACCATTCAAATTAAGTTAGGGGATTATCGTCTTTTCTCAGGAATTATCTCATATCAATTCATCACCCAATCCGGTCAAAGATGGATAATTGTGTCTTAATAAGACCCATTAAGCACAAGGATGTGAACTAAGGCCAATTAAGTAACTAAATGCCTGAATTGAAACCCTTTCCACTCTTTGGGGCTAAAATCCCTAATACTCAAAGTACTCAATACATGGTATTTTGGCCATTCATTAACATACAAACACTCATGGGAAGCTAAATTACACTACTTCTACATTAAATTACTCTACTCCTAATCCCAATCATGCATACACATCAATTTTGACCCTCCACACACATGGATTTCACAATAAGAGTTTAAATCATGAAATTAGCAAAGAGTAACACATAACCCACATGAATTTAAACACAAACATACATATATTGCATATGTGAAGGTTTACAATATTCCTCAAATCGGGGTTACACATCAAAGAAGCAAGAAATACACAGAAATGAGTAAAAAGGAGCAAACCCTTGAAGACAAACCCTACACAGATGCTCCTAACCTTCCTAGCTCAAATTTGACTCATATTCCCTTGCAAGATGCTCTAAGATGGATGAAGAAAGGGTAAAATGGTGTGGTGGAGGTGTGTGGTGAGCTCCCATGGAGGAAAATCCTTCATGGGAGCTTGGGTCTCTCCTTATTTGGTGGAGAAGATGGAAGAGAGAAGAGATGAGGCATGAAAAAGAGAGAAGAGGTGTGGGTTCGTTGATAAAATAAGTGAGAAAATAGGGGATATTTATAGTAGGGGAGGTTAGGGTACAAATTGGGGGTGAAAGGACTAGTTTACCCTAAGAAAAAAGCCCTAAAAACGCAGATCTGGTGCATTCCATGGTACGTTCCGCGGTTCATCTAGACGAACTGAACCGCGGGAATTTCTTCGATTTACTTCCGTGGTTCGTCCTTTGGTCTTCCGCTGTATGCTTTAATGACGCGTACCGCAGAAGTTGGCATTGGAGCTGCCCTTAATTTTCGCGGTTCACCACGGTTCGCTTGGACGGAGCCACCCGCGAAAGACTTTCTTCCACTTTCCGTGGTTCACATTTTGCACGTCCACGGTACATTTTGATGAGGCGTACACGGAAATAACTCATTTTGCCCTCCAAGATGCGTTTCGGCCAGGAAACACCCCGTTTCTGCACGATGACTTTCCCAAACCAAAATGAACATGTACAAGGCTCACAAAACATATTATATACCAAAATATGCTCGAAAACAAAAGCAAATGATAGGAAATGGGGACCTCAAAAGGTGTATTTTACGATGTTATCATAAATTTAGGTTTGTCCTTACACCAACTGGATATAAAAAATGTTTTTTTGAACGGAAATCTGGAAGAATAGGTATTCATGGACCCTCAACCTAGGTTTGAAGAAGAATTCATGAATGGTAAAGTGTGTAGGTTGGTGAAATCCTTGTATGGATTGAAACAGTCGCTTAAATCTGTTAGGTTTTAGATTTGTATTGGCTTGATTTCTTAACAAAACGCTCTTTGTTTGTATTGCTTAGTTGCTTAGGTGGTTTGTGATTGGATAGAGTTTCAAAGAAGGAAAACAACTTCGCATACAAAGTTCGTCTTTAAGAGGATAGATGCCTACTTGGATGCTAAGGTATCAAGATTCTTCTTCCTCTTATAAGGCGTAAGCACACACACACACACACACATTGTATTCATATGTGTCCCTGCATCATTGTGCCAAATTATTATAACACATTCACACACACTTATTGAAGTATGCACATACATTAGATTTAGTTTGACAACTTTTGTAAAATTGCATGTTTTAGGATTATTTCTAAGAAATGGCATACTTGTGTATTATTGTATTTATTTGTTTGTGTTTTGTGATATTGGACTTTATTATGTACTTATTTTGTTATATATTGAGTTCCAGTCTTTTCGGTTACTCATTCATATATTTTCAAGTTCTGAGTTGGAAGTTACGAAACTTTTTATGTTTTTATTGTGCATGGTTTTCGTCTTTGTTTATCGAGTCAATTTCCATATCTTTTGTGAAATTTTTGTTGATGTCCATGTCCATGAGGGAGTTATGGTTCGTAATTTGCAAATTTATTCGAATTCAGAGTTCGGAGGCCAGAGAACGGTCAAAGAACGCTAGTGGTGTGCGAGGGAAGATGGATGGCAAAAGTGCCATTTGCACTCCTTCCCCGTGGAGGTGTGTGGGCCCTACGGGAAGGCCAACCCTCTACCCCCATGGAGGCCACATACCTCAATAGGAAGCTGATGTGGCAGCCTCTCATTGGGTGGTCGAGTCTCTCTCCTCTCCACATCACTTTCCCTCCATATATATTCAAATTTCGTGCAGAAATTTTTCACAACTTGTTCAATTTTGTTTTTGTGATATCTCTCTTAAATCAAATTCGATTTTAGATTTCAAAAGCCAAAATTATTGATATTGAAGAGAGGAACAAGTCTCAAGCTTTTTTAAAGTCAAATGATATCCAGATGTTTCGTAGTGATCTGATCTCCATTCGTGTGTTCATCATTTGTAAGTGAATCATCTTCTTTCCATTTTTATTTTGTGATCAACTTGATAGATCTTCTTATTTGATTAAAGAAAAATGTTTAGAATGATTTTGATTCCAATTTTAGACTTGTTTGGATGAGTTTTCGAAATTAGCCCTTATGACTTTTGATTGAATATCTTTTAGCTAATTTTGACGAACATGAACTAGAATCTAGAATAACTTTGAGATTTGATCTTGATTGTTGATTTCTAGGTTTTAGTCACATGTTCTAGAACTAGGTTATTTTAATTGTGATATCTATCATCTAAATCTAGTTCTTGCTTTGTTGAATATGGTGTTGATTTAAAGTGTTAACTTGTTCACTTGATTTCAAAGCTAATTTGTGATTTCTATTGAAAACTTGTTATTCTAGCTTTGATTGACATGTTTAGGTTTCTAGATATTTTTGTGAATGATTTTGAATGCCTAATCTAGATCTCTAATTATATGTTCATAAGAATTAGTTACATTTGCTTGTGAGCTTGATTTGTGCAAATCTTATTCTTCATAGAGTGTGTTTGATCAACTATATAGTGTGTTTGATCAACTTGCTCTATTTGCTTGTGTTTGCATCATTTGCATTCACTTAGATTATATGCCTTGTGAAGAGGTTGGAAGTCTCATTTCTAAGTGTGATTCTTTGATTTGAGCATTGGAAGTCTTGGCAAGAGTCGGGAGGACTTGGATAGCTAAGCATTGGAAGTCTTGGCTAGGATTGGAGTGATCTGGATAGCTAAGCGTGGAAATCTTGTCTAAAGTCGGGAGGACTTGGATAGACAAGCAAGAAAGCTTCCTAGAGACGTGAGGTATTGGATAGGAAGTCGACATGGTAAGTTCACTAGGCCAGATGGTAAAATAAGTGTAGATAGCTTAGATAGTGAATCTTGTGTTGATTGCCTCTTGAGTGTGTATCTCATATTTGTCATAGTGATTTGCTTTTTACTGGTGGTTGTGGTATCAACCCGTGGATGTTTCCTCATTTTTGAGGTTTTACCATGTAAAAATCTCTTGTGTTGATTTTTGTTTTTTTAGTTTCTTTACTTACATTAATTTGTATTGTTTTAACACTTGCTTAATTGAATTTACTTTGACTTGGTAAAGCAATTCACTTGTTAAAGGCTCTAAGTGTGCTTAACTTGGTTGTGTGAAAAATAAGTGTAAGAATTTGAGCATATACCTATTGACCCCCTTCTAGGTATATTTTACACTATAAGTGGTTAAGGGAATTCAATTGGTATCAGAGCGGGTGTCTAGAAGTAATTATATAGATCCATTTTATAGTGTTTGTGTTGTGTTTTGTTTTGTAAAAAAAAAACAATTATTTTTTCTATGGTTGATTCGATGCCGGAAAGTGCTTCTAGTGCTAGGCCTCCACTCTTCAAGAGTGGTAACTACTCATTTTTTAAAAGTATGATGAAAGCCTATATTAGATCCATGAGTGATGTAGAAGAGGAAGAGGAAGAGAAGTCCTCGGATGATAGTGAATATATTAGCAATTATATTGCTCACCTGGCTATATATGAAGGGAGGTTTGAGGATAGTAGTGAAGACTCCTCAAGTAATGAGGAAAGTGAATACTCTTTAAGTAGTAAAGATAGTGAAGTCTCCTCCAATCATGAAGAGATCGAAGTTTCCTCAAATCATGATGAAACAAACTTGAATACAAGATCCTTCAACTAATAAGTGAAAATGTAAAGAAGAATGATGAGAACAACAAGTTGAAGTTGATCAATGCCAATTTAGTGGTAATAATCAAAACTCTCGACAGTGAAAAGAAGATGTCTTTGAAGAATATGAGCAAGCAAAGTGAAGTCATCAAAGAGCATGAAAAGACAGTTGAAAAATATTTTTCGAAGGTGGAGGAAAGTGCTCAAGAGCTAGATGATTTAAAAGAAGACTTTATTATGAAGTTGTTTGCCATGGAGGGAGATATTAAGCAAAAATAGAACACTTTGATTATCTGGAAGACAAAGGAGTGTGAGCTTAAAGATGAAGTTAAAGCTCTTAAAGAGTCTATTAATGGCATGAAAATCGGAGTCATTAAGCATGATGAAGTAATAAAACTTGGAAAGCATCATGGAGATATGAGTGGCTTAGGTTTTGTAGAAGAAGTTAAGAAGACTCCTACAACCAAGAACAAGTCAAGAAAATCTAAAAAGAAGAAAGACTCAACTACTATTCCTTCCAAAATCAAAGACAAAGACAAGAAGAGTTATGAAACTTCTCAACCAACTTCTCAACCAAAGTATGCACACCAAAAAGGTAATTTTTCTAAATTCATTCCGGTTTGTCATTATTGTAATATGGTTGGTCACATTAGGCCTATGTGTTATGAATACATTAGGCAATGCAAACTAGGAAATGTGAAACATGTCAAAGATGTGGAAAAGTTACCTAATCATTCTCCTAAGCATGAGTATAAGTATAGAACTAGACATAACATCTCTTAGTTTATCCCAGTTTGTCATTTATGCAATGTTGTAGGGCATATTAAACCTAAATGCTATAAGTTTATTAGACAATGCAAACTAGGGAATGAGATGCATGCTAGGTATATTTTACACTATGAGTGGTTAAGGGAATTTCAAGATCCTGGTTTGAGAAGTTTAGAAAGGTTGTGAGAAGATTCATGTATAGGTAAAGCCAATAGGACCATACACTCTTCTTTAAACATTCAAGTGGATGTAAGAAGGCTATTCTAATTGTCTATGTAGATGACATCATCATGACCGGAGATGATGTTGAGGAAATAAGAAGACTAAAAGAGCTGCTGGCTTAAGAGTTTGAAGTCAAAGATCTAGGCAACTTAAAGTACTTTTTAGGGATGGAGTTTGCTAGGTCCAAGAGGGAGATTTTTGTTTCCTAGAGAAAATACATCTTAGATTTTGTTAGGAGAGATTGAAATTACAGGCTACAAGGCTACAGAAACTCCAATAGAACCAAATCTGAAACTTGAGGCTGCTAAACTAGAAAGTCAAGTAAACTTAGAACAATATCATAGGTTAGTGGGCAAACTGATCTACTTAGCTCACACTTGACCAGACATCTCATTTGCAGTCAACATAGTGAGTCAATTAATGCATTCACCATGACTAGAACACATTTATGCAGTTTTAAGAATCCAGAGATATCTAAAGGGGACACTTGGGAAATGACTACTATTTGCTAACATAGGTCATTTTCAGGTTGAAATCTTCACAGATACAGATTGCACTAGTAAATACATGAGATCTACATCCGGCTACTATACCTTTGTTTGAGGAAACTTGGTGGCTTGGCGAAGTAAAAAATAGGGGGTTGTAGCAAGGATTAGTGCCAATGCAGAATTTATAACAGCTGCAATTGGAACTTACAAGGTAATCTGAATAAAAAAAACTTCTTGAAGATTTAAAAGTTCAGGTTTTCTCTCCCTTGAAGCTATACTATGACAACAAGTTATCAATTTCCATAGCTCACAATACGGTTCTACATGATAGAACCAAACATGTGAAGATAGACGACCACTTCATCAAAGAAAAGATAGATAGTGAACAGATCTATATGCCTCATCTATCTACCACAGAACAAGTGGCAGACATCCACACAGAAGGCTTACCAAAGAAGCAGTTTGACAAATCATGTTACAAACTGGCCATAGAAGACATTTTTCGACCAGTTTTGGAGGGGGGGGTGGTGACTGAATCCTAGCAGATTTTATTAAGAGTAATTCTATAAGTAATCCTACGAATAATTATATGAGTAAAATCTTAGATGCTATCCATAATTGATATTGTAGAAATGCAGTTAGCTACAAGTTAGGGATTTTATTGTAAATTAGTCATACAAGTTAGCTACTAGTTAGTCTATGTAGTTCAAAATCGTAATCATTCGAAAATATAGAATAAAAATTACTTTTCCCTAAAATCTTTAGTAGCAATTTGAAGAAACCTTAAGCTAGCCTCTAGATTTTTCGGTCCATTTCAAATCACATCAAAAATTGGTTTAGTAGCTTACTGTTTGCAACTTCCGGCTGGTTCGCAAGTACACCCCGTCTTCCACGTCTCTCAGTGAAGAATAAAGTTAGAGATACGGTAGTCCCTAGTTCCGATTTGCCAAGATCAGGAACATATGGTCAGTTTTTAGTCTACCCAATGGCCTGATTCAGTGGTCTAATACCACCCTAGACGATTCAACGTGGGAAGACTTCTCTGTAATTGCTCACCACTTTCTGAAATTCAATCCTGTAGGTCATGGATCATTTGAAAAAGAAGGGAATGTTAAGTTGAGCGAAGATCTAGCCTTATAGAAAAGTTTTGGTGTCGTTTTGGTATAAAAGGTAGAGGTTTTGGTGTCCTTTTGGTGAAAAGGTAGAGAGAAGTCAGAGGATTTGAATTGGGTGTTTGATGAGAGAGAAGGAATCTGCGAAATGAAGTTGCGTGTTTGGTTTAGTTTGAAGATAATAAGGCTTTTATACTTAGGGTTAATCTCGAAACGACGTCATTTCGAAACTATCGTAGGTTTTTATAAATTTCCTAAAACAACACCGTTTATGTCGCTTGATGTTTTACTTTAAGTGTGTGTTTGTTATGGCTTTTGTAAGGATTAAAAGCATTTTTTAATGCTAGAAGCTATTTTGAAGTTTTTTTTAGTTGTTTGGCAAAACTCAAAACAGTTTTTTTAATATATGAATTGTCTCAATTACCCTTTATAAAAACCATTTTATGTCTACTCGGAAAAACTCAAAATTTGGGATTTTCCAAAAAAAATTTTTGAGCTTTTTTAAAACATATGAATTGTCTTAACTACCCATTATAAAATTTAGATATTCCACCATACAACTTTATCATTATAAATACATTGTCTACACCTTTTTTTTGTAATTCATACACCCAAAAGCTAATTTTAAAAATACATTGTCAACACATTTTTTGTAATTTACAAAACTAAAAGCTTTTTTTGATAGAAGCTCTACTCATTAGAAGCTCTGCTATAAAAAGATCTACTCTATAAACTCTACTTGAAAAACCATACCAAACACACTCTAAATAGGATGGATCAGCTCTAGGAAATCTTTTCCTTGAGAGTCAATCATAGTTAGTAAAAGTCTATTGTAGGGAATCATTTCCCAATTTACATTTTGTTATGCTTTGCTATGTAAGTCAGTCCTAGGTAGGGATGGGCGTGGGGGCCCTATGAGGCGGGGGAGGGTCCCCCACCCCCACCCCCACCCCCATTCCTCAACCCTTCCCCCACCACCTCCCTCAAAACCTATTTGGGGGGACTGGGGATGGGAGCGTTTAGGGGGAGGTTCCCCCTCCCCCACCACCAAACCCCATTTCTCTCATTTATTTTTATTTTCAATTCTAAATTTTCAATTTTCAATCCAAAAATTGGAATTGGAATTTTGGAATATGATCATTCCAATCTCTAGTTTGACCCTGTTAAAATATTTAATCTAAAAAGTAATTAAAATATTCGTTCTAAAATATATAACTGATTTAAAGAAATCTAAAATAAATACAAATACTTCTGATAAAGTATTACACAACAAATCAAATTTAAAATTTACATCTTCGATTAATACTCATGTACCAAGTACTAACTGATAACTACTAACTCAGGTTAATATTATAATAAATTAGTTTTTTTTTAATTGTTAAAGCTTTAGATATAAATTAAAATTAAAATAATATATATTTTTTTAGGGAAATGGGGGAATGAGTTTGGGGGAGGGTACCCCACCACCTTCCCCATTTAAAAAATGGGGGCCAAGTTTGCCCTTACCCCTACCCTAAAAATCCATTTGGGGGCAAAATTTGCCCCCAAAACCCCATGAGGGCCCGTGAGGGATGAGGCCCCATGGGGAAACGCCCATCCCTAGTCTTGGAATTATTACAGATCATAAAAAGAATTTACATTCATCTCCAACTCAATTTTCTCTCTTCCCTCTCTTTATCTGATCTACTCTCTTCTTCTATTCTATTTTCTTCTTCATCTATTCTCTTCAATTTACCTAGAAACCTTCAACAACCACCTGTAGATAGAATATCATTATTAATTTACCAAGCACCTCAAATCAATGGCTTATTCAATTAAAAACTTAAGCACAACACGGCGGAGGCCAGAAGGAGATCGACATTTATAGTTGGTGTGATTTCAGTGGGTTAGGGTGGTGACTAGGGTTTGTGTTTTAGTGATGGTGGGATTAAGTTAGGGTTTGGTGTTTGAGAAAAGATAGGGGTGATCGATGAAGATGTTGAAAGAGAAAATTATATTTGTTTAATTTAAATATTTTGTTAATAATATATCTTGTAATGAAAGTCCATTTACCATATTGCCTTTCCTTAATTTTTTTTTATAAATAATATATACCTTTAATTTACCATATTTCCCTCACTTACATAACAGTGGGTACAACCTATTTAATGTTTCTGTTAAAAAAGGGGTATATTGACCATTGATTGAAACGTTAGGGTGGAAAATAGTCAATACCAAAACAAGAGGGTTTAAAATGTCTAATACCTCAAATGTTAGGGAGAAAAAACTAATCATATCCCTTTTTCCATATTCACTTTCTAGATTTTTGGTTGATACCAAAAAAAATTTTAAAGAGAAAAGCGTCACACACTGCACATTGGTGTGACCAATTCTATTAACACATGTGATATATGTTATAATTTACAGGTTTCTCAATTATATGTTTTTTGTTTTATAACACTCCAAATTACCTATTCAACTTGTTAGTTTTATACATTACATAATTGATTCAATAATCTTGGAAAATTAAGGGTCTGTCCTGTAAGTATTTTTCGTTGTCTGTTTTTCGAAAAGAAAAATGAAAATGAAAACAATGTTTTTGATTTCATTTTTGAAATCCGAAAACACGTCTGGTAGCATATGTTGAAATATATATTCTGAAAATAAAAATACTAAAAACGTGTCCGGTAACCAAAGAATATCAAATAATCATCCTAAATAATTATCAATTAAGTCAAAAAAGAGTCTATTAAATAAAAATTATATTCAAAGAAAGAATTTATTTGCTGAAGCACAAGATAGTGAGCCAGCAACCTTCAAGAAAATATTGGGTCTCCAGTTGAAAAACTCTACTGCAAAAGGAAAACTTATCAAGATCAAAGCCTCTTACAAGCTCTCTGATGGTAAAAAAAGACAACAAAAAACCAACAAAAACAATAAAAGTACACCCAGACCACCGCCACCATCACCAAGAAGAGAACAAGGTTTGCAACTGCCACCACCAAACTAAAGCCCGAACCAATCACAGTCTGTATACCATTGATGGAAGAACAAAAAAAAAAAAAGACAGCTCCTTAAAACAATGATCATATCATATGAAAGCATATTTACATGGTACTTGAACTTTTCATATTAAAATTGAAACTACTCAACTTATTCGATATTTCTTATTTCTTGTATAAAATATTATCTGGTTATGCTGCCAAATTCATAGTGAAATAATTCACATTCTGCTAATTCCAACTACATTCGATAACACATTCACACTTCATCACTACATAATCTAGTCCAAATCAACTTCCAAAAATAAAATTCACACTTCCCACAAAATCATTAATGTTTTCTAATCCATTAATTTCACACACAAACCTAGAAATCTAAGTCAAAAGCTTCATCAAGAAAGAAGAAGCCCAGATCGGCGGCGAGCAGGAGAAGAAGAAGAGCAGATCGGCGACAGCTGTGAAGAAGAAAAAGAAGGACAGCCGATCGGCGGCGGCGAAGAAGAAGATGACTAGCTGAAGAAGAAGAAGACTAGATCATTGGCGACGAATGGCGTAGCAGATTAGATCGGCGGCGGCGAACGACGAAGCCATGGGCAAATTATTACATGGGCTGCACGAGGCTGCAGCCCCGTCTAACATTTAAAAAAAAAAATCAAGTTTTTATTAGTAGAATTTATACAAGCCCAATATTCAACTATTCAACAGTCCAAGTCCAATATTTATTCATTGGCCACTTATGTTGATTTGAAATTACCAAATTACCACCCATAACCCATATGTGTCTTCACTCTTGAGTTGTGTGCCCCTTTATTCCCGTATTCCATCACTCCAATATCAGACTTCGTTTTTTTTTTCTTTCTTCTCTTTGATATTTTTCTTTGTTGTTTTATGCATTCTTTAATCTTTTTATCCCATTTTGAATTTTTTTTTAACAATCTTGGAACCACATTTAGAAGAACTTTCTCTCTATACAAGCTAAAAATGTTTACTCTTTTCTATTTACTTTTATATTATTTTATTATTTACTTTTTTATTTTTATTTTGTTAGAGTTTCCTTATTACATTAAAATTGATTTAGGATTAGTTTGGTTTAATTAACTTTGTTTGTGATTTGTTTGTTGCTAGAATTACGGGGCATATAGATACAATTATTTGTGTGTTAGCTTTATTATATCATATGACTCGTTATGTATTTACTTTTTATTAATTAAATTCATATTCCAACTAAGGTTGTTTAAAAACTTTATAACTGGTATTTAGTTCAACCCCGTTTGATAAAAAATCTTGAATTCACCTCTAGGCGAAGCAGAGTTGATTGGTGGCGAGCTGGAGCTGTCATTGAAAGAAGGAAGAAGATGAATAAGAATGTGAAGATGAGAAGAGAGAAGATGAGAAGAAAGAAGATGATGAAAAACATACGGTGAAGAGAAAAAAGAAAAAAAATTGTTAAATTATTTTGAAAAACTAAAACTAAAATAAAAACAAGTATTTTGTGTTTTTCAAATATTTCAATGTTAACACTTGTTTTGTTTTTCATTTTGTTTATTGTTTTTTGAAAATAAAATGAAAAACGGTTAACGAACGCGAATGCGAAATCATTTTTGAAAAACAAAAACGAAAACGGGCCGAAAACAACTACAGGACGAGACCTAAGATTCTGAAATTTTATTTTAAGATCATGACCATGGGAACAAACTCTATATATATATATATATATATATATATATATATATATATATATATATATATATATATATCATATTTTGTGTGGCTGGGGTGTATATGCCACATTTTGTATCTCTAGTCTCTACTAGCATTGATGCTTTTTTATTTTTTTATTTTTGGAATATTGCTGATTTTTTTCTTGAGATTGCAACAATACAAGTATACAAATACAATATGTTGACTTTAAACTTGTTATGTTGACTTTAAACTTGTTAATTAGCATGCTTGTTTATTTCAAATAATAATAATAATAATAATAATAATAGCATGCTTCTTATAAGTTATAACACTATGAACTTTGATGTGGGATTATTGCAGCTGATATTCAGGACGTGATTAGTGCTTGGAGTTTGTAAGACCATCTCCGATGTATATGCCAATGCCAATATCAAACTTGATATAAAAAGTAATAAAATATTATATTTGACACATCATTTTAGTATTGTATTCCAATGTAAAATTATATTTAATATACTATTTATTAATTTTTATTATTATTTAAAATTGTAAAAGTAAACAAATACAATCAATACAATCAATGAATGAATGAAATAGTTTGTTTTTTTAGAATTGTTTCGATCTCAATTTTCTCTACTAAATTTGTTAATTTTTTATTATTTAAAATAAAAAAAGTCAACAAATACGACTGTATTTATTGTTGTGTCAAATTTATACATTTTGCTAAATTTGATAAAAAGTATAGTATATGCCAAATTTGGCACATCTTTTGATTAGGGGTGGACACAGATCGGTTCGGTTCGGTTTTGGCCAAAACCTTATTGAACCGATATTTTTTCGGTTTTTGAAAATATGAATCTGTTTGAATCGTTTTGAACTTGAAAACCGAATTGAACTGGACACCTTTATCTCGGTTCGATTTGACTTGGTTCAATTCGATTTTAGACCCATTAGGGTTTGAAGGTTTTTTTTATATGTTTTTTAGTTTTTTTAGGGCTTTAAGCTGTTTTTTTTTTGGCATTTGGGCATTTGGGCTTAAATTTTTTCATGAAAACATTTTGTATTTAAACAAAATACAAACCAATTTTCAATCCAAATCTAAAATTTCAATCAAATTCGCGTATATACTTGATCAAAATATAAAATCTTCATAACTTCTATAAAATAGAAGTCCAAAAATACAATACATAATATAGTCCAAAATAAAACATAATCAACAAACAAACAATTAGTAATAAAATTAAACTTTACAAAATAATTCATAAAGACAATTCAATTTATTCGGTTCGGTTCAGTTTTATATGTTCAAAACTGAAACCGAACCGAATTCAATTAGTTTTTTAAATTTCAAATCGGTTTGAACTGAATAAAAGTTATGAACTGAACCAAACACTCTCTTTCAGCTCGGTTCGGATCGATTTAATTCAGTTTCGGTTGTTGTGTCCACCCAAACTTTTGGCACTGTATTGAATTATGTTTTTTCTATTTTGTGCTAAATTATAGCACTAGCAGAATAATTTAGTATTGCATCGGAAGGAGCCAATAACCATGGGTAGCTTGTAAAATTATAACTCTGCCAGAATTTAATGTTAATTAAATAAGTAAAAATGTCTTACTTTAGCATTTGTTTTTTTCATTAACTTCAAATAATATCTATTTAAAAAAAATTCAAATAATATCAAAGTTACCAAAACCGGAACCATAATCCTGACCCGAATTACCTATAATGTTAATGACGATTTTACCCTTCCAATAAAAACGGAATTACTTGCACTTGTAAAGTAAGCAACATGGTCTTTACGTCTCAGATGGGAAAAGTACATGAAGGTTTTCTTATTGGCTAGAACTAGTATCTTTACAGCGTAGTGTTTCAAATTTACAGATCCCAATATTTTACGACTTTTTTGTTTCTTGCGTAAAAATTAATTTAAAGACACATAGTTGCTTGAAAAGATATTGTTTATTTATTCCTCATAAATGCCGGGAATGTTAGACTGGTAGTTTGTAGTTACATCACAAGGTTTTGATGTTAACTATAATCATAGAAAACCCCATCATCAATCGAAAAAATTGTTTGTTTTTCCTCGAAACAGAGGAAAACGCGAATATTTTCATTTTAGATTTTTAGTTGAATAATGCGGTGATTTGTTATGAGAATTGAAAACCCTATTGACGGAATTGGGAATTTGATACTGGGAAAATGATGGAGGCAGAGTGATCGCGTTGGAGCCTGTTATGGGGAATTTTCTTGTTGGGTTTGTGTTACCTCTGCTGCTTTTAACAGGTAAGTCTTTTTACATTGTTTTTGATTTTTGATTTTTGATTTTTTTTTTTGCTATTGTTGTTGTAGTAGTTGCATAATTGAACTAATACGATCCTGGGATATTATACAATTGAATCAACAAAATTTAACTTTGTATAAGTTTATTGCACATTCGGTTTGGAGCTTGGAATGCTGGGTTTTAATTGCCATTTAGTTTTTTTTTTGGTTATATTTTCCTGAAGCTATACCTAATTGTATTGTATTTTGCATTTATGCCGTTCTTCAGTATAAAATCAGTTGAGTTATTTATTGAATATTTGTTTCACTGCAACTTCTTTTTCCCATTTTTTTTTCTTTTCTAAATATGAGTTGCCTTCATGTGCCTGTGGCCTGTGTTAATAAGTGTTGACCATTCTCTTTTTAGTTTATTTGTGTGGATTGTGGTAAAAGAGTGTGAAGTTACATCCTGAATTTGTATTTCATGGTATGTTCATGAGAACTGAGAATAGTGTATAAGTAAATGCCTTACAAATATGCATACCTGCCAACTCAGTTTTACACTTCACTGTGAGATTTACTTTGTGTTGACAATCTGGACCGGACTAGTAAAAATATGTTTGTGATCATAATTTTTTTTATTGTGGTGTTTCAATCTTTCACTTTTGTGCAACTCTTCTGGGTATGTTGGACATGTTTCAGCTCATTTGGTTTCTTAGAAACCTAGAAAGTTAAGATGTGGATTGCTGTTTTGATTGTTGAGGTCATTAAAAGCCTGTTTGATAGTTGAGGCCAGTTCAATTCAAGGTCATGGTCTAAGGTGCTGTATTTCAGGCTGTGTTAGGCAAGGTGATTTTAGAGCGTAACTTTACACGGAGGCATTTTAGGTTAGGCAAGTGATGTGTTGTGTATTGCATGATGACCTTAATGTGCTTATTATTTTGGTTTTATGCTGTGGGAACTTTGCTTAACCAAGGTAGGATACCCTCTCAAAAGGATGAGATGAACATATACTGACTTGACTACCAGGGTACAGACGGCTAGCTAGGAAATAGGATTTGATGCTTTAAACAGAACTAATAAATTGAATGTCAAGCTTGAAAGCTTTTGCATCGTGTTCGAAGGCTTTAAATATAGAAATTAGCACTCTGCTTCTTGTGATGATTTACTCATGTGGCATTTCAAGTCGTAGGTTGTATGGTTACTGGTGGTCTTTCGGTTCATCTTGCCCTGACCCTCCCAGTGGGTTGAAACTTACTGGATTGAAATCAGTATTATGTTTTTTGGCTGATTGAATTGTTGTCATACAATCCAAAATAATATAATGCCGAGGTTAGCCTGATAATAAAAAGCCTAAGATTTACCATTTGGAATCATTCAAGGTGGTGGGAAATTTATAATTTTACAGTCTATTCTAGGCATAAAGTGTTGCAGATATAAAGCTCGTAGTAATTGCTATTTATATTTAATATTGTGTTTTGTGATATTGGGTTATTTGTTTTACTGGCATTCTTCTGCGTGTGTGTATTTATATATAGACATGATGCGGACATGTAAATCTCTTTGTTAGGTCTATTTGGGAATTGATGTTGTCTGACTTTCCCCAACATCTTTGTAGATGCACATACACACTGTATATCTACTTAATGAGAAAATAGATATTGACTTTTATGTGTTTACCCCCTTTCTTGCAGCTGCTTTAGTCAATTGGAGTTTGATCTCTCTTGTTGATTTGATAGCTTTCCTTCTTATTCAATATACTGCACCGCAGATAGGTAATCAACTTTTTGAAAATTTACCATTTTGATTTCAGTATTTGTCATTTTTCAGCAGCTCTGCTATTGTGTGAATCTTCACCTGCATATTGTTTTGATGCTGGAATATTTTATCCTGAGTTGGAAGTTGAGAATAGAGAGCGAAATGGGCGTTCCTTTTAAAGCCACTTAATGGAAGCATCAAAAATGAGATGGTAGATCAGGGCATGTTAATTCCCGTTGCTCTATAATTCTTGTAAAGCAAATAGAATGCCTTAGAAATAAATATGGAAGCTTTATATATTAACTATTGCTGTCCAATAGATGGGTGTGCATAGCAGACCTTTGACAAAGATTGTTTCCTTAATACCATATAGGTGCATCCACTACTTGATCATTAATTACTATTATGACATGTTGTGTTTGGTTGATCCTAGTTTAGTTTCTAAACTCTGAAATTCGATTGTAGTGAAAATTAATAAAATGCTGTATAGTGTATATAAGATAGGGTAATCTGTGAGAGTATCTTCAGTGGAAAGTTCTAGTGCCTTTCTTGTGTTTCAAGTCTCCAAGTCTCCCACGCATTGGCGAGATGCCTCATGATTCTATAGAGGAATTGATATAGACATATGGTCCATGATTATTTGAAGCAACTTCTCTAAGTGCTTAGGTTTAATTTTATTAACAACTATCTACATGCTAAACTCATTCACACATAATTTAAGTAATAGAATAAAATATATTAATAAAATTAGGTGTTTTGTTTTCATATAGACATTGAAATGATACTCAAACAACTTCTATTTTCCATACGCATTTTTTTATACATTGAAGTTATTATTGTTTCATTTCGCTAATATAGCACTGGTGTTTGCCTGTAGGATTTCGTTTTCGAAGGAGATCTTTGTTATTATGGCCTATCATAATCTTTTCACTGCTTGTTATTCTTTGTCAAGTAGTATATCTTGTTATATGGGCTTTTGAGGGCTATAAATGGAGTGTAGCGGATGCGTGGTGGGCAAAGCTAATTGGTTTTATGATGTAAGAAGTAATTTTCAATTTTCATCTCATAATTTTATTCATAAATTGCCTGTACATGAATTGATATATTTTTATTGTTGTATGTTTTTGCAGAGTCCAGTCCTGGAAACATCCCTCTGTATTATATTTTTTGGTTGTACAACTATTAGCTGTATTTGTTGCTTTAGTTGATATATATGGAAACAAATTTGTTCTGGATCCAGGGCGGAATTCATGTTGGGATCATTTCTTAGCAGTTGTTGAACATTTAGGTTTGTAAGTGGTTCACTTCAACTCTAATTACTAATATATTGATCATATTCATTCGTTTTCCGTACTAATCTTTGTTTGTTCAGTATGCATGTTTTACATTCTACTTCCGTTTTTATTGCGAATTTGCATTATGCAATGTCTTAAATAGGAATTTATTCTTGTTGTTTAATCATGATGTGAGGAGATGCTCAAGATGACCTGTTTACATAACTTGGCTCAATGCTGATGGATTCTGGCCTTGTTTTTGAAGGCTCTTTTTGCTGGCCTAGGTGGACTGCTTGTCCATGAGTATATAGTTGCTACTTTTGTTAAAGCTCTTTTTGTACATGGTCTTCTTTATATGAAATGAATTTTGACTATTTCCTTAAAAAAAAAAAAGAAGATTAATTTGGAAATGTATTTCTGATCCTGGAAGGTTTTTGCACTTCCTTTTGTAGCCTATGAAGATTTCTGGTAGAATCTTTTGATTGTCATTTTGCAGTCTTCTGAGGCGGGTGCTAGAATTTCCAAAACATTCTTTCCTATGATTTCTCTCAGATGAAATTTTTACTTTTTATGGATATGTCACTCTCAAACGAGTTCAGTGATATAGTGAAGCAATGTCTTGAGTGGAGGAGATCCTAGAATCTATAATACGATGCTGAATCTGCTTTCGTTCTTTTTTCTAATTTGTTAGGATCCTCTTTACTATTCTTTTTGGGTGTTTTTTTTCTTTCAGAAGAGGATTTCCATCTAAGGAGCTGCAGCTGTTTATTAACAGTTTTTAAATATTATCTGAACTTTTGTGCATAAGCTGTTTATGCATCCTCAACAAATTCTAAATATTCTGCCTAGCCGACAAAGTAATAATAAGGTGTCGGCCTTCTCTGAGCTGTAGTCTATTGAGTTTTTGAATATGCTTCCAGTATGAGTCATCTCATCCTTCTCGAATAGGAACTTGATTTAGTCAGTTTTATGTCTTTCTAATCTGGACTTTTGGAAAGCATAGATTTCAAGTCACTTGTGACCAACTTTCCTTTAATAATTTAAGTCCTGTATTATTTATCTTCTAGACATCTTTCATGCATATCTCTAATCCAGTCCCTGAAGATGGATGGAGCTATAAATTATTATTTTTGGCTTACTTTTCATGTCTACTGACGTTAATCTTATTTTATGCTTATGACAATGAATTGATTTGGAATTATTTTTGTGTTCTGCAATATGAAAGGTTCTCATCTTAGGGTTGCTTCGTGTTTGCTGTTGCCTGCTATTCAGCTGGTTGTGGGAATTAGCCATCCTTCATGGGTTTCTCTACCCTTTTTCATTGGCAGCTGTGTTGGTGTCGTAGATTGGTCTCTGACCAGCAATTTTCTAGGACTTTTCAGGTTATTACTTTTAGATTCTTTAGACAGTGCTGAGTGATGCCTCTCCCTCTCTCTCACACACATATTGATTAGCTTGGTCCTTTGGTGTCTAACTTTTGTATGTATGGTTTTTAAGGTGGTGGAGGCCTCTTCAATTGTATGCATGCTTTAACATCGTCCTGCTTTATGGCTATCAGCTTCCAGTAAATTTTCCAAATATGCTGCAATGGCTAGCTGAATTTATTGGTCTGTTCAAAATATCTGCAAAATCTGAATGGCCTGAAATTTGCTCTGGTTGTTCTCTCATACTTTTCTACATCATGGTATGTGAAGGTTATATTGATTATAAAGTCATTTTGCTTTGATTCAGTTGGAGAATTACTCAGTGAAGTGACAATGATTTATTTTAATACTTCGGGATTGTGAAACTCTGTATGAATCAATCAAAAGCTTTCACACAGCAGATGAATGCTCTCTTCTGGTTGTTTTATTCAAGAGAGAGATGCCATCACGCGGTACTGGTGGGAAGACGGTGGTGTGAAAATATCACTTAATTAATGTCAGTTTAAGCTGTTAGTCGCTAAAATTTTTCCTATCAAAAATCAAATGGTACCCAAGTTATAATTTTACAGGTTTGGATAATTTGAACCAGATATATGCAATCAGAATTGGAAATGGTGAATAAAAAATACCTGTGCAATTATTAAAAAGAACTTAAAATGATATATAATCAAAAGAACTCTTTCACATATCATTTTGTTGTCCTTTCTATGTTGTCAACTTATACATTTTTTCACAATAGTTCTGCCTATTAATGCAGCTATCATGTGTTAAATCTGATTTGGAGGAAATGGATGTTCTTGTTTCCATGAGAGAAAGTAGCTTGACAGAGCAACTGCTGCCCTCAAAGCATTCATTTTTCATCCGTGAATCAAGGTATTAAACTTGAAACTTTAATAGTGTTTCTTAAACTAATAAGTCCACTTCTTTTATGTCTATTTCAGAATCTACCAAATCAGAGATAGTAACTTTATTTAAACTTCTCTTTATGCTGTCTCAAAGTCTAATCTACCATTTTGTCTGCAAGTGTTGAGCAAAGTGTCCACTTTTACAAAACTTTTACAAATCTGAGGACTGGACCTGAGATTTTGTCTTGGGTCCTCTCACAAATTTTCTTTTCATGCATTTTGCTTACAATTAATATATTGGTTTATGTAAACAAATCACGAGAAGATAGAAGGTAGCTTACACGTTAGTTTTCTGATATCATTTTTGTTATCTAATTTTGGAAAAACCTGATGTGAAATTACACATTTGTACTCACCATTTGAATAATGGGAAAAAAGTTATAGAGATTAGAGGATATTAAAAAAAGAAAGAAGCAAAAACTTAACAGTTTCAGATTTGAGATGGACTACTGTGCATAATTAGTGCAGACCGGAGGGTTAAATCACCATGACTTTACCCTAATGGTGGCCACGGTTCGGTTTCCTGGCGGTTTCGGTTCCGTGGCACCCAAACCGTAACCGAAACCGAGAAAACCGGTTTGGTTTTCAGTTTGGGTCGGTTTTGGGTTTTTTTTTATGTCCAAGTGGCGCACTGTCATTGGTTAGAATTTTTTTTTAATTTTTTTTTTATATCTGAACCGCCAAAAATCGACCAAAACCGGTTTCCAACCGGTTCAGTAACCGGCAGTTACGGTTTCGGTTTCGGTTTCAGTTTTTTGGAGCCGGTTTCGGTTCGATACCCACGGTTTAACCGAACAGTGGGCACCACTACTTTACCCTTTATTACTTTAACACACCTTCTCATGTGCAAGATTAACATGTTTGCCATGTGGCGCAAGCCTAAACACTGATTCAAACCCAGAACAAATTAAAAAACAAACACAAATTTAATCACAGGGGTGTGCTAGTAAAACATGACTACTTGACCCTGAAGCTTGAGTTATTAGGAAAGTGCCTAACAATAGTATTTTAGCACTTTGACACTGACAACTAGATGTTTTGCTTTTATGTTCCGGTTCTTTTGCACTATCTTTAAATATTGATGAAGAAGATGCTCTTTCCCCTCTGGATCTTTTCTTTCTTGAAAGTTTCTTAATTTATAACTAAGACGTAACTTAATGTGTTAGTTACTAAATTACTGAATATTAATTTGCAGATCTGGTGTAAGGCATACAAACGTTTTATTAAGGGGAGCAGTTTTTCGAACATTCAGCATCAACTTCTTCACGTATGGTTTTCCGGTACATATTCGTGAACATCATTACAATCATAGGCTTTTTGAACTAGTCGGTTTTCCTTTCAACTAAACAAACTCAAGATGTTTAATGGTCATGATACCATCATTTCATTTTCAATTGAAATCTATCCATGGTAATCATTTTATTTAAAACTTTCCGTGTTGGATTTGACAGGTTTCCCTTGTTGCGCTTTCCTTTTGGAGTTTCCATTTCGCAAGTGTATGTGCATTTGGGCTGCTTGCATATGTTGGCTATATTGTATATGCCTTCCCTTCCTTATTCCATTTGCACCGGTTGAACGGGCTTCTGCTTGTCTTCATTCTCTTGTGGGCTGTTAGCACATATATTTTCAATGTAGCGTTTGCATTCTTGAACCGGAAACTTGGGAAGGTACCCTTCTTTTGGCCTCAATTTAATGTTCTCTATTGTACAAAAATCATAGAAAGTTATATTTGGATACATATGCAGGACATGGAGATATGGGAGATGATTGGGCTGTGGCATTATCCCATACCTGGATTCTTTCTGCTTGCTCAATTCTGTCTCGGGGTTTTGGTTGCTTTGGGTAATCTTGTGAACAACTCTGTTTTCCTGTACGTGTCTGATGTGGATCGGCGATCCTCATATGAAACCTCAACTGTAGAAGGTAATGAAATACAACAATTCACCCATCTCTTCTTTACACCTTAAACTTCTACTCAATTCATTCTTATTGTAACATTGCATAACCTACAAGTTTGATACATCATATTAGGTGTGACTCTATACCTCACTTTGTTTCATAATCAAATATTGTTGCAAAAGTATATCTCCTGTTGTGATTTATTTCAAGATCTTGTTAATTAACCCAAATGTAGTGCTGTTGCGCCCTTAAACCTTCAAGATTCTAGGTGTGAAACCTCAACTGTAGAAGGTAATGAAATACAACAATTCATCCATCTCTTCTTTACGTCTTAAACTTCTACTCAATTCATTCTTAGGGTAACAT
The DNA here is from genome assembly GCA_033220585.1 of Dipteronia sinensis. Classification (NCBI taxonomy): domain Eukaryota; kingdom Viridiplantae; phylum Streptophyta; class Magnoliopsida; order Sapindales; family Sapindaceae; genus Dipteronia; species Dipteronia sinensis. The sequence continues at coordinate 39,640,315 of CM065643.1, forward strand.
TGTAGAACTGACAAGTTTGATACGTCATATTAGGTGTGACTCTAATATCTCACTTTCTTTCATAATCAAGTATTGTTGCAAAAGTATATCTACTGTTGTTGGGATTTCTTTCAAGATCTTGTTAATTAACCAAAATATAGTGCTGTTGTGCTCATAAGCCTTCAAGATTCTGTGGGACTCAGTATTGTGATATTTCCTTCGTTCATCTTTTAAGGAATTATAATAGAAATCTAGGTATGGATTTACATATGATTCTTAAAATGATGTGATTGAAAATTTGGCTTTCTGCTCGATTTTTTTTGCCAAGTTATTGTGTTAAATAATGTTCTAATGTCATGGTTTCCTGACATCACTTATAATAAGTGCATGTTCTCAAATTTTGTATTTAACTCTTGTTAGTAACCAATAGACTTAAAAATTTAAATTGATAGGAAATGGCCAAACATAGTATTTAAGCACTCTAATACACCTCACGTGCAAGACCAACAGCACGTGGCTCGAGCCCAAACACAAACACACAACGAATTCAGTTAACAAATAACAATTTCAAATAATCACGTGGGGGGGCTCGAACTCACTCTAACCCAAGACCCCTGGGATAACCGGGCTTAGATACCATGTTAGTAACCAATAGACTAAAAAGATTAAGCTGATAGGAAATGTTCCAACATAGTATTTAAGCACTCCAATAACTTTTATGTTGTCTAATTGACAATTATCTCTTCTATCTATGAGTTTTATTTTCTTGCTAAGTATTACATTCATACTTTTATATCTGTAATGATGTCATGGTATTCATTGTTTACAGTGGAGGAAGAGACCAAGGTGTTGATTGTGGCAACAATTGCTTGGGTATTACGCAAATGCTCTCGGGCTATCATGCTGGCACTCATATTTCTCATTGCCATGAAACCTGGTTTCATCCATGCTGTATATAGTATGTAAACAGTATCTGTTCAACTTTGATACTAATTTATGAAATTGACCCGGAGCACTAGGCCTTTTGAGCTTTCATCTGATACTTATATTTCAATAGCAAATATATGAGTGGCCTGAACTGATTGAAGTTTTCTAATTGGTGTTATATTGACCTATGTTTCAGTGGTATTCTTTCTGATATATCTTTTGAGCCACAACATCAGCAGAAAGATACGGCAATCCTTGATTCTTCTGTGTGAAGTTCATTTTGCACTCTTGTACCTTCTTCAGATTGATTTGATTTCTAATGCTTTGGAGCGGAAAAGCTCTCTAAGTATGGAAATTCTACTGCAGTTAGGTATGCAATTGTTGAAGTTTATTCTATTCGAATTGTTATCTTCTTGGTGAATGTGGTTATGGCTTTTAATATATGTTGTTTGTCGACTTTTAGCTGTCATTTTATGCCTGTTGTCTAAGACTTCGTAGAAGATCAATCTTAGAATATAAAAACTTTGTCTGAATTGATGCAGGTCTCGTCAATCATGATAGCTCCTTGGATTTCTTGGAAATAGCTTTCCTTGCTTGCTTCTGTGCAATTCACAACCATGGTTTTGATATGCTATTTTCATTCTCAGCAATTGTGCAGCATACCCCTAGCCATCCAGTTGGATTTAGCATCTTAAAAGCCGGTCTGAACAAGTCAGTCCTCTTGTCAGTGTATGCATCCTCAACCACAAATTACAGCCGTGATAATCCTTCTTATGGTATAATCTCCCCTATCTTTTTTTTTTTTGATTGTCCAGCTTGTCTGACAATTGCACCAGAAATTCAGCTTTGGTTCCAGTTTCCCTTAATATTTGCAAATTACATGCTTTAGAATCTAGTTTTTCATTTAAGCATTTTAAAATGTGAATGAGCCTTGGAATCCTATAATTATGCTGTTCAGGGTCCTTGGAAGTCTGACTGACCTTTCTTTAGATGTCTAGAGTTTTACACTGGACTTGAAATGTATGTTGATTAATTGCAGACTTTAGGATGAGTTCAAAGAATGTTCATTTGCCGGAGAAACGTTTATTTCTTGGGTGAACTGAAATAGAGAAATTCTACTCAATCATGCCTCGTGAACCTGGAATGCTATAATTGTGCTGCTTAAGGGGCTAGGAAGTCTGACTGATCATTCTTTAGATGTCTTAAGTTTTACTCTGGATACAAAATGTCTGTTGATTTATTGCAGACTTTGGGATGATTTAAAATAAAAAGTTTAGTTTTCCGAAGAAAAGTTCATTTATTGGGTGAAAAAATTCGACTCAATTACACCTCAATTTCAAACTAGTTGGGCAGAATGAACAAGAAATGAACCAACAACCTTATGTCAAACACATCGCACAAGAATATTGTTAGGGGTGGCTCTATTGCCACCCAAAAAAATTCTTGCTACACCCTTGTTTTAATGAAATTTTTTTATTACTAAACTACCCTTTACATATAATACCTTAAAAGTGGAAATTGAAATCTACTTCTACACCCATAAATTGAACACCTAATCTATCATAAAATAAACCCTAATAATATATACAAAATCAAAATCAACATCAGTAAGGAAATATAAATTTCTAATATAATCAAGGGATTTATGAACAAATAATTGATTTGATGGATTCCGAATGCATACAAGTATTTTTATTTTTATTATTGTTTTCTGATTGAAAAAAAATAGTTTTTAAATGAAGTGTAGCTGACTGATTTTTTTTTCTTGATATAGGCTGACCGATTTTTTAAAACCCAAAATTTTAAATGAAAAAAAAAATGGGTTTAACATGAAAAGGATTACGTAGACTAATTTTTATGGTTGTTTTTTTTTGTTACTATAAGAGTTGTGTATAGGTTTATATATATATATATATATATATATATATATATATATATATTCCCAAAAGGATGTAGCAATTTACTACAGATGGAATCCTCGCTTTTTTTTTTTTTAATAAAATGGACTCCTTGCTGTTACTTTTTTTGTTGTTGTAATATTAGACTCCTTGCTGTTACTTATGAGGCACAATGTTTATTCAACTTATGTTTCTCTTAATTTGAAAATTAATGAATAAGAAAAATGGGTGTAATGAGAAAAAAATTATATGTTTAAATTTATAAATAGTACTTAAAAGGACATTTTTGATATTTTAAAGGGTGTAGAGACTAAAAATAATAATTTGAGTTTTTTTAATATGGGTGTAGCTAGAATTGTTTTGGGTGGCAATAGAACCACCCTATTATTAGTAATCAACGGACCTAAAAGCTTAAGTTGATAGGAAGTGGCTCAACAATAGTATTTAAACACTCTTAAACATCCATTCCACATGCAAGACCAACGGGCTTGACACGTGGCTTAAGCCCAAACGCATATGCAAACCAAGAACAAATTCACAAACAAACACAAATTCCATCATGTGAGACTTCTTGGTATAAGTGTATAACAAATCTCTGATATCATGTCAGTAACCAACAGACCCGAAAGCTCAAGCTAATAAGAAAGAGCTCAACAATAGTATTTAAGCACTCCAACACATGATTTTTTGTGGTTTGAGATTATTTTTGGAACAGTCCTCAGGTTGATGTCAATCCTATATGAGATGCCATATTCCCTTTCGTTATTAGGATGAGAAAACAGTTATCATCTGCAACCGTTGACTTTCTTCCTAGGAGTTCCAAAGGAGAGAAGTATCAAAACCAAATTTATTGAAGCGACATTTCTTGCAATCTATGTTTTTAAGTATTACCATCAACTAGATCTACCATTTTTGCTGCTATTGCTATTTTTACTAACTACTGATTTGTTTTATCTACTTGCAGAGAGAAGGATAGCATCATTTCTTAGTGCGATTGGGCAGAAGGTTTTATCTATGTATCGATCATGTGGAACCTACATTGCTTTTCTGACTATTCTCCTCACTGTATACCTGGTGACACCCAATTATATATCATTTGGGTACATTTTCCTTCTACTTGCTTGGATTATTGGAAGACAACTTGTTGAGAAAACAAAGAGACGTCTATGGTATCCATTAAAAGCATATGCCATCGCAGTGTTTGTCTTCATCTATATCTTGAGCAGTTTCTCCAGCTTCCAGATTTGGTTGTCCAGGATAATAGATTTATATTTCTATTTGGGTTACAATTCAGAAGCTTCATTGCTGGAAAATGTTTGGGAATCTCTAGCAGTACTGATTGTGATGCAGCTTTATAGCTATGAGAGGAGACAGAGTAGATATAATAGGCCAGATGATTCCAAACTCTTGGATTCTGGATTACCAGGTTTCATGAAACGGCTTCTAGTTTTGCACAGCCAGAAAATCTTATTTATTGCATTATTCTATGCCTCTTTATCTCCAATCAGTGCATTTGGTCTTTTGTATCTAATTGGCCTTGTCATCTGTTCAACTTTTCCGAAAGCTTCACGAATCCCATCCAAATCATTCTTAGCTTACACAGGATTTCTGGTGACAACGGAGTATCTCTTTCAAATGTGGGGGAAACAAGCTGGGATGTTTCCTGGACAAAAGCACTCTGATTTGTCCCATTTATTGGGTTTCCGTGTGTATAAGCCCAGTTTTTGGGGTATAGAATCAGGCTTGAGGGGGAAAGTGCTGGTGATTGTTGCATGTACCCTTCAGTACAATGTGTTCCGCTGGTTGGAGAAGATGCCAAGTAAAGGACAGTGGGAAGAGCCTTGTCCTTTATTTGTATCAGCAGAAGATGCCTTCATTAATGTTTCCCATCCTAACGAGGAAAATCAGCCATCTTCAGATTCTGGTGCATACTTTGTGAAACGAGAGAGGACAACAAGCTATTCGTGGCCATCTTTCACCTCTGTTCCAGTTCAATCACCTAATCGTGAGTCCCCCTCAACAGGAGGCTCTGAGGGTAGTAACACTAGCAAATTTTCATTTGGATATATCTGGGGAAGCACCAAGGAGAGCCACAAGTGGAACAAGAAGCGGATTCTTGCATTGCAAAAGGAGAGATTTGAAACACAAAAGACTCTATTCAAAGTATATTTGAAGTATTGGATGGAAAATGTGTTTAATCTCTTTGGCCTTGAGATAAACATGATTGCTCTGCTTCTCGCCAGTTTTGCTTTGTTGAATGCCATCTCTTTGTTGTACATTGCATTGCTTGCTGCTTGTGTTCTTATGGATCGACGCTTTATACGTAAATTGTGGCCCATATTTGTCTTCTTGTTTGCTAGCATTCTCATCCTAGAGTACTTTGTCATCTGGAAGAATATGTGGCCTCTGAATCAACATGTCCCAAGTGAAAGTAATATATGCTGTCATGACTGCTGGAGAAGCTCAGTTGAACATTTTCAGTATTGCAGGAGCTGTTGGTTGGGTATTACTCTCTTAAACATTTTATAATTGCACTTTGATGGGGTTCAAACAAGTATACACACTAATAGATCAATAGTTGGATCAATAGACATGCTAATTGTAAAAAGTAAAACAACAAGAAAGCATGTATGCATTGTTTTAAAGCTCAAGTATCCATTTGTTTGAGTCTGAATCTTCTTAAAGTAGGAAGGAGTAGTAGCATATATGATTGATATGGATGTCTGAAGAGCTTTCTAGAAGTTGCCTCTGCCATTAGGTTTTAATCATTATGTTGGTTCCTTTAAATTGGCCTAATGCTCAAAGTGCATTCTGAGTGATTTCTGTTGAGCATGCATCTCTTTTTTTCTTTTTTTATGTTGCATACATACACAGAATGCATATATTCTCAAGTGCAATATTTTGGATTTCTGGAATTTTGTTTTTTAGCATTTTTCTGAATTGCAATGAATTTCAATTCTCTATGCTGAGAAATGATTAATACAAATCCTGGCAATTCGGAATCCCGTTCCTGAGAATAATTAATACATACATATTCATATTTGTTTTTATGCACTTTAAAGTTATTTACTTTCATGTGCTAATTTTAGGTGCCCCTTTCCTGTAGGACTGGTGATTGACGATCCCCGGACGCTTATTAGCTATTTTGCAGTTTTCATGATTGCTTGTTTCAAACTTCGTGCTGATCTGTTGTCCAGTTTTTCGGGATCATCAACATATCGTCAAATGATGTCTCAACGTAAAAACTTGTTTGTTTGGAGAGATCTTTCTTTTGAGACTAAAAGCATGTGGACTTTTATTGACTACCTCAGGGTTTACTGTTACTGCCATCTTTTAGATCTTGTGCTTGCTTTAATTTTGATTACTGGAACCCTGGAGTATGACATTCTGCACCTTGGTTATCTTGCTTTTGCTCTTGTTTTCTTCCGTATGAGACCTGAAATACTGAAGAAGAAGAACCGATTATTTAAGTTCTTGCGCATATACAATTTTGTCCTTATTATTCTTTCGCTTGCTTATCAATCCCCTTTTGTGGGGGAATTTAGTGTGGGGAAGACTGAGACAATAGACTACATGTTTGAGATGATTGGATTTTACAAGTATGACTATGGGTTTCGGATTACCGCAAGATCGGCGCTTGTTGAGATTATCATATTTATGCTGGTATCACTTCAGTCATATATGTTTTCCTCCCAGGAGTTTGATTATGTCTCACGATATCTCGAGGCAGAGCAAATCGGTGCCATTGTGCGTGAGCAAGAGAAAAAAGCTGCCTGGAAAACTGCACAATTACAACATATCCGTGAGTCTGAGGAGAAGAAACGCCAACGTAACTTGCAGGTGGAGAAGATGAAATCAGAGATGCTCAATTTGCAAATACAGCTTCACAGCATGAACTCAATTGCTAATTGTGGTGGCGCTTCTCCTGACACCGAAGGACTAAGAAGAAGGAATACTTCTCTCACTTCAAATAGGCAACCTGGGACTCCTGATAAAGTTCAAGGATTTGTCAGGAAGCAAGACCAAAGTATAAAAGAGAATTCAGAATTTCCTTTTGAAGTGCATGAATTTCCTGCTAGTGTGAACACAGAAAGTCCAACAGCATTGGAGTCTCCAAGGCATTCACTAGGATCTCTTTTTGAAATCACTGAGATTGAACAAGATGTTGCTGATAGTGCATGTTTTGATTGCAAAAAAAATGTGAAAGGGCAGGCAAAGGAAAATCCTCTAAAATCTGCAGTGCAACTTTTAGGTGATGGAGTTTTCCAGGTACAATCTATCGGAAATCAGGCAGTTAACAACCTGGTGAACTTCTTGAACATTACTCAAGAAGATTCAGACATGAATGAGCAGTCTTCTGCTGAGGATGAAGCATATGTTGAATTGGAGAGCCAGAAGAACAGGTATATGTCTATGGACCGTTCATCTTCTCTGCAGTCTGACAAGAGTTCAGATGCTACAAGTTTGCAGATAGGAAGGATCTTCCGTCACATATGGTTCCAGATGCGGTCAAATAATGATGTTGTGTGTTATTGTTGCTTTTTTATTGTCTTTCTATGGAACTTCAGTTTGTTTTCGATGGCGTATCTGGCAGCTCTTTTCATGTATGCTCTATGTGTGCATACTGGTCCTAGTTGCATCTTCTGGGTTATTATGCTAATTTACACAGAAATTTATATATTGGTTCAGTATCTCTACCAAATAATCATCCAGCATTGTGGGTTAAGTATTGATCAAGGACTGCTTCGTGAATTAGGATTCCCTACACATAAAATTGCGTCATCCTTCGTTGTCAGTTCATTGCCTCTTTTCCTTGTGTATGTATTCACTCTATTACAGAGCTCTATAACTGCAAATGATAGTGAATGGATACCCTCTACAGACTTCACTTTTCGAAGGAGAAATGCTCTCTATAGGAAAGAGGTTCCTGTGAAGTATAGTTGGAGTGAGAAGGTGCAGGAGCTGCTCCAACTAATGACAAATATGGTGAAATTGGTTATCAGAAATTTCATTAGGTACTGGAAATCACTGACACAGGGAGCAGAGTCTCCTCCTTACTTTGTACAGGTGTCCATGGATGTGCACTTGTGGCCAGAAGATGGGATTCAACCAGAGAGGATTGAATCGGGAATAAACCAAGTGCTTAAAATTGTTCATGATGAGAGATGCAAGGAGAAAAATCCTAATCTTTGCCCCTTTGCTAGTAGGGTTCACGTGCAAAGCATTGAAAGAAGTCAGGAAAACCCAAACATCGCGTTGGTTGTTTTGGAGGTGGTTTACGCCTCGCCTTTGACGGATTGTGCTTCAGCAGAATGGTACAAATCAATGACTCCTGCAGCTGATGTAGCAAAAGAGATTCTTAATGCACAAAGTGTTGGGTTAGTTGAAGAAATTGGATTCCAGTACCCAATACTGTCTGTGATTGGTGGGGGCAAAAGAGAAATTGATCTGTATGCCTATATTTTTGGTGCAGACTTGACTGTGCTCTTTCTGGTCGCCATTTTTTACCAATCTGTCATACAAAATAAAAGTGAATTTCTTGATGTTTATCAGCTTGAAGACCAGTTTCCGAAGGAGTTTGTATTTATCTTAATGGTAATCAATTCTTTATAGTCTTTCTTTATTGTTTCTACCATACTTTAAATATTGGAATTCAAGAGAAGTTATGATGATTTAGTCATGAGTTTCTTGCATTCTTATGGGATACTGGGTATTCCACATCATTTAGTTGTCTAACTTGATTAAATGCTTTCTTCATGCAGATCATCTTCTTCCTGATTGTTCTTGATCGCATAATTTACCTGTGCTCGTTCGCCATAGGAAAAGTGATTTTCTACCTTTTCAACCTCATTCTTTTTACATATTCAGTTACTGAGTATGCTTGGCAAATGGATTCTTCCCACCAAAAGGCTGGAACCTGGGCTCTTCGTGCTATATTTCTTGCAAAAGCAGTTTCTCTGGCACTTCAGGCAATACAAATCCGATATGGAATTCCTCACAAAAGCACCCTATACAGGCAGTTTTTGACAAGTGAAATCTCACGAATTAATTACTTAGGCTATAGACTTTATCGCGCCCTACCATTCCTATATGAATTGAGATGTGTTCTTGACTGGTCTTGCACAACTACGTCTTTGACCATGTATGACTGGCTGAAGGTAAGTGTGGATTTTATTAACACACACTAAAAGTTATTTTGCATTATTGACTTAAATGTCAGGAATTCATATATAAATCACTACTTCTATCTAAAGTATCATACTCCAGCTAAAATCAATAAAGCAGTGCCCGAACTATATTATGTGTGTAAAAGTATACCACTTTTATCAAGTGTAGTGTTGTTAATATGGCTATTTTATACCACGGTCATTCTACCTAAATAGTTTGAGCTTTTGGGTAAGATTGTCTGGCAATCATAACAAAGTTTGTTTCTCTTTCTTTGTTTGGTTATTGCTTTTTGGTTTAGTATTTGATCCATGCCAAACTAGTACTAATCAAGGGTTTTATTAAGCACTGTTTCCTCCCAAGATGATTTATCACCTTATTCCCCTTTCGCCCCGCTCCTGCCTCCCACATGCACCACCTTTCTTCCTAACCACACACCAAACCGAATGAATAGGAAGAAGTTGTAAGGCTGTGTGTACAAATCATAATTATCATCATGAGTTTGCATCAGTAGGATCATAGGAATATCATTGTTTCAATATGATTGATTAAAAGTACAGTGATCTCAACGATTGCCCAAAGTTGGATTATGTTGTGTCTATATGTTATTTCTTCATTTAATGTCCATATAATTTTTTTCTCTTTTATCATACACCACTTATCCTACGCAAAACACAAAATAAATTCCCTTCCAAGGTTGATTAAGGAGGATTGGCCCCTAGAGTTCTTGTTTCCACTATAAGAGATATAACCAACTGGATTATCTCCTTTGGGGGCATTTAATGCCTTATATGAAGGTATATCCTATACCACCATCATTTGCCACTGACATAGAACATGAAGTTAAATGTATTAATAATATTCCTTCAGTTATTCCTTGCTTTTCAAGTTTTCTGCTTTTAGTAATAGCAGTTTGGTTGAATTATTTTCATGCTTATTTTTTGAAATTGATATATAGCTTTATTCTTAGCTGGAGGACATACATGCAAGTTTGTACCTTGTCAAATGTGATGCAGCCTTGAATAGAGCTAGGCACAAACAAGGAGAAAAGCAGACAAAAATGACCAAATGTTGCAGTGGGATATGTTTGTTCTTCATTTTAATCTGTGTTATCTGGGCTCCTATGCTGGTAAGAGACTTCAAAATGATAAAGTACTGTTTGTATAATGGAATATGCTATTTAAGCCCTCTTGGGGATATGTGATGCACCTATAATTAAATCTTTCAATCGGAAATGCATACCTAGAACCATTTTTGTATTAGATTTCTGCAGGCAGTTGCTTATTTTCCTTTAAACTATTAAAATTATTCAGGATCGACACTAAGGGGCTGTTTGTTTTTTTCACTATAAGAATTATTGTCTCTTATATCTTAAATTAAGATAAATCAGTTTGTTTATTTTTCCAACTTATATCTTATTTTAAGATATATATGTCTTTTAGAAAAAGTAAAAAATTTTGACTTTTATCTTATTACAAAAGTGCTATAGTAGAGTTTTTTTAGTAAATTTCCATAAAAGTCCTATAACAATTCATATATTTACAATTTTATTCGCACATAATAAAACCCAAAAACTCAATTGTCCAAAAATTCCTAATTTGAAGAAACCCTAACACAATATAATCAAATTTACATTTGTAATTAGTCATCCAAAATGAAAAAAACAAACATGTCATAGTATCTTATTTTGTAAGATTTATCCATATATCCAAGAAATTAAGGTCTTATAAGACTTTAGATAAAAAAAACAAACAGCCCCTTAGCTTGTGAGCTTTGGGAACACTAGAGTTGAAAATTCAGGAATTTGTTATGGTAGATTAGTCATTATTTATAGAAATTTGTGCACAAGCTTCTAAATTATGTATGTTTGTCTTTTGATATTACCGCTATGTTGATGAATTATGCGTGGTTGTGCTCTCTCACAAATCGAATTTTATTTCCCTTCACAGATGTACAGTAGTGGTAATCCAACAAATATTGAAAATCCAATTAAAGATGCCAGTGTTCAAATTGATCTTAAGACAAAGGGTGGAAGATTGACATTGTATCAAACCACACTCTGCGAGAAACTTCGATGGGATAAGCTCAGCTCTGATATTGATCTTGATCCACTAGGTTATTTGAAGGGGTATAATAAGAATGATATTCAATTGATATGCTGCCAAGCTGATGCAAGTGTTTTGTGGCTTGTTCCTGGCATGGTTCAGGCCAGGTTCATCCAGACCCTTGGCTGGGATATGGAAATGGATATCAGTTTTACTTGGGTACTTACCAGGGACCGACCTAAAGGCAAGGAAGTGGTAAAATATGAAAAGACAGTCGATCCTCCTGATCTTCCAAAACCATCAGATGTCCGAAAAGTTCTCAATGGTTCTACTGGCAGTTTTAGGATAAATAATCTTTATTCAAGATACTTCCGTGTTACTGGTTCTGGTGATGTCAGACCCATGGAACAAGAGGTACAACTCTTGGTCTTAGCACTTCATCATTTATTCATTCTTTCCCTCTCTCTTGCTATATTAACTCATTTTGCATAATGTAAATCAGTTTGTGGCATCATATGATGCTTTTTAATAATTACTAATGTTAAAGTTTGGTTGAGTTGCCAAAACTAACTTTCATATTTAGGGTGTTCACCTTTGCAACTTCATCTCTGATAAAATACTAGAGATGAAATATTTCTTAAAAAAATTGGTGTAATCTTTAATAAGTTACTGGGAAAGCCTTCATAAAAATTGTAGGTTTTATCTTTGGCAACAGATACTGCATTATCATTTAGGCTATTAACTTTTTAGGAAGTGGTAAGAAAGATTGCTTGTGTTAAAATGGTGCGCAGAAGCTACTCTATAATGTTCCAGCTTTAGAAATCATAAACAGTGTCATACTGTCACACACAACCGTGGGACAGTTATTTATAAAAATGTTGTATATTATTTTCTTACAGGTAAATGAAGTTAGTGCGGATCTTGTTATGAATCGGGCAGATTTTGAGTGGTGGTCTTTCCATGAGATCAATTTACCTGATGTATATGGTTGTGGGGATCTGACTGGACCCATGGCAATTGTAATTTCAGAGGAAACACCACCACGTAAGATTACCAAAACATTTTATGTTATATCCATATTGATTCGTGGTGTTAGGGTTTTCCTTTCATATAATTATTAACGCTGCAATGATACTTTCAGAGGGTATTCTTGGTGACACTCTCAGCAAGTTCAGCATTTGGGGTCTATACATAACCTTTGTGCTTGCAGTTGGCCGTTTTATCAGACTTCAGTGCTCCGACTTAAGAATGAGAATCCCTTACGAGAACCTACCTTCCTGTGACAGGTAAATGCATATTTACTTCCTATTTTTATATTTCCCAAGTAGGTAATACAGTAAATTATGAAAAACCAACTTTATCGTATTTTCTTCCTATATTATTGTTCAACTAGAAGCAGCATAAGAGAGAAACATTTTGGGGTCTCCGGTGCTCATAGCAGCCAAATTTCCAGCTCAATATAATAAATTGTTGTGTATTAGTTTTATTTGGATTAATTCACAATTGGAAAATATAATTCTGACCTTCAGTTTCATTTCTTTCAACCTTTTCTTTGTCTGATACAACCCCATCAAGGATTTTGAATATTTCAATTTGGGGTTCTATTAGTTTGCCCCCTTGTTTTTCCTCCTTGCATGAATAAAATTATGCATGTCGGAAAGCACTTCTTGACTCCTTGCTTCAGTACAAATCAATATTTTGTTATATGTTTTGATGTAGGTTGATAGCCATCTGTGAGGATATATATGCTGCTAGAGCGGAGGCTGAGTATGAGGTTGAAGAGGTTCTTTACTGGACCCTAGTGAAAATTTATAGGTCGCCACACATGCTTCTCGAATACACCAAGCCAGACTAAGTTGTCAAGGCTGAATGCCAACTTTGGATAATAGAACTTCACTTTGTTAATGCTGACACAACACACTCAGTTATAGCGGAACAATACAGATTATACTTTTTGAGGCCCAAGAAATGCTCTGGCAGTCTTGTACGCTTTCTTCAGAGACTTTGAGGTTCCAAATTTGTGGGTGCTTTGCAAGTTGTTCAACTCATGTCCGAGCAATGTTCAACAATACAAGTTTAACTTTGCAGGTAGCCAAACAAAGCCATTGCGGCTTCAATGATCATGATTATTCAAAATGTGAAGGTTTATTTATTTATTTATTTTATTTTTTATTATTTTTTTAGCTTCCATGTATATAATCCACAAGCTACCTATATGTTTGTACAGATTTTGTTATGGGAGGTAAATGCATGCTGTATGCATCTCTGGGGTCCCTTTAAACAAAACTGAATAGAACCAGACAATTATCTTGTCAAAAGAAATACAAAATAGAATTTTAGATGCAAGAGCATTTCATTTTCTTTCTCAGATCCAACCTTTGCTTTTTGATGTTCATTTTTCAAACTTGCTTAACTATATAATCTTGGACAAAAATAGCTGTTTAAAATGCCCGAGTAAACCCCTCACACTCACACATTGAGTTCATGTGTTCAATTTGTATACCACACCTCTAAATACCATATATATATATATATATATATATATATATATATATATATATATATATATACATATTGTGTGGGAAAGTTGAGCTGATTTGGTAGTATTAAACAGGTTCACCAAAATTCCTTACATTTTGTATCAATAGAGAGTGGATATTACTTAATAGACTTTATTAATTAGTATTAAATCACTGAAAAACATATCAACTTAAACAGTAATTATCCAATGCATTGCTGATTCTCATTGTCTCTTAAAAATGACTTCCTCCAATGGTTGTAAAGAGTTTGGGTAGCAATAAAATGTGTGGTATTGCAGAAAATGAAAATAATCATGGCCACCAATGCTTCTGCATATTCTTGTTAAATTCTATACAGGAAAGAGTAGGGGATTGAAAAGATGAAAGCTTTCACAGAATTTGGATTCTACATCAACAACGGTAATCTCTCTTACAAATAATATTTTACCCTGATCAATCCAACATTTATAACCAAAATATACAATGCAGCCACTGCAACGGTACAAAAAAGTTAAAATCAGAAGACAGATATGTAAATATGGATAATTAAAATTTTTCCATCATCTTCCATTGAGCAATACCTGTCAAATGTACCCTTTTTCCCATAAATTTGCCACCCGGTAATCAACCACATCCAATAAACAAAATAAGCAGTTTAATTGTACCGTACTCAACCAAGTTCCAATCCAATCTTACGAAAAACAGTCTCAATCTAAACCAAACAGCATCAGCTACATGAAAAGCTACATGAATGTGCACTATTAATGAGAATACATAAGATAATACCTTGCATCAAATCCATCTACAACAAAATAACTCCTATAACACATGACCCAAAAAAAAATTCAGAGCAGGGCAGCTGACTGCTAATTCCGGTCATTTTCACCTGAAACAACTTCTCTTGATGTCTTATTTTTTCTTTTTACCATCACCACTGGCAGAAGTCTTTCTCGCAACGTCCTCAGGAATAGTATCATCCATTACCTTTGGCACCTGAAAAGTGAAGTCCGAAATGGGTAAATCACTGTACTTGGGATTTGAAGTTAAAAAGGCTGCTACTTCATTACGAGTTCTCAGTTTCTTCCCTGCTGGAGTAATATAGTAAGCATCCATTTTAGAGAAATCCCTTCTAAGCACCAAGCTTCTTTTAAAACCTTCTGGGGTCTTCGGGATGCCCGGTTTGTCAATGACCCAGACTCGAGTAGAATCGTAATCAATATCAGCAGGATCCTTGCAGGAACCACCATATTTTCTTTCACAAACAAAAGGTTTCTCTTCTACTTCACTTCGAATTTCCTCATACTCCTCTAGAGTAGTAATCAACCTCCACTTGAAGCAATTCTGACATTGTGCAGCATGTAAATCGATTGACCTGGCAGGCAACCCCGCTGCTGATGGACGTGAATTCTGTCATGAAATTTAACAGTAGTCAGTGATGCTTATAAGACTTTCATAACAAGTACATTGCATCAATTATGAGAAAGGAACTTCGGCTTTTGAGTTTCTTAATCAGCACTTGATGACCAATTGGAAACTTCATCAACTAAGGAAACTATACTGCATAGCAGAAAACCATAAGAAGTTTTGATAAATTTTGAACTATGCCTCATTCTTATCTATTAAATTTTCCAACTGCATCACAAACAAAAATCAAAAGACAGCAAATAGATGACAAGGTCCTTGAGGCAAAGTTAATTGAAACCCAACACTCATTTCCAGTGTTCTAAAAAGCACTAGGTGCTAGTCGGGAGGTGTACCGGTGCCTAGGTAATTCCTCGCCGGTGACTGGCAGGTGGAGTAGACTGTGAAGGCGAGAGGCAGAGAGTTGAGGGTGGGAGAACAGCGAAGAAGAAAAATAAAGAAACCATGGTTTTTTAAAATAATCCCTAAACGTAGTCGTTTAGACGTTGTATTCTGTTAAAAAAAAAATGTCGCCTAGGTGGTCTTTGCAGCGATGCCTGGCGCTGATTAGGCACCAGTCCATTTAGGCTCACTGATTAGCCCTTAATCGGTGCGGCCGACGGCTGCCTAGACAGCGTTTTAGAACACTGCTCATTTCTCAATATTAGCCCACCTTATGGTTCCATCCTATCCTATTTACATGCCTTTATCTGTCACTATGCTAAAATAAGAGGAAACTGCAGCAACTAAAGCTCAAGAAAGGCATTAACCCAATCACTTCTATATATCCACAAAATCTAACAAAGAAATCTTGGTGAATTTTAATTGGCTTATGAGAAGCAAGCGCACAATGCACTACAATTAGCGCTCATAAACTGAGTGCTCCAAAGACCAATGCGGGTAAAATACATCAGTCAAGATGTAGTTTGTCATATATCGCTCATAAATTTCAATTCATCATGCTAACATGTAGCATGAGAAGTAAAGCAGATAGTTAGAAAGCATTAACTCATGTCTAATTGTCTATAAAGTCTTATTATATTTTCAGAAAGAAAATTAAAAAACAATTCACTTAAGCATATGTGGCCGATATAACGCAATTGACATGCTTAAATTTGGCTCATTGCTGGAATCATACAAATTACAATACTAAAACCTAGAGCTGGGAATTCACTAGCATAAACATCAACTCTAATCTATTCTCTTAAATAATTGAAAATCTACAAGCACTTTTGCCCCAAAGAAGATAACTAGTTAGTCCAAACAACAATTCATTTTCAATTTCTTCGAACCACAATTTCGTTAGTCAAGAGAAATGCAAAACACGTTCCAAAGAAGAAAATTAACAACAGGTCTATTATCTGCTGAAACCCACCTTTAACCGAGAAACAAACAAAACCCAAGACCAAGAGAAATAAAAACAAGAGCTTGAGGAATCGCAACGCTCGTATAGTGGTTTCACTCTACGACAAACTCGAAACTCAATCGATCCAAAATAGTGGTTGAGTTTGGACTCACTAGGGCATACGTTAAATCTCGATTCTCGAGACCCAACAAATCAACCCCCCCCCCCAAGTAACAACAAAAGGATTTTCGATTCGTTTGTTTATTTCTCGAAATACGAAGGAAGTATGAACCTTCTCGGCAAGCAAACACAGTTCAAGCGAAGTATTTAACAAAATAAATAATTCATAATCTGAGTAATATCTGATTCTGAAAAAAAAAAATTCGAACTGAGTGCTAGGTTGTGTTGTCGGAGTTCGTACCTTCGACGCCGTTCTAAATGTTGCACTGTCTTGCTTGTCATCCATGGCCATCGCTCACTCTCTCTCGTGCTCTCTGTGTGACTGTCACTCTTCTCTTGAACCTATTTTATTATTATTATTATTAGAGGTTTTTACAATTGGGTCCCTACGTATTATGTAATTGAGAAACTATCGATATTTTTAGGCTTAATTGCACATACATTCCCTAAGTTTAGAGGAAATTGCACTCATATGCAGCCCTTCCTTTTATTGCACAAACATCCCCTGTAAAGCGTTGACCAAAAGTTGACCAAAATGGAATGACCAATTTACCCTTACACTAAATTATCAATTTTGGTCCCTCTATTTTCTATAATAGCAGGACATTTAATTAAAAAAATAAATTCACTTCAACAAGTATTAAACCTTTAACATATAATTAGAAACCATATATCTTAACCACCTAAGCTACTCAAACACATTGAAAGAATTGTGTTGATTTAAATATATATATATATATCTAGTTATATAATGTATACATATATATATATATATATATATATATATGTAAATATATGTATATGTTTATAGTTTTATAATTATATTTTAAAGCTTAGTTGACAAAGTAATTTAAATCTATTTCTTTCCAAAATTTTAACAGATTTAAAATAATTATTTTCCTTTTGTAAAGAGCCTATTTTTTTCGTTTTAATAAATCTATTTTTTCATATATTATTATTAAATATGAGTTTATTTTAATTATATATTATATGTATGAGTTCATTTTAAATTATATAAATAGATTTAAATTATTTTAAACAAGTTATTTAACTATATATACATTTAAAATAAACTCATATATATAAGAAACATATTTAAATTATTTTAATTAATTTAAGAAACAGATTTAGACAGTTGAAAAAATATTATCAATTTAAAAAACTGATTATTATATAATATTTAGATGAGGGAGATACGATCTCTCCCATCTTTTTTTAATAAAAAATTGATAAATATTTTATAAATAAATAATAATAATTTTGTCCATTGACCATCAAATTAATATAATAAATTAAGCCTTAAAATAATTTAAATTTATTTATATATTTTAAATAAATTCATATTTAATAATAATATAAAAACAGATTTATGAAAAAGAAAAAGAAAAAGAAAATAAGAAAACAAAAGGAAAATGATTATTTTAAATCAATTAAAATTATGGAAAGAAATAAATTTAAATTATTTTGTCAATTAAGCTTTAAAATATAATTATATAACTATATACATATACATATATTTACATATATATATATACACACATATACATATACATATACATGTATACATTATATATAACTAGATATATATATATATATATATATATATTTAAATCAACACAATTCTATCAATATGTTTAAGTAACTCAGGTGGTAAAGGCATGTGGTTTCTAACCAAACCACAAATCGAAGGTTCAATAATTGTTGAAGGTAACTTATTTTTTTTAATTAAATGTCAAAGGATTTAAGTGGATGACCTGCTATTATAGAAAATAGAGGGACCAAAATTGATAATTTCGTGTAAGGGTAAATTGGTCATTCCATTTTGGTTAACTTTTGGTCAACTTTTGGTCAACTCTTTACAGGGGATGTTTGTGCAATAAACGGAAATGTTGCATATGAGTGCAATTTCATCTAAACTTAGGGGATGTTTGTGCAATTAAGCCTTTATCTTATAAGTTATTTAAGATAGTTATACTCGATTAATTGAACGATTTTACATGCACCTGCGACTCTAATCATGTATTATATTAACAATAACACTAACAATTAACAAAAATGGATGCATTTGAATGAAAACCAAATGATTTTTCTAGAAATAAGATATTCTATGAATTTATAAAAGAAATCATCCCAATTCAAAATCGAATAATCTATTTGCTATAGAAATTGCAAAGAACCAAAATGGCATACTTTGTGTAACTCACTTAATATAACAAAGATACAATCAATACATGTATCACATAATCTACCAAGTGCCAACCAAAATTTAAAAAATTTCAACCACATCAATAACTTATAATTTGATGATTAAAGTTATAATATATCTAGGTATCTAAAATCTTCATTTGTCTCATTAACCAGATTACAATGCCCCCAATCTAAAGTGTTTCATTGTTTATCCTGCACATAAATATTATGTTACTTTAGATGTCTTACACAATCAAACAGAAAAATTAAACAATTCAAGAGGTTGTCAGTCATTAAGGCAAATTACCAATTTGTAAACTAAATTGAGAGCTAAGAAAATTTATGATAAATATATCAAATGAGCATAACAGAATCAGATATTAAACACTATATACCCAGGTTTAGATCTCATACACATCCAAAAGAGCTTGAAAGGTCCTGGAACGGTCTTGAATGGATTTCCCTCAAAACAAGCCTGCAATACAATTCAATTCTAAAAACACAAGTTACACAGTAAATTGTTTTTTTTTTTTGACATAAACATAACTAAAACAAAACAGACAAACTAAGAAACAAAACAATTGGGAAAATCGTCTTTCCACATCTGAATCCTTCATTCCTTTTAAAGGACAAAGCCATGGAGGCAAGGTTATTGGCCACCCCATTTGCATTGCGGGAAATAGTCTGGTATTTAAAAACCCCAACCTCCTTGAATAAGAATCTTAACATCTTCGAGAACAAAATCAGCAGCACTCCATTGATAACTTTGATCATTCGCTGCCAAATAACTTTAATAAAAGTATCCACCCATATAACTTCTGCGCTCAAATCTGTTATGAGACTGGTTCCCTTCCGAATTCATCTATTTTTAGATCAAACCTAAAATACATGAAACTCAATTTAGTATCTATTAAGATAATCCAATAAACTTTATTGTATCCCAAACTTAGAGGCCAAACTAAAATCACTTAACTGGTATTTATCAAATCATATTTCTTCATCTATAACTTTATTTCTTCTTCTTTCAACTATTCTTTCTTTTTCTCTCTAATTATTTCTCTCAGTTTTTTTCTTCTTCTTTTCTTCTATTTGCCCAAACCTCTTTATTTTCTTTTATTTTTGTTTACTTCTTTCTTCCACTGTTTTGTCTCTCAAAACAACTCTCTTTCTCTATCTGAATCTTGGTCTCTCTCATCCTAATTTTTAATCTCTCAGTTCTATCTATCTCTCTCTCCCTCAGTTTGTTCTTCTTTATTTCTCTGTTTCTATTTTCTGTTTTGGTCGAATGACCCTTCTGTCTCTCCTCTTCAATTTTCTTCCTTTTATTTCCTTTTCTTATTTTATATTATTCTTCTTCTCCTTATCCAACCACTTGCTACCTTCCTCTTTTCTTATTTTATTCTTATTTTATTCTGTATTATTGCCACCTTTCACCAGCTTTTAACACCTCCAATTCATCTTTACCACCTCATTGCATCATGCATCCCCACGTGTCCCATGATGATATGTGGATGATTTAATTATTTTTCTATTTGATCAGAAACCACCGCTTGGACTTTTATTTTTTATTTTAAAAAAAAAAAGAATTTTACTGCCTTTCACTTTACACACGTCCATTATATAATCCATAAGTCATAAAGTTTTACACAAATTACATTTCCACCCATGTATAATTCCCTTTTCTTTTTCAACATATTAAATACGTAGAGAATTATATTTTCATCCCCAGTCCCATTTTACAATTTAAAATAATAAAAATCCTTACTATGTAGTCCATGCTATGTTACTAAGAAGACCTGTCTATTAAGTAATTCTACAAACTCAAAAAGTTATACTTGTCATTCGACGTTCAACACAAATCTAAGCGACACAACAATTAAAATCGTACTAAACCCTATCCATCCATATATAAACTTGAAGGGTTGTAATTGTAATTTTACTTTCAAAGAAACTAAAAGAAAATAAAATGGGTGCTATAATTGAATCTGACACTTGCTCTTTTTATATAGCTAATAGATATTGATTTTCATCTAACCAGTTGGTTTTTATATATTAAAAATAGCTCATTAGTCCTCCGACCAAATTTTTGATGATCAACTATTACAAAATCAATAGAAGTCTATTTTGACCTCAGACTTTGGTTGACCAATAAAAAAATTATTGAAAAAAAGAAAAGAAAAAGTGCAAATAAAGGAGAGTTTAAAAATATAAAAATGAAAAAATAAAGATAAAAAATTGAAAATTAATTAAAACAACAAAAAAATGAGATTTAAAAAAAAAAATTTAATCTCCACCGTCTATCTTTGAGATATACAGTGACATCACTTAACTATTTTTTATCTTTCAATTTTTTATTTTTTAATTTGATCTCCACCTTCCATCTCATCGATGGATGGTCGAGATCCATCTAACTATTTAAAAAAAAATTCTTTTTCAATAATGAGCACATGTGGTAAGACTAAAATATCCTTCTCACTGTTAGTTTTGACTAACTTTGACTAATAGTAGGACTTAAATGAACTATTTTGAATTATACAAGGACCGGTTCGATGAAAAATCAAATAACAAGTAAAAAATTGATGTTTTCCAATTAAGTAGGGACCCAATTATAAAAACCTCTTATTATTATTATTCGAAAAAAACGAGCTTATTTGGTAGATGAAACCGGTAGCCAATGAAATTATGGTGTGTGGATGAACTTTTGAGTTGTAATTTTGGTTCATGTCCTAGAGAAAATCTTCCATGGGTCCGTCTCACAACTGATGTTGGTGAGACGAACGTAATGAAAGAATCACATGTGTCACGGATATTAAGACTTAAATTTTCTCTTCCTTTCCTCAATAATAACAGTGACTTACGGCAAAGTAATTGAAACAAAAGTTCTCACAGTACATGTCTTCTCCTCTTCCTCATGAAGTTACATTTCTCTCCCTTCCACCATTCAAAATTATTTCGCAGCTCTTCTAAGATTATTCCGCATCTAAGATTCAACTAATCATTGATGAAATTTTGGACTGTCTTGTTAAGTTGCTGATCTCAATTTTATGGAAAAGGTGATGGAAAGCATAAAATACTTTTGAGAAGTGAATATAGTCAGTTTTTGTGCTATATATGAGTTGGGAACCAAGTTTCTAATACTACAGCAAAGCCGACTCCTCTTGGTGCTGTTGAGTCTTTTTGGATGGAGAAATATCCTCTCTGTGTGGAGAGATTTAATTTGAAGATTTTCAGCTATCATATAACCTTCGTTGGTTTTATTGATATTTGAGTTTCATAAACATAAAAAACAAGTTTGGAAAGAAAAATGGTATAATAGCAAATGATAGTTTTGGTATTGAGAGAAAATAATCAACTACCAAAATTTTAAGATGTGAAGAGTACATGAGTGTTGTAGGCTAACTGGCAATAAAACCACCCATATATTTTCTAATTCTTTTATTTCTCATAATTAAAATTATGTAATGATTAATAAGCATCAAAACTTACCATTATATTTCTTTAATCTCCAAGCTGAAAAGAAGTGACAAATTGAATGGTGGAAGAGAGGAAATATAATTTCTTGAGGAAGAGGAGAATTAGAAAAGACATGTACTATGACTCTGAAAGAAGTGGAGAGCTGAGAACCAAAAAGTGAGAAGTCACGTACTTTAAAAAATGGGAAAATTGCACAAATTTACCATAACTTAAACAATTAAAGCATAATGTTCAACTTTTGATCTAAAAGGCACAAAAACTCCCTAGCGTGAGTTGAATACCGTTAAAACAAACGGTTGACTTGGGTCTCATGTGAAAATATTAAATTTACCCCTAATTGTAGCCTTTTTGGATGTGACTTGATATGATAGTTATATTAAAGTATTATGAACAAATTAAGATGAAAAGTTTACCCTTTAAACTATTAATAAACTACAAAAACATCACAACTGATTTTTTGACTTTTAGGATGACCATTGATCTTGAATGGTCAAGTTTTTATACATGTCTAAACGCACTCTTCAATTGTTTTGGCAGCTTATCAATTCCTTCATTTTTTTTTTCAATTTTTCTTTTTGAATATTGAGTAAAAGTTTGTGAGACAGATATGGAAGGTTCTTATATTGTTAGTAGTTGGGTGAATGGAGGAAGATTTCATTTCAACCTCAAAAGTTCATATATATATATATATATATATATATATATATATAAGTGATGCCTTAAAATAGAAACCGAAACATAATATACTGCATAAATATCAATTTCATTACATCCAGTAAATGGCATTCACATTAACATGATGCATATGTACAAAGTATCGCATGACCTTGTACATTTAACAACACATATGTGAGAATATCTAACCTTGCTTCACTAAACTAGCTCGTACATATATCTGTGTTACACAGTCTAATCATTAACCTAGCTACAACTTTCAACAAAATATACCCCAATTAGCCAAATTTACTTGATGTCAATATCTACCCAACATCAAACATTTTCATACATGTACACATATACACTTCACGTCTTCACCAAAAGTGAACAAAATTCGTCAATCCTACGATCATGCTTGCAACCAATAACAACTAGTAACAAAAATCCCATTCATACCATCACTTCAAACTACCACACACGCAACAAAATTATCCATATTCAATCAAAAGTGAACATCCTGGTTCCATCAACATTAAATATAACAAAATAAAACTAAGAAAACATAAATAGAACTTGCATATGGGCTGAACTAGAAGATTGCACTCCAATCAATATCAAATCCAGCAATTGTTCCTATTATGAAACCCAAGCACACATCAATACAAAATGACAACATTAATCATCATTTGTGCACATAAAATTAAATTTTATGAATCATAATGTACATACTCAAACCACTGATCACTTGTATTGGCAATTGATTGTGTTAGTTGAGAGGCATTGCCACTTGAATGTAAGGGTGCATTGACTGTTAAAGGCTGAGAGGAAACATCATCATGCTGATAAGCATTGCCTTATACTTGATTTTGTGTAATGGTTTGAGGAACTTGGTTAAAAACCTACATAAAACTTATTCAAAATGAACTTACAAATTGTTTTTTTTTTTATAAAAAAAAAGATTAATTATTGGCAAAGAAAAGAAAATTAACCTCAACTCTTCTCCTTATATTGGGTGCAATTGAACTACTCCCAACCTTAAATGCTCTTTTCCTTGGAGTCTGTTTTGCTATGCTTTTGACATGCAAATAAAAGGAGAATAAATCAATTTACTAAATGTTAATATTACAAAATAACATACCATTGAATTAAATCACATACCCAGCTTTGTTTTCCTGCTTCCATTGGTTGTTCTTGCATGTCTTTATGTTATGCACTCACTGTCCACAACCCCTGCATTTCACTCAACCACTCTTTTTCTATTTAGGAGGTTCCCCATGCCCTCTTTTTCTAATTTTCTTTAGTCGACCAGGCATCCTCTTTTGCATGGGAGGGAGAACTATGTTATGTTAAATATGTGGCAAATATACTTCATCAGGAACAGTGGCAGCCCTGGGGGGCTGGAGCCTTGGGCCCGTCATGTCAGGGCCTCCAAATTTATTTTCTAATTTTTTGTTATGTGTTTAGTTATAAAAGAAAAAAAAAGTCCAACAAAAATAAAATCCAAAAAAGGGCTCGATTGTTTGTTTTAAAAAGGGCTCAATTTATTATCTGAGTTTTTGTTAAGTGTTTGTTTAAAAAAAGGCCTAATACAGAATAAACCAAATTCTTTTTATCACATTACAAAACTCAATTTGTTAGGGTTTCATACTTTTCTTTACATATATATTCTTCATTTCGTCTCCTCCACCCACCAAAAACAAGAAAAACGGCAGCTTTCTTAATTCTCTATTTCTCTTTATAACTTTAACTCTTCCTGACTTTCTCGCTAAATGCCTCAACTCTCAAGTATCAAACTCTTAGTTTATTTAGGTAATTACTTTCTGTTTTTTTTACAAATTGTACTTTTTTTAATACGTATTTCTATTTAATATTCTTTGTTCCTCGATTTGTTTTCTCTTATTTATTGTTATTTTTTGTTATTTTGATTGTGTTTGTCACTTTAAATTGAATAACTACTGTCTATTGAATAGACATTTATGTTTGTAGAGGTTTGAATATTTTTTTTTTAGGAATTCTAAGTGTATTGTTTCAGTGTAATTCTCTTTCTTCTTAGATCTAGATTTAATATTGTTTTTACTTTTCTTAATTTGTTATATTATTGGATCTGTGACTGGATTTACTCTTATCTAAGCTATAAGATGATGAATATCTAATTGATTTTTCATTATGTTTGAATTTTATTGGACATTGAGTTATTTTAGTAATAAGATCAGTTATTATCTTTTTTTAAAAAAAATTTAAATAATTATTGGTTTTGTGACGATTGACGAGGAATACCATAATATCTTATTATTCTTTGAAAGTTTTAATAACAGACTAAATTAACTTATTTATCTTACCTATATGTACTAGCTTTGATCTTTATTATGTATACTTTACCTGTGAAACTTGTTACGGCTAGTGTTTTGATCATTGAAGTTGTATTTAGGTAATTACAAACTTTCTATTTTTTTCCTTTCAGTTATTAATTAATATATAATTTGATTGTATTTTTCAACAAAAAAAATCAATCTTGCGGCATTGAACTTGATTCCAATTGCTGGAATGCTTGACAAGTTTTATTGTTCTATTTTAGTACTTCACATTGATTGTTATTTTATTTATTATTTTAGTTCTTAGTGCTTTATTTTTCTTTGTTTGTTATGTTAGTTATTACTTATTAAGTTATTAGTAACATGCTTCCTAAAAAACAACCATCTGGATCTGAAAAAAAAAGAAAAAAAAAGACAAAGATTAGAACAATTGACTCAGTCTCAAAAGGGAGCTTTGGAAAAATTCTTTACTAAGGGGGTGTACTTAATTAAGATTTCAAAAGACTTTTAATGACTTTTATGGAATTAAAAAGTTTGAGTGTATTCAATGTAGACTTTTAAAAACTCTATAAAAGTCATGGTGTATTCAATACAGACTTTACATTAAAAAAGTCTTTTAAAGTCATGTGGTATTCAATCAAGACTTTTTAACAGTCTATGAAAGTTATGAGGTATTCAAAATCTCAATGACTTTTAATGACTTTTAGTTATAACAAATCTCACAATTTGTCTTTCATTCCTACCAAAGACTTTGAATGACTTTTTTTTTTTTAAATAGAAAGCAATTTTTTTTAGGAAATAAATAGAAAGAATTTCACTTTAAAAGAAAAACATAAAACTCTTTGAAAAACATTAACCATCAAACATATGTTATATTTTCAAGTAAAAGAACACGCATTCTTAATAAAATTTATAAATAAAATGAAATGAATAACTTTTAAAATAAATAAACATTATAGAAAAAAACATACAAACATTAACGATCTATAACAAAAAAATAATTAACTAAAAAATAATATAAAACAACTCTATATAGGCTATGCAATTAAGGTTGAGAGATTTCAATTTTTTTTTACTTCTATTTTCAAAGCAACTAAACAATACCGAAACAAATCAAACGAACTTTATTTATGTTAATTAAAAATAATAAAAGACAAAAACCACTACTCAATCATGTCAATATGCCATAATCAAAGTCACGTATGAGTGTGGCTCTATGTAATTATGATCAATATCAAACCACCAACTTTTAAGCATGAATCTTGTTCAACAACTATGTGCGGTTTTTATGTTTTATCTTTAGTAACTTAAATTAATTTTTGGTAGATTGTTTATACTCATTGCAAAACTTGACATGTAAACGTTAATATTATTGTCGATTTGCTACATTTATTCTAAAATAAAATTTATAATATTTTGACTAATTATAAAAAAAACAAATAAAATTTTGACTAATTAATAAAAAAAAATAGGTGCATAATGTCTTTATGATGCAAAATATAATAAAATTACAAATAAACATTTTAAAATCACATATATAGGTAAGAATGCTTTTGTCAAGTTTAATGAACAATGATTTTTTTATTCTTTTAAAAAAATATTTTTATTGATATGAGAAATCTATATAATTTTACTAAAATAAAGTATATATCATATTTAAAAATCAATAAATATTTATAAATGTCTATGAAAGTCTTTTAAAATGAAAGTCTATGAAAGTTTTTAAAAATGAAAGTCTATGAAAGTTTTTCATAATTCTGTAAAGTCCATAAAAGTCCATGAAATCTGCAAAAGTCATCCACTTATAAAAGTCATTAAAAGTCTTTTGAAATCCTAATTGAATACACCCTCCTAAGAAAGTAGAGTCTAGTTGTTCACTTGAAAATTCAGTTGAG
The DNA here is from genome assembly GCA_033220585.1 of Dipteronia sinensis. NCBI lineage: Eukaryota > Viridiplantae > Streptophyta > Magnoliopsida > Sapindales > Sapindaceae > Dipteronia > Dipteronia sinensis. Next base: position 39,667,299 of record CM065643.1, read on the forward strand.
TTTTAGCTAATGAGTCACAACACCCAACTCCTCATTTGACATGGCAAGTCAATGATCGTGATGTGAATAATATTAATGATAATGAAAATTCAATCAATGAAATTGAAAATGATAAAAATCAACAGAATGGTGATGATGTGATTGACATGAATGATAATGAGAATTTATGCAATGAAATTGAAAATGATAAAAATCAACTGAATGATCATGATGTGATTGACATGAATGCTAATGAGAATTTGGGCAATGAAATAGAACACCCAACTCCTCATTTGAATATTTATGATCCTAGAATTTGGGAAAACCTTGATAGTAAAACAATTGATTTATTAGTGGAAAAAGGTCATATAAGAGAACCTAATCTCAACTTTCCTTTGAATTGTAGATCTAGACATTTTTCATATTCATATTATACTCAAAAATTACCGAATAGAGAGACTTAGGATAGGAAATTGCTAGTGTACTCAAAGCATGTAGACAAAGTATATTGTTTTTGTTGTAAGTTGTTTAAGTCAATGAATACAAACAGTCTTTTAGCACATGAATGATTTAATAATTGAAAGCATCTTAGTGAGAGGCTTAGAGAACATGAAAAATAGTATCGAGCATGTCACTAATATGAGTACTTTGATTGATTTACAAATCAGATTAAAAAAGAATAAAACAATGGATAAAAATATACAAGAACAAATTACAAAAGAGAAAAATCATTGGAAAGAAGTTCTTGTGAGAATTATTGTTGTTGTGAAATGTCTTGCTAAGTATAATTTGGCTTTTCGTGGAACCAATAACAGAATTCATGAAGATAATAATGGTAACTTTTTAGGTTTAATTGAAATAATAGCAGAGTTTGATCTAGTAATGCAAGAGCATATTAAACGCATTGATGATACTGAGATTCATTATCACTATCTTGGCCATAAAATTCAAAATGAGTTGATTTCTAGATTACTTTATAATATCAAAATTGCAATCATCGACAAAATCAAAGAGGCAAAATATTTTTCAATGATTCTTGATTGTACTCTAGATATAAGTCACCAAGAACAAATGACTTTGATAATACGATGTGTAGACATGTTTACTAGTACTATAAAAGGAGAAGAGTATTTTCTAGGGTTTTTAAACGTGGATGATACATCTGGGATGAGGCTTTTTAATGAATTACAAGCTGTTCTAAAATCTTTTGGTCTTAATATTAATGATGTGAGGGGACAAGGTTATGATAATGGATCTAACATGAAAGGAAAACACTAAGGAGTGCAAAAATGATTACTTGAAATAAATCCTAGAGCGTTGTACATGTCATGTGCTTCCCATAGTCTTAATCTAACTATTTGTGATATGGATAACTCTTGTCTTAAAGCAGTATCTTTTTTCGGAGTTGTTCAACGAATATATTCATTGTTTTCTAGTTCTACAAAAAGATGGAAATTTTTTCAAGATCATGTCAATGGTTGTCCATAACACGTTGGGAGAGTCGTATTAATAGTGTTAAAGCTATAAAATATCAATTTCCCCAGATAAAAGAAGCTTTGTTAGTATTACTTGATAGTAGTAAGGATGCTAAAACAAAGAATGAAGCTGAAAGTTTAGCAAATGAATTTGAAAATTTTGAGTTTTTATTAGGCATGACTATTTGGCATGATATCTTGTTTTCTATAAACATGGTTAGCAAAAATTTGCAATCTAAGGATATGTGTATTGATATTGCTATGGAACATTTGAAGGGTATCATTTCTTTTTTTGAAAATTATAGAGAAAATGGATTTACATCAATCATGGTTGATGCCAAAAATATTGCATCTAATTTGGAAATTGAACCAATTTTTGTTAAAAAAACGTCAAATTCGTAAAAAGAAACAATTTGATGAGAAAGCACATGAAGATGTAACGCAATCGGCTGAAGAATCTTTTAGAGTGAATTATTTTATTGTTGTAGTTGATATTGCTATTGCTTCCTAGAAGAATAGATTTGAACAATTACAGATATTTGAAGGTATTTTTGGGTTCTTATATGATTCGAAGAAGTTAATTTCATTAGATGATAATAAATTGAAAGAATGTTGTGTAAATCTGAAACGTGCTCTAAAACATGATACATTTGTAGATGTTGATTCAAATGGTTTATTTTCTAAATTGAGAATGTTACAAGTAGTTTTACCAAAAGAAAAAAATGATTGTCAGTGAAATACTTGAGTTTGTAAAAGCTTCGGATTGTTATCTGAATGTATCAATTGCATATAGAATATTGTTAACTATACCTATAACTGTGGCATCCGCAGAAATAAGCTTTTCTAAATTAAAAATGTTGAAATCTTATTTGGGTCAACTATATCACAAGAAATGTTAAATGGGTTGGCAATCTTGTGTATTAAAAATGAAATGTTGGAAAAGATTGAATTTGAAAATATCATTAATGAATTTGCATCTCAAAATGCTAGAAGAAAACATTTCAAATAATGTTTTTATACTCATTATTGTGTTGTGATTTTGTTTTGTAGGATTACGTGATAGCTTGAATATGTTGAAGAGTTGGTGAAATATTTTGGAAATTTGCAAACCTAGTGAGCGGTCTATCTTTTGGAGCTTTGCAAATGCTTATATCTTTTATGGGTGGTGTTGATGTTAGCCTGTTACTCATGTGCCCGGATTACGAAATCAAGATGTTTTCTTTTTATTTGAAGCTTTTGTCACACAAAAAATGATCTTTTGTAATTTTATATGCTATTATCTTTTGATGTATGACATTGATATTGTTTTGTAATTTGAGTACTTCTAATGAATCTATCATTTGATGATATTATTTTTCTTTAATGAAATTATCATTTTCGGGCTAAATATATAAAAACAGGTTATATATTTGTATGTATATTGAAAAACTATGAATATACACAAGGCCACAAGGGGCCTATTTTTTTTTATTTCGCCTATGGGCCTCCGAATAGTCAGGAACAACACTGATTAAGTTGAGAAGATTTTTCATACCTTCTTAGCAGCTATAACAGCTTTCACTTGGTTGAATGCTCTCTGTGAAGTCTAAGACAAAATATTTGGGATGTGTTATATATAACTCGGTTTGTGAATGTTTCTTTTTTGGCGTGAACGACTGATGAAGATTTCTTTTTTTGCACGAAAGACGGGTGAACATGGAGCCCCATAATATGTCAAGTGAAATGATGGATAGGACTGTAGCCGTTTATAGTTGGCAATCCATCAATTTTTTTATTCATTTATATAACCTAACAACCAAAATGACTTTTTTACCCTTTGTCCGTTAACTATTGGAGGATTGCAGCTAGCATCATGGAGTGTTTGTGTCTTTTAGATCAAAAGTTGAACATTATGCTTCAATTGTTAAAGTCATGGTAAGTTTGTGCCATTTCCCCTAAAAAAATTGAGAAGTCTCATACAAGCTGGAGGGTATTAATTATTTCAACACGTGTTACTATATCATTGAGGAAACAAAAAGTAAATTTAAATCGTGACACATGTCACTCTTTTAATGGGTCCGTCTCACCAGCATCAGATGTGATACATACCCATGGAAGATTTTCTCCATGTCCTGAAGAGACTTGGCGATCATAGATTCATCACTTACCTTTTGCTCGGTGGTGGGTCCTATCCCACCTCGTATGTGATATGTCAGTTGGTATTTGCTTGTTTGGCAAAATAAATTGTAGTGTGTAGAGTTCAAGGTTGGGCCCGCACAGAGGACTAGCCGCATGCACCACATGTGTTAGGGATGAAGAAAGGTCCAAAGTCCAAATCAACCATGATCCCTAAGTAGAGCCTACTTAAATATCTTCTTACGGATGAGATGAAGAATACCAAAAATATCCAACAGTGTAGATATCTATCTAAATTTTGCCTTTATCTCATTAATGTTTTAGATTCTGTTTTATATTTCACATTAATTTTAGATTGCACATATTTATGCCCCAATATGTTGTATTTTAAATGTAACTATCGTGTCGATCATAAAATGATGTGGTGGATGATGTGTTAATTATGAGTTTCCAACGTATATGTGCCAATCATAAAAAGATATGGTGGATGATGTGTTAATTATAAGTTTCCAACATAAATGTGTCAATCATAAAATGATGTAGTGAGTGATATGTTAATTAAAAGTTTCCAGTGTACATGATGTTAATTACAAGTTTCCAACGTATTATGTAAACTTCATTTCACCATGAATTTACATAAAAGATTTGGATGGTATAATATTATTTTATATTTTAATCACTCTTAATTAATTTATGGGATAATACTATAGTGTCCAAATATGTGCACAAACTTCTTGGTATGTGTGACAAGATAAGGTTGGCTTGACGGTTTGCCCCTCACATCTACACCATGAAATTGTTGATTCAAAATTATAAATTTTAAATCTACTCATAATTAACACAATAATATTTATTTAAAACAATAACACAACAATATTAGAATGCCCAAAGTTTTACCTTTACCCAAATCATGTAGCAAGTTAGTTGTAACTACAATTTTAATCACGGTGGTGTGGAAAATTATGTATTAATTATAACTCATATACTACATCATTTTGACATGAATTTTAGACTAAATTTTGAAAATTTAACACTACTCCAATAATATAAATATGTATGTTGGTTAATTAACAAATAACAATCAATCACAAGCTTTAAATAATTTAAATTTTAAGGTATAATAAATTACACAATTTAACTAATTTTCCATTTTAAGTGGTTATTATTTTTTATGAGAAAAAGACGTAAGCTTCCAAGTAATTACATTTAGTACCCTTATTTATTTTGTAATTCACCAAATATTCAAAAAATATATATACTTGGGAACGAGGGATTTGAACTTGGGACTTCAACTTCGTTGAAATGTGTGGTTACCACTAGGCTATTGTTTTTGACCACAAATTGACAAAATTACTTGACTCCAGGTTTTTTATTATATATATATATATATATATATATATATATTTATGATTATGTGGCATTATATGAACTTGAAAATGAATTTTATGTAAAGTAATTTTAGAAATATGCTTTATGTAATCCAATGATGTGGAAAATAAACGTAAGTCAATTATAAAATAATATTTTTGTGTGATAAAAATTATTGGTTTTCATAATTTCATGGTGGTGGCAAATATAACAAAATTATGACTAAATGTTATATTTTTTTTATTTGCATACCGATCACTTTTTTGAATCGCATACACACGCACTACGCGCTTCTAACTTTTCTATACAATCAGAAATGTATATTATGTTCCATGTATAGATAAAAATATTTAATAAAAATAAATATCCACCTGTCAAGTTTATATGGTTGTAACGTATAATTGTTTGTGTATAAAAATCGTCATTTTCGATCTTATAAGATACGCTCAAGTTTTCTCAATATCAATTTAGGGTTACTGATATTGTTTATCTTCAAATGCGAGATAGATCTTCAAGAAAAGTTTTCTAAAGTTTTTATGTTAAACTTTGATTTCGACCATGTCGGTAAGTATTTATGGATTTTTTTCTTAATTGTTTTGAATTATCAATGATGTTTTCTTTATTTTTGTTGAGAAGATTTAATTTTATTATTATATTTTATGTTTAATTTTATTATGATTTTGCATATATATGAACTATGATTAACTGTGTTAAAAAAATCATTATTATTTCCTCCAAAAATAAATATGATGATGGTTTGATATATTATTGTGTGGTAGATATGATAATGTTAATTATTTTTTATGCTAATTATTATATCAAGAAATGCCAAGAATTATTGTACTTGAATATATTTTTTTCTTTTTGTTTTTTAACCATCAATCAAGAAGTAAAATTTGTTTGTGTTTGTTGAAGAAATGATTTCGGCCTCTAAGCATTTTTTTTTACTTCAATACTGTATATGACACATTTAAAAACATATGTCTAAACTCTTTCTTGATTTTCAATTAATATTAGATTACTTTACTTATCATTAATTTATTGAATTTTTTATTACAGGAAAAGAAAAACAATGAATCTATGGTTGATGTACCTTTGACTTGCCCACCTATGATAAAGTTTTACTATGAACGGAGAAGTAAAAAGAAGGTAAATTTTATTAAACCCTTTAAATAAATGCATTTTGATCAGGCATTTGTATTTATTAATGGTTGGATTCAATGTTTAATTGATTTGTAAAACACACACACACACACATATATATATATATATATATATATATATATATATATATATAAACAAATAGAAAATATCACTTTTATAATTTATATACATTTTTTAATGAACTTTATATACATTTTTGTTAGTTATTTTTATTTTTTATGAACTATTACAATTGCTTTGGAGTTTGGGGGGGGGGGGGGGGGGGGGGGGGGGGGGGGGTAAACTCAAATCCGCAACTAGGATGACAATTGGGGAAATGAAGCAAATCCGCAACTGGGATGACAATTGGGGAAATGAAGATGGATATAGGTTGGGGAAATGGGGATGGAGATGGGGAACCTATATCCATCTTCATTTCCCCAATTGTCATCCCAGTTGCGGATTTGAGTTTGGGGATGAGGGAGTTTGGGGATGAGGGAGTTTGGGGAGGTATCCCCCCCATGTTTCCCCCAATTCACAATTCTCAATCTCATATTTGACCTCATTTCCCTGTTTTCCAGTTGGGGGGGGGGGGGGGGGGGGGGGGTTGGGGTAAACTCAAATCCGCAACTGGGATGACAATTGGGGAAATGAAGATGGATATAGGTTGGGGAAATGGGGATGGAGATGGGGAACCTATATCCATCTTCATTTCCCCAATTGTCATCCCAGTTGCGGATTTGAGTTTGGGGATGAGGGAGTTTGGGGAGGTATCCCCCCCATGTTTCCCCCAATTCACAATTCTCAATCTCATATTTGACCTCATTTCCCTGTTTTCCAGTTTTGAACATTTTAGACTTGAAATTTAAAAATGATCAAATTTACACAATCATCCTCAAAATAACCATAACAAAATAAATAATTCATTATTCAAACATTAACGAAAGCTAGCAATCTCATTCAAGTCCTAATACATAATAAAAATTCAAATAAAGATTAAAGAGAAATCAGATTAAGGTTAGGTTAAGAACTTATGATTTAGGACTATTTATAGTTACGATTAAAATGGATAATTGAGAAAGAAGAGGGAAAATTGAGAAAATGGGGACCTAACTAAACTTTTTTAAAAAAAAGGGTGGAAAGGGGAAAATGGAGGTAAGGGATCTATCTCTATCACCAAATGGATATAAAATCCCCATATCACCTTCCTCATTAGGAGGAAATGGAGAAGAGGGAGTTTAGGGATGTATTCACATCCCTGTTTCCCCCAACTCAATCACAATCATTAACCCCATATTTGACATTGTTTCCCTTGTTTTTTTTTCTTTTTGAACATATTTGACTTAAAATACGACTCAAATCCGCAACTAGGATGACAATTGAGGAAATGAAGATGGATATAGATTTCCCATCTCCATCCCCATCCCCATCCCCATTTGGGGGAAATGGGGATGAGGGAGTTTGGGGAGGTATCCCATCCATGTTTCCCCCAATTCACAATTCTCAATCTCATATTTGACCTCATTTCTCTGTTTTCCAGTTTTGAACATTTTAGACTTGAAATTTAAAAATGACCAAATTTACAAAAATTTACACAATCATCCTTAAAATAACCATAACAAAATAAATAATTCATTATTCAAACATTAACGAAAGCTAGCAATCTCATTCACATCCTAATACATAATAAAAATTCAAATAAAGATTAAAGGGAAATCAGATTAAGGTTAGGTTAAGAACTTATGATTTAGGACTATTTATAGTTACGATTAAAATGGATAATTGAGAAAGAAGAGGGAAAATAGAGAAAATGGGGACCTAACTAAACTTTTTTTTAAATAGGGTGGAAAGGGGAAAATGGATGTAAGGGATCTATCTCTATCACCAAATGGATATAAAATCCATCTATCCCCTTCCTCATTAGGAGGAAATGGAGAAAAGGCAGTTTAGGGATGTATTCACATCCATGTTTCCCCCAACTCACAATCATCAACCCCATATTTGACATTGTTTCCCTTGTTTTTTCCTTTTGAACATATTTGACTTAAAATTTAAAAATAATTAAATATACTAAAATTTACTCAATAATCCTTAAAATAACACCAACAAAATAAATAATTCATCATTCAAATATTAACAAAAACTAACAATCACATTCTCCTCGGTCCTAATACATAATAAAAATTCAAATAAAGAGAATTTATATTAAGGTTAGGTTAGGAACTTATAATTTAAGACTATTTATAATAGGGACCTATCCCTATCACCGAATGGATTTAGGTTCCCCCATTCTCATTCGAAGGAAATGGGGATGAGGGAGTTTGGGCATGTATTCACATCCCAGTTTCCCCCAACTCACAATCATCAACCCCATATTTGATCTTGTTTCCCTTGTTTTTTCCTTTTGAGCATATTTGACTTAAAATTTAAAAATAACAAATATACCAAAGTTTACTCAATGATCCTTAAAATAACCCCAACAAAATATATAATTCACCATTCAAACATGAACAAAAGCTAGCAATTTCATTCTCCTCAATCCTAATACATAATAAAAATTCAAATAAAGAGAATTTAGATTACGATTAGGTTAGGAACTTAAGATTTAAGACTATTTACAATTATGGTTGAAATTAGTAATAGGGAAATGAGGATGAGGGGTTTATTCTCATCCCCATTTATGAAGGACCTTTCCCCTAATGGAGATGACGATTTGGGAATTTGGGACTCTGGGGAAATTGTCATCCCTATGCACAACCTCAATAGTGTATGTGTGGCTATGTGGGTGACATCACTTAGACAACATCATCATGTTATTGTTGTTTTTTTTTTTATGTTAAAAAACTTTTATATGCACCGGTAGGAGTTACGACACATTAAACTATTTTTAACATTTTACCTTTGATCATGTATAAATATCACCATTGTTTTGAGAAATTAACACAATTATGGTGCTTTATTTCCATGCCTATGATTATTAATATTATTTAACCGTTTTAACATATTACCTTCAATCACATATAAATGTCATCATTGTTTAGATAAATTAACACACTTTTATTTTCATGCTTATGATTACCGATATCATTTACACAAGACATGTTATTAGTAATGCTAAACTATCCAAATTTATTATTCAAATGATGTGACAAGTTAATTTTAACTATAATATTGTCAACCCATCATTTCATAATCAATATGATTCCTACATATAAGTTAGCTACATCATTTGGGTAAAAAAAAATATTGAACAAGTGCAACATTATTTTTAGTTATTGCTATTATTTTTTTAAAAGAAATTAATTTGAAATTTAAGGAAGGGTAATAAAACTATAGGTCTATAACCTACGATTTCAATAGTACATGTGTAAGGTATATAATGTGAATATGCTGTGGCAATCTCGTCTTATCATTTATTGCCAACATTTTTTTTGATCCCACAGTCTCACTGGTGCAGGAAATCTATCTTTGAAATCACTCCAAAAATAGTTTAAAAAAATCTAAATTTATTAATTTCATTTCACTTTTGTTAATGTTTGATAAATTATTGACTGGCATGTTTACTTTAGAAAAAAAAAAAAAAAACAGATAGACAATGACATATATTCTTATAAAAAGCGTATTGAAATTTATTAGAAATCCAGGCAATTCAAGAAATGTAGCATATTTGTAGTATATTTGAAAATCACAATTAATATGTAATCTGGGAGAGTAGAGAGTGATTCATACATATTGCAAAAATCAAATTTTTGCCTAAAAAGGCAAAAATGAGTCAAACGGGGTTGGTCAAATATTCCTGTATATAAACCCCCCACCACCAACACAGTGACACACACACACATCAGTACACCACACTCGCCATTGGAGAAGCTGTTCTTGCAACCGCAAATGCTTCTAGACAGTGGCGACAAAATTCCCATTTAACTTGCTTCTATTCGTAACGTACTAAACATTTTTTTTCTTTAGAAAACAAGTGTTCTTCTCGTGTCTTAGAGCCTCAAAAGGTTTGTGAAATCTGTTTTTCTTTGAATTTCTTGATTCTGGTTTTGCATTTCTGAGGGTGGTGTGTTTTTTTAGTGAGTCTGTGTACTGGTTTTGAAGAGCGTTACTTTGGAGCTTGCCTATATATATAGTCTCTTGTTGTGGTTTTACATGCAGAGGTTGATAGCATATGATATCTGGGTTGTTCTGGTTTTGATCAAATTGAGTGTGTATGATACAGAAGGATAAAGGGCTCTTGATTCAACCAGTTTCTTTCATTGAAGCAGGTATGGGGGTTTTCTTGCTATCTTGCTCTTTTCTTGATTTTGATTGCCTTGTTATCAATGGAATAGTTTAATTTTGCATTGGTTTTCAGATGATTGTCTAGTTATTTTGTTGTTCATTCCCTTTAAAATGACAATGTGTATTTGCTTTGTTTCAGTTTCAGTTTTTTGCTATCTGTTCATGTTTCTCCTCTTAGATTATTTTTTAAATTATGCGGGGACTGTTGATAGAGAAGCAACTCTTGCTTTTGATTGCCTTGTTAATAATGGAATAGTTTAATTTTGCTTTGGTTTTCAATTGATTGTCTAGTTATTTTGTTGTTCATTCCCTTTGACATGAAAATGTGTATTTGGTTTGTTTTAGTTTCTTGTTTGTTCATGTTTCTCCTGTTTGATTATTTTTAAAATTATGTTTGGGACTGTTGATGGAGAAGCGACTCTGATTTTGATTGCCTTAATATCAATTGAATAGTTTAATTTTGCATTGGTTTTAAAATTGTTTGTCTAGTTATTTTGTTGTTCATCATTCCCTTTGACATGACCATGTTTATTTGGTTTGGTTTAGTTTCAGTTCTTTGCTATTTGTTTCTTGTTTGTTCATGTTTCTCTTTTTTGATTATTTGTTTAATTATGTAGTGACTGCTAATATAGAAGCAACTGGTGAGGACATTTGTGAACTCCGTCTTGGTCGTAAAGAGGATAAAATGGCTGGTAGTGACGGTAACAAAGTAGAATCCTCTGTTGGGACATCCCAAGAGAAAGGAAGCAAGAACAAAAGGAAGTTAGCTGATCATTTTCAACGAAACCCAGTTAGCCTTCCCTCATCCTTGACTGAATTCCCTCGGTATGAACAAATCTCCGAGAAAACTCAAAATCCATTGAACAACCTGCAGTCATCGAAGGAAGAATCCAAGGACCCCACAGAAGAGTACCAATCTTCTGAATGGGATGATCCCTATGTGCGTTCACTCGAGGAATTGTTGTCCTCTAGTTTGCAAACACTTTTCAAGGGTGCAATTAAGAGGATTGTTGAGTGTGGCTATAGTGAGGATGTTGCTTTCAAATTCATTTCAAGGCATGGAATTTACTGTGGGGGCGAAGACCTAATGTCAAATATTGTGTATGGTACATTGGCTACTTTGAAGAAGAAAGGGAAGAAGAGGATTCATTCTTCAAGGGAGGAAGTGTTTGAAAGTTTTCAGCAGATGGTGGACTTTACTATGCTGGAGATGATAAATGTTCTTCGGGAGGTTAAGCCATTCTTATCTGTATCAGAAGCAATGTGGTGGTTGATAATATGTGACTTGAATATTTCACAAGCCTGTGCAACGGAAGGAGATCTTTCGAATTTTCTTGATGGTAAAGAAGTCTCAGGAGGCAGCTCCTCTAATTCTACTCCTACCCTATCAAAATCAGATGCTCCGAGCTCTAAAACCGTTCCTAAAAATACCAGCGAACCACATTGTTCGAAGCCTCCAACCTCCAACACTAAAAGTTGTCAGCCTAAAACACTCAAATTTGGAAGTTTACCAGATTCACCGAAGCCCAAAAATCCTTGTGCTCATGAAAAGGGTATAGAGAAATCGATAAGTTCTCTTGGGGAACAAGTGCAGTCTATGTCCCTAACACAGGCCTCAGAAGAGAGATCAGATACTGGTCGGAAGGGGTGGGGCAAGAAAGGTTTAGCAGCAGCCCTTAGGCAAAAGTCTTTCCATGGACACACCGAGAAAACATACAAGAATCATGGGAAAGGGACCTTCACATCAGAGCAGCTTGCTAAAATGGGTGCTTTTGTTGTGGAACAGAGATATAAAGTTCCATCTAAATCAACTGTTGTACATTCAAAAGGCAATTCCTCAAAAATCAGTACAGAGCCAAGAGCTGCAGCCTCTTCGACGGACATAAGCCATTCTGTTGTTCCAACCAGTTCTCAACTTGCTCCTGTTTCAGATCGCTCCTCAACATTACCTGCACCAAATTCTGAGCTTGCGGCGTCATCCTCAACAGAAAAAATTAATGATCCAAAGACGCCTGATTACTATGCTGGGATTCCATTTGATGAATCTCTGGGGAAGTATGTATCACAAAATACAAAGGATGAGATTATTCTGAATCTAGTTCCTCAGAGGGATGAACTGCAGAAGGAAGTGAACAACTGGACTGAGTGGGCCAATCAAAAGGTCATTCAGGCTGCTCGTAGGCTTAGCTTGGACCAGCCTGAGCTTAAAGCACTTAGGAAAGAGAAGCAGGAAGCAGAGCAAACTGAAAAACAAAAGCAGATTGTGGACGAAAACGTCATGAAGAGGTTATCTGAGATAGAGTCTGCCCTTAATAAATCCACTGGCGAGGTTAAGAAGTCTAACTCCACAATTCACAAGTTCGAGGTGGAACGTTCTAAACTGAAGCACCAGATGGCGGCTGCTCAATTGCATGCAGCAGAATCAGCTGTCCGTTACCAGGAAACAATAGAGAGGGAGCAGAAGGCACTCAAGAACACTCAGGCGCTGGATGCACAGAGGGCTTTGTTGCAGGAGAAGCTTGAGACTGAGAGGCAAAAGGCAACTGAGCTGAAACAGGAAATAGTCAAGGCAAAGAATCAATACAACCAAATTGAGGTATGCTTCTTGACAACAGAAATGCTACATTACCTGCTATTGAAATACGAAAAAACTTGAACCCTGTGTTCGCACTTAGTATCAGCTGACAAACTAGGGAGGTTATAAAGTTAAAAGACACCAAACAGGCACACAATAAATAGAAGGCTTCCCAATTTTTACTACTTAAAGATAGTTTAAAAATATTTGTATCTTGTTTACATCATGACATCATCTTTCTACATAGCCTGGATGCAAATTCCTATCATCTTATTGCAGGCTAGATTCAATAAGGAGAGGATGGAAAATGAACAATATCTTTCACAGGCTGCTGCCATCAGGAAGGAGCGAGAACAACTCGAAGCTGCTGCGAAAGTAGAAGAGGAAAAATTAATGGTGAAAGCAGAAAAAGAGAAGAAGTTATATTTGATAAACATCAAACAAGTTGAGAGCCGACTCTCTCTCTTGAAATACAGGGCAGACGCTGCTAAAATAGCAGCACTTCGAGGAGGTTTTGATGGAGGCTTTGGCGGTTTAACCCCTGGCAGCAGCAGCAGTGCAACCCCAAGAAATGAAAAGGCTGCCGGGGGATTGAGACGGGACCGGGAGTGTGTCATGTGCCTATCAGAGGAGAAATCTGTGGTTTTCCTCCCGTGTGCTCATCAAGTCCTCTGTCCTAAATGCAATGAGCTGCATGAGAAACAGGGGATGGAGGATTGTCCTTCTTGTAGGGCCCCAATCCAGCGGCGCATTAATGTGATTTTTCCTCCTCTTCGCGGTTAGCCTCTGCACTGTGTACCTTTCTGCTGGTTGTAACAGCAAATGCTTGAATGATGAGCAAATAGAGTTATGTTGAACTTCATCAAATTGTTGCTTCTTTTTCTTTTTTTTCTTTTTTCCTTCTTTGTCAGTGTAATAGTTATGAAAAAAAAAAAAGAAAACTACAGTCACAGTTACCATACACCATTTGAAAAGTGTAAGCTTAATGTTTCAAATATATGATAGAAAATTTAGTTTCTTGAAATGTTGTTGTATACTTCTCCTCCAATTCTCATCATTATAGGTAGCTGTGTAGCATGAGAATTCTATCTCAAGGCAGCTATAAGTTGAGTTGTTATATGTTTTGAATAGAGAGAGGGCTTTCTGTTTGGCTTCATCAAAGCATGTCTGGTGAGTGGTGACTGGTGCTGGCAATATAACTTCCATTCCATGTACAATTTGAAAAAGTGCAGAAGCATTAGTAGTAGATTATAATATAGTATGTGAAATGACAAAAACATTGGATGTTAGTAATTAGATTAGGGCTAACTTTATTAAGGCCGAGCCCATATATGCCCATTTAATTAAGTTTTTAACTTTTATTAACTAATGAAACTATCTAATTTATGGACAACATTTTCAACAAGAACGTCGATATGTCCGAGTGGTTAAGGAGACAGACTTGAAATCTGTTGGGCTTCGCCCGCGCAGGTTCGAACCCTGCTGTCGACGATTCAGCTTTTTTTTTTTACACAAAGAGAGTCCAAATATTTTTAATGATAAACTGAATATTATATTGTGAGATGGAGTCTAAAATTCAAACAAGGATGCTCAAGTTTTATAAATACCAACAAATGGATCCGTTTTAGATTTTCACCCCAAACCTCTGGATAATTGGATAATTGGATAATTGGATATAGCTCATCACCCACTTTAAGGGCAATGTGAACTGGCCGGTGGCTGAAGATATATTTACGAGTGCTTCTTTAATTGATGTGGGGTAACATTAATACGATTCCCTCCATAAAATAATTCAAGTAATAGAGTTACAGAGGATAGAATTTTGATATATGCATGGTACTTTTCTTAGGCAGTGGACCCCTTATCTATTTAATCCACTCAATTTCCCAGTATAGCAATCAAGGTCCCAATGAATTCTGGCAACTTCTTGTTCATTAAAGTCAGACATTCAATCACAAATCTGATTTTGTTTTTCTCTTCTATATATGTTTCAACTTCAACTGATCATAACAGCAGCCATGAGCCATGAGCCATGAGCCATGTGAAAAGTACTTCTGCATTCCCTACACAACATAAAAGCTCTGGGCCAGCACACGATCCGGATCGGGAATGAAAATCAACTTTCATTAGAAAGTGAATAGGAAATGTAACTTAATTCCCTAAGGGGCAATTCCATTTTCAAACTTAATTCTTGGTTTGTGTCGTGTAACTTGATTCTCAATATTTTTTAGTAAACACTACAATCAAAAATCAAAAATTCTGTTCTATTTCTTTCATTGGGATTTTTGATTAGTAAACGCGTCATAAATTTTAATGCACATAAATGATGAATGCAAACCATCAATCTCTAGACCAGGATGAGTATCTGCTCTCTTTGAGTTCTCAGAGCCTTCATTTGCCAAAAAAATGAATTGCCTTCATTAACCAAAAAATAGCAAATTCATTGGAGCTTGATTGTATAATGCTTCCAGACACAGAAAACACCTTTTCTTGAATCGATGTATGTAGATTTTCCAATGCATGAATTGATCATTAAAGGGATGATAATCTGAAGTATTAGACTGCAATTATGCAACTGTAGTGATATTATTATTATTTTGTTGAAATATTACAATTAATTGGGTTTGGGAGAGGGACACTACTTAAACCCGCAACTAATTGTGAAGGGTATGCCATTAACCAACCTCAATGAAAATATTATTGGCCTTTTTTTTTCTTCATTTAGTACCTGTGGCTTTTTAACTCAAAATTAAGAAATTGTTAGATCGAATGCATATCATTTACTATTAAACCACGGTCGACAGTGTCAGTGGTATGTTATTGGCTCGGTGAAATAATCAAAATTATGCTTCGCTACAGCTTGATGACACTTGCATAACATCTGGCTGAGATTCTTAATTATATTATTATTATTATTATTCATGATAAGCTAGCTACAACCTACAAGTCTTTGTTCTTGTTAATTAATAATTAAGTTGACTTCTGTCTGGATACAGAACTAATTTAAGGATTTTGTATTTTTGTTACCATCATATGTTCTTGGGATATATCATATACATTAAAAATTATTATTATTAATATGAAAATATAAAAAACTAATATTATCAGATGAAGGATAATATTTGTCCCAAGAAAAACAAGAAGATAGAATTCGATTGAAAGAGCCGCATCTACTTTTTAACCAATTCGTTTCTTTTTTTAAAGGGATAATTACCCTGGCGGCCATCGACTTTTGCCACCACTCTCAAAATGGCCACCAGTTGGGATTTGGTTTAGAAATGATCATTTTTGACAAACAAAGTTAAATCGGTGACCATTCTGTTATAACACCGTTAACTTTTTCAAAGAATGTTACACTAATGGCTATTAATTTGTTCACTTGGTATCAAAATAACCATTATAATAATTTTTCTTCAAAATTACTCTAGTGGTCATCCATTTGGTCAATTGGTATCAAAATGACCATTATAATTGTCCCATTTTTTCTAAAACATGTGTATTGACCATCTATTTGGTTAATTGGTATCAAAATAATCATTATATGTACAACTATATTCTATTAGAAAAATAAAGTAAGCAATCATTAAAAATAAAATTTCATTTCAATAGAGAAAATAAATAATTCATTTGATTCAATATAATTTTAGCTAGTCATACACATTTTGATATACTTATGCAGTTTGACAAAATAATTCATAAAATATATCATGTTTGAGGACTAAATATTTAATATGATAATAGAACGTTAATAAACTAAAAGTTAGATTAATTATAAAATCTCAAAACCAAATAAAATAATCAAAACATACTTTATTTAAAGACTAAAATTTTTAAATAGAGAAAGAGTTTGAAGCAACTTTAGACCCAGTTTAACATTGTTGTGCCGTGAGGAAAATTGTTTTTGATTATGTTGTAAGGGAATTGCTTTTGGATTTGTTACGAGAAGAATCAAGCTAGTGTTTTTTAAACTGATTTTTAAAAGTGCTATGAGAACCAATATCAATTTCAATGTTTATGGTAAACAGTAACTAAAAAATACAAAATTACTGGAAATGACACAATTGAATATTGAGATGTTTTGAAAATAAATAATTTGTTTTATTTTTATTTTTATTAATATTGTTATTATTATTTTTCCAGATCCAAATCCAAATCCAACCCAACTTCAAGTCTTCAACTAATTGTTGAATTCAATTGAAATTTGATCCAACTTTGATGGTTGTAGAACACCGAATTCGCTCCTCTCTTTAGCACAAAAGCCGCCTCTGAAGTCACCCGATCTGATTTCAATCCCTATCATTATAGGAATTGCCTTCTGCAAAATGATGATTCCCTGTTCTTTTTAGCTCTCTACCACAAAATGCGTGCCCCTTCAACTACTAACGTTTTATTCATCAAATTCAATCCTTATTTTAGCTCTGTGATTCCCTGTTCTTTTTCATTTCCTACATATTTTTCCTTCGAACCAAACACCGATTTCAATTTATTATTATATAAAATAAAATAAAACAAAGAACATGATGATTTTACCAGAAAACTATGAATTACCAGAAAATCATGATAAATATGAATTACCAGAAAACTAGTCTTTCAATAATTACAATCACCCAACAGACTGATATTCAAAGCAACCAAATTATTATGATCCGAATCGATACGGCCGTGGTCATGACTACACAAGCGCACTGACGCCAGTTTCCCTGCACTGCTCTCGACGACGGAGGAGGATGGAGAAGGCTGCGAAGGCGGCGAAGCAAATCGGTTTGGCTTGGGTTTGATTTGGATTTGAATCCGAATGATGATGATTGATTTGGGTTTGATTTCGTTTGATGATGAATCTAATCTTGTTAAGAATTAGAAGATTCGAAGATTGAAATGAATGGGTTTTGTTATTGTAAATTTCATAAAAGTTAAAGGGATAAAATATGAATCATTTCTGCTTCCCATGAAGCTGGTTTCTAAAAGCATCAAATAGTAACTTCTCACCCTAGATCCACCTCAGAATCACTTTTGGCTCCAAAAACAGTTTGAGAAGCAATCCTAAACTGGGCCTTAGATAATGAGATGAAGAGTTGTTTGCGCATAGTTTAGCTAAGAGCATCTCCAATGCAAGTGTGACTTGTGAAAAAAAAAAGATGCCACGTAGGATAAATGGACATTCTGTAAATAATTGTGTCTCCAATGCAACCGTGCATATCCAACCTCAAGCTGACGTGGCAAAAAAAATAATAGACATTGTCAACATGACCGTCCACTTTCAGACGGCATGTTGCACATCCATTTTTTAGGTTGACTCAGTAAACATTTAAAATTGACATTAATTTTTCATCTACTTTTGGTAAGGAAATAAAATAATAAAGAAAATAGGAAATAAAATTGGACACGTCATTAAACAATATGTGTTTTAAATGGAAGCATTGAAGACCAAATTTTAAGTTGATTGTCTATCAAGTCCATATTTAGAGCATCTCCAATGGTAATGTGGCTTGCATTTGAAAAAATTGTGATATGTCAAAATTGTCAAGCTAATTGCTTCCTATATAGCATGTAACTAAACTTGATAGACATCTAAATGAAAAAATGGTCTCCAATGCTTCACTTGTAAAATAAATGTTTTTAATGACATGTTAATTTATTATTGGTCTCCTTAAATGTACTTAGAATTGTTGAATAAAATAAAATAGAAGACAAGAGTGCTTGCTAATTGGGTCAACAAGATGGCTGTCCAACAGACCGTCTAAAATCAGAGAGTCATGTTGACAACCTTTAAAAATAAAGTTGCCACCTCAACTTGAAGTTGTACTAAAGATGTTGCATTAGAGATGAATTTTTTAACAAAGTGGATGTCCATTCTACTTGTCATCTAATTTTTTCACAACCCACATTAGCATTGGAAATGCTCTTATGGCACATAGGAAGCAAATCTCTTGACATTGTTACCATGTCAACAATTATTCATATGCAAGCCATTTTTGCATTAGAAATGCTCTAAGTTTACGCTTTCTTTAAGGGATGATCATTTTTGGATGGAGGAGTTCCTCTTTATAGGTGCGTTTGGTACATGACACATGACAGGACAACGTGGGACAGTTTTCTCTTGTCCCACGTTAGCACGACATTAGCATGAGATAATACGGGATAAGGTGGGACAAAAATTAGAAAAAACTGTCCCACCTCAGACCATGGGACTACTTATCCCATTGCATGGGACAAGTGTTAAAAAGACCAATTTACCCTTCATATGTTCAAAAAATTACAATCATGTTCAATATATTATATTTATATATATATTATAATAATATGTATATCAGTATATATTATAATAATAAATATATATATATATATTAAATATTATTATATAGGAGATATATATATTATTAAATAATATTATATACATAATAATATATTATTATATATATTATTGTGTATGTAATAATAAAACATATATATATTATTATATTATATACATTATATAATATAGTATTATATATATATCTTATAATATAATATATCATATTATTATATATATAATACAATAATATAATATATATAATATATAATGATATGTAACATATTATATATTAAAAAATATAATATATATATATATATATTATTTTTTATATGTAGTAATATTTAATATTATATAATATATCATATTATTATATATATAATATATATTATTATTTAATAATATTATATATTAATATATAATATTATAATATATATTATTATATATGAGGAGGGCACTCTAGTTATTTGAGTCTCTTGTCTAGTCCTGTCTCAACCATAGCAAACGTATAACAGTACAGTCCACAGTTCTGTCACAAGCATTCTAAACATAATACGGAACTCCTGTCCAGTCAAGTCCAATCCCACGTTGTTATATCCCATCCCCGTACCAAACGCACCCTATGTGTGGAAAGCGGTCGTTATGTGTGGAAAGCCGTCCAGACTGATTCTCAGTTTTAGTTGTAATCTTGTTTGTTGTTTTATATATTTCTGTATTTGTTATAAAAAAAACAAAAAACAAGAGAGTTGTTATTAAAAACTCTATTTTGTTATAAGTGATAGGTGTTGGTTAAATTGAAAATACAAAGAGGAAAAAGAAACAAGGAAAAAAAAGTGGAATATACGGTAGAAAGATAAATGTTGCTTTGATTTAGAAAAAAAAAAATTGAATAGTAAGGTTTATTTTGATAAATCTGTAAGAACTATTTTAGAGTAAGATAGACCAATCCTATAAACAATCTATTTTACCTTAATTATGGATTGATCTAAGGAGAAAAAATATCAAAAAATTCATAGGGCTAGACAGTGTCCATATATCAATAAAAAGTTAAAAACAAAGAGCAAAAAATAGTTTATGTTTATAAACTCTTTGTCACAAAACATAAGTTAATAACTTTATATATATAAAAAAAAACATAAGTTAATAACAATCTTAATTTGGTGCCGGCCATGCACAAAATGGAGAATTCCATTTGTAAAATGTAAAAGAAAATAATAATTTTATTATTGTGATGATAATTTCTACTAATAGAAGCATATTTAGGCATAAGATGTTAAATTTCTGGGAGATTTTGTTTAAATTCAATTGCATTAAGTTTTATTTATTTATTTATTTATAAAAAAAGTGGCTGCTTGGAATCTACCAGAACAAAAATACAAATACATGGAGCTAGTGCTGTAAAAGGGGGCCGGCCCGGCCCACATCGGCACGGCCCCCCGGCCCGTTTAGGAAAACGGGCCGTGCCTGGCACGGCCCGTTTTCCTAAATGGGGGCCCGGCACGGCACGCCGGCACGGCCCTTCCGTGCCATGCCGCGTGCCGTGCCGTGCCGGCCCGTGGGCCAATTTGGCGGGCCAAATGGGCCGGCCCATATATTTTTTTTTTAAATTTTTTTTTTATATATTATTATTTTTGTATAATAAAAAAAATGTTTATAATAAATTAATAATAGATTATAGATACATTTTTTATTTTATTTAATGAATTAATTCAAAAAATAAATAAAGATAAAACATGAAAGAAAAAAAAAGTAGATAAAAATATGAAATGAAGAATTCTTTATTTATTTCGGACTTTCAGTATTACATATTTACATGATTGCCTCATTAAAAACCTTACCAAGAAAACCCAGTGGGATAAAAACTTGGTAAGGGAAAAAGAGTGCAATTGTATTACAAGTAAATGTACATGTACAACCTAGTTCTGGACCTGGTTACTGGCGGAACCCTCATCGACATATAAATTGGAGAAATTTTGAATAAATTGTTCATCTACCGTTTCATTTTGCATCCTCTTTCGAGCATGCTCCCAATCCCGAATGCATATTAATACTTCCACCATCTCTGGAGTCAAACAATTTCTTCTTGGTTCAATAATTCGTCCACTCGTGCTGAATGCCTGTTCTGAAGACACAGTGGACACGGGGATAACCAGTATGTCACGTGCTAAGTGTGACAAGACCGGATACCTGTAGCTATAGGTCTTCCACCATAACAACAGATCAAAATTCTCCGTGTTTTCGTCAGCATCAAACTGTGCTTCAAGGAACCTATTCAGTTCGGCACCAGAAGATGCAGCAGATCGTGTAGTTGAAGAAGAAGAACTTGCTGATTTGTCTTTTTTTCGGCGTTTGAGAATGCTCCAACTTGTCGGCAACGGTTGTCTGTCCAGTTCTGGTGATGGTTCCATGTGAATGCCGCCAAACCTGCGCTCATAAATACTAAAAACTTCGAACAACTTGTTTCGAATGTCAGTAATCTGTTCGGAATAATCTATTGACAATTTATTACCAGTAAACTCAAGCAAATATTCTAAACCAGCTAATTTAATTCTAGGATCTACTATAACACCTAAGGCATAAAGGAAAGGCATTTCAGACCAGTATTTTTTAAACTTGGTCTCCATGGCAACAACTGCATCGCCAAGCAAGTCATCTTCCCTATAAGTGTTTAACATGTCAGACATTTCCACAATCTGATGGATTGCCAGGGAAGATGTGGGGTAGTAGACCCCAGAAAGGGTTACAGTGGCATTGTAAAAAACCTGTAAAAATTCAACAAAAATCTTTGCCACATACCAATCGTCTGGTGTCAGTGATTGAGCAGGTGGACAGCCACTTTCGGCCAATTTCATGTTATAAAAACCCGAAATAGTTGTATCATATTCCAAACAATTTTTCAGCATTAAGTAAGTAGAGTTCCACCTTACCGGCATATCAGTTTGGAATTGTCGGGGTCGTAGACCGTTTAATGTACAGTGTCTGCCAAATTCTTGAAATCTTGGATTAGAGCTACCGATCCAAGAAATGGCATCTCTGATGCGTTCTATACGATTGCTTACTTCTTCAAATCAGACTGTACAACTAAATTTATGATATGACATGCATAACGCTGGTGGAAGAAATAACCCCCAGCTTGCGGGATGTTTCTTTCAGTAAACAATGCAATAGACTTAGTATTTGCCGATGCATTATCTAATGTGATAGAGAGGATGCGATGAGTTATGTCATAAGTTTCTAAAACAGAAAGAATGACAGCAAAAATATTGTCTGCGGTATGTGCAAAATCCATAGGACGAAAACCAAGAATTTTTTTTTGTATCCTACATTCAGAGTCTAAATAGTGTCCTGTGACACATGAATAGTCCTGTTTGGAACATGTGTTCCAAATATCGGAAGTTAATGCAATTGAGACAGTTAGATGCTGTAATTCAGCCGTCAAGTCATCTCGTTGGGTTTTAAACATTTTTATCAAATCGTTTCTAGTGGTGGTTCTAGAAACAATTTGCATTTGGGGGCAAAATGCAGATGTTATAAATTCTTGAAAAAAAACACAGTCACCGAAATTAATAGGTTGATCAGTTTGTGCAATGTACCGTGCCAAACATTCTCTAGCATGTGCGGCGTCGTAATGCCACGTCGTAACCGACCCGTCTGGGTGCCATTGCAGTTGTGTCTGGGTTGTATTGGGTACCTGTACGTGTTTGGGCATGCATTTTTGCATATGTCTTCTCAAATGACCGGTTCCACCCTTAGTAGTGGTATAGTTCTTAGGACAAAACTTACATTTGGCTCTGGGGCCGACCGTACCGTCTGGAAGTGTCATTTCTACTACGTCAAAACACTGCCATACGTCTGATGTTAACCTCTTAGATTTGGTACGTGATGTCGGTGTGGCGCCGGAACCAGAAGGTCCCGCTCCGGTTTCTGCCGGTCCGGAGAGATCAAAATCATCGTTCAGCATGTTTAGACCGTCTGGAAAATAAGGATGGGTGGGATCCATTTCCTAAAAAAAAAAGTTTCGGTCATTAAAATTAACTCCTACACATACAATGATTATTTTACTAAAAATATATATTAAAATTAACTCCTACACATAAAATGATTAATTTACTAAAACAATATATTAAAATTAACTCCTACACATAAAATGATTATTTTACTAAAACAATATATTAAAATTAACTCCTACACATAAAAATTATTATTTTACTAAAAATATATATTAAAATTAACTCCTACACATAAAATGATTAATTTACTAAAAAAATATATTAAAATTAACTCCTACCCATAAAAATGATTTTTTTTTACTAAAACAATATATTGAAATTAACTCCTACACATAAAATGATTATTTTACTAAAACAATATATTAAAATTAACTCCTACACATAAAAATTATTAATTTACTAAAAAAATATATTAAAATTAACTCCTACACATAAAATGATTTTTTTTAACTAAAACAATATATTAAAATGAACTCCTACACATAAAATGATTATTTTACAAACAAAATATATTAAAATTAACTACTACAAATAAAATGATTTTTTAACTAAAAAAATATATTAAAATTAACCCCTACACATAAAAATGATTTTTTTTTTACTAAAACAATATATTAAAATTAACTCCTACACATAAAATGATTATTTTACTAAAACAATATATTAAAATTAACTCCTACACATAAAATGATTAATTTACTAAAAATAAAAATAAAAATTAACCCCTACACATAAAAATGATAAATTTACTAAATAAATAAAATTAATAACTGATATAAACATAAAATGATAAATTTACTAACTAAACAAACATATTAAATTTAAAATATAACACTTAAATAAAAATGTACCTTTGAAGTTTGAACTTTGGTGTCTTGGTGGAGAGATTAGAGAATAATAGTAAATTACTAATAAAATATTATAATAGTATATTAGTAGTGTAGAATAGTAGAGAGAGAGTAAGAATGAAATTAAGAATAATTGAAATTGTATAGAGAGTTTGAGAATGGAGAGATTGAGAGAATTAGAGAAAGTGAATGAAAAGTGGAATGTGTGGGAGTATTTATAGAAAAATTAGAAAAGTGGGTAAAAATATAAAACACAAGAGTTGAGGGGGTAAATTGTAATTTTTATTGTTTTTTTTTAAAATAACAATAAAAATATACTTAAATCTAAAAAAAAAAAAAAAAAAATTCTACGAGCCCAACGGTCGGCACGCCGTGCTGGCGTGCCGTGCCGGGCTGCACGCCGTGCCTGGAACCCTGACCCGGCACATGCTAAGAATGGGGGCCGTGCCTGGCACGGCCCGCCATCCTTGGCAGGCCGGCTGGACCGGGCCCTCCAGGCCCGGCCCATATTTACAGCACTACATGGAGCTTCTATTCAAGAATGTTGGTAGCCACATCTCTCAATCAAGTTTGCGGTTACATAGTTTAAAATTTAAATTCCTCTTCCAAATAAAAAATAATAATAATAATAAAGAATAGAAAGCAAAAAAGAGAAGCTGTCACTAAACAGTGATCTCAAGAACTATTTGTTTGGGATCTTCCCTGATCCAGAAAATCCATCCAGCTATTCCCACGTATATGGGTATATGTAAATTATGTAATGTACTCTTCTCTCCTCTGTTAACTTTTTAATTATAAAACAAAAAATATATTTTTTTTAAAGTCAAATTTCCATTATATATATATATATGTTAAAATTCAATTTATTTATAGAAACAAAATTATAAGTGGAAACCATATTATCACTATGTCATATTTTTATTTTGTTTCTTATAATAATTTTATATATGATTATAATATGAATGCTGAGGTAACCCTTGTGTTGTGCGTTGGGGGACCCGGGGCATGATTAATATGACGAAAATACCCTTCTTTATTATAATAATAATAATATGGTCTGTAGTTCAAATTTAATTGTATTCATTTATTATTTGGAAGTTATTCTCGAACAATTATAAATTTATAATACAATACAATCATTTTGTTATTTCTAACTTCTTTTATAGAATCATTAATCATAACTGCTACTGCTTTTAAAATATAATAATAAATTTAGAATTTGAAACTTGAAGGTAGCCGTAGATGTACTAAATTAACCTTATCTCATCTGAATTTCTAAATTTAACTTTTGGTCTCTATCTCAACGTAACTACACGGATCCCAAAATGAAATTTTCCGTGTGTGACTGGGCATCTTGTAATTGACAAAGTGGTCGGATATTAATTAGTATATGATACGGCCGAACCCATCCGGGATTTTCCCTTCAATCATGATCAGAAAATACTCACCATCGCTTTCATCGGGTCCCACCTCCACCGCCACCACCAGATTTGCATGGGAGTTGTACGCGCCGTGTTTTAGGTGACGTGGCGTTCCAAACAAACAAAATTAGAATCTCACTTACTTGCCTGCCACTGCTAGAGTTGCTAAAATCTAAATATTCAATTATCTCCTTAAATTAATAACAATAATTATCTTAAATAATTATATTCTTTAAATAATTATTTAATAGAAAGCCTAAGCGACATTTATATACAGTCCAATAATATACACCTATACATTACACATTTTATTTTTCTGTTTTTGTGGAGCAGTTGGCATCTCTCCTCTCTCTCAACCTTTGTTTGTCTGCCACGTGTCAGAAACCAATTTCGTGGAAGCCTCCGTCATCTATAAACCAAAAAATTAGTTCACTTTTTAAAACAAAACACAAAAAACAGGCTTGTGTTTTGAGTCCTGTAAAGCGTAAACAGCTCTGCAACTTCTCTCTCCTCACACAATGAATCATTAACTAACAACTTCTCAGTCTCGTACTCGTTTTGTTTCCTTCTCACAATGCTAATGGTCTTGAACAGAAGGCTCCGCCGCCTCTACAGCCGTCTCCGGTGGCCGATACGCCGCCGCCGCTCAGAGCCCAAAGTTGTCATCAAGAAGTTTGGAAAATCCAGCACCAAATTACAGAGTCAATCGAGAAATGACTCGCCTACTGTTAACGGGTCAGCGACAGTTCATCCAAACGGTGGGTCGAAACCCGAAACAGCGATACGGGTTGCCACTTTCAACGCTGCCTTGTTTTCCATGGCACCTGCAGTGCCTACTAAATCAGAAAAGTCTTCAACTTTCGATTACGACAATGAAGATTTCAACAAACCCAGAAAATCCCTTGAAGTTGGTACTGATTTTTGTGCAAAATCAGTAAACGATCGTCCCAAAAGTATATTAAAGCAGTCTCCTTTGCATTCGAACTCGATGAACGGTACAACAGAGTCGTTCTCCTCCAAGCAACAAAAATATGCGAAATCAAAGTTAAGGGTGTCGATAAATTTACCTGACAATGAGATATCTTTGCTGCGAAACCGGCAACTGAGTTTCAGAGAAGAAGAGAAGGATGGTTGTTCTTCAAGCAAAAATAGAATTTTGAAAGGGAAGGGTCCATTGAGATCAACAGTGAGTTTTCCTGCAAATGTTGTTGAGAGTTATAGAAGTAGCAGGACGATTCTTGAAGTGTTGAGAGAATTGGATGCTGACATTTTAGCTCTGCAAGATGTGAAAGCAGAGGAAGAGAAAGATATGAAACCTTTGTCTGATTTGGCTGCTGCTTTGGGGATGAATTATGTCTTTGCTGAGAGTTGGGCACCTGAGTATGGCAACGCTGTGCTCTCCAAGTGGCCCATCAAGCGCTGGAAAATCCAGAAGATCTTTGATGATACTGATTTCAGGTCAGTCTTCTCTGGAGTTTCTGATTAGTCCTTACTATTTTTTGTTTAAATTTAATGACTTGTTTTTGGTTTTGATGGTGATTTTCTATGTAGATTACCCTCATCTTAAGTATCCAATGCATGTTGTAAAGTCCAATTTAGAGAATATAAATTATTACTTTTGAGAAAGTCAGCAATAATCCACTGCTTTTTAATCTGAATAATTTGATATTCATAAATGTAGCTTTTCATAAAGTTAGAAAAGCTTTTCACAAGATATATATATATATATATTATATATATATATATATATATATATATATATGAATTCATGAACTTTACATCAATATAGTAATTAGAAGAATAATAATTTCTGATTATTTTCACCATTGATGGCTTTTCTGATTATTTTCACCATTGATGGCTACACTTCTTACTCTGTGTTTTTCTTCCACCAGTTCATATCGATTTGATAATTGAATACTAATATACTTGTGTAGTAGATGTTTCTACAGCTCAAATGTTGTTTCGCCTTCTGGATCCTGTTTCCTATAGTTTATGTACAAACTGATACATGAGTGGACCTGTCAAAATATCAGTAACAGCTGTCTGCAGTAATGTCAATGTGGACTCGAAAATTGAACCTAAGTGAGAATTTTTATATATTATCATCTGGATTCTTCTGAAAGTTGATAATTCATCAGTTCTAGGTCATTCTGATAATGTTTTTAAATTGTTGCCAACATTTCCATTTGCTCAATATAAGTCTAAAGGAATGTAATATATTATTTTGAAAAGATTTCCAAATGTTGGCACAATTATAGTTTCGAATTTGGAGAGGATTCTTTGATTATTTTTGCAGAATGCCAGTATTTTGCCATAAGTTTCTTTTCTAAATACAATGTTACTATGAAGTCTTGTTCTACAGAATTCTTAATTTTTCATTATCTTTCAAAGCTTTTCCATCACTCTATATTGACAATCAGAGAATAGGTTTTGTTTTTGTTGAGTTAAAAAAAATATAGAAGCACTATTTAATGTTAGGTGAGGTGTGCATTGTATTATTATAGCTGCAGTTAAGGTCTTATATGTTGTCGAAAAGCAGCATTCAGATGAAGATGAACTGAACATACAGAATAAAGAATTCAAAAATCTTGTATGTGAACAAGTCACATTGAACTTAAAAAATTATGGTACTTGACAAATGATCAAACAACATGGAGAAAATATGACATTTTTTGACTTTTTTTTTTTTCATGACTCAGGAACGTTCTTAAGGCCACAATTGATGTTCCTGAAACAGGAGAAGTCAACTTCCACTGCACCCACCTTGATCATCTAGATGAAAACTGGCGGATGAAGCAGATAAATTCCATAATCCAATCTAATGACGGTCCTCACATCTTAGTTGGAGGAGTTAACTCCCTTGACGAAACAGATTACTCTTCGGAAAGGTGGACAGACATTGTAAAGGTAAATGTAAAATGTAAAACAATTCTGATTATCCTAAATTTTGGTCACATAAACAAACTCGGTCGAACTTAATTTCAATGGATTTATCGTCTTCTTATAGTATTACGAGGAGATGGGGAAGCCAACACCAAAGGTTGAAGTGATGAAATTCCTGAAGAACAAACAATATACTGATGCAAAGGACTTTGCAGGGGAATACGAACCAGTGGTCATGATCGCCAAAGGCCAAAGTATAAAACTTTTATCTTTTAAATGCTTTGTCCGAGTTAATTTCTCCGCTCAAATTCAATGAAATTATTTGTACTTTGATCGATGCAGGTGTGCAGGGGACATGTAAGTATGGAACTAGAGTAGATTACATTTTGGCATCCCCGAATTCGCCATACAAGTTTGTTCCAGGATCATACTCGGTGTTTTCTTCAAAAGGGACTTCAGATCATCACATAGTGAAAGTTGACATAACAAAAGTACATAGCAGCAGCAGCATTGAGGAAAAAACAATCACCCGAAAACGACGTCAACATAAACAGAAAGTTGTAAAAATCACAGGCTCTTCTCCATCGAAAGGGATATGGAGGAAAACAGAAACACATGAGAGATAAGCTGATTTTTATGATCAAGAGGGTGGGGCAGATTATTTTGGAACTGCTTCCTCTCCTATGCTTTGTAAATCATTAACTTTGTGTTTACACAATGTTTAGATAGAAGGAAATCATAGGAAGAAGAGTAATGATATGCTTTCCAAATTCTTTCCCAAATAATGTTTGTATATGAGGTGTTAACATCACATTACTCATCACATAGTCTCGTGATTTACAAGATGTTGACACCTCACATACCGACATCATTTAGGAAAAAAATTGAGAAACCTAATTACTCCAGAAAGAAAATCTTGGTGTGGCAATTAAGATTACTAATAATTATGTGTTAAAGTTTTGAGTGACAATAACTGAACATTTGCAGAGTGATTTTATGGAGTTTCTCTTTTGAGTTTTGACCATCCTACAAGGATATTTTTTCATCAATTTGATTCATTGATTATTTTATCCACTAGTTTTTATTTAATTCTCTTTGTTTGTATAAATAATGAAAGATCCCCATTGCTAGTTGTAGAAATGATACTGTATAACTGTGACAAACAATTAGTCAAACACTCAAGTAGTGACCTCTACTTAAGGGTTTACATAAATGCAGTCAATAATACCAACTTGGTCAATTACATTAAGTAAACACTTTCAACATTTTAAAAAATGGTAAGTGGCTAACGGGGCGTAGCTTAGCTGGTAGATGGACAAACTTGAAGTCTTGGTAAATGACTTACATATCAGCGGCGAATCCTACTAATAATGAAAACTTTTAAAAAAACATAATAAAAAAAAATTGTAAGTGGATTCAAATCAAACTTCAGATCGGGCCTCCGTTGGGACCGGCAGGTACTCTTGGATATTGGCATGAAGTGCAATATACACTTCAAATTGGGGGCCCAACTTTAAAAGAAAATGAACTTAGGCAGGCTTGGGCTCAAAAATTGAACATGTTACAAAAACATCCAAGTACATTCACAAAATCACAGCAATCCTAATAGTTGTGTTGATTGTTTGAAGAAGATATGGGAAGATTATTCACAACAATCCCCTAAATATCACCCATGGATCTCACACTTGATCGACTAATATTCCCTTAGATCCCTTCCCGGATATTCACTTGGGTCTTTCACCCGAATCTTACCACTCTCTATTGTTATATGGTGTTTATTGACTCCACACAAAATAACCTAATTACAAGGTCTATTTATACTAGCTATAGGGAGTTTAAGATAAAAGAAAATCCTACTCCTAAACGTACAAGAATTACTTGTTCCACATAAATACTATTTTCTATTTATGACAAGTCTTTCTTGTAAGGAGAAATCTTTTCCCCTCAAATACATGATTTTCCTATTCTTCATGAAGACAAACTCATTTTCCTTTTTCGATAAGCACAAGAACTTCCCAGAAGAAAACTTTTCTTATTTTCTCGCAACTTCCAGTACCTGTACAAAATTTGCCGTCACCGTGGTCCGGGTTGCGGTTGGCCCCCCTCGCCCTACACCACTGAATACTTCTGAAAACGACCACTCAGTAAACCGCGGTTTGCGTCTGTTGCCTCAGCCGCGGTCTGCACCGCGCTATACTCACTGGAATCGACCGATCCCTATGCCGCGGTCCATGCACTTTGTCCGCACTGCGGTTCCTTTCGGAATCTGTTTCTTCAGTTCTTCTTCAGTCTTCAAATCTCCCTCAAACACCATCTTCAATCTTCCAAACGTATCCCACGTCCCTAGGAAGTTTCACATCAGTTGAGTCTCGTTTGGTTCAAAGTGGGTTCACTTGAGAATACGAACCAAAACCTAACAAAAAATGTATAGAATCTCATACCTAATCAATTCTCAACATGGGTATACTTAGAAAATATCAAACTAATTCTTCTAAGATAATTTACATGAGCTAGATACAGTAAAGAGAGCATGAACATTGGATGAAAAAGAATCAATTTGACCACACAAAAAAAAGATTTATGATATAATTCTGTCAATCCAAACTGCATGTTAATTTGTCAAAATCAGGCTAATTATATATCAAAAAAAATGTATTTACACAAGTTTTATTGGTCTTCTTAAAAAAATCATATCAAAATCATTTTTTAGGACTTCCCTACCAAAAAGTAGCCAATAATTCTAATCCAAAAAAAAATCTAAATAACCACTGTACCATTTTCCCGCCAACTTCAGTTACCAAAATAATTCAAACAAAAGATGAAGTTAATCAAGATTACCAGAAGTACGTGTCGCCGACTCTTGTTGTTGTTCTGGCTCTTACTGTTCATTCTTGCTTTTCTCAATCGAATTCTTCTGATCATCGTCTTCTTTGGCAAGACTCGTCACCATCTTCATCACAACTCGACCTTCCTCGTTGCTGGTCCGTATAATCTCAGCCGTATCCCTTTCCACCATAACGATCCTTAACCGTCCGTCGTCAGTCCTCACTTTCTCGTAACTGAATCTTGGCCGTCCGCTCCATTCCAGTGTAGTCAAAGGTGACGGGTAATCTTTCAAGTCTGTTTTCTCTCTCATCTAATTAAGGGCCTAAGCTTTAAAAGAAAATGAACTTAAGCAGGCTTGGGCTTAAAAATTGACAATCATAGTATGAACATTATGTTTGAGAATTTCGTACGTTTTTTTTTTCAGGATCCCTAATGATACCTATCAATTGAAAAACATATGTATATATATTTTACCAATGTCAATTGAGATTCTGCACGAACAAACATACAGGATCTCACACGTAGTCTCAACGAATGTATAACGTGAAAATATCAAACAAATTCTTACTAAAGAATTTACATGCAATAGATACAGTAATTAAAGAGAGCAAGTGTTAGGTTTTGACTCGTATTCTCAAGTGAACCCAATGTAAACCAAACGAGACTCAACTGATGTTGGAACTTCTTAGAGACGTGGGATACGTTTGGAAGTTAGAGATGGTGTTTGAGGGAGATTTAAAGACTAAAGAAGAACTGAAGAATCAGATTCCGAAAGGAAACGCGGTGCATTCCAGGTGACTTGTAACAGTTTAGGAAGCGGGTGCGCAACCGTGACTCGAATCGTAGTCAATCATAAGCATGCGTGGAAAGGGAAATCTTCAGCGAAAAAGGAAAGTAATTCTTTTGGGAAGTTCTTCTTTTGGGAAGTTCTTGTGCTTGAAGGAAAAAGACTACTCTTTACAAGAAGACTTGTCATAAATAGGAAATAGTATTTATGTGGAACAAGTAATTATTGTATGTTTAGGAGTAGGATTTCCTTTTCTCTTAAACTCCCTATAGCTAGTATAAATTGACTTTGTAATTAGGTTATTTTGTTTGGAGTCAAGAAACACCATGTAACATCAGAGAGTGGTGAAATCCGGGTGAGAGACCCAAGGGAATATCCGGGGAGGGATCCAAGGGAATATCAGTGGATCAAGTAAGAGATCCGTGGGTGATATTCAGAGGAGACCTAGGGGATATATGGGGGTTCTTGGTAAGGATCTTGTGAGCGTTTGTGAGCTTCGAGTCATGATATAAAGCTCAGTTGTGAGCTTGGGGACTTGGTAAGGCTCAATGGTTTGGGGTTGAGGTGTGAGAGAGAATCCTGGAGTATATGGTTGTAACAATTTATCATAGAGTGGAACTTTCTCTGTCGTCCTGACGGCCCGTGGTTTTTTATCCGATTTGGGTTTTCCACGTATATCTTGTGTTGTGATTGGTTTATTTTCTCTCATTTTATTTTTCTGCTATTGACGATAATTACTATGAGTTGTGGGCGAATATTAGGCATGACGCTTTCGCGATCATCGGTTCAAATCCCTAACAATTGGTATCAGAGCCTCATGGTTCGGCGATGACGGTGTCAAGTCTTTACAGGAGATCGTATGGAGGACTTGGTGGCATTTGGATGATGATGTTGTTTGCCTAATATGGGTTTAGCAATGGAGATACGTCTTGAAAGCGGTTTCGAACTCGGTAGGGTTTGATGAAAAGGAGAATATAGATGGAGGAGAATTTTGGCTTTTGGTGGCAGGTACAAGTCATGAAGATCCAATCTGGGTTACACAAGGCGATATAAAAAAAAACTCATGTATGCGTATTAAAAAAAAATGAACGCTCGAAGTCTCTGGTGGTGGTGTGAGGCTTATCCGACAAAGCACTCACAGTTCTAGTAGCAAGTCTTTCACGAGGTATGTGATGTAAGGACAAAAGGTCTTTCACAGGGTTGGGTGATGTAAGGACATGTTTATCCTTTTGGCAGTTTTCCCCACTAGCCATGGAGGAGGATATGTTGCTGCTAGTGGTTCATAATTGTGCACAAGGCATTGGTCAGAAAATGATGCAAGGTGTATGGTGGACAAAGATGTCGATGGATGACGAACTCCATGGTAATCTGACGTGAGGAGTTGCACCACATTTTCAGCAGGTTATTTCGACATGGTGCCGGAACAACGAATACAAAAAAAAAATAAAAAAATCTTAGGATGGTTCTTTCCTAAGTGGTTATACATTGTGGTGGGGTATGGTGATTCTCGGTATGGAGAATTGTGGTTGTGGACAAAGGTCTTGAGAATTCAAGCCAAAGGGGAGAATTGTTAGGTTTTGGCTCATATTCTCAAGTGAACCCAATGTGAACTAAACGAGACTCAACTGATATTGGAACTTTCTAGAGACGTGGGATACGTTTGGAAGTTAGAGATAGTGTTTGAGGGAGATTTGAAGACCGAAGAAGAACTGAAGAATCAGATTCCGAAAGGAAACGCGGTGCATTCCAGGTGACTTGTAACGGTTTAGGAAGCGGGTGCGCAACCGTGACTCGAATCGTAGTCAATCATAAGCATGTGTGGAAAGGGAAATCTTCAGCAAAAAAGGAAAGTAATTCTTTTGGGAAGTTCTTCTTTTGGGAAGTTCTTGTGCTTGAAGGAAAAGGAATACTCTTTACAAGAAGACTTGACATAAATGGGAAATAGTATTTATGTGGAACAAGTAATTCTTGTATGTTTAGGAGTAGGATTTCCTTTTCTCTTAAACTCCCTATAGCTAGTATAAATAGACCTTGTAATTAGGTTATTTTGTATGGAGTCAAGAAACACCATGTAACATCAGAGAGTGGTGAGATCCGGGTGAGAGACCCAAAGGAATATCCGGGTGAGAGACCCAAGGGAATATCCGGGGAGGGATCCAAGGGAATATCAGTGGATCAAGTAAGAGATCCGTGGGTGATATTCAGGGGAGACCTAGGGGATATATGGGGGTTCTTGGTGAGGATCTTGTGAGCGTTTGTTAGCTTAGAGTCATGATGTAAAGCTC
Organism: Dipteronia sinensis; assembly: GCA_033220585.1. Taxonomy (NCBI): domain Eukaryota; kingdom Viridiplantae; phylum Streptophyta; class Magnoliopsida; order Sapindales; family Sapindaceae; genus Dipteronia; species Dipteronia sinensis. Next base: position 39,701,590 of record CM065643.1, read on the forward strand.
GGTTGTGAGTTTGGGGACTTGGTAAGGCTCAATGGTTTGGGGTTGAGGTGTGAGAGAGAATCCTAGAGTATATGATTGTAACAATTTATCATATAGTGGAACTTTCTCTGTCGTCCTGACGGCCCGTGGTTTTTTACCCTATTTGGGTTTTCAACGTATATCTTGTGTTGTGATTGGTTATTTTCTCTCATCTTCTTTTTCTGCTATTGACGTTAATTTCTGTGAGTTATGGGCGAATATTAGGCATGAAGCTTCCGCGATCATCGGTTCAAATCCCTAACAGCAAGAACATTGGATGAAAAAGAATAAATTTGACAACAAAAAAACAAGAAAGAAGATTTGATATAATTCTATGGATCCAAAATGCATGTTTGTCGAAATCGTGCTAATTATTTATCAACTAAATTGTATTTACTCAAGTTTTATTTGCTCTCCTAAAAAAAAAAAATCATGTCAAAATTAAATTTTAGGACCTCTCTCCACCAAAATTTAGCCAAGAATTCTAACCAAAAAAAATATTCTAAATAACGAAAGTTCACTAGACTGTACCATTTCCCGCCAACTTCAGTTACAGAAAAATTCAAACAAAAGATCAACTTAATCAAGATTACCAGAAGTAAGTGTCACGACCGCCTCTCGTTGTTGTTGTTGTTGTTGTTGCTCGTCTTGCTTTTCTCGATCGAATTCTTCTCATCGTCATCATCTTCTTCGTCAAGAATATTCGTCAGCATCTTCATCACTATTCCACCTTCATCGTTGCTGGTCCATATAATCTCAGGCGTATCCCTTTCCACCATAAATATCTGTAATAGTCTGTCGTCAGTCCTCACTTTCTCGTAACTGAATCTTGGCCGTCCGTTCAAGTCCAGTGTAGTCAAAGGTGGCGGGAAATCTTTCGACTCTGTTTTCTCTCTCATCAATCTGTAACTTCTCGTCGTCAGTGACAGATTGGCTACCTCATCCTCCTCCATCGGCAGATTGCAGACGTCCATCTTCTCCGTCAAGCTCTCAAACCTTAGGCTCTCCGTACACATGCCGTATCAGTCCGTACTGCCTTTGGCGGTTCCTGGAGGCCTGAATTCACCAAGAAGGCTCGTTCCAGCTGCAACAGCGGTTCCTCTGAGAATGTTGGCTTCGGTAGGTCGACTCCAGCCGGATCGAGACATTATGACGGGAGAATCGAGAATGCTGGTCGGTGATTGGGAGACTTCTTCTGCGAAGGTTATAGAGAGTTGACCTCCGGAATGTGAAGTAACGTTGATAGGAGTCTGCTCTGCCGGCGGTTTTTCTTTCAAGTTGGAGGAAATCTGTTTCTCCACAGTTTTTTTTTTCTATTTTTCTTTTTAGGAAAAAAAAATATTATTGGGTTATTATCGTATTTCTGTACGAATTTGTGAGAGAGGAATAATATATGTAGGGAGGATTTTGTAAGAGAGGAAAAAAAAATTTAATATAAATTTGGATAACATTTATTAAGGTGAATTTTCGAAATAGGAAAATTTTGATATGCTTAACGGCAAGGACACGGTGGCATATATGTTAATTTGCCAATGCAATAACGGTAACGGTCAAGTTAGTTATGGTTGGTTACAGGCTTATAGTGACGCATAAGAAGCAGTTACGGGAGAGAAGCCTCACTAGACTACCTCACCGGTATAATCATTGCCAGATTTTACTAGGCTATCATATGATTCCGTTATACTCATACGGTATCATGTGATTTAATTGATCCAATAAAATTGTTGCTGTTGATGGTGATTTGGATTACGTAAAATCAATCTCGCGTCACACAAAATATCTAAAGTTTGCAACTGTATAATGAATCGAAAGAAATAAAAGAAGTTGTGCAAACAAGATTTTATGTGGTAAAACCCCAAGACGGGGAAACATCTACGGTTGCCGGTGACAGCGAGGAGAAGAATTCACTATGGATAATATGATTACACGCTCAACCATACTTGCTCTCTCTAATATCTAATGATTCGTCAACCTTTGCTGGGTGTTTTTAGGGTCTATTTATACATGTATAGAACCCTAATTCTTGGAGTACAAGTAAAAGAAAGATAGTAGTAAATCAATAAAACTCTGACTTGTTGGAGTCGTTTTTATCACATCAAGACTTTTGCCTATTTTGGGTTCTGATAACTCTAAGGAAATCTGTTTCCTTATCAGAGTATGCTTCTTGAAAACTTATTTGTGGAGGATTCTTCTTTACGTGTTTGAGTCGTAATAACGTTATCAATATGCCAAGCATCTGAACGTATCTAGACATTGTCCGCGTGTTGCTTAGCCAACCGTCTTCCAAACCTGACCAGATCTCTTTTACCCCCGACTAGGAATGTTCACCCGATCATTTAGGTTTCCCCGATCGTTTTTTTGATAACCCGATCAATCTAATTACCTTGGTCAGGTTTTTCCAACCCTACCATCTAAGTAACTTTGACCAGTATTGTGAGGTTATTTTCTTATCACTTTAGGTTGGTTTAATTTAATCGACATTTGTTAACACGTCACTTATTGTTCCTGCATGACATGACGTTTATGCTGACGTGCCATATTTTCAAATTACACAAATAACAATACCCTCTTAAACATTCAAACCGAGCATTTTCCTCAGCGACGATAACTCGCTTGGTGAGATATGTTTAACTCGGGAGCCTTTTGTCGTGTAGCTCATAAATGCTTACTAATGTTGGATAACTGGTTTTAATTTCAGCCATAAACAGTTGATTTGCCTAGATGATTCGACACGAATGACGCAACAGACGGCGGCGGTTTAAGTTTCACACGGCGCGTGATCTTCGGGATTCGTACACCAACCACCACTTTCGTATGACATCATCTTTGCCTATAAATACTTTCAAACTAATTCATTTCCCTCTTACGCAATCGTTTCTTTCAAATTACACAACTCCTCATCTTCTAAGTCTCTTTTCTGCTCCAAAAATCTTCTCTGAGTTCTTCGTTTCAGCCAGATCTTCGCCATCGTCAGAGTTCTCACCTTGCTTACTTTAATCATCAGGTATAGATCCTGCTACCCGTCATCGTTACATTGAATTGTTGATTCATTATATTGGAATATACAATAATGAGAATATTGCTAGGATTGAATCTATTTTAGGTGGATTTTTTTCAAGATTTTTCACGTCCAGTTCATCCCGTAGCACTTAATGTTGATTATTCAGTGGCTCTCCCTGAATTTCACCCTTCTTCTTTTGAATCAAATTTTGTTAACGCAACTGTTTCTTCTCCACATACATATCCAGATATGTCGAGGATAACCGGTTTTGGTCGGGGAAGCAAACCAAGCTCTAGGGATTCTTCTACAATCGATTTGAAGATCCCCTCCCAACTACTGAAAATGGAGGAAGTTCTGAGAAGGTACCGAGCCTTTTTACTGAAGTTCTCTGCCGAGCACCCCAGCGCCCTTGACTGGGAAATTAATGTGGTGGATAAACCAGAGTTAGTGAAATACAGTGAAAGGTTCGATCTTCCTCGATCGGCTGTACTTTTCTTGAGCGGCCAACGTGCAATTTGGAATCCTCCCCGAGGTGCTGTGGCTATCTATGGGACGATGCTCACATCCGGGGTCACTCTACCCCTTCAACCTTTCATTGCTCGGTTCCTAGCTGAGGTTGGAATTGCTCCTGCTCAACTCTCTCCTAACTCTTATCGAGTACTGATGAGTTTGTGGCATCTGTGGAAGCAAATTGGTGCCAAGTACCCCCGACCCTACAAGAAATTCGGAACTTCTACACTCTGGGCTGGTCACACAATAGGGGTACCTTCTATCTTCAATCCAGATCGATCAGCCATTGGATTCCTGAGGGGTATAGCCAGAGACCCACACCATCATCCAGTAAAGATCACAAGGGCTTTATCTAGGGTTTCCCCACTTCCAACAAATACTGGAAAAACAATTGGTTCTTCGTTCGTGGTGAATGGGGTGATATCGTAGCCGCTGATCCTCGGTAGGAATTGGGTAGGAGCAATGTTCCAAGGCACTTCTATAGTCATGAGCTATAGAACAAGACTCCTGCAACACTAACGGAGGATCGGGCCAATAACATTGTCAAAGCTGCTCAGACAACGTGGGAAGCCAGGGATCGGTGCGTGTTGTTCACTGAAAAAGACCTTTTAGATTTGGCATGTTTCCTCCGATCTTGAATTGTCGCAAACGCTATGAGTACGGCTTATTTTTCCCGAACCTTGAATTTTTTGAGCTCTGTTTGACTCATCATGACGTTTTTTTAAATGTTCCAGTGTACGAAGTGGATATCACAGTGGGGGAACAAGCTGAAAAAATCAAAAATCTCGATAAAGTTAGTCACAGAAGCCGCTGCCCAGCTGGCTCAGGCGATTGCTCCTCCATAACAAGGCATGGTCGAGCATACTTATGAACCTGATCCCTATACATCTTTAAGCGCTTCTGATCGGGAAAAAATGAATAAGTCTTCTGATCAAGTCATCGATCAGAGAAGATCTCCTAGAGGTTCAAAGAGGAAACTTACTAAAGAGATAGCTGATCGCCATTTGACCAAACCTTTAGGGAGATCTCCGGTTAGTAAAGTGACCAAAACTGCTGCAAGCTCTTCCGCTCCTGATGCTGCTCATGGAAAAAGGAAAACCGAGTTAGCAACAGACCTGGGAGCTCATCAGACTGAAGTCAAAACATTCATCATTGAGGAGGACGATGAAGATCAAGATACATTAACTGATCTAATCCGCATGGAGCACCGATCGAAGAAAAGTAGTGGTGCTTCGGCTCCATATGTTCCTCTACCATCTGACCGGACCAGGGAAGATGATCAGACTATTGGCGGGGCTACCAGACAAGCTGCCTCTTAACAAGTTCAACCTTCAATTCTGACTGAACCAGCTCATCTTCAAACTGGCCATCCAATTAGCCAGATTCCTTCTGGCCTTCCAGTTCATTACGCTGGCAAGGCCCCTATACAATTTTCCATCAAACGTCAGATAGTCTTTACTGTACTCAGATTCTAACGAAGGACAAACTAGTCCTGAAAAAGTATTGACTAATCTCCCCGCTCCAGAAGACAACTTATTTGACCATGAGGCGCAGCATGTAGACAAAGTTTCTTTAAGGCTGAACTGCCATTCTGGACCCTTACCCAATGTTATCTTGGCTTCCATCATAAGCGGTGCTGAGGCGGGCCCGTCAAGAGCCACTAGTCAGGAGTAGACTCAGGAACAAACTATCGCCACACCCCCGGTGGATGCTCCTGAAACTGTTCTTGTTTTACGTTCAGTCTCAACTGATCAACCATCTCCTGGTTCAGGGATGACAGTACTTTCTACTGTATTGGGTACTCTTGGCTTTGAGGAGATATTGCCCGACCCTCATGACATGCTGAAGTCCATGTCTACTGGAAAGGGCTATGTCGGCGAAGGCTACTGGGCTGAATTTCGGAATGCTAGCGATGCTGAGCGAGTTCGTGCCATCTATAATAACAATGTTTATGTATGTACTTTTCACCCTCTTGCCAATTCCTTTCGTTTCTGGTTTATGTAGTTATAACTTGTTTCCTTTCTCTTCTTAGGCCGTAGAGGATATGACTACTGAAGGTCTCCTGCATTCGAGGCAGTTATGCTGAGGGAACTAGAACGTGAGCTTGCTACTGCTCGAATGTTCTTTGGAGGTAAGGAGAGGTCTACTGGAGAGGCTAGCCATAAATGGGACCGAACAATTGAAAAGCATAAAGCCAAGTCCCTTAATGTCATAAAGAATCTGAGGATGAGATGGATGGCTTACTGCAAGTATATTGGGAAGGAACCCTATAAAATACATCTAAACCTCCCTTCCAAGTCCTCCATGGTGACTTTTCATGCAGCCTAGGAAGGTGGTTCAATATCCAAGGGCATTGATATCGGACCTCCGCCTGAGACCGACTACTCTCCTTTCATGGTTGAAGATCGTGAATATGACATCTGCTGGCCAGATTTTGGTGATATGACCAAAGGCTATGGAGAAGAAGATAAACCCCCTGGCAACTCTGGACTCCGTGGCCCTTCAAGCACTCCAAGGACCTGATATCTCCCTTGTTATTATATAGTCCTTTTTTTATATACATATATATATATATATATATACTACATATCTAGTAATTTTTCATGTAACACTGTATAAATGATCAGCTCATTCTTTAATGATACAACTCTTTAATTTACCTGTGTGGTCTTCTTTATTTTTATCAACCATATTTGCTGATTGTCACTTCTGATATGATCAGTTATCTTATTAACCGATTGTGACTGATCTGATTGATTATGTTTTCAACTGATCGAATTTGATTGATTACTAACCTGATCAGCTATCTTACTTAGCTGATCGAACTTGGCTGGACTAATCATCAATCGTCTTTAACTCGTTCATTTGTCTTTTTAACAGCTTATTATTGTCCCAGCCAATCGTCTTTTTGATTGACTGAATTTGGCCTGATCAGTTTAGTTATTGACTGGCCTTGACTTATTCTGATCGATTATCTAATTAACCGACCGGGCCTAGTTTGGCTTGCAATTGCGTTGTATGCTCGTTCAACTAGTGTTCATATGATTGACCATATGTATGGTATCTAATTTATAAACTTTTATCTTTTATCTGGCAACTAAGTCACTGGGACATCTCCCGGTAGTCTGTTGCTCAAGATTCGTTGCAATGAGGGGCTTTCTTATCTCATTAACTTAACTTATCTTAGCCAAGTAGCTGGTTAATTAGCGTTCAAGTATGAGAGTTTGATTACCTCATTCAACTTTCTGCACATCTCATCAGATATCTAATCACCTGAAGGCGCTCTAACAGTGCTCTTAATGCACCCAGTTAGTTTCGGTGAAAGTGCATTGTCTTTGCGACTTATGCTTTTGGCCCCATCACTGGGCCCCTCAAGAACTCGTTCGGGGTTCAACGAGACTTGTTTTTGTAAAGGAAAAAACCTTAGAACACTTTTTCCTAAACTATACTTTCCTCGAGGGGTTTTTTTTATTGATATATTTAATCAAAACTATAAAGAGCAACAAACGATTAGGGAATAAGGGAAAAATCTGTAACTATTCTAAACTTAACAGAATATCTAAAAATTCTGATAAACAACAGAAAAAGAAAAAACCCTTTAAGGGTAGAATATCTTCAAGTACTGAGCGTTGCACGGTCTGGGTAGCTCTCCTCTTTCTGGTCGGACAAGACGATATGCTTCGTGCCCAGCTAGTCCGACCACTTGATAAGGCATTTCCCATTTGTCTGCTACTAACCCAGCCACCTTATCCCTCGTGTTTGGGGATACCCTTCTGAGAACCAGATCTCCAATTTGGAATTTTTTTCTCGGACATACGAGTTGTAGTATCTCGCAACCCTTTGTTGGTAGGCCGCATTTCTCACCTTCGCCATGTCCCTTTTTTCTTCCAACTGATCTAGGCTCTGTTTTAGGGTTCTTATATTGTTATCGGGCTGATATAAATGGACCATAGGAGAAGAGTGGGCTATCTCAACCGGAATGATAACTTCAACCCAAAATGTCAGGGAATAAGGTGTCTCTCCAGTCGATGTTCTTTGAGTTGTTCGGTATGCCTAGAGTACTTCATGCAAATTGTCCACCCAATTTCCTTTCTTGCTGTTGAGCTTGGCCTTCAAGGTATGCTTGATGATCTTGTTGACAGCCTCAGTTTGACCATTGGCCTGAGGGTGAGCCGATGTAGCATAATAATTTTTAATGTGGTACTTTTGGCACATTTTCCTGAAGTTATCACTATCAAATTGAGTCCCATTGTCAGTGGTAATTGTGTCTGGGATCTCGAACCAATAAATGATGTTCTTCTTAACGAAGCTTGTAGTATTTGCTTCGGTTATATGTACCAATGCTTCCGCTTCTGCCCATTTTGTGAAATAGTCGACTGCCACAATAACATGTTTTGCACCTCTTTTAGTTGCAGTTGGCATCGGGCCGATCAGATCTAGTCCCCACATTGCAAATGGCCAGGGTGAGGTCAGATTCCTCAAGTTTTTGGGTGGCTGCTTGATATCATTTGCGATTCTTTGACAAGTACCGCATTTTTCAGCCACTGATTTGGCATCTTAAAATAATGTTGGCCATTAGAAGCCTTGTCTGAGGGTTTTATGAGCCAAGCTTTTTCCTCCCGAGTGATTCCCACATATTCCTCTATGTATACTAACCAGAATCTTATTTCCCTCATCTTGACTAACACATCTATGTATGACCTTAGAGAACCCCCTTCTGTAGAGCTCTCCTTCTATTATTGAATACCGGGTTGCCATGTATCTAATGCGTTTTGCTTCAACTACATCTTTCGGGATTGTGCCGTCTTCTAGGTAATGCCTGATCGGGGTAATCCAAGTGATTTGCTCTTCTTCAACTATTTCCACTGTCAGTTTCTCTTCTTTTTTAATGCTGGGTTTCTTGAGATGAGCTGCCGGAATCATCTTAGACCAGATACCAGTGGTTCCTGATGCTAACCTTGATAATGCGTCAGTCTTCTCATTCTTTTCTCTCGGGATCTAAGTGATTATATAATCCTTGAACCTCCCGAGGAATAGCTTAGCCATCTCTAAGTAAGCCACCATATTAGAATCTTTTACATGGTACTCATCTAGGACCTAGTTAACCACCACCTGAGAGTCACTGAATATCTCCACTTCGTCCGCTCCCAGTGCCGTGCATACCTTGAGTCCAGCCAGCAGTGCCTCATATTCGGCCATGTTGTTGGAAGCCTTGAAGTCTAATCGCAAGGCACATTCCATCTGATCTTCTTCGGGGGTTGACACCACTATACCTGCCCCGCTGCCATGCGTATTTGACGACCTATCAACGTGCAGCTTCCAACTGAAAACTTTCCTTTCGCTTTCTTCTAGTATTTTGATCACCTCACTATTCGGATCTGTGAACTCGGCAATCAGATTCGCTACTGCCTGACCTTTTATTGCGGCCATTGGCATGTAAATGATATCGAACTCACTTAGCTCAACCGCTCACTTCGTCAATCTTCCTGACACTTCTGGCTTAGATAGAATCTGCTTTAATGGACAATCTGTATATACCTCAATCTTGTAAGCCTAGAAGTAAGGTCTTAATTTTCTTACAGCTGTGACTAATGCTAATTTCATCTATTCAGCTGCCGAGTACCTTATTTCTGCTGGTAACAAAGCCTTACTAGTGTAATACACCAATTTCTGCACTCCTTCGTCCAACCTGATCAATACTGACCCTGTAGCCACAGCTGTGACTGACAGGTATAAGTATAGCATTTCTCCCTTCTGAGGCTTTGATAAGATAGGAACCTTGCCCAAATATTCCTTGGTCTTCTGGAATGCTTGCACACATTCCTCATTCCATTATACTCACTTGCCTTTCCTTATTGCTCTGAAGAATGATAGGCACTTGTCGGTTGACTTGCTAATGAATCGGTTTAATGAGGCCAGGCAGCTCGTCAACCTTTGGACGTCTTTCAGGGTAACCAGGGACCTCATTTTTTTCCAAGGCTTTTATTTTTTCAGGATTCGCTTCGATCCCTCTCTGGTACACTTGGAATCTGAGGAACTTTCCTGATGGTACCCCAAAAAAACACTTGTTTGGGTTGAGCTTCATCTCATACCTTCTTAGCACTCTGAATGTTTCCTCCAGGTTGGTTGCATGCCTAGTCGATGTGACGTTTTTTGTTAACATGTCATCTATATATACTTCTATGTTTCTGCCGATCTGTCGGGTGAACATCTTGTTTACTAATCTTTGATAAGTTTCTCCGGTATTTTTGAGACCAAAAGGCATTACTTTGTAACAGTAAAACCCTTGATCTGTTACAAAGGCAGTTTTTTCTTCATCCGAACTGAACATCCTGGTCTGGTTATAGCCTGAGTATACGTCCATGAAACTCAGTAGCCCATGCCCCGCAGTTGCGTCAACCAACTGATCTATTCGGGACAGAAGGAAACTATCTTTTGGGCATGCTTTATTCAAATCCGTGAAGTCTACATATATTCTCCACTGTCTGTTTTTCTTTTTCACGAGCACCACATTGGCGACCCAGTTGGGATACTAGACTTCCCTGATCGATCCTGCTGCCAATAACTTATGGATTTCTTTTTTAATTGCTTGGCTCCTTTTCAGGTTGAATCTACCTCTTCTGTATTACTGGCTTATGCTTGAGGTCAACAGTTAGAACGTGGGAAATTACTTTGGCATCGATTCCCGGTATATCTTCATGCTTCCAAGCGAACACATACTTGTATTCTTTGAGTAGGTTGACCAGCTGATCTTGCACCTCTCTGGCCAGCCGTGCCCCTAATTTTACCGTTTGTTCAGGATTTTTACCGTCTACCATGGTTTCAATAGTGGATTCCCTTTCTTGGTCTTTCTCATCTTCTAGAGATAACTCTCTTGGGTCCAAGTCCAACCGAGTTGGCGTTTCCGCCTTTTCTTTATCTTCATCATCCTCTAAAGATTTTTTCCGCTCAGTGAGATCTATCTGCATAACATCTGGTTCAACTTTCTCTCTATAAACTGCCAAATTGGCTTTCCTGGCCCATTCTTGGGAGCCCTTCAATACTCCTACTCCAGCATTAGTTAGGAATTTGACTGTCAGGGTATAAGTTGCTGTAATTGCCTTCGTTTTATTCAAAAACAGTAGGCTAAATAAAGCATTGTACAACCAATTCTCGGTATCTACAACTACGAAATAGAGCAGTACTGTTTTTTGACATGGGAAATTTCCTACCTCGACCGGTAATTTGACTGTTCCCAGAGATCTCACTTCCGCTCCTCCAAATCCTTTGAGCAGGATTGCCAGTGGTTGCAAGTCCTTTCTATGAAGCCCTAACTGATCGAAGAACCCAACGCTCAGGATGAACGCCGAGCTCCTATTATCGTTCAGTACTCTTCTTACTTCCCGATTGTCGATGCGAATGACACAAGGATCTTATTGTTTGGCTTAACCTCCAATCCGTAAATGTCAGCTTCAGAGAAAATGATCGGATCCCAGCCTTGCTTGAGCTTCTTTTGGTCGGGACCCACCGAATTTACCTTCAAGTTTCTCTGGCCATCTATCACTTCATGAACTTCTGACATTCTCTCCCTGCTACTTCTTCATGTACATGGCCCATCGAAAATGGTGTTGATAGCCCTGGCAACTGAACTTTCGCTTGGAGTACTCTTTCCTATTTTTGTCAGGATTTTATGGGATTGTTCTGCCGATCATCACCCCCTTTGAGAACCATATCCTTTAAGTGCCCTTCTCTAATTAGCCTTTCAATATAATCTCTTAGCTGATAGCATTTAGAGGTTTCATGGCCATTCTCTCGGTGAAACCAGCAATACTTTATGGTGTCTCTTCGAGCAAAATTGGATTACTTTGGAGGCTTCTTGTACAGGTTCTTGTCATCGATTACATTCAGTATTTCTTCTTGCTTCTGAGTTAGAGGAGTATAATTTGTGTATTGTCTCTTATAGGTCTTGTTGCCTTTTTGATCATCTTCCTTGCGGCATTCTTTGCCTTTCCCAGAATTATTCTTTTGGTCTCCTTTGGGGTTTCCCTTCGAGCCATTATCTTTGGGCTTTTGACTCTCACTGGGTCGACCGCCATGTATATACTCTCCTCCATAGGCTATTTGTTTTTCCTCGACCATCGTATAGCCTCCCACATCATCCACCAAATTATCATAGGTGATTGGTCCCTCTGTCTTAGACTGAGTGATAATTGGATGTGCTGCAAACTGTTGACAAATGCAGCCACAACCGCATCATCATTAGGTTCCTGTAATTCTGAGACTTCTTGTGAAAACCTAGCAAGGTAGTCTTTTATGTTTTCGTCATTTCTTTACTTCAGGGTAGAGAGGACGGATATCAACTTCCTGTGCTGGATATTTCCCTTGAACTGTCTGATAAAGGCATGTATTAATTCCTTAAAATTCCTGACCGATCCGCTTGCAAGGCCACCAAACCATCTGGACCTCTGGTCTCCTAATGTCTGAGGGAACATCCTGCATAAGAGTGCATCATCGTAATCGTAATCGTATTGCGCTATCGCACTCTGATATCTTCTAACATGCTCTTGGGGGTTGGTGTTGGCCTTGGCCTTGAACTGCTCCACATGCGGCATTCTGAATTTCTCTGAGAAACGGGCCTGTCTTATGAAGGTAGTGAATGGACTTCCGAATTTACCGATCAGCAGGTTCCCTCGTCCTTGTCTCCGTTCCAACGCTTCTATCCTTCTTAGTAGAACTTCTCGTTCTTCTTCTGGCTCACCCCGTTCATCAAACTTTTGAAGGATGATGAGACCATAAGGGTCTTTCGAAGCTCTCTCTGTAATTTGGGTGTCACGAACATTATATTTGGGTGCAGGAGTTGTTTCTCTATGCCTCATTGGGGGCTCCTCTCTGTCAATTGACGGAGATTGAGATCTCCTCCTTTGCCCATCATACTAATCACCTCGGTCATAACTCGTTTCCCGTCCACGATCCCTTGCTGCGTTGTCACGCGGACTGTGCTGCCTTCTTCTCTGGCTGGCTTGGTCCCCATTCCTCCAGGGATCTTGGTAATCTTGACGATCGTCACTCTTTTGGGATCACTTCCTCTTTTCATGGCGATTTGTCCTATCTTTACCAGTTTTCTGTGGAGCGTCTAGAGTTGGGACTACTATCTTAGATTGTATCCAGTGGTCCCGTGCCACCACAGCTGTGGATAACTGGAATTGTGAGGTCAAGTTTACAGTGGTAGTTATATTAATTCTCTGTCTAGCGGCATCCTCAATGACTCTTCGCAAGGACTCTTGAACTTACGGAAAAGCGTCCGAGGAGATACCGGCGACAACATCGATAGATGTTGTAACATCTTGCCTGACATATGGTAGAGTCCTGGAGGGCAAGTCTCCTCCTGCACCACTGGTGTTAGATATATCAGTGTCATTGACATCATGTGGGGACTGAATTTCATCCTATTATCTGCCATGTTGCTGCTTCACAAGTTCTTCGAAGTTTGTTACGACACACACTACACCCTTCCTTCTAGAGCCAATTGTTGACGGTGATTTTTGGATTACGTAAAATCAATCCCGCGTCACACAAAATATTGTTCTTGCCTGACATGACGTTTATGCTGACGTGCCATCTTTTCAAATTACACCAATAACAATTGCTAAACCAAAACAACAATTAATAATTAAAATTGTCGCTGACTCGGTCCATTTTTCCTCACTAAACTCTTCATCCCTCAAAAATTAAAAAAATCCCAACAAACCCAGATAAAATTTTTCCAAAACAAAAAAATCCAAGCTAAATGTGAAGTGAAAACGAGTCTCGTACCGCAATTTCAATTCATTGGGTGCTCTCATCTGTGTTTGAGTGAGGTACGGTTGCCGTTATGGAAGAAGAGAACAAATATGGAGGTTTTTGAGAACCAGAGTGTTTTATATAATTATATGTTGGATTTGGTTGGTGTATGGTTTTTTTTTAATTAACAAAAGACTTGAAGATGAAAGTTGATTTTGTCAAAATTGCACATGAAATTATAAAATAAAGAATGATTATTAACAATTAAAAATTCATTCAAAAGAAAAAAAAAAGACTTCCATCCAAACATAGTTATCTGACATTTTTAGGAATCAGACACAATATTCCCATACACGGCCCCTAATCAAGGATTATGATTCTCTCATATCTTTTTTTTTCTTTAGCTTTGCACCAGATGTTGACACCTAAGTATATTGGTTTCTTTCTCTTTCATACAAGTGAATGTTTCATTTACACTTAAAAAACAAGAAAAAGCATAGTCAAGGAGATGATCCTAACTCCTGCATCAACTTATAAGCAAAACCTGAGTCCAAATCTGTCTAACAAATTTTAAAATGACCCACATGCCCATCAAGTCATGTGTCAGTACATCAAAGGTACATTTAGTGTGCATAATAGGATTGAATTATTTTTAAGAGATGAGAATGGATTGTATTGTATTGGATAGAATTAGATTAATTATAGTGTTTCCCGTGTTTGGTGCAACATGAGTTGGACTAAAAATAGTGTTATACTGTGTTTGGTATGTCATGAGATTGAAGAAAAATAATGTAATAATAAATTAAAAAATAAAAAGTTGTTTTGAAAAAAAAAACTATCGAGAATCATTAATCAATGAATCATATCTTTCCCACTCTCTGTCCTTTATCTCTCTCTTCTTTTCCATGTTTCAACTTTATTAAAAAGAAAAAAACGATCTCTCTCCTCCTCTCATCTCTTTCTCTCACCAAAAATAATCATTAGATTCATTCAAAAAAATTGTTGAATCAAAACTCATCCATCCATCTATCATCCAAATTCAACACAATCACCAAACCAAGGGGTTGGCTGCTATGCAGTGATTCAAAAAATCACTGCATCATGCAGTGGTGAACAGTGATCTATATAATCCGTTGGATCATATTAAACTTGATCCAACAGACATCCATTAATAAAAAAAAACCTTAAAAACTAAAAAACAAGTGTAACCGGTTACAAGTTCTACGACAATATATATCTCATTCCTCTGTTAACTCCAATTCTTCTTAGTTCTAAGTTGTAGTTCTCATGTTTCCTTCTCACCGATTTGTCTCTCTTTGGCTTCCACATCTGTTCCGACCACCGCCGCCGCCGGCTGATCGCCACCTCCACTTTCACCAACGCTACCACTATCACTTCCATTCTTCTCAGTTCTGAGTTCTATTTCTCACTCCACCACCATCACTTACATTCTTCTCGCCACCTCTGACGTCGCCAACGCCAACGCCACCACCATCACTTCATTCTTCTCAGTTCTGAGTTGTAGTTCTCATGCCACCATCATCACTTCCGTTCTTCTCGCCACCTCCGTTGTCGCCGTCGCTAATGCCACTACCATCACTTCCATTCTTCTCAGTTCTGTGTTGTAGTTCCGTCGCCAATGCCACCAGCCCACCCCATAACTTGTATGTTTGAAATTGGTATTTCTCAAAATCTTTCGAAACCTGAAATTTATATATTTATATGTTTAAAGTTGTCAACTTGTTTTGGTAAATGTTCTTGCCCATTAATTTGTTTCCCATTTTTAGATTCTGCTAATGAATTGTGGTCATTTACTCATTTTGTGTAATTGTTTACCATAGCAAATATCAAGTCTGGAAGAATATGTACTTGTGGGGAATACAGTAGACTCCATTTTGCTTTTTGGGTTTGCTTCAGATTTAGTTATTATATTGAATTTGTTGGGTTCTAGACAGTGTGGGGATAGGCTAAAGTGGGGTGACATATGAGGTTTTGGTATATTGTCTCAGCTGTGGGGTGGTGGTTTTCTTGGTGTTACTGTGTTTTGGTTTGGGTTCTATTTTTTTGGTGATGCTATGTTTTTTTTTGGTTTCCTCTGATTTGCTCTGGTCTTCTTTCGTTTTTTTGGTGTTTTCAATTCGGTTGTCTTTGCTTTCATTTTCGTTGGGTGGGTGTTTTAGTGTTTAGTGTGGGGTTGGGGTTTTGTTGTTTTGTTTTAGGTTTTGGTGGCTTGTTGCTTTCCTATTTTGGACTGGTGGTGTTGTTTGGTTCCCTTATTTTGCCTTTATAGGTTGTTTTCAATGAAATTGCCGTTTAAAAAAAAGTTTCTTTTTAATGAGATTTTTGTTTGTTGTGCTTCAATAGAAGCATAAATTTGGGTGTGATTGTTTTAGGGAACAATAATCTTCTAAGTTCATTTTATTTACAACATTTTTAAGTTTCTAGTACTTGAAAAGGGTTTTAAGTTGTTCAATTCGTAGAAAAAACCATGGTATCACTTGCTGCTTTCCGGGTATCGCGTAGTTTATTGTTAAATTCGGAGTACAAGTCTTGTTTTAAAGTGAGAGATCTGAGTTCAGGTGGTGGTGGTGATTCAACAGTGTTGTCAGTTGACTGAGTTACAAGATTTTCTGTAATTAGAGAGAAAGTGAAAAATGGATCCTTGATTGATGTAGGAAATGGGATATTAAAGCATAGTTTCATCGTTGAGAGAGAGTTTGTTAAAGATGTTGTTTCAAAAGATTTATGAGTGGTCTGAGAGGATGGATATGGAACGTTGAGTGTGAAGTATTATCTTGATGAGGCGAAAGAGATTATCAAGCCTAATGGAGGGCCTCCCAAGGTGGTTTTGTCCTATTGAATGTGGTTCTTCTTTGAAATTTTTTCCAACTCTTATGTTTTTGCCTGGTAATTGTTGCTCTCTTCAAGGGCGATGAGCTTGTACTGATTTGAATTTGTTATTCAGAAGTAATTTTTGAAGTTAGTTTGCTATCTTGTGAGTTCACGATTTAGAAGTATTTGTGGTTTTTCTTGAGATTTTAAATATGCAATCCTAAAACATATAAATCATAGTTTTTATGAATTACTACCTATAGGGTTTGATGGACTGGGGTTAGGCCTCATTCTGCACCACAAACCCCTTGGAAAGTAAGTTTTATTTCCCTATCTTAATAGCAATGTTAATGTTTCTATTGTTATAATCAAATTCTAGTGCTTGAAAGTCATACTTAGGATTGTTTCTTTGATTCCATTGAAAGCAATCATTTCTGAGAATGAAATTTTTTGCAGAGCTTTAAAAGTTATGTGCCTTCATATTCTTGTTCATGATCAAACATCATTTGAAGGTATTTAGTTTTTAAAGAATATACAATTATTAGAGCATACTTTTTAATGTTGTTTTCGAGTTCATTGATGTTGTTGCTGCATCAAATTAATGTCCTCAGCACCAAATTGTTGTTGTGATTCAATATTCCATGTGCAAATTAACTGGTTGTGAAACATGAATGATTTTTTATTCTTTAAGATGTGTTTTAGCATTATTGTACGATTAAAGATGGATTAATTTAACAATTTTATGTGCTCTGTTATTTAAATTTGAAATTCTTCATTTTGCATAATTTATACTATAAGCAAACCCAAAATCAGAATTTTCATAGCTATTATGGGAAGTTTGAAGAAGATTTAGCAAAATCAAGGACCAAATAAAACTTGTAAACATAAAAGGTTGTTAATTAATTTATTTGACAAAACCCGGGAATAGCTGCCCAAGAAAGTCTTCAATTCTTCAATCATTTGCCTCTCTATTCAATGATAAATTTTTGCTAGAGTTTTCTCTCTTAAATATGCATAGGTTAGGTCTCATTGAGGTGTCCTAATCCGCCTCCAATAAGTCCAAGTTAAAGTGATCTTGAATAGGAAATACAATCATACTAGTTTTCAAGAATATTAACCCAATTACAACTAATCCTAGAGTGATTATGATCAGCTATTTAATTGAATTAAAATAGAAATTTGGGACTTCATTAATAGTCAAAACACAAAGAATTCGTCCAAAGCCTTCTCTCCAAGACAGTCAGTTCGTAATGGATGGTTTCTCAAATTCGCCCGTAGAATTTCTAGACTCACCTTCGGGTAGTAAAATCGCCATAACTCACTCTAGAATACTCGAAACTGCGAGCCGTAAAATTTCCCGAAAAGCTAACATACGGGCCTTTCCAACCATAAAAGGCTCGACACCCAATTCTCCATGAGCTGGTACAGTTTATTCTTCGAACTTGACTCATCTGCAGAGGTAGACTTTTCGAGATTGATCGAAAATCTTCCATTTTCTTCTAGTTAGCTCCTAAGCCTCGATTTGCTGAAAACTAACAAAAGACACGTAAAAGCCACAAGTTTAACTCTAAAAAAAGCAAGAAGTTTAATTTTTTCTTTCATATAATAACATCTTCCATACCATCGTTTAATATCAATCAATGAATGAGATACGTGTTACATGGAACAATCTCTCTAGGGAAGAGAAATCGTAATACACAATGCCTAATAATGATGTTGATGAAAAGGTCCATGTCGGTGACACAAATAATGATAGCAATGTCCAGCCATTCGACACTCGTTGTACTCCTATACGGTTTTCTCAGATGATGTCAACATTTTCATATTTGCAAAATGACGCGGTCGGAGAATTAGGTTTTGGAATCCTACTCATGTTAAATGGTGGATTTCTTCGGTGTGAACTTTGTACTTTGCTAGTTAACAAGTTCGACACAACAACCTGTCAATAGAACTGCATGGGAAGAGTTTCAAATTAAACCCTTCCATTTTTTCTCATGTCATGGGCATTTCTAACATAGAAGATTCAATATATATTTATGGAGCTATTTATGATAGTTGGATGACTAAGTTTTCCATTACCAACCACGACATCAAACTCCTCCACCTTGAAGATCTTCTCAAGAATAATAAGACAGCCAACGATGATTTCAAGGTCACATTTTGTTTACATATGTTGGGCACTGTCCTTGCATCTGCTGCTAGAGAGTACGTTGATGCAAGCTACTTGACTGTTCTTGCTGATGTGGGCAATATATATGGAAAAAATTGGATAAGGTGGTGCTTCGATCAGTTGGTTATAAGCATAGAGAAACTTCAATCCAAAAGTGCAAGATATATTGATGGTTGTGTTCTTTTTCTGGAGGTACTCTTTATCTTCTCACATATTGTTTTATTTTATTTCTTAATATGTAACTATTATTAATTATCTGTTTTCAATATTTATGAACCTTTTTTTGCCAACTATTTTACTTGCATGTTATAGATTGGCAACCACTAATTGTTGATAAATTATGTATACCTGTTGTCAGTTGGACAAATCAGCATATAAAAAATGTTTGAAACATTTACGAGAACACGGGGTCCTATGGTACTGTCAATGTATGTACTGTGATTAATATGTATTATATTCTACCTTAATTGTTAATATTGTATTTAAATTATTGCTAATTTAACATTCTAATTTCTTGAAGGTGTCCATCAGTGAATATACTCCACCTGCTGCACCTAGTGATAATTCAGACAAAGCAAAACACGATAACCTACCAGATGACGTGCTTCATATGGTCGTCAAAGAAATCCAGCAATTGCGTACAGAATATGCTGACCTTAAATATAAGGTTGACCATTTGTACGAAACAATTATTGTCAACAAAGATGATGAAGTTGCACATTTGAAAGAAAAGTCGACATCTTGGATGGAAAATTTAACCACCGTTACGGTACAAAATCGAAGGATACTTCTGTCCCCAGAAAAGAACAACACAGCCCACCACCGAACTTTCATAGTATGGAACCAGATGTGTCTCCTCCAGCCCGAAGACACGTTGTTGAAGTCTCCTCTAAGAACATCTCAATAAAGTCCCAATATCCAATGGGACAAAACAGTCGCACCCCTTCTTAGGAAAACGAATCAGTACCAACAGCCGAAGATTGTGCTTTTGATGATGTTCACCTTCCTGGACATAATACTTCTCCAACACTAATTTATGAGGTTCAATTTCTTAACCATGATTGTGAAAGGCCATGAGGAGCAGTTTTCCACTTCCATGAATTTAGTTTTAAAAAAACCCGCGCATCGAAGACTCAAAAGCCTAATCAGTATAAACTTTCATCATATCAGTTTGATTTTCGTTTACGAAAGCCAACCATGTTTCGGTATAGCCCTTTTCACCTGTCAGCCTCTCTAAATGTACTTGATTCGCAAATAATTAAGTATGGTGAAGATTTACCACAAAGGTAAGTCTGCATTATAAATTTTTCTTCTTCATAAATGATTTTTCTATGTTAAACATGTTTGGTTTCGGTTTGTAAAATATTGAATAGGATGTATAGAGATAAATTAGTATGGGTTATTTATGTTATTATAACGAAGGCTTAAAGTGAAAATCAAATGCTCAATATATATTACTAGGTGTATTAACAAGTTTGTTGCTTCAATTACATTTTTGGGATCCAATACATGGAGTATAAAATCATAAGTTAGTCGCTTTATTTCATACAACTTAAATGAATATTTTGGATTTTTACAGTGAAACGATTGTCTCTACGACTCGAATTTCATCAACGGTGGTAGTTTTCCTACCCTTGAGCCAACAGTGTGGGTTGACAGTGATGTTGTAGCCTAACTGTTGTTTGATCCATTAACTGACAATTTCATTCCTTATTCTATACATTAATTTAAATTATGTAATAGTTTTCTCTGCATAACATAATCAATTATGTTCTTAACATGCCCATATCATTAGTTTGGTCGTAGACAACAACACACAAGTTGCCACTAGAAAACGATCTTCTCTATATTGGTATTTGCTAATCCAATTTGTGGTAATAGTTTATACTTCTGTAATTATCATTTATTCATGCATTTTCATCTGTTATGTTGCTCCTTTTAAAAATAAATTTCCCGCAATCTATGTATCCATAGTATCTTTCACTGACCAGTAAAGATGGAAATATGAAAAAGTTGGCTGAAATGCACAGTAAATTCAATGCAATCTATGTATTCATGCTTTCATTTGAAATACATTGCATTCATCCACTCATTGTTGTTCAAGCCAAAATTTTCAACTATGTTTATCCATTTCATATCAAACTCTTTGATAGTCATAAAATTCAACATGCAACTGCAGAATGCTCGTATGAAGTTTCCATCTTGTATATTTGTATGAACATTTTGCTCAAGATACCAACAACATAACCGACAAACGGAGTCAAGCATCACTGTCTTTATTGCCTTATGCATGGCTCTGTCACCATCTGTAACAATGGATTGTGGCATCTTACCATGCATTGAAACCAAGAAAGTCCGTAACAACCAAGTGTTTGTCTCCACAGTCTCATCCCTTAGTAACCCAATACCGAATATGGTGGTACAATTGTGATGATTGACACCAATAAGCATTACAAGAGATCTCCGATACACATATGTTTTGTATGTTACATAAAATGCTAACACATGACCAAAATATCCATAGTCGGAACGAGACATCGAATCTGCCCAGAACAAGTTGCCGAATCGATCATCTTCATCCAATGTGTAATCGAAGAAGAATTCAGGATCCATTACTGCTTTTGCAGTCAAGTATGATATAACGCAATTGGCATCAGATGTTTAAAGCTCATCCCTACGAACTGAATCGAAACGATTCTGCAAGTCTTTCTTCATGTGTCCGACATTTGAATAACTACATGCCTGGTTCATAAGGTGGTCCATGACTTGGGCAGTTTTAACACCAACTGATCGCCACGACTTTAATTGTGCAATTTCGGAATCGTTAACACTTCAATGTGATCGTAAGAAATGAATGTGGTTAGGTGGCATCAAATTGTGAGTATATTGAGTAACAAACTCCTTAACAACCCATACCTTATTGTTTCGTTCATAATGAACTTTGAATGCCACATGACATCCTTCTCAAGTTTGGCATGTGGGTTCACGTTTTTTGTTGGTTCTGTCAATATACTTCTGTGCTCTGTACCCTTGCTTCTAGCAAACCCACAAATGTATTGTGATAACACATTATTTATCATGCCTCTTTTCATCCTTCCTAGTGCTAAACCAAACAAACTTTAAGTAGTTGTTGTAAAAGGACTCAGCATCTTCGATATAAGCAAACTTCTTCCCAGTTACATCACCAGTTTGCAAACTTGTAAATTCAATTGGGTCATCTAACTTTGATAACTTTGAGTCGACTTCCAGAGTAGTCGTATTGTTTGAAGTACACACTGGTGGGGTTGAGGGAATATAATCGACGAAAAGCGAATGATCAATTGCAGTGTCTTGCTCATTGATGTTGTAAGAAGAACCACTATAATAGTAGTTGTTATATGTTGTGTTCTTTTTATCCCAAGCTAAAGGACCCCCTTGGTTCAAATCAAAATTTAATTTAGAGGTGCTACTAATGTATGAGTCGGGATTCATCTGTCAAGTGTTAATAACAGCCACAAATTGTAACATTTAAATTTTTTTGTTAATAAATGCAACAGACATATGTTTAAGTTATTTCAAATACAACATACAAAAGTTAAACACAAAGTAATTACATACCTCTACCGGAGAAGATAACAGTTATCCAATACAGGTGTTGGAGCAGAAGCAAAATGTTGAATATAGAGGACTAAGCAGTAGCAAAAAGTTGAATACAAAGGTTTGAGCAGCAGCTAAATGTTGAATACGTATGTTTGAGCAGCAGCAAAATATTGAATACACAGGTTTCAGCAACGGCAAAATGTTGATTACAGATGTTTGAGCAAGTGAACAGCAGAAAGGAAGCAAGGGAAATAATTAACCAACAACAACATAAAGGAAGCAAGGGAAATAATCATCCAACAACAGATGTTTGAGCAGGCGAACAACATAAAGGAAGCAAAGGAAATAATCATCCAACAACAAGTCAAGTGAAGCAAGGGAAAGAGAAATCGAGAGATTAATGGTGGAGACTTTGAATTTGGTTGAGTGGTGTTAATTATCAACCGGGTGATAAGTGAAGTGGGTAGAGTAGGTAGGGAGTAGTAAAGGGATTTAATGTTGTTTAATTCTCTCCCACTATTTTGTTAACTAGGCCAACGCCAACATAGGAAATTTTTTATTTTTTTCAATCTTTTTTTATCTTTTTTCTACAACTATTACAACACTAAAATTTTGTATGGTTACAAGTCAAAATTTAAATTTTAAATAATGGTTACCAAAGCCGTGAAAATGGTTACCGGGGTCGTGAATGTGGTTACCATATCCGTGAAAATGGTTACAAGTCAAATTTTCAGAAATTGTAAAATGGTTACCACAGCCGTAAAAATGGTTACTGGAGCCGTGAATGTGGTTACCATATCCGTGAAAATGGTTACAAGTCAAATTTTCAGAAATTGTAAAATGGTTACCACAGCCGTAAAAATGGTTACCGGAGCCGTGAAGGTGGTTACCATATCCGTGAAAATGGTTACAAGTCAAAATTTCAAAATTTTTAAAATGGTTACCAAAGCCGTAAAAATGGTTACCATAACCGTAAAGGTGGTTACCATATCTGTGAAAATTGTTACAAGTCAAATTTTTAAAAATTTAAAAATGGTTACCAAAGCCGTAAAAATGGTTACCAGAAGCCATGAAGATGGTTACCATATTCGTGAAAAATGTTTACAAGTCAAAATTTCAAAATTTTAAAAATGGTTACCAAAACCGTAAAAATTGTTACCGGAACTGTGAAAGTGGTTACCATATCCGTGAAAGTGGTTACACGTCAAATTTTCAAAAAAATTAAAATTGTTACCATAGCCGTAAAAATGATTACCGGGGCTATAAAGGTGGTTACTAAAGCCGTGAAATTTGTTACAAGTCAAAATTTCATAAAACAATGGAAACCGACTGTGTTCTTTTAATTTCCTCTATTCACCACTGCATGATGCAGTGATTAGGAGTGTGCATTTTCGATTTGGTTTGGGTTGAAGCTCAATGTCAAACCAAACCAATATGTTCCGGTTTAGCTATATTTCAACAAAAACTAAACCAATGTGATTTATCAAACCGATTCAAACCAAACCAAAATAAAGTCGGGTTGGTTTGGGTTGATTTATCGGTTTAGTTTTGAACCCAAAAATTAATTTTTGTATTATTATAAAAAATTATTTAAATATAGGTGTTATTTAATTATTTTAAAAATAAAAAATATTATATAATTAACATTAACAATAACATATATAACTAGCAGAAAAATAAAAAATAAAACATAATAAAACTCATATTCTAACATGCATCGGAAGGGAGGAGTAATTATATTTTATTTATTAAAAAATAGAATATATAAAAGAAAGATGAGTGGTACAATACCAAACGGTTGACGAAAATGAATGAGAAAAAAAAAAACTTATTTATATGAAAAGCAAATAAGTATAAATAAAAGTTATAAAATCCCGGAAAATATGGATTTGACTTTTATTACATATATGGGTTGGTTTGGGTTATATGATTTTTATTTTTAACAACTCAAACCGAACCAATCTTTGATCGGTTTGTTAAATGACAAACCGATTAATAATTTTTTTAATATGTGAAACCAAACCAACCCATAAAGTTTAGGTTAGGTTTGGCGGGTTGGTTTGGTTTGGCGGTTTTTTACATACCCCTAGCAGTGATTTTATAGATCGTTGCACAGCAGCCAGCTCATCAAACCAAACAAAAAAACCCACTGAAAGGTCAGGGGCATCATAGTCAATTTTGATCTTTGACGTCTAATTGGAAAAAGAACTTCCGACAGAAAGGTGAAATCATCACAATTTTTCTCATTCTGTTCGAAGTCGTACCCGCCCAGCTACCAAAACCGCTCTTACTGCTAACCTGCACCGTAAGCTATCCTCCATATCCTACGCCGCGTCCACCACCCGAAGACGATGACAGACGAAGAGATTCTCAGCAAGCTCGAGGATTCCACGAAGAACGCTACGCGTCGCCAGCTCGACACCCTCCGTTCAATCCTCGAGCGCCAAGCCGGCGTACGTTATCTCCAACCTCACCTCTCCGGCTACGGTGCGCCGATCGACGCCTTAACTTTCAGGCGTGCCGTGCCGTTGTCTTGCTACGATGACTACGTCGATCACATCAATCAACTTGCCAGTGGCCTCGTTGATCACGATAAGCCTCTCCTTTCCGTTGATCCCTTGGTTTGCTTCTTTTACAGGTAAAATTCATCTTTCTATTTGCTCTTTTTGTAATGCAATGGCATATTAGTGATAGTAGTACATTACACTCAGAAATATTTCTGTATTTGATAGTAAGATAAGATATATTTGAAGTTTAGTTGTACGAAATTCTTTACAAACAATGAAATAAGAGACATCAAAAGTTAGAAGTTGGCTTTTAATGACTTTTTTCTCGTTTAATGGACTTTAAACATTTGAAGTTTCCCCGCAAAGCAACCCAAAATTTTCAATATTAAGTTTTAACAGTAGGATTGTTTTCGCAGCTCTGGGACAAGTTCGGTGAAGCCAAAGTTGATCCCTTATTTCGACTCTACACTCTCAAAAGCTGCTTCACAAATAGCTCACCAAGGCAGTGGTGCAATTCTTCGAAGGTTTCACCTATATATAGTTTACCTATGTCTAAGTAAATGTTCGAATCTGTTTCTAATTTTGAACATTAATCTAGGTTGTTTCCGCCGAAGAATGAAAACAGTAAGGTCCTATGTTTTATTTATGCGGGGAATATAACCACAACGAAAGGTGGGTTTAAGGCTATGGCTGCCTCTGCATTTCCTTTGCACAGAAGTCGTAATGAGACCTGGTCTCAACTTCGCTATCACTCTAGTCCTATAGAAGTCATTCTTGGATCAGATTTGGAGCATCAAATGTACTGCCACCTTCTTTGTGGTCTTAGGAACTCTGAAATTATCAGTGGAATTGTAGCCCCGTATGCTGTAGGGTTGATTAGAATATTTAGTGTTTTAGAATCTAAATGGGAGCAGATGTGTGATGATCTCGAAAATGGGTATCCGTGTTCAGATATTACTGAGATCGCAATGAGAGATTCTGTTATCGAGGTTCTTGGTGGACCACAGCCAGATTTGGCAAAAAGAATTCGATCAATCTGTCAAGAAAATAATTGGTGTGGGATTGTGAGTAGATTATGGCCTAATGTTCGTTATATCAGGTGTGTTACAACTGGAATTATGAGGCAGTATTATCCAAAACTCAAGTATTACGCAGGAGAGGTTCCCGTTGTTGGAGGAGACTATTTTGCTTCAGAATGTTGTGTGGGGATTAACTTGGATATTGTTCAACCTCCAGAGACAACCCGATTCGTTATGCTTCCAACTGCAGCTTATTTTGAGTTTCTTCCATTTGATATGGAGAGGAGAGAGATTATTGGTGAAGAAACTGCTGAATTTTCAAGCGTTGAGGTAGGGAAGGTATATGAAGTGGTTGTGACTACTTATAGAGGACTATATCGGTACCGCTTGGGTGATATTGTAAAAGTTGTTGGGTTCTATAATTCTGCTCCACAAGTGGAGTTCCTAATGAGAGCTCCAAAAAGTTCTTTTGAGATTGTAACTGAGAGAGACTTGATGTCTGCCATGGAAGGTTTCCAATCTGTTCTAAGAAATGCTATGGCAGCCGAGATCGTGGAGTTTGCAATATATATGGACTTAGAGTTGAGCCCAAGAAAATTGAGGATTTTTGTTGAAGTTAGTGGGGGGTGTATGTTTCTGCAGGAGAAGTTACCAGAGTCATCAGTTGTAGGTTTTAAGAGGTGTTGTTCCTCGCTCGAGGATGGCCTTGGAAGTATTTACAAGGTGCAGAGAAATAGAGGTCAAGTAAGCCCTTTACTGGTATCCATTGTGAAACCTGGTAGCTTTGATAAACTACTACGAGTAGCCATTGAGAATGGAGCACCAGCTAGTCAATATAAACCACCGAAGATTATAAG
This sequence comes from Dipteronia sinensis, assembly GCA_033220585.1. Lineage (NCBI taxonomy): Eukaryota > Viridiplantae > Streptophyta > Magnoliopsida > Sapindales > Sapindaceae > Dipteronia > Dipteronia sinensis. Next base: position 39,727,842 of record CM065643.1, read on the forward strand.
AAATCATGAAATTGCAGAGTTTCTGGAAGGATGTTCTCTGGCGACTGCTTGTTTGGATTCTCTGGATGGTTAATGGTTCAGATCACAATATTATCTGTGTAAGATCAAAGTTGGGATGTTTTTCCAGCTCAATAACTGTATAATCTAATTATAGTACAATACTGGACAGAATAAGTGATTAACTAAACTATTGGTTGATGGCTGAGAGTCTTCTAATGAGAAACCATATGAAATCCCAAAGCTGGATGTATTGAAAATCAAGCTGTAAGAATGATTCTCTCATCTAGGCATGTCTGTATCTGTAGTTCAACAAGAATTGATTTTAATTCCATTTATTATGACTGTTTTCCATGTATTAACATTTCTGATTCCTAGAGGCAACGGTCTTTAATCTGTTTTTGTTTCTCTATACATTTATGGCTGTTTTTGAATCTGTTCCCAGGGTTCTCCTCTTTGTTTCAGGTACCATTGTACCTACGAACAATAAACTCAATGCATTGATTGCAAGAATAAAGGTACTCGAAAACCACACTTAAGACACCCGTGTTAAAGAACAGATTTGCAAATTTATATTGTGGAGTGTAGTGGTAATTTTTGAAACAAAATACTACCTCCAGTCTGACCAGGTTAAATTCTGCATCCTATTATTTTTTCCATAATGTTAAATCTGGTTACTCTTTGCCATTGTGCATCTTTACTGGTTAAGACTTATTCAATGTTGAATCTTAGCCAAGTTAGTTGGATTGCCTTGAAGCATTCATGTGCAAATTATTATTTCTTTTGATAGGATAAAAAAAAGGTCACTTTTCTCTGTTTACAATTTAGTATTTACCATAGGTCATGACTCATGAGGAAGTTATAAGTGTAGGTAACTGCCCATGCACCAAACCAGTTCACTGTAATTGCTAGGCTTCCAGCTGCTCCGTTTATATTTATAGGAAATATCTCTTAACAGGAGGCCATTTTCAGATTCATGGAATAAATGACAGAATACAAGGAAATTTATTTCTTTTAATGGTTTATTACCTCAGACAAGGAAGAACTGCACCCATTCCTGCCGAAAAGTACCCTATGTAGAGCTGAACACTAAAAATAATGGTCAGCGATAACAAAGAATTCTGATGAACGAATTGAGCAGATTAATACGATTTACCAGTATTCCAGTCAAAGCAAGAGAAGGAACCGAATTAAGCCCCAGTTCATAATCCTGGTTTGGAATAGGGTCTCTTGCACATTAATATTAGTGAAATTTGATTGATGTTGGATAAAAAAAATGTCTTGAACAATGCAGTTTGGGTATAGACTCGAGCCACATTCCTTTGCCTTCTCTAACTACTTAATTTATACATACCTTGAAATTTTTGGTTGCATATATCACGAGAATCCCAATTCCATTGATGATTGAGAACAGAAATGCATGCGGCCAGAAATGTATATGATATATGCAACCAGAAATTTTGAAGGTTATATATGGTAATTGGTAAGTAGTTATGAATGATAAAACAATTTTTACCTGTTAGTGCAAAATCCCTCCATGTTAGTACTGTCCCAATAATGTAGGTAATAGACACTCCACTACTATCTACTGACCATAAGCTGTACAACAATATGAGAAATTATTAGATATAATTTCCATTGTGTTACCAGCTTTCATCTAATTATTGGATCTGCATAATTTATTTGCAGACTGATGTTCCCTCACAAAAAATCACGTTCACAGCTTTCAAAATAATATTGAAGCTTTCTTCAATTACATTTTGCAGATTATTAGGAAAATAGAACAACTTACATCAAAGTAGTTTTTAGTATAGAGTTCATGTGTACATTTTTCTCCTTATCCTGTTGCGAGTCTTCGAATAACCAAGGACAAAGCTCCCCTTGTGTTATATAATCAAGACAGTGAAAACAAAAAATGAGATAACACTTGATTCTAGTTACTGATCATCTGCAGCTGAAATAGAAAAAACAGATGAATTTAGAGAATAAAACTGAATTGTACCAATCTTAACAAAGTAAATAGTAAGCCAACCTACAAGACAGATAACACTTGAAACTCTCATTGCCCGCAAACAACAGAATACACAACCTCACATGGTAGATACCCTACTGAACATAATTGTTCAAAACTGAAATCCTGAAGTGGTAGTACCTTATCCTAATGCTGTAACTGTAACGTCATCAGATATTTTTTATATTTTTGTTTACTTCTTTCCGACCAATAAAATCAGCAACTGGTCCACTTGTTATTGCACCCATCATGGCACCAGTTGTCAATATGAACCCAAACACTGAATACTGCATACATGGAAACCAGCTTCCAGGTGAACAACTTTAAAGTAGAAAGAGTTCATTTAAATTTGCATTTATCAAGTGAATGGGTTAGCTTCGGAGCCCAGATCGATATAATCTGATGTTGCAAGAAATTTTGCTAGGTTATCTGCTGCCTATGTCTTGTATCACATGAACTCTATTGTCAAACATGTTTTGCTAAAACTCTGCAAATTCAAATATGTTTTGAGATTTTCTTGATGATTAGAGAAACCTGTTGTTGACACTGGGTACTTTTCTAACTTGGTTTCCTTCTTTTGTCATTCATAGTCATCTTTCAGTTGTGTTAGCTAGCTACCCAAATTATTGAGGGTGGCTTGCTGTGGTGATTACTCTCCATTTTCGATCGCAAGTTATATATACTTGCTGGTAATAGCTCCTACATTGAGACTTGAAATCCCAAGTAGAAATGTGAAGCCTAGGGGAAGTGTAACAGCCAAGTAGATATTGTCTGCTTTGGGCTTCAAAGCAAGCATGTCCTTCACCCTCACGATTTTTCTTGGATCATGGGCTTCATGTAAGCATTCTTCACCCATAGCCCAAAACCCGTCTACTTAGTTAGGAAAGACCTATGCTTATATACAAACCATGAACCTCACTTGCTAGCGATGTGGGATGTGACAGGATGAGTTAGTCTAAGGTCTGGAATAGCACCTTTGGAGATCACTCTCGCATCATTCTGGCTCTACGTAGTTCAGTGCCAGCTAAGGACTCTAATTGATACTACAGCTTTGGTTGTTTCTGGTTGGGGGTATCTTTCAGTTTGTTGGGTCCTCTTATTATGAACTTATTACAACTGTTATTTTGACTTGGAAATTATATAAGAACTTTATTAGGTGAATAATGCACCAGTAATCGGATAGCATATTGTTTGATTCGTAATTGATTAATTGTGTATTTAACAATTTGATGTATCATGTGGGCTCTTTATTATTTCAAAACATGAAAACCTACTGAAGACAATTTGTAAATTGCAAGTATTATTGATGGAATTATTGTAATGCATTAAAGCCTCCTGTTGCTAGCATTTTCATTTAACTGAAGACCTAGAAACTGATTTTCTTACAAAAATTAAAATTCAAAGGAGAATTTTGATTGATGGTCTTTATTCAATTTCCATTTCTTTAGCCATTGATGGCTGCTTGAATCTGTTCCAGGGTTCTCCCCTTTGTTTCAGGTACCATCACGGCCACGAACAATATAGCCAATGCATTGATTGCAGCATATAGAATAAAGGTACCTGAAAACCACATGCAGATACCAATGTAAAAGAGTAGATTTGCAGCTCTATAATATGCAGTAAGTGATATCGTTTGTAACAAAAACTCATTTTCAGTCTAACCAGACAATTTCCAAAATGCTAAAACTGATTTGTGTGCAATTAGTACTTATTATTTGGATGGAATGAATAAAGAAGGTTAGTTTTTTTTTTCTTCTCTATTTTAGTATTTACCATAGGAGCTCCAGGTCATGAGGAAGTTAAAAGTGTAGGAAACTGCCCATGCACCAAACCAGTTCACTAATGTTGCTAGGCTTCCAGCTACTCCTTTTATATTTATAGGAAATATCTGCAACAAAAATTGTGTTTTCAGATTAATGGAATGAATAAAACATAGGAGTATAAATCTTTTGTATTTTAGTTACCTCTGACATTATAACCCAAGGAACTGCACCCATTCCTGCCGAAAAGGACCCTATGTAGAGCTGAGCAAAAAAAAAACTAATTGTCAGGGGTAGCAAAGAAGATACCAAGTATAATCTTCTCTCTCTTTTTTCAATCTGATGAGTAAATAGACTAGATTACGAAGTTGTCAATATTACTAGTATGCCAGTGACAGCAAGAGCAGGAACAGACTTGAGTGCCAATTCATTAACCTGGTTCAGAAAAAGGCTCTCTGCATATCAATATTAGAGAAATTTAAATTGAAGTTAACCAGGGTAGATTTGAAAGTTACCTTTAGATAGAATGAAATCCCAGTTAGAAGACATCCTAAGACTAGCCCTGTAGCAGAAACCTGGAATGAAATTTAAAAACCAATGAAAGAAATTAACTTTTTTGTAGATGAAGAGGGATTATCTGAGAGCAATAGAGATAGTTGTTGGTTTGTACACGAACTTACAAATAATAAGGGCTTTCTTCCAGCTCTATCTATCACAATTGTGGCAAGGCCAGTAACAACAACCTGTAGAATTTATTATTTCAACCTCTTACACTTATTAGAATGAAAAATCTAGATTTTCAAGAAATTGTTGGAGTTCTGAGAGAGATTAACACCTGAAGAACTGCATAGACTATGGTTCCAATGCTGGAAGAAAATCCTGAGACATTACAGATATAAGCAATTGAAATGTCATTTGTAACACTAGGAGATCATATATGCTAGTACTTGTTCGTGTATTTTCCATTAGAACATAAAAGGTATAATGGTCTGGACCGTCATCTTTTTGTAAGGAGCTCTTTACCTGCTGACTCAAAAATGTTGCTGACATAAAAACAGATTCCGTTGATTCCTCCAAATTGTTGAAAGACCATCAATCCAACCCCAATCTTGTCAAAGAGAAGTTAATGAATTAAGGAAAATTTTGAGTGCTGAAATTATAAAGCAAATGGAGAGAAGTCTTACGGTGACTGAGCGCAAGTATCTTCTTTGAAACAAATCCAGCACTTTGGCTTTTGGGAGCCGTTCAAGAGTTTCTATGTAATCCTGTTCAAGGAGTGACATAATATTTTTTTGAATATGTTCTCTTCTCAATACTCTTAAGACAATTATTACTTAATAGTATGAATGGAACATAAGGTTTGGAAATAAGACCTGGATTTCAGTAGCCTCTTGTGATATATCAGCATCCTTGCCGCGAAGTTTCTGTAGTGCAGCTTCAAACTCTTTTTCCTTCCTTTTCTTTGCCTGTATCAATGGTAAGGTTATGTTCATGATTATATGTTTGTTTCTTTGTGGGGTGCTAATTGTTGTTTCTTAGTTCTTACCAGCCATCTTGGAGATTCTGGAATGAAGAAGAGACCCAAAAACAAAATGGCACATGGGATGAGTCCTGCAAGCACTTAATTGGTGAGCCCTTGAATTATAGTATTATCTGAATTTTTTTATATTTTTTTGTTGACAGTCTAAAACATGAATGATAAAGCAATTTTACCTGTTAGTGCTAAAACCCTCCATGTGAGGAATGTCCCAATTATGAAGGAAACTGATACTCCACAACAGATCATAAGCTGCATAACAACATGAGAATTAGTTTAATATTGCAATAAATTCTTGTTCCTGTACTTTGATCTGCAGAATTTATCTCCAATTTTGTAATTCTGAAAACTGATACACCACCTCACAAAAGATTAGGGCCACAGCTTTAGAAACTTCATCAAAATGTGCACAGTTTTTACCTGATTTGCTGCAGTTAGGGCTCCTCGAAGATTCTTGGGTGCAATTTCAGCTATAAAAACAGGTACCTTTGCATCCATTCAACAATTTCCATTAAAGATGTCAATAAATTATATTCTATTAGTAATTCTAATAAAAAGAAAATAAAAATAAAATAGTAGCAGCTCACATCAAATAGCATTCAGTAATTTGTAAAGAGGGGGTAAGAAAATGCACCACATATGAAAACACTCCCATTCCATATCCTGTTGCCAGTCTTCCAATATCCAAGGGCAATGCTCCCTTTTGTTTTAATCAAGACAGAAAAAAAAAAACAATACAATGACAAATTTTAGGGAAAATGGTTCTGCTACTCTGCTGCTGAAAACATAAATTTAGTTTATGATATTATACCAATTACCAACCTTAGCAAAGTAAATAGCAAGCCAGCCTGCAACACAGAAAAGTGTTGAAACTCTCATTGCCTGCAAAAAATACAGAATGTCATATGGTAGAAGTAGATACTGACCTGAACATAATTGCTTAAAACTGAATTCCTGAACAGGAATTGTTTGATCCAAAGATTGTAGTTTGATCAGAAAATATCTTTGCTTACCCCTTTCCGACCAATAAAATCAGCAATTGGCCCGCTTGTTATTGCACCGATCATTGCACCAAAAGTTAGTATGGAACCAAACACTGAATACTGCATACATATAAACCAGAGTCAAAATGAAGTAATGAACCACAATGAAAGTTGAACCAGCTAATTGATCAAACTTGCATTTATTAAGTGAATGGAATTAGCTTATGGAAAATGCTGGATCCAGCCTATGTGCTGCCAGAAATTCAGCTACATTTTCTGTCTGTCTTGTACCATTTATACCCTTTTCATAAAAACTCAGTAGCAAATCAACCTAGAATTCTTTGATGATTGGAGAAACTGTTGATGAGCTTTGTTTTCCTGACAGTGTTCTGACTTTTTTTTTCCTTGTTTTTATCATTCATAATCATCTATTTTGTTGTGTTCTACCCAAATCAAGGCTAGCTATGGTGATTGTCTCTAATATTGGTCACAATATACTTCCATAAAGTTTCAAAATTTTAACTACCTCCTGGAGATAACTTTCAAATCTAAATTCTGTCAATGTCTGGTAATATCTTAATGAGAGATGTTGTAACTAGATTTGAATGGTTTGAGTACAGACAACCTTCCAAAGCTCAGCCAATGGGAGCTCAGAGCATGCATAACTGGTTAGGGCCCCATAAAACTAAATTGCATTGACAAGGCAAGAAAGCATGCTTTTGTTTTTATTTATTTTCCCCTAAAACATCCTGTTAAATGTTTCATTAGGATATCTTACTTAAATTTATAAATTCTTTTGCTAGTTACTCTATCAAAATCTCTACATAATTACATGCATAATTAAGTAATTTCCAATTAAGAGAAGAACTCATTGATATACCTCTGCTAGAGACAGAGAGAGATCTTCCCTGATAGCAGTCTGAGTAGGTGAGGAATAGCCTGCCTGGAAACCAATTAACAAGTACACAAACATATGATTATTTAAGACTAAAAGTACAATAAAAGCTTTATTTCAGAAGTTGGTTTCTAACTAACAGGTTTCCAAATCAAAACTATAATAGCCTTTTGAGCAGTAGAAGAAAAATGGGACTTACACACGACCCGAATTCGTAGGAACCACACACTGCAACAAAGGTGCTGAAATAAACCATCCATGAATGCCCTTTGCTGCTTGTTTGGGCGCCGGATCCTTCTTCTTCATCGGTTAGATTATTCTCTCCCCGCGGCATAAGTGGTTCTCTTATCTTTTGATCACGAACATTATTTTCTGCATCCTCTTTGATAGCCATGTTTCCTGTATATCTATAAATTTAGCAAAGAGAAGAAATTGGAAGCAAAAACTTCAAGATAAAGAAGATGAAGTAAAAATGGAAGAAAGGGAATAATATCTGAATTCTCTTCTCTCTACCTAATAATAATTAGTGAATGGCGCCGTCTACTTGCAGAAGGTGGAAATTTTGCTACAATTATATAGAATTTTCAAACTTTGTAAGTTTGGTCTGCAGTACTATTACATTTAAAATGTCTGCAAGATTTTATACAGATATCTAGTAAGACACGTAGATCATATTTGTTTTTTTCCTTTTCAAGTTGGATCTTCATTTACAATACCATATTACCATGTGCTCTCATTATAATCTGCTACGTGTGGAACTCGATTGAGTGATGTGTACTTTTGTCTTTTGCATGAGAACACAGAGGAGAATCAAAAGATGACTTATGATACATAAACACGGCAGAGCTGATGAGAGGTAACAACTGAAATCTTATGTTTTTTTTGTTTTTTTTATTTCATGTCTCTGGAAAGTTGGAACTCAGTTGTGTTATAGCAGGACAAATGTTACAGATAATGTCAAAATAGTTTGTATTTTAAACATAAATTCCTGATACAGCTCAACAGGTTTTGATTAATATTACTTTGAGACAACTTGCTGTTTTAAATTTGGGTTTTTTTTTTATGTCTTGAAATCAATTCTATTATTACAATTGTCACTGCTAATTGTTATTTAACAATTGTAACACAAATTGGTGGCTTTGATATTGACAGTCATACCTCATGTGTCATATGTGGACCTCACAAGCAAAAAAATCCAAGCACTTTATTATTAGCTGGAACTATTTCTTTTTCTGTCTGGGGGCTGAAATGCTTTTCAGGCTACAACTAGCTGTTGTGTTGCTACTATTTCCATTTGCTGGATTATCCACTTGCTAAGAATACCAAAATTTCAAGGATTGAACTAACAGTCTTCAAGTAATATGTGAGTTCAAAACTTTCCACTTTGTTTGGTAGGCTGGCAGCCTGGCTGGTAGCTCAAAGTTTTCTTCTCTTTTTTCGTATGGAAAAACAAAATGGGCACTAGAAGTTTCTCACCTAGTAATATTTCAAAAAAAAAAAAAATTAAAGTTGTGGCTCTCATTTGTTGGGTTTTGTGAAGCCTGAAATCAACTGAAGAACGGAAATCCGGAAGTAAGTGTGGCGTAGACCGCGGCGCAAACAAGAAGCTCAAACCGCGGCACACACAACGATGGATTCCAGAGAGTTAGCGCAGTTTAGACAAGGTGCACAGACCGCGAGATAAGGAGCTGTGGTTTTCAGAGGTTTTCCACGGTGTAGGGCGTGGGTTGTAGACCGCAGCCCAGACCGCGGTGACGATGAATTTTGTGCGGAATAGGAAACCTTGTGTAGAAAGAAAAGTCTCCTATTAGGTTTCGGTTTGCCCTAGTGCTCCTATATAAATACATGTTATTCTCATTATGATGGAGCGTGTAGAAAATAGCAAGAGAGGCTGGGAGCAATTGTATGAGAGATTGAAAGAGAGAGGCAGAGAGGTTGTAATCTAACTCTGACAGTGGATTGAGTGCAGGTGCGTTCTGTGGATGTAGGCAAATTGTTGAACCACGTAAAAATCTTGCATGTTGTTTCTTTTCTTCTTTTATTGTTCTTTTATCTACTAGTGTGTGATTGTGATTTGTGTAACCTGTGATTGCAGATTTTTTACAACAACTGGTATCATAGCCTAGGTCAGGAGGATCTAGGGTTCTACCTAAATCTAGGGTTTCTTGAGGCTAAATTTTCTTTTCTTTTCTCATCGAGTGAAGATGGGATCAGAAAAAATTCTAACAGGATTGAGAAGTTCGATGGTACAAATTTTAGTTTCTGGAGGATGAAAATGGAGGAGTTTCTATACCATAAAGACTTGCATTGGCCAATATAAGAGAAGCTGAAGGGTGTATACGACGCAGATTGGATGGTCAAGCGGATGCCTAAAGGCATGGATGACGAGGAATGGGAACTCTTTGACCGCAAAGCACTGGGCGTGTTTCGTCTTAGTTTGAGGAAATTGGTTGCCTTCAACATCAAAGATCAAAAGACAACAACGAATCTTATGAAGACCTTATCATAACTATACAAACAGCCTTCTGCAGCGAGGAAGGTCCATATAACCAATAAGCTAGTAAATCTGAAGATGTCAGAGAATCAGAGTTTCAAGGATCATATAAACTAGTTCAATGAAGTGAAGGATGAGTTAAGTTTGGTATCTATAGTATTTGATGAGGAGTTCTTAGGCAGCATTCTACTTACCCATATGCCAGACAGTTGGGAGACAACTTGTCAATCGATCGCCAACTAGTTTGGAAAAGAGAAGATAAACTTCCAACAGGTTGTGAACGTGATTATGGTAGAAGAAATCAGGATACGTGAAACAAGATCAGGGGCATCCTCTTCAGTACTAAATATGAAAGGTAGAGAAGGCATGGAGAAGAAATCGGGACAAGAATCAACGTGGTAGGTCAAAATCAAGAGGTAAATCCAAGTCTTGTGGCCATAATTCGGGTAATCAGCAGCGAATCAAGAAAGACATCGAGTGCTGGAATTATGGCAAGATAGGTTACTACTTAAATAAATGTTAGTCCGGCAAGAAGGATGATGGCAAGAGCGGAGAGAATTATGTTTCAGAGAAGTCAAATGACTACCTCATCTACTCGTTGGAAAGCTAGATGGAATCTTAGGTATTGGACTCAGGGGCGTTATTCCATTCCACCTCACATAGGGATTTGTTCGAGAACTACGTCTCCGGAAATTTAGGTAAGGTGTATCTTGGTGACGATCAAGCATGTGACACTATCTGGAAAAGAGATATAAAGATTCAGCTAAATGGTTCAGTTTGGAAGCTCAACAACGTGAAGCACGTACCGGATTTGAGGAAGAATTTGATCTCTATAGGACAATTGGTGTCAGATGGTTATGTGACGACCTTCACAGGATATAAGTGAAAGATCTTGAAAGAAGCTATGACAGTCGTCCGAGGAACGAAGAACGGGTCACTTTACAAAATTGTTGATTGGTATGGATCAGCCGCAGTGGCAGAAGATAGAGATGATCTGAATCTGTGGCGCCAGATGTTTGGCCACATGAGTAGTTAAGGGCTGAAGTGTCTACATTCGAAAGGTAAATTTTCGGAGTTAAAGTCCGTTGATGTTGATTTCTATTGGAGTTGTGTTCTTGAAAAACAGAAGTGAGTGAACTTCAAGAAGACCGGAAGAGTGCTGGTAAAAAAGAAACTAGAACTAATGCACACTGACGTATGAGGTCCAGCTTCAGTCTTATCGATCGGAGGTAAAAAGTACTTCGTCACATTCATCAATGATTGTTCTAGGAAGGTGCGGGTTTACTTTATACAACACAAGTCTGATGTATTTGAGGCTTTCAAGAGGTGGAAAGCTATGGTTGAGAATGAGACATGTTTGAATATCAAGAAGCTACGATCAAACAACGGTGAAGAGTACAAAGACAACGAGTTCAAGAAGTTTTGATACCAGGGCAGGATAAAGCTCATACGGACGGTTCCTGAAATGCCGCAGCAAAATGGTATATCAGAACGCATGAACATGACGTTGACTGAGAGAGCCAGAAGCATGTGCCAACAATCAGGGTTGCCGAACCAGTTCTAGGCAGAAGCAGTCAATATAACAGTATACTTGATCAACAGAGGACCATTAAAGCCTTTGGACCTCGTTATACCAGAAGAGATCTAGGACTGGAAAAGAGGTAAAACGTTCTCACTTGAAAGTGTTTGGTTGTGTTTCTTATGTACATGTAGGTGATCACTCAAGTAGCAAGTTGGATGCCGAATCAGTGAAGTGCACCTTAGTGGGTTATGGTGAAGACAAGTTTGTCTGGGATGACCAACATCACTATGATCAGAAGTATAAACATTGTCTTCAACGAGAAGATCATGTACAAGGACAAGAACACACAGACGTCTGAGCCAGACTACTTTGGGCCAGAGGATGTAACGGATGGTAGGATCATGGAACGTGGTAGACAGAAAGATAAGAAGAAAAGTGTATTGCCCTAGGTTGAAGAACATATACCTCATGATGAGGTTCCATTACCACAGAGTCTGATCGGTCAGAGAGTTCTGAATCCATAATTTGGGAATGCTTTGAGAAGATCCCTACAGGTCCATATTACACCGTGAAGATCCACTCGCCCACATGTACCAAATAGAAGGTACTTGCAATATTTGTTGCTGACAGATGTGGAAGAACCTGAATGCTATGATGAGGCATGTCAAGGTAACTATACAAGCAAGTAGGAGCTTGCAATGAAAGATGAGATGAAGTCGCTTATGCCTAATGAGACTTGGAGTTAGTCGAGTTACTTGAAGGAAAGAAAGCCCTAAAGAACAATTGGGTGTTTCGAACCAAGGAGGAACATGATAGTTCCAAGAGATACAAGGTGAGATTGGTGGTCAAAGGCTTTCAGCAAAATGAAGGTATTGATTACACCGATATTTTTTCTCATGTTGCTAAACTAACTATGATCCGATTAGTGTTGAGCATTGTTGCGGCAAAAAGGTTATATCTTGAGAAATTGGATGTAAAGATTGCTTTTCTTTATGGAGATTTAGAGGAAGAGATATACATACAGCAACCAAGGGGGTTTACAGAACATAGTCGAGAAGAGTTGGTTTGCAGGTTGGCAAAGAGCTTGTATGGTTTGAATTAAGCTCCCTAATAGTGGTACAAGAAGTTTGACGGGTTAATGCAAATGAATGGCTATTTTAGATACAATGCTGACCACTGCTGTTACTTCAAGAAGGTTAAGCTGATTTTCATTATTTTGTTGATTTATGTTGATGACATGTTAATAGCTGGTGCAGATTTGGAAGAGATTTAACGACTTGAAGAAGCATCTCTCGAGTGAGTTCGAGATGAAAGACTTAGTTGCAGCAAAGCAAATTCTTGGAATGAGGATTAGCAGAAACGAACAGATGGGTACTTTACAGCTATCTCAGGCAGAGTACGTTCACAAGGTGTTACAAAGATTCAACATAGGCAATGCAAAACCAGTCAGAACACCGTTGGCTAGTCACTTCAGGTTGTCTAAGGAACATAGTCCAAATATGGATGAGGAAAATGACCTCATGGCTATAGTGTTGTATGCCTCAACCATTGGAAGTCCAATGTATGCCATGATTTGCACGAGACCAGATACTTACTATGTAGAGGGAGTTGTTAGCAGATATATGTCCAATCCAGGCAAGCAACACTGTAAGGCAATGAAGTGGATCCTAAGGTACCTACGGGGTACGACAAAGAAGTGTCTAACTTTCAGAAGAGAAGAACTCAACCTGAAAGATTATATGGAATCTGATTTTGCTGGAGATGTGGATTACAAGAAAAGTACCACCGAATATGTGTTCACAATGGGGAGTACTGCCATCAGTTGGGTTTCTCAGTTGTAGAAGATATTGACGATATCTACAACTGAAGCAGAGTTTATGGATGCTACAAAAGCTAGCAAAGAGCTGATATGGTTACATGTGTTGTTGGCAGAGTTGGGATTCGAGCAGGTGATGAGTGTGTTGAATAGGGATAACCAAATTGTGATACACTTAGCCAAGATTTTGGTATTCCATTTGAGGACCAAACATATAGATATACGCTATCACTTCATTCGGTCGTTGATCGAGGATGAGGTGTTGAAGCTTGTGAGGATAGCAGGTAGCAAGAATCTGGCTGACATGTTAACTAAGCCAATCATGCCGTAGAAACTGGAGCTGTGCAGCTTCAGTTGATCTTCTAGGATGAAGACAGGAGAATGAGTGCACAGTAACTATCCACTAGTCATCGATGAGGGATGTACAATGCATATTCGAGTTTTCAGTCTTCAAGTGGGAGATTGTTGGGTTTTGTGAAGCCTGAAATCTGCCAAAGAACCGAAATCTGAAAGTAAGCGCGACGTAGACCGCGACATGGATAGGAGGAGGTTGGCTCATTGGTATACCTCTCACACCTACACTAAAAGGTTGTGGGTTCGAGTCTCGCCACCACCCCCAAAAAAAACCCGAATTATTGTAATATTTCAAACAAAAAATGAGAGCGATGTCTTGTTATTATATATTAAAAAATGAAAGCAATGTTTTGTTATATAAGTCTAGGGTATAGATGTCAACAAATTTATCGTGCAATATTAATAGGGTTAGTTTCATAATATTGAAAAGATTCATTACTTTTCTATTCATTTCTTTCCTTATCCAATCAATTTTGGCAGGAAATAGGAAGAGAATGTTCCCTCTCATTTAACAATTCAAATGAGAGATTAGAAATCCATCCATATCCTCTCTCTTCTCTTCTGTCAAATTATCCCCCCCCCCCGAACTATAAATTCATTTCATGATTCTATTTCTATGGAACTTAAGTTTATTTCATTTTCATTCTGGATTAGTTAATTTTAGGTCAAAGAGATTAGAGAGCGTCATAAGCAAATACCTACGTAAGAAATGATTTAGGATTTAAGATTTAGAATTTTAGGGTTATATATAGTTATTGAGCTTTCCACTTTCATTTCTACCAATTTTCAATTGGCATTGGTTTCTTTGTGTTAGAAATGAATCATATATGAAAATGTAAATTGATGTAAGTCATGTTTGAAAAAGCTTAATTAATAATTTAATCAGAAAATGAAGGGAAATTAAATAAGTAATCAAGAAAACACAATATATTTACTACTACTTATCTTTTTCAATATTGTCTAATATATTTTTTTTAGTATAAATGGGGATACAACCTTCAACTTTGGGTGTGATGGGTTTACCATAGAATCACCTCAACTTTTATTCGATATTATTTAACGGATTCGTGTAGTGAAATTTCAATAGAGTGACAGTTGATTCAAAACGATATCATTGTAAATATGGAATTTTCATAGAGTGATGGTTGATTCAAAATGGTAACATTGTAAAAGTTCACCCGTTAAGTTTTTTCTTGATTTCATAAAATTTATTATAATTTAGGGACTGTTCGGTAATGTTTTCTTTTTTTGTTTTTGGTTTTATGTTTTATATATTTTCATTTGAATACAAGAAATTGATGTTAATGTTTTCAGAAGCTGAAAATGCGTCAGGTAGAAATAGTTGAAATTATATTCTGAATATGAAAACACTTCTGGTAGAAATTATTGAAAACAATATTCTAAACAAAAAATATTATATATATTTAGTGAAAAAAAATTTAAAACATTTTTTCAAATACTATAAGAGTAAAAATAATATTTTGTGTAGTTAAATTATATATATTATCAACAAAAATATATATTTTTTAAATATTGCAATAATTCGGGATTTGAGGGAGATGGATAATTCGAATCCATAACATTATAGTGTAGGTGTGAGTTACATTTTGTACGATTGTTTTGAATATATATTTTAACATGTTATAAGAGTAAAAACAATTAAATGATGAACTGTCTTTTAAAAAAAATTAAGAAAAACATAGTAAAATATTATATTTTACTAATTTTAAGAAAAACATATTTATTATTATTATTATTATTATTATTATTTCATGAGACTATGAATTCAAGTATGTTCATATTCCCTGAATCTTAAATTATTGTAATGTTTCAAAAAAAAAGATGTCATTCATAATTTTTCTATTATTTTTTAAGGTTAGACTAAAACAACTTAAAATTACGATTTAAAATTTTGACTTCAACATCTCAACCATCCATGTGTTTTTAATCCATAAGTTATAAATGCATTCAAATCTCAACTATTGAATTAAGAACACATGAGTGGATGAGATGTTGAAGTCAAAATTTTAAGTTACAAACTTAAGTTGATTTAGTTTGACCCTATTTTTTAATAGATAGATTATAAATTATGATTTATATAATAGAAAAATAAAATAATTAATTAATAACTAACTACTAACTATGCAGCACCTAAACAATAACAAACAGGGTGTCGATATTGACACCCATAAAATGTATTAGTACACCAACAAGGACAAATTACTTTAATTAAAAATAAACCAAATACTATATATACTCATTAATTAAACGCATATCTTTAACTATATTTCTTTATTAAAAAATGCTTACTTTTTAGAAGAAAAAAAAACTTATGATAAACCCTAATTTTTATGATAAACCTTATTAAACTCTAATTTTATTTCAAAGTATCAAACGTTCTCATTATCACATGATTATCATATTGTTTCTGTATTTCTTTTATTTATAGTTAAGAACTCTATCATTAAACAAAATATGTTTTTTAACAATAGCAGTAGATATCAACAAGTTTTTTTTTTAAAGATAGCGGTAGATATCAATAAGTTTTTTTTAAGATAGCTGTATAAATAAAAGAATTCTAGATTAAAAATATCTTGACCTCATATACGGTTCCACATATTTCCTTTTATAAGGCTCTTACATTCGAGATATTTCCAAAAGTAAATTTGACCATCATTGAAAGAGGATTTGATTCCAAAAATAATATGATTTTTTTTATATAAATTGGATGTAATAATAATTTAAGAGTGTTTATAAATAATATGTTTTAAAATAAATATATTTATTTCAATGAGGGTACTATTGACATTAGAATGATTGTTTATAGTAATATTTATTTTTAAAATTTTAGACATGGGTGTATTTATACAAATTAGTGTATTAATAAGTTTTATGGGTGTCAATATCTGTACCCTAACAAACAGAGTAACATTGTCTTTCAATAAATAAATAATAATAATTTAAGGGTAGTGTGCCCTTAAATGTTGGGTCCCATAAAAATAAGAGATAATTATCTCAGTGACCATCAATTTGGGTCATCACTATCAAACTGACCATTAGACGAAGAATTGATTTCAAAATGATCATTTTTAACTGACAATTTTACACTAATAGTCATTCTGACAAATCCCATTAACTTTACCGTTAAATAGATGGGCATTTTGGTAACTTTCTCTAAAATTACAAAAATGATTAACATTTTGTGTGTATGAATTGCCATATTTAACAGCATTAATGAATTTTTAAGCTCAAATTAAGCTTAAAAACTAAACGTAAAAATAATAAAGTTTGTTTGCCTGCTTCAAGGGTCTCATTTCAGATGAAGCAACAAATGTGAGCCACTGTCTTGCAGCTACACTAGTCAAAAACCAAAACAAATCAATCTTTGGTAGTTTTTTTTTTTTTCCAGATTTCAAAGTTTTTTAAAATCATTTTACTTTTTTGTTTTTTTTTTAATGGTGGAAATTGTCTAGATTCCATACATTCGATTTTGTTTTAAAAGTTCTTTTTTTGGAAAAAGATTTTTTTTTAATATTCCATTTTTTTATTTGATATTTTAATTTTTAAAACTATAGACAAGGGTATTCTAGACTTTTTTGTACCTTTGACCATTGAGTGTTAGTTTTAACGGATGACAACTAACGATAAAGGATGTCCGTACAATATTTATCAAACATCATATAGGTTTTTTGTTAATATATCCCAAAGTGTTGTATCCGTGTAATTATATCAAATCTCCAGGTAAGTTTGTGCTTGTTAATTATGTGTATGTTACCAAGATTCGGGATGTTTAATGGATGTTATAATCTTTGTTGCTTATTAAAATTATGTCAAATCTTTGTTAAAAAAATGATTATAATAGTCATTTTGATACTAATGGGTCGTTTGTTTTTTTCATTTAAGACTTAATGGGTCTGAATTGAACTCATTAAGTTGTTTTGTTTGTTTTTTAAAGTGGTCAAACAACTTAAAAATATCAAAAAACAACTTAAAATAAAAAGTAAGAAATCCTGACTTTTAACTTAATTCCAAATCATTGGATTACAATTAAAATATTGTATTCCAAGTTTATCCTCCAAAAAAAGATATATTTCCAAATTTATATTAATTTAATATGGTATAAAAAAATTTCTTTTAACATATTTCTTATTTTAAACATGTTTTAGAAAAGAAAAAAAAACATAAATACTTTTCATAATGAAATTTTTCAGAGATTGAACAATTGAATTTCTCTCCTGCCAAATCCCGGTAAGAACTCTTTATATATTTATTTTTATTCAACTATTAGTATAGTGCTCAATAAAGTTATCTATCATATTAAGTAGATTTCGTGGCTCGAAAATGTTATAGAATTATTGTATATAAAAATTCAAGAACTTTTTTTTTTATTTGGTTTCCAGTGCATATGATCCAGGAAACCAAAAAAAAAACAAAAAAGATTTCATGAATTATATTCACCGAAAACGTGAACAACGTATAAAATTGAACTTGAATTTGAACTTTTTTTTGATAATAAATTTAACTTAAATTTTGTTTGCAGAACATGCAAAATTATATTCTTTGTTTAACTTTTTATTTTGTTAAATTAAACTTTGTTTATAAAAAAAAAAAAAAAAAAACCATACAAAATGTTATAAAGAATGGTGCATGTTAAATTACTTCTTTTAATTAGTATGGGTATAGATATACAATTACATATTTTCAGACAGTTTTATTTTCAAAAAACAAACATGTTAACAGCACATTCAGATGTAAGGAAAAAAAAACAAACATGTCATTCAGATTCAGATTTCAGTCCCTATTCAGTCTTCAGAAAAATTCAGGACTGTTCAGTGTTCAGACAAAAAAACAAACGACCCCTAAGTAAAGAAATTGATGGCCATTATAGTAGTTTTTAGAAAAAGTTAACAGTGCTATAACAGAATGGCAATTAGTGTAATAATGTTAGTTAAAATAGTCATTTTGAAACTAGTTCCCTTAATGGTCATTTTGATAGTGCTGATCCAAATCGATAATTATCTCTAAAATCAAAAACAAAAAGAGAAAATATTTTACGGTTGTTTTCAATGACGTGGCTTTTTATGCGTTAAGAAGTAAAAACAGAATTTAATGTTTTCGTTTTTATTTAAGAAAATGAGTGTCATAGTGTCGAACACATATTCTTTTCTTTTTTTGTTCGAAAAAAAAAATTCTTAAAAACAATAACGAACGGCCACTTAATATTTTGACACATAATACATTTCTAGTTCGGATTTCAGACAGTCACTTTGTAAGTTACATAACTAGCACCAATTAGAATTTCAGAATCATTCTTTTGTATCTTAATAGTGGCTATGTAAGGATATATATATATATATATATAAAATAATTTTCACAGCAGTATGCACTGATAGAATTATATAAGGATATTGAATGTAAGCTACAAAACTCTTTTATAAATGAGTAGCTTACATTCAATATTCTTATATAATTGTATCAGTTATAAATGAATGGCTCACATTCAATATCATTATATAATTGTGTCAGTACGAACCGACAGGAAAAAGACTATATATATATATATATATATATATATATATATATATATTTAAAGTAAAAAGTTCAAGAGAATGATTCTTTTGGGATAATCAGTATTCAGCAGTCATTGCATTCCAATTCCATCTCTAATAAGTAATAAGTAATAACCACCATAACCATCCGATGGTTTCCATGAAATAAAAGTAATAGAGAAAAGTGAGCTGCCATTTTTAGATTGAAAAACAACAGAGCCGTGAACGTCACGTGGAGTTTCTGTATCACATCAAAATATCAAATCTTCAATTATGCATTTCCAAGTCTTTGGCTCTTAAAAAAACAAAAACAAAAGTCTTTGCTCTTTGGCTCTTTGCAGATATATAGAAAGGATATTAGAGATAAGCTAATGACATATCAAAAAACAAAACCATTAATTATTTAATAATGGAGGTAGGTTGTTGCATTTGGAGATTTGATGCCCACTTTCATTGTATTCGTTTCTATATGAGATTCTCTTTAGTTTTGGTTTTTAATTATTATTATTATTTTTGTTTATTCTTACTTGAAATTAGTTTATTCAAAGTTCATGTGTCTGCATTGATTATCAATTCTTTAATTAGACAGAATATCGATAGTTATGGTTCTTATCTTTAAACATATGAATTAGATTTAATTATATATCTTCTTCAAGTGTAATCTATTTAAATGATAGAAAATTTATAGATATACTCATAAAATAGACTCACCATACACATGGCGCACAACAACATTTTCTTTTTTTAAATACCACATGACGTGATAGTAAATTAAATCTGAGAGATAATTTTTAGGTAAAGGGAACGTTTTTCTCATCGATCCACAGTCGGCATCTAGCTGCCATTTGCTTATAGATTTTGTATCTTACATATTTATCTAAACAAACAAGATCTTAAAAAAAAATAGAGACAATATCACACAACCCTTTCTACTGTTTCGTTAGATCTTGGATCCACAATTAATCATATAGGCTCTTGAGATTGGTATATTCTTTTGGATCTTGTAGTTTCGTCAAGGATGGAGCCAAGTATCATAACTTCTTCTACCCCTACCGATACATGTAGTATCGTTTTGCTCTATCATGATATAAACTTATTATATTAGTGGACCTCTAAAAGGAGAGATATTTTCATCATGATTTTTTTTTTCTAACCTGATTTTAGCAGTTGATTTGGGAGTCATTTGTCTAAACTTCAAGCTCGCTCATATAGCAGTTGGACTACGCCTCTGGGGCTAAAAAATAAAGCTGTTATTATTTATACCACAAGATATGATATTAATGTACCGAACTTCATATATCAGGAATTAAGATTTTATACCGAGTCTAAAGAGTTAAAATCCTCTCTTTGACCACTTTAAAAATTATAAATTTATTACTAAATTTAATCATTTTTTGACTTTGGCCCCCTAAATATTTTATTTTAGTGTAATAGCCCCCACCAATCAAAGATTTTTGGTTTTGCCCTGGACTCCATAGAAACAGATTTGTGACATGTGAAGTATAGATGAAAATCCATGTATTGCACATGGTTTTGCAAGTGATTTTGATACAACTGGTTTCTGTTTGGGGCCTTGGGCAGGCTACGGTTGCAAGAAAGATTAAAAAATTGATTTTTGATTACCAAAATTTGCATTTGCTATTTGTCATGCCCATATAGGTGCTTTCGAATTGACAAGTATAAAAAGATTGTTCAGGATTTTTGCAGAAAGAACCTAGACAGATTGTAACTAATTCAATAAATTCAACAACCCAATTTAATTTGAATCCATCATTTTAGTTGGTTTCAATGATAACCTAACCAATTCTATAACTTCCTTTGGTAGTACCCTACGGCCCTAAGGGAAGTCGAATCCTCGTTGCAAAGCCGGTCCTGACTTTTCAAAGGGTTTTGGACAAAATCTAAAAAATGGGTCTCTGGTGAGCGACTAAGCATACACGGTACATAACACATGACTAAAAAGAAATTTTGAAATCGATTCAAAAAAGAAAAAAGAAACTTCAATTATTGGGTAGGGGATCTTGATCCCAAATAATTGGGTCATGTGTTATTATTATTATTATTTTAAATGTTTGGGTTTAAAAAAAAATATTTGTTACCCTTTTTATCTGAACCAAAATCATTCAATTCAATATTAAAAACAAAAAAATTAAATAAAGATGGTCCTTTTTAGACCCTTTTTTCTTGGGGGCACGGCTCTGCTCGCTGCCTCATTGAAAGAAAGAATGAAAGATATCATGATCCAAAATTTGTAGCGACTCAAATCTAACCCATTATCAAACGAGTGTAATTTTTTACTAAGCCATGTTAGTTTCGTTGTGGATCGAACCAAGTATCACAACTTCTTCTAATTTTCACTCGGTATTATGATATATACTTATTATATTAGTTGACCTCCGGAAGGAGACATATTTTCATAATGGAATTATTTTTTTCCTACATTGAATGTAAGTACTTCTATTCGATGTACTCGGGATGTACTCGGTTTGTGTTGAGCAAGCACTAATTTACATACAGAGTTATAATTTGTTGCAACCCATATCCAGAATTTAATCTTCAGCAGAGCAGTACCTGACAAATGAACTGGCCCAATCCATTAGCACCATAAATGTCCAAATCCATTTTTGCTGCATTGTCGTCATTGAAACGCTCAAGCAGTTAGCAGCCTCACATTATTAAACATGACCAAGCTTTGTCAATTATTTATACAGACAACATGCAGGGACAACAAATCACCCATTTTCTAGCCACACTCTACTTCAAAATGTGCTGTTACTTCCAGCACAAACTTCACAACTCTACGAAGTGACAAATTTTTTGTTAACTCTTCTCATCAAAATGCATTGTTTATACAAACAACCAATTACAGAGTGCATTATTAATGCATAACAGAACTCAACGTTCATTTGCCTTGGTGGTTGGAGTCTTCGAAATGAAGTTCTACCACCTTGTAATAAATATCTGGATCGCGAATGTAGTGTTTGCTTTCGACTGATTCCGGCAGACCACGGCCAGTTTGGTGTTAGATTTTATTTATAAAAAAAAAATACACAACAGAAAATATAACCATTCGGATACTATAATGCAGACAAGTCAATTTTGTGTCACATGTTGATTCCCTGAAATCAGTCAACTAGTGTTTTTTTAACAGATATAGTGAGATGATCATGACTCATGAAGGCTTGCATGATGTATCATCACAAACTCACAAGTACAATCTTCAGTTGGTCTCCCTTGTCTAGCCGCCATTCAAGACTTGAAAAATGACAGGCAACGAGTTTTGAGAGTCAAAACACTTGAACACACCAACTTTTGGACAAATTTTGCACAAAACTCACACATCTTAGCATAAATGAATATTCTTGTAATAGAACTAGACTTTCAGATTCATTATCACAAGGGCATTAGACTTAAAGAAAACTTGTTATTGCATACAAGAGAGATAATTAATAGATGAATCTAGACGGTAAAATATGTCGCAATGGTGTATGTATATCACTTGGAATCAAAAGAATAATTTCAATTATACATCTATTTTATATTTACAATGTGTGGAAACATGATTCAAAGTTCAGGAATCAGGAACCATGAATATCTAAACCGATATATATCAAGGTGAGAAAACACCATTGAAGAGTTCAAATGAACTTCCCTGGTCAAAACCATGTACTTACAACAATTCTACTATTCTAGAATCTGAATGGTTATCCGTCTCGGTAAATGGCTGAAAGCCAGCAGAAGTAGAGAGCTGACCCGAACCACTACTGCTCACTGACTTCTCAATCTCGTCCATGTCAGCTACAAGAGAAATGGATCGTTGTGGGATCGAGGGAACTGACAAGTCTGTTTCCAACATCTTCACAACCTGATCCATTGTTGGCCTAGCATATAACTGTGGATGAGAACAAAGAACAGCAACCAATACATACTTCTCCATAACTTCTGGAGTACCAATCTCAGGCATGCCGTCTTCTATAACATCCAGAGCTCTTCCTTCCCTCACCAATGCCCATGCCCAATCCGTCACAAGAGAAGGTTGACCGTCATCACTCATAACGAGAGCTTTCCTACCACTCAAAATCTCAAGAAGCACAATGCCAAAGCTATACACATCACTCCTATCCGTCAATTGCCCATACAAAGCGTACTCAGGAGCAACATATCCCATTGTCCCTGCTACCCTAGTACTCAAATGAGTCATTCCCTCCGGTGTGAACTTGGCAAGCCCAAAATCCGCCACCTTGGGCTCAAACTTGTCATCCAAAAGTATATTACTAGCTTTAATATCTCTATGAAAGATCGTTGGTTGCGCGCCAAAATGCAAATAAGCCAATCCCCTTGCCGTCCCCAGCGCTATCTTCTGTCTAATAGGCCAACTAAGTTTCCCCTCCACAGAACTAAACAAATGATCATAAACACTTCCATTCCTCATGTAATCACAAACAATTATCCTCTGGTGACCCTCCATTGGAGTGGTCGCGGTACAATACCCTCTCAAAGCAACAAGATTGACATGCCTTACACTGGCTATGACCTCAACTTCATGTGTGAAAATGGTGTCACCGGCTGCAGAACAATTCTTGAACCTCTTGAAAGCAACCTCAGACCCATCACGCAAAAGCCCTTTATAAACATTACCATAACCTCCTCTACCGATCATGTTATCCCTAGAGAAATTCCTAGTAGATTTCTTAATCTCATCAAATGTGAACCTAACCAAAGTAGTACTCTCACTTATAGATTTCAATTCCAAGTCAGTTCTATCAACTGGTATTCTACTCTGTTTTTTTCTCTTCAAAATCACATGTCTATGCCAAAGAAACCAAACTCCACCAATAATAATCAACAATCCAACACCACACACAATCAAAACAACCAAAATCACAACTTTTCTCTTATTGGCAATATTATCTGACTCGGAGAAATTAATCAAGAACAGGCACACAATGGTACCTCTGTCAAGGGGCCCAAAATGATTCACGATCCCCGCCGCGTAAATCGTCGGATACGCCTGACAATTCGACACATTCCCGACGGAAGGTCCCGTCAGATACGACGCCTGCAAGGTGGACAGGCTCGTCGTACAAGCCGCACAAGGAGAGCCGTTTTCCAACGACTGGTTGCAATTGGAAACGACGTCGTCGAAGGTACGGTTCGGAATCAGGGCCTCGAACTGCAATCTCGTGGTGATGTTCATGCAACCTTGAGAGATCCAGCTGGTTTCGAATCCGCAACGCGAACGGATATTGAAATTGGGCAGGAAATCGTCGATTATGGTTTGGTAAGCGACCCAGCAGGACTCGGAGGAGTTGAGCGGCGGCAAGAAAAACCCAGTTCGTAGGAGGTAATCGGACTGCACAAGTCGAAGCCCTTGTAGAATGAACTGACACCTCCTCGAAGAATCCACTTCGCGGCGGTTCGACCCGGCTAGCTGACGCAAAACATTGAAGTCAAGTGGGCATGAAACGGTAGCGTTACCGCTCTTTTGCGCCTCCGCGGTTGGAGAGTTGGTTAATGTTATGAAGAGGAAGAATAAAACGACGACGTATTGGGAGGTAGACATCTGGGTCTGGGACAAGCAGAAGTGGAGAAGAAGATCAAGGTGTGGTTGTCAATTGTCATGGAGAGAAGGGGGGGGTGGTGGTGGTGGTAGTTAGAGAGAGATGCATGTAGGAAACGGTAGTTGACAAGCGCTGTGATGTTAGTGTAATGGCGGCAGGAGGAGAGTCAAACACAGCTACTGTAACTTCTTTGATGCTTCCATTGCGGGAATTTTGAATTTGCTACTAATTACTATTAATTAATTAATTAATTAAAACACTTATTTAGTAAAAAAAAATGATTTCTCCTGTGAAAATACCCACGTTCCTTTTGACTTTTAATCCAATATTCTTCCATTAATTTTCTATCTTCTGGATAGATCATAGATGATAGAATAACAATTGGAAATTGGAATACAACATACTTAAATGATTTTTCTTCAATTAAACAAAATTCAATAATGACTGATAAGTTGATGTGTGTCGGTGTGTGTTCTTTTCGTATTTCATTAGCATTCGTCTCTTATTTTAGGTAAAATTTCGCCTTTTGACCTGAAAATTAATACAGTATACAGAACTATTATATCTCAATAAGTTTTCTTTTTTTATCTAAAAGAAATGTTTTTTGGACAAGATTGTCCTTATCTACCTTTTCATTTTATTCTCTGACACAACTTTTTATTTCTCTTTCATAAGTTCTTCTTGTCATGTTTCTCTCTAAAACTTTTTTTCTTATCTTTTCTCTTTAAAATATTGTTCTCCTCGTCGAAACGATTCCAACGATATATTACGGGCGAAAATCGGATATCATTTGCCCCCTCAAAAGTCCTTTGAAAGTATTTCGTTTCACTCTGAAATCTTTACAAGCTGAATCTTTACAAGCTGAATCTTTACACGCTGAAATTTTTACACGCTGAAATATGAACATGATTACACGATAGAAATCTTTACACGCTAAAATGTTAACATGATTACACGCTGAAAATCTTTACATACTGAAAAATCAACATCTTTACACGCTGAAATGCATCTCTACACGCTGAAATTATAAAAGGATTACACGCTAAAATTACATTTCAGCGTGTAATGTTTCTAGAAACTTCAAATTTTCTATTTTTCAATTTCTCTTCCAATTTTCAATTTTCTAAAAAATAAAATAAAACTTTTTTTTCAAACCTCCATTGATGGAGGTCGAACAGACCTACATCAATGGAGGCGATGAAGATGATTAAAAATAAGTTGTTATCCTTACGTGTGATATTTACACTAAGGGTATTTTGGTCTAAAATCATTTCTCTTTGATAAAAAAGAAAAGTTATTGAGAAATGATATTTTTGTATACTTCCTTAATTTTAGAGCTATTTATGATTATGGCCCCTCATTTTACATTGCTGATAATGTGTTCGAGTCTTTCATTATATAAATTTTTTTTTTAAATTACAATGTAAAATTAGACCATATAAATACGGTTCGAAATACTATTTCTACTATCGGTGAAAGGTTACATATGTATTACAACTCTCACATTCGGAGAGAGAGATCCACTCCCATTTTTTAAAGAGGGATCTCCACACTTTAGAATTTTATGGTTAAATGTGGGATAAATATTTACGACCATCAAGGCACCAAGGCAAGAGGTCATTAGTCTCTCACTACACATATTTTATAAATATACGTGGAGAGTTTTTGTATGAATAAATATGCATTCCAATCAAATTTTATATATATAAAAAAAGCATAAGAATTTTCATGAACTTATAACTTTGGAGCTCTCTATATAAATACACATTGGGGGATTAATCTTAATTCTAACTAAAAAAATGTGCATGTGTAGGAATAAATATGCAATCCAAAATTTGTTTTTTTTTTTTTTTTCAAAAAAAGAATAAGAATTTTCATGAACTTTTAACATTGGATATTTAGGGGGGTGCATGTCTAGATAATACTATAATAGATAAGGATTGTCATGAACTTTTGACTTTCTGGGGGATTGAATGATTGAATCTTAATTCTAAGTATCTAACTAATAAGCAAGGGTAAAAGAGGAAAAAAGAGACAAGATACTGTATCAGGAAAGAAAAAGTGGAAGAAATAAGATAATTGAAGTAATTTAATAGAAAAAAGAAGTTTTGGTGGTGGTTTAGGTGAAGCCGTGAAGACAAGGTTGTCTGTCTAGTCCAACCATGTTATGTAGTAGGTGTAAGTCTCCTTAATTCGGTGTCGTTTCAAGTGCTGTTTTATTTGATAATTCATCAACCACACTCACACTTGCCAATTCCCATGATAAATGACAAATCATTCCTGGGACATGGGGCCGATTGCCCAAGCCGATGTCAAAAGTCCAACTGCTCCGGTCCAACCACTTACTTTCTACAAACTCCAAAGTCCAAAATTGTCTAATCATATCAATATTTTATTAAATTTTGAAATCATACATCATCTCAATGTAAGGGCGGGCCTTTTCGGGTACAAGATTAGATTAGCTTGCTAATTTGCCCTTCACGTCTAAACCAAAACCAAAAGATTATGAGTTCGAATATATCCTCTTTCAACAAAAGCTCGAATTACTAACCCATAAAGTTAGAGTCTGTTATAACCACAAATTACGAAATCGCTCCATATAACTCTTTTCTTTTCTTGCAAAAGAAAAAAGTAATACCATTCATAAAAATATTACATTTTAGAGAAAAAGTGAAATTTTGACATTTTTTAAAACTGAAAATTATTGAAATAACTCCTCTAAAATCTGTCTTTTACTTTTTATACGAGAAAATTATCGAAACATTCCCTTTAGAAGGGTGTTTCGGTAATTTTTTCATTTCACTACTTATTTTTTTCTTTTGCAAATTGAACAGTACCATCAGGAAAGACCTACTTTGACAGTGTTGTTGTCGCACTTGGGTATGCATTGCTCAGGCAATGCGCCCAATCTACACTGTTGTCGGTGCTGCTTAAGTCTAAGGGGAATTCTTTAGGCGACATCCGCTCAAGCGACGTCGTCGTAAGGCCATGCATGTAGCGTCACCTAAAGTGGGAGAGAGAGAGATGAGAGGGATGAAGGTGGGAAGAGAGATGAGAGAGAGTTTTGATAGTGTTTTTGTATGAAGGTATATCGGTAATTTCTCAAAACACGTGGTTATTAACAATTAAACTTTCATATATGGTTAAAAACGAAAGTCTAATGTTTTGAAGGGCTATTTTTATTTTCTGACTTCTACTTTTTGGGTGACTGTAAAATATGACCAATTGTGAAAATAAAGTTTGTCTGGTTTTATATATATTTCATTCATAGGTTATAAAATTGGGTCAGAGTTAAGATCAAGCTCACAGTTTGACAGTTGTGCTTATATTGATTAAGAAAGGATATTTGTTGAGTTAAGAGTTAAGACCATGCTCTTATCTTTGTTATATTGATTGAGAAATGAGAATGGATCATTGCTTTGTAGTCTTGTAGGATTCTTGTGGTGTAAGGTAACCTTACTGTGTTGCTTAATTTTAAACATTTTTTTGGGTACATTTTATGACTTTTTTTTTTATATACCGTAATGAAAAAATATATATATTCCATCATTTCAATATATATATATAAATATATATATAAAACGATGATTTGTTTTTATAGTTGATGTATTTATTTAGAAATATACATTTTGATTTTTGAGCATTAAGGTTTACTGTGTCCTCATTGTGGGTTGAGTTTTAAGAAAATTTATTCCGGTGCTTTCAATCCTTGTTACTTCCTTGCTTGACAGTTGACACATCATGTAGATTATTTTTAATTTTTGGGTTATTTAGGCCCCGTCCTGCAGCTGTTTTTTTTTCGTTTTTTTTTTGCCAAAAACGATTTCGAATTCGCTTTCGTTAACCGTTTTTCATTTTATTTTCGAAAAACAAAAAAAAATTGAAAAACAAAATTAGTGTTAAAAGTGAAAATTTGAAAAACATTCGAAAGTTGTTTTTTCGTTTTTTTTTTTGTTTTTCAAAAAAATTATACAATATATATTTATTTTCTTTTTTTCTCATCCACCAGACATATCTTTCTTTCTCATCTCCATATTCTTTCTCCTTCATCAATCTGCTCGCCGCCGATCTGCTCACTACCGGCGGCCGATCATCATCTTCTTTCTTTCTTCTTCTTTCACCGATCGCCGATCTGCTCTTCCGTCTGCCGCTCACGCTCGCTGCTCGTCGATCTGCTCTTCCGTCCGCCGCTTGCGCTCGCCGCTCGCCGAGCTGCTCTTCTTCTTCTTTTCTTTTTCTTTTTCTTCTTCTCTGATCTGTTGCTAGAGTCAGCGTCGGCCTTGGTGCCACCGATGAGTTTCCTGATGAGTTTCTTCTACTCTGTTTTGTGTTTATGTGTTGCTTTTGTCAAAAAAGAAATTGAAATTCTATTTGTTGCTTTTGTCAAAAAAGAAATTGAAATTCTATTTGTTGCTTTTGTCAAAAAAAAAATTGAAATGAGACCCTAAATCACGCACAATTGTGTGATAAAGATTGAACCAACTTTACATTAATACATTTGTTTGTTTATTTGAGGTTTAATTATGTATCAAAAGTAATGAAATGGGTTTAGATGAAAAATTATGGGAATAAAGTGGCTAATAATTTATTTGTAAAATTTTTAAATGGGTGTATAATTAGATGAATTAAAGATGAATTATTTGGTGGCATAAAGTAAAGAACTTTTTTGGATGACATAGTTGATAATTAGATGAATTATTAACTCATTTTTTATTCAAATTAAAGAATTACAATAGAAAAAATAATTGAAAAAATAATTATTTTTTTTATTTTTTATTAACCTACCAAACGCGTTTTTTTCGTTTTTAATTTTAGAATACATTTTTCAATATGTGCTACTAGACGTATTTTCAGAATTCGAAAATGAAACAAAAAATACTGTTTTCATTTTCATTTTTATTTTCAAAAAACAGCCACTAAAAAACGTTTACATGACGGACCCTTAACATTTCTGATTACATGATATGACTTTAACTTCTAGTTAAACTACTAAAACAAATGTAAATTACTAAAAACTCAATAAATCAATTTTAAATATTTGAAGATTAAATTAAATCCTTCAAACACTATTTTAAATTTATCAATAAAGCTGAACAACCCAAGAATATTAATCAAATATAAATGACGAATCAAATGGCTTATCTTTGTCGTATGACTCACCACATCAATTATTTGGTAATGACAAAAACTTGTTTATCTTTTGAGTTAATTTTTAAGATAATATTTACTCTAAATCTATACCGAATCTTATAAATGCAAATAGATTGAATAAATGGATGATAATAATAATAATATATTTTACTCATATAATAATACAAATCTTACACCACTCCTAGATTTAACCCATGTAATTTCACCAAAAAGTTTTTTTTTTTTAAATTGTAATATTGAAATTTTTCTTGTTAATTACAATATTTCGGAATTGACGGAATGAATGACTCACACTCACGACCTCTTGAATGCAATTGTGGAAGACATAACATTTAGCCAACATTATATTGTCTTCAAATTCAAGGGTGTAGCTAAGAGAAGATCGGACCCTAGACCAAAATTTTGAAAAAAGAATTATATTCTTTCAAAAAAAAATAAATATATTTTAAATTAAATTTAATTATAAAGTTGGCTTAGTGGTAAGCCCGTCCTCACACCTACATCATGTGGTTGCAGATTCGATCATACATCTTCTCCAATCTCGAAATATTATAATAGTTCAAAAAAAATTATATAAATATGGATTTCAATTTCTATTAAGCCTAACATCCCATCATAAAGTTCAAACTCAGGTTTTAAAATATTATAATTAAATTAGTTAAGTAAGTCCATTAGGCCAATTAAACCCAATTAGTTTTATTTATAATACCATTGATTCAAATATGATAATTGATGAATTTTATGTTGTGAGACATGTGAAACCACTCAAATGCATTAGTGAATGCACTTCCAGGTTATTTTCTTGTTATTTATTTTTGAAATGTATGTTTTTTTTTATTGAAAATAAGGGTAACATTAGTTTAATAAGTTAAGTTTAAATGTCACCAATAGATAAAAATGCCATCATCTCATTCTTTTATTACGTTTTTGCCATTTTAGGGTTTTTTTTTCTTTCAAAAACCTCTATTGATTGAGGACCAATTGAGGTCGATAAAGAAGATGAACAAAAAAATTTTAAAAATTTTCATTTTTATCCAATAAGTGTCGAAATTTGTAAATATACCTATTAAGTATTAGAAACTACAAAATAAGTCTCATAAATTACAAAATAAGTCTTGAAAATACAAAATAAGTCTTGAAAATACCAAAATAAATCTCGGAAAAAAAAACGCGAGACTAATTTTATATGAGTGTGTTTTAAGGGTATTTTTATCAGATCCACACTGTAGGCACTATTAACACTTAAGTTATTATGTTAGTGATAGTCTTAAAACTTATTCTTAAAAAAGTGTTATTAAATTTTTTATCTTTTTTTATAACAATACTTAGGTGGTGTATTCAATTAGAGATTTCAAAAGACTTTTAATGACTTTTATGGAATTAAAAAGTTTGGGTGTATTCAATGTAGACTTTTAAAAATTCTATAAAAGTCATAGGGTATTCAATATAGACTTTAAAAAAAGTCTTTAAAAGTCATGTGGTATTCAATCAAGACTTTTTAACCGTCTATAAAAGTTATGAGGTATTCAAAATCTCAATGACTTTTAAATATCAATGACTTTTAGTTATAATAAATCTCACAATTTGTCTTTCATTCCTACCAAAGACTTTGAATGACTTTTTTTTTAAATAGAAAGAATTTAACTTTATAAGAAAAACATAAAACTCTTTGAAAAACATTAACTATCAAACATATGTTATATTTTCAAGTAAAAGAACACACATTATTAATAAATTTTACAAATAAAATAAAATGAATAAACATTATAAAAAAAACATACAAACATTAACGATGTATAAAAAAATTAACTAAAATATATATATATATATATATATATATATATATAACAATTCTATATAAGTTATGTAATTAAGGTACCTAAATTACTGACCCACCAATGGGAGTGTAGCACATAGCCTTTTTTTCTTGAGTGGTGCTATTGGCACACCCTCTATTGATCTATGCATGCCCCACTTTTAAAATTTTTGATTTAATTAAATGTTTAACTACCCATTTTAATTATTTTTCAAACTTAATACATACCATACATGATCTCTCCTGTCTCTCTGTATCTGTATACATCTCTCTCACCTCCATTGATTGATTTATTTTTTTTCTTCTTATTTCTTTTTTTTAGTTTTTGTTTCTTCTTATTTCATGGTGGAAACAAAAAAATAAAAAATAACACGGTACTTCAACATAACGACAGATTGATATCATTCTAAAGTAAAATATAAACTTCAAACTTATTTCCAGAGAATGAATTATTTCCAGATGCTTACTATCATTGTCAGACAATTCTTGTTTTATGTCATTCTCAGACAATTCTTCGAGATGTTTGACATCGTTTTTAGACAATTCTTCAATAATCTTGATATCGTTCTCAAACTCTTCTATAATATTTTATATGTATATAAGAAATAGATTTTAGAGTTTAAGAGTTAGTTTTTTTTTTTGAAGAAACAAATTAGTGTTTTTTTTTTGGAAAAGGAATGTGAGATTTTAATAAATTTACCTTGTAAAAGATTTCTTCCCTAAATTGTATGTCTCTTTAAGTAATTTTGATAAAATAAAAAAGAGAATATTATATAATTAAAAAAAATTGGACATAAATAGATCAGCAGGGGGTGTGCCAATATCATCACTCATTTTCTTTTACCTTTTACATTTATCTCATAAATTGGGCCACATACTGTATTCCCATTAGTCAAATCAGTATTTTAGATACTAACTGGATAGTACCCAAATATATATATATATATATATATATATATATTTTTTAATAGCATATGCATTTTCAAAGGTAAGGCTCACGTCCTCGGTTCTAAGCCACCGGTAATATAGAAGTTGAAACTCTAACAAAATCATGCCAACGAAATCCAAGTTGGAGATCAAATCAGTTCCATTAGCTACAAACCTACAACTCCTTGATGTACACATTAATTAGGCAGTGTTTCATTTTCTATATTTTCTTGCTTTATAATTGGACCCCTTTTTGGGTAGAAAAACTTGCATTCACCCGATGCAATGCACCATAACCAATGGGTGCATGCCATGTGGTATAGAGAATTTATTTGATTGATTTTCTTTACCACATGTCATGTATCCACTGGACGGGTGCATTACACCGGGTGCATGTAAGATTTTCTCCTTTGTTGGGCTCCATTCCATCTTAGGCTCCATTCCATCTTATTCAATGTTGACTGCAGCCTACAGGCCCTGCCTCTCGAAGTTCCAAATCAAAACCTACTTTGAGCCACTTGATATATTTTTTTGAACCAATTTGCTTTTTAAAATTAAATAAATAAAAGATCGTGTTTTAAACGAGATGATATACTTAACACAGAATAATAAAAATGAATTTCTGACCGATAGATTGAGAAATATATATAAAAGTTTATAATATTTCAAGTTGTATTAATAACTATCCTGTCATGACTCATGACATGAATAATTGATTATGTGATGTGAGGTCATTTAATATTTTAATTGATCATTTGATTAGAGTATTGCATTAGCATGAATAACGATAGTCTGCTCACAATATCACTTTGCATGGTTGTTGAGGTTTATTAATTATTATTGGATTGTGTTATTGAGATTCACTGTTAAGGATTTTAAAATTAATAAAATGTTTTTTTTTATAAAAAATAAACATATTATGAGATATATATATATATATATTAATGTATGAAAGGATAAATATATTTTTTTATTATGATATTTGTAAAGAGGACAATTATCAATGATTTTATTAATTTATTTTTAACACAACAATAATATTAGGTTTTCGATTCCGTGAAAATCTAGAATCGAACGATTTCACCACTTGCTATTTGTGATTGCATCCAATCAAAACATATAATGTGAGAAAAGAAAATGGTTATGATTGAATGTAAAGAGAAAATCTTGGATAAAACAATCTTATCGTAAATCTTTAAAGTTCCATCCAAAAATAGCATTTAACACAACATATTATATAATTGGTTTGGGTGTTACATGTCATATTTGGAGTAAGAGTCTCGTACTCTCGTGGTCGTACAGAGCCATACAAATTCTCACAAATAAAAGAAATAAAATTTAAAAAGCAGTATATGACAAATTTTAATTACACCGTTATATAAGTTTTTTCTCTTCGACTTGTAAATGAAATTATATTATAATTTTAAGATTTTTTTTAAATACCATTTATAATGACAGCAGCCGATATAAATTGATTTGTTACATTAAATTGATACATGCAGCTAATTATAATTAAAATTGGGGTAGGTTATTATAAAAAAAACATGGCAATTGAAGGCTATAAATAGTATTCTAAGGAGTTTGAAACGTGTCAGTTTGAATTTAAAGTATTCAAATAATATGTTACAAAAAAAAAATTGTACCAACTTAGACCGGATTTTTTTAAATTTCTTTTTAATACCACTTACGATGTGAAGATTCGAAGTTCGAACCGTATTGGCCAAATAATATTAGTTTTTAAAATAAATATCATATATAGGACAACGATTCAAACTTAAAATATTTAAATTTAAGATATCATCAAATTGAATAAATATTATTATCGGTCTATTACCGACCCATATCAAGAGGGTTTGGTAGTTAAGTTGTGAACTGGTCAGTGGTCATTTGCGTGAGGTTATTAAATAATTGGTCCATTTAAACTTTTTGGTCTATGTCAAATTATTAGATAGAAATATAGAATCATAGAAGATGGTCAAACAAGAATGGGTCTGAGATTCCTTTTATTATTGTCAATAAATAAATAACTAAATAATTACAGGTACTTATATTAATTTGTGATATTTAAGATGGGTTTGAAAATATATATACAGTCATTTTCTTCTCAGTGCGCACTGATATAACTTATATCAGTGCGTTGCATGTGGACCACTGATTATGGAGAAGTTTTGACAAATGCATACACTTTGAGTCACTTTGAGTCAAAGTATGTAAATCTAATGGTCCATATCTAATGCACCGATGAAGTTATATCAGTGCGTACTGACTTGAAAATTTCTGAATATATATATAAAAAGAATTATAAAATGTTTTTAATTGTTTATTAAATAGTATTTGTCAAAGACCCAATATATGTGAAAAGGTAGGATATATGAATCTATGATTATATAATATGAATGTAAAACATTTAAAATTAAATATTAGAGAAAATAGCGTTAGACACCATTAATTGGTGGGTCAAGTCCCAAAAAGGTCATTCACTGTTTAAATTGTTCCAAAATCACAATTTTGACAAAACATTGTTCACTTGGCATCCATTCTGTTAAAATCTAACAGAAAGCTACCGTTATGTATGATATGACGCCCATAAATAATTTTATGGACAATATTTTATGTACTGTGATTATTTAATTATATATAAAAATTAATGATTTGATTAATTTATTATTTTTATGGATAATACTTCATGTTTATGGGTGACATAAAACTTATTTTTATTCCCTGATTAATTTGGGGTGACATCGAACTTGTTTCATGATTAATTTATTATTTAATTATATATAAAAAGTAATGATTTGCTTATAAGAATTTATGGGCAATATTTTCCGTTTTATAAAGTAATCATGGTCAAAAAATAGTCAAAATAGTCAAAATACAAGTAAAAAACCAGTTTAAAACCTGTTAAAAACCATTTCAAAAACCGGTGTAAAACATGTTTTACTATTTTGACCCGTATTCTAATAATTTATTATATAAGCAAACGGACTTCAAACAATTAATGGCCAAAGTGGCAACAATTGATACTTTTTTTTTCTATAAAATGACTAATTTGAGCCATTTTGAAAAATTAATGGTGATTTTGGGACTACATCACCAAATCAGTGGCTTTAGATATCACTGACCCTAAATATTATGATGTTAGATTGTCAGTTATTATTCTAAGGGCTCGTTTGGTGCTTGAGATATAATATAATTATTTTCATGGGATTAGATCAAATGAGATATGATTGTACTAAAATTAGGAAAGTGTATTCGATTAGGATTTCAAAAGACTTTTAATAACTTTTTTAAATGGATGACTTTTACAGATTTTATGAACTTTTATAGACTTTACATAATTATGAAAAACTTTCATAGACTTTCATTTTAAAAGACTTTCATTTTAAAAGACTTTCAGAGACTTTCATTTCAAATGACTTTCAGAGACTTTCATTTCAAATGACTTTCAGAGACTTTCATAGACATTTATAAATATTTATTGGTTTTTAAATATGATATATACTTTATTTTAGCAAAATTATACAGATTTCTCATATCAATAAAAATATATTTTTTTAAAAGAATAAAAAAATCATTGTTAATTAAACTTGACAAAAACATTATTGCCTATATATGTGATTTGAAAATTTTTATTTGTAATTTTATTATATTTTGCATCATAAAGACATTATGCACCTAATTTTTTTTAATTATTAGTCAAAATTTTATTTGTTTTTTTATAATTAGTCAAAATATTGTAAATTTTATTTTAGATTAAATGTAGAAAATCGACAATAATATTAACGTTTACATGTCTCTACGAAAGTATGACAATGAGTATAAAAAACCTACCAAAAATTAATTGAAGTTACTAAAGATAAATCATAAAAACCGCATATAGTTGTTTAACAAGATTTATGCATAATAATGAGTGTTTTGATATTGATCATAATTACATGAAGTCACGCTCATACGCGGCTTTGATTATAGTATATTGGCATGATTGGGTAATTGTTTTTATCTTTTATTATTTTTAATTAACATAAATGAAGTTCGTTTGATTTGTTTCGGTGTTATTTAGTTGTTTTGAAAATAGAGGTAAATTTTTTTTTTGAAATCTCTCATCTTTAATTGCATAGCCTATAGACAATTGTTTTATATTATTTTTTAGTTCATTTTTTGTTTGTTATAGATTGTTAATGTTTGTATGTTTTTTTTATAATGTTTATTCATTTTAAAAGTTATTTATTTTATTTTATTTGTAAAATTTATTAAGAATGTGTGTTATTTTACTTGAAAATATAACATATGTTTGATGGTTAATGTTTTTCAAAGAGTTTTATGTTTTTCTTTTAAAGTGAAATTCTTTTTATTTATTTCCTCAAAAAAAAAAAAATTTTCTATTTAAAAAAAAAGTCACTCAAAGTCTTTGGTATGAATGAAAGACAAATTGTGAGATTTGTTATAACTAAAAGTCATTAAAAGTCATTAAAAATCATTAAGATTTTGAATACCTCGTAATTTTCATAGACTGTTAAAAAGTCTTGATTGAATACCACATGACTTTTAAAAACTTTTTTAAAATCTATAAAAGACTGTACTTGAATACCACATGACTTTTATAGAGTCTGTAAATATCTACATTGAATATACATAAACTTTTTAATTTCATAAAAGTCATTAAAAGTCTTTTGAAATCTTAATTGAATACACTCCCTTTTGTGTTGTGATGTGTTTGATGTTGTATGAGATTAGATTAAAATAGTCTTATCTCTTGTTTGGTATGGTATGAGAATGGATAAAAATATAATTTTATTATATATTTAATACATTGTAAAATTCATTAATATAAAATTCAATTAAATTATTTTTAATTTAATTAATTATTTAAATTTAAAAAATATTTAAAATTAATATTAATGAAAATAACATTTTTTTAATTTATATTGTTAAATATTATATAAGATATATTAAATAAATATAAAATTTTATAATTAAATAAAAATATATAAGAAGAAGAATTTTTTTAACAAATATGAGACTAAATAGCTCTACCTCACCTAGATAAAATGGTTGCATAAAATTGGACTGGTTAAAATAATTATTTAAATTAAATTTTGAAAAAAAATTAAAATATTTAAAAATACTTTAAATATTTAAAACAATTTTAAACTAAATAATATTTATTTTTACTTGTTAAAAATGAAAAATATTATTTTTAAAATGATTAAAATAAAATATTTTATTAATTATTAAAATGTATTTATATTTGCAGTCCTTTTTCCTGTCAGTACGCACTGACATAATTATATAAGAACATTGAATATGAGCCACTCATTTATAAAAGAGTTTTGACAAGTGCATACATGTCAAGTCAAAATATATAAAATGAGTGGCTCACATTCAATGTCCTTATATAATTTTATCAGTGCGCACTTATGTGAAAATTATTGTTTATATTTGAATCACATACAAAAATTGAAAATAAAAATTATAAAAGTATAAAGTCTTTGGATAAGTTGCTTGCATGAGATAAAATAATCTTATTCCATGCTTGTAACAAACATGGGAGATGCGACTAAATTTACCTGAAAAAATAAAATGCTTTTATCAAGGATTGAACCTTCAACCTAGTGATTAAAAGAAACTACCTCTAACCAGCTGAGCTACTCTAGTTTATTGTTGAGGATTTGTTGATTTAAATATATATATTTATATAATTTGTTTAAACTAATTTAAATCTGTTTATATAATTTAAAATAAACTTATATTTAATAATAATAATAATAATAATAATAATAATAATAATAATATATAAAAACATATTTATGAAATGAAAAAGAAAATAACAAAATAAAAGTAAAAAAAGGAAAAAAAGGAATTTTTATTTATTTTTCTTCTCTGTTGTTGATTTTTTTCCCTTTTCAATTTACGGGTCTTTGATTTTCTGGGGTTTTTTTTATCAAATTGAAATAATATATTTTTTGAAATGAAAAGAAAATCCAAAAAAAAAAAATATCACAGACTTTGATTTTTTTAGATTTTTTGGATTTCCTTTTATTTTGTTATTTTCTTTTTCATTTTCATAAATATGTTTTTATATATTATTATTATTATTAAATATAAGTTTATTTTAAATTATATAAACAGATTAGATATATATACATTTAAATCAACAAATCCTCAACAATAAACTAGAGTAGCTTAACTGGTTAGAGGTAGTTGCTTTTAATCACTAGGTTGAAGGTTCAATCCATGATAAAAGCATTTTATTTTTTCAGGGATTGACCGTCTATTATTGAAACTAGAGGGACTAAAAAGAAATTTTTTTAAAATAACAATAAAGGGTAAAATTGTATGTTTATATGTTATATTATAGTTGACCCTTAGTTTTTGGTCAAATGGACTAAAGTGATGTATTTTGAAAAAACAAGTGACTAAAGTGACTAATATGGTAAAAACGTTTAAAAAGTTGACAATTTATGAAAAAAATAGGGATTTTAGTGATAATACCCTATGAAAAAATAAAATAAAATAAATGTAATGCCAATAAATATGTGGTAACTTGTCAATATCAACGCTTAAAACATTTAAAATAACGATTATAGGAGATTTTCTTGCAAGCCGTGTGGATGTATTTTTGTTGTTAAAATATTGGCTCGTATTTTCAGGCGAACTAAACGTATTAAATTAATGTGTAAGTGGTTCAAACAAAATCTGATTGATGTGATTCCAGTGCCGTTGGAAAGAACGGATCAGAAGGAAAACAACAGCGAAAACGTGGTTGAAAAAAGGCTGCATGTGGCGGCACGTTCCGTCGGAAGGCAACAAGTCGACGAGTGTGTGTTGTTGACGTACCAGATACGTGAGAGGATATAGTTTGTATTCCCATGATTATCAAATGAAATTCAATAAATGCTGGAAATTTTCTGAAAACGTGAGAAACATTTGAAAGTCGAAGATCGTATTTGTGAGAGATTTAAAGATCAAAGAAGAACTGAATAATCGAATTTCAGAAGGAACAGCGGCGTAGACCGTGGTGTGGACCAAGAACAATTCTAGTAACATTTTCGCGATGTAGGGCGCGGATGGCCAACCACGACCCAAACCACGGTAACCGCGTTTTTTGTGTCAGGAAAGATTTTCTTTTGGATGTTCATGTGCATAAAGGAAAATAGTTTATCTTCGTTCAAAACATGAAAGTCTTGTGCGTAAAGGAAATAGGATTTGCATGGACCAAGAAGGCTAGTGCGTGAAGAAAAAGGTTTCTTTACAGGTCTGAAACTCCCTAATGCTCCGGTATAAATAAAGGGTATTGCTATGTTATTTTGAAGGCTTTGAGCCTCGTAAACACTGTTAGCCAGAGTATTGGGTGTAATGAGGTTTGGGGTTTTAGAGAGATAACCTGGAGTATGTAGTAATCTGGAGTACGTAGTTGTACAGATATACAACATAGTGGATTTTTTACTTGTCGTTCTAACGGTATCCAAGTATATCTTGTGTTCATATGTGATTGGTTTATTTTTCGTCCATCTTATTTATTCTATATTGATATTATTGTGTTCGTTTGTGGCTATCGAATAACGCTTCCATATAACTTCCATATAGCGATCGATTATTGCTTACATGGAGGACCTCTTCAGGGGGCGTCCTAGAAGGCACGTGGAGACGCATGGCAGGCCGGTGTACCTCATGTTGCGTGAATAAGTAAGAGTTACATCAGGTTTTCCTATTCTTTATGAGTGATTAAGAAAATTCAATCTATAAATATAAGGCTTATTCTTTGGCTCAATCTATAAAGATTGAGCTTACTGTTTAGTTAGACACAGTTGATAGACAATTCTAATTGTAACAATTTTTTATATAATGATTTTTTTTCTCTGTCATCGTGAAAGTTATGATTTTTCATTGTTTTTTTTTTATTTTTTATTTTAGGGTTCCCACATAAAACAAAAAAAAAAAAAACTTGTATTGAGTTGTTGAATTCTCACCGCTTATTTTTCTATCATATATTAGAGTATCTCCAATGAAATCCTCAAAAGTAAGTAATCAAAATTTGATTATTTATCTAAAAAAACACTATTGAACAAAGTCACTAAAATTTAGCAATAGTAGTTATCAATAATTAAATTGTCACTCAAATAATCTAATTTGAAGATTCACTTTCAATCATCAAATACAAACTTAAGCCAAAATAAATGTTGTTATAATTTTATTCTTTCTCTCTCATCTATGAATTTTTTTTTCTATTTTTTTCTCTGATCACCTATGTATCTCATTATTGTTTCGACTCAACAAATTTCAATCAGGTAAAATTCGTCTCTTCATTACGAGCATATAAATACCCATATCATATACCTTCTCTTGTCTTTTATAGTTGTTTTTTTGTTTTTTTATTTTTTATTACCCTTGAAATAAAAATAAGCATGAACACTGAAAAATGTGACGGGATTAGATTTTTGATTTAGATAACGTAGATTTTTGATTTAGATAAAGTGTACCGTCATAGACTGCACAATCATCAAATTTAGCAATCCTTGAAAACAATCCTCAGCAAGCAACTTTGGATGATCCAAATTTGCTTTTACATTATTTGTTTTTTTCTTTTGGTTACATATCAGGTGGTGCTTCCGCTTTTAACTTTTCCCAACAATTCTTCACCTCATAAACTTTAAATGTATCTACTTAATTGATAAAAACAAAATAGAAAATATCATATTATATATATATATATATATTTATATATTTAAAATATATATATATTAACAAAGACTTTGACAACACTCTCAAACATGGCACCAAAAAAGATGAGGAGAGTATTATGCCAAAATCTATCACAGTTAAGCATAAGCGTAGGATTTAAAAAGCCACCAACCAAACCTTGATATTACTTATATAATTATATTTGAATCAACCACACTATATAAAATCTAAATTATTTATTTGATAGCTGGTCGGTCTCTAACCATAAGCTTAACAAAGAAGCGACAATGAATAATAACTCTACATATTTCTTATATCTAATTCCGAATCAATTATGAATCTATTGAAGTATGCTAATATTAAACAATATATGAGTGGTTTGGATACCTACTCCTATATAAACGGGAAATAACTATTCTCACAAACAATATATTACGCATGGTGCCATGGTGACAACGGGCAGAGGAGAATTCACGGGGGTGGGGGGACTTCGACTCCCAGTCCCACCACAAGTGCGGAATAACTGTACATATTTCACTATATCACTTTATTGTATACAAAAAGATAAAAAATAAAAAGAATTGAAGAAAGTATATATATATATATATATATATATATATATATATATATATAAAGTGGCATGATTAGGTATAAAAAAGAGTTGATTTGCCGGCGAAGGATGTCGAAAATGATTTGTGCAATCTCGATTCCTTGCGTGGGGGTTTTGATTTTTGATATTTGGTTTTGAGGTAGCTAATGTGTGTGTGTTTGTATAGTGTAATTTCATTGATTACATTCTTTGAAATGATTGTGAAGCAACTATTTTATAATTATTGATACTTTCTTAAGGCATCGATAATTGCCACACGATCAATTTCTACTTTTTTTTCTTAAGAAAAAATAATAATAATAATATGTACTTAGCTAGCTAGTAGTTACCTTAATCGATTAGTGCCATTTAAATATCTCAATCATAAACACTTGAGTTATCTATACACTTTGAACAAAGGCCTTTTGGGTTATCACTATGAGTGGATTCTAATCACAAATTAAATATCATTATGCTTACTAATGTAAGTTTAGAGGCTCTACCCTTGAAATTGATTGAAATTATAAACAAGTATGATTATATTAATCCAACATATCAATGTATGATTTTTCTTCTTCAAAAAATAGTTATACATATACTATATACGGTGGTGATGCGATTCAAACCAATCCACATTCCATGGCCGTAGAATATAGTTAATTTTCAATATATGTCCCAAGTCCTAACACAATTCCATCACAAATTTATTATACACTATTTTAGACAACTTTTTGAATTGTGTATTGTTGCTACTTACTAGTTATATTAACCACACAAATTCCATGGGTAAAGATATTTCTGTTTTGTTATACAATACACATATTTTGGATGCAATTACTGGTCACGTGCTTCATTGTTATACATCTTAAAATAGAACCAAATGAGCCGCCTCCAAAAGACCCTTGACCATAGAATTGAAGTAATCTATATCCACACACTAGTTTGTTTTCTATTCCATTAATTAAGTTTTTTTTAGTCTAATACTACTTCGGTCATAGCTTATCAGGAAACTGTCTTGATCAATAGATATATACACTACTTTAAAAACAACTACTTTGAATCTAATTCACAACCTTGAAGAACAATAACTCATATTAAGATAGTAAGAGCAAGTTAGTAAGAGCAGGGGTGATGACTTAAATCCATAATCTTTTATTTTTGACAGATGTGAAGGTTTTACTGTAGGATATCAAGAGTGTTTTTAAAAAAAAATCTAATAAAATAAACTGAATTAAGAGTGGATACGGTATTGTGGTACTCTTTTGTAAAGTTGAAAACATTCTTTTTAAAACAGGGCCAATTTGAAAAGAAAAAACAAAATATATGAGCAGAACATGGCATAAATTGAGAAACCAGTTATGGTTGAAGCGGTTGAGTAACTGTGAGTTGATGTACACCTCCTCTCTCTCTCTCTCTCTCTCTCTCTCTCTGTCTCTCTTCTGTGAGAATCTCTCTGAATTATTCTGCTCTGCTTCTTCTTGTCCTTCTGGATATATAAATCTCTCTCTCTCTCTGGAAACATCATATTCTCCTGACTGGATGCTATTGGTATGTCCGTTGATAAAACCTTTCATGTTCTAAGTTTAATTGTGTTTCACTTCATGGGTTGCAGGTGTTTTTGCTTTCTTTTCTGATTCCAAAAACCAACTTCTGATTTTGTTTCTTGTTCCATTGATTCACTGATATTGCTTCAAAAATGGTTTTTTTTTTTAATAAAAATTTTGTATATCTTCTTTTATACACCAACAAGTTGTTTTGTTTTCGTTTGTCTTGTTAGATGCCATTCTTTCCTCTAACTTGCATCAATTCAATGTCTTTGCACTCAAGTTAGCCGTTTGTTCTCCATCTTTTCTCTGTTTTCCCTCTGATATATTACCAAGAAATTTGCCAAACGGTTCAATTTCTGGGATTGGTTGTATTTTATCTGCTAATTTTTCTCAAATTGTGACTTAATCTTCATGTTTGGTGATCATTTTTGCAGAGAAAACAGAGAAAAATATGTACTATAACTAGAGCAAGATAAGGAAAACAGAATGCTCTGTTATCCTCCTCTGTTTTCAGTCAAGGTAAAGTTTCAAGCTTTTCGCTTTTCTAGCAATATAATATAATCTGGGTTGATTAGAATTCCAAATTGGTTTGGATATATGGAGAAGAAGGATAAGGAGGATTCATATTCACCTGTTGGAGTTCTTGAGGACTACTTCAGGAGTGAAGACTCAGAAGAAACATCTTCTTCCAAAGATTCCGAATCGAAACCGAATACGAAACCCTCTTCTCGCTGGCATG
This sequence comes from Dipteronia sinensis, assembly GCA_033220585.1. Taxonomy (NCBI): domain Eukaryota; kingdom Viridiplantae; phylum Streptophyta; class Magnoliopsida; order Sapindales; family Sapindaceae; genus Dipteronia; species Dipteronia sinensis. The sequence goes on from CM065643.1 coordinate 39,771,772, forward strand.
GATTTGCTGAGCTGTTGAAAAACAAAACCAGAAAACCAATAGCCACATTGTATCCTACTCTCAGTGTCCTGAAGCTCACAACAAAAAGGAGCAACAGCATGAGAGAAATGCCAATTCTTGTAAATTCTTCTGCTCCTTACAATTCACAGTCTCCCCAGAGAATTTTCTCTCTTTACGAGCTTCAAGCCGCCACGAAAAATTTCAGCTTTGGTATGCATGATTTGTAGCTATTCAAATGTACATATTTTGATCATTCCATGAAATGATTTTTCATACTTTAGAATTTTTTGTGTAGAAAATCTGATCGGAAAAGGCGGGTATGCTGAAGTTTACAAGGGGAGTTTGCCGGATGGACAATTCGTAGCAATCAAACGGCTAACGCGAGGCACGGCTGATGAGATAATAGGCGATTTTCTTGCAGAGCTTGGGATTATGGCTCATGTTAACCATCCGAATACTGTCAAGCTAATCGGATATGGTGTCGAAGGAGGGATGCATCTTGTTCTCGAATGGTTTCCAAATGGCAGCTTGGCTTCTATGCTTTATGGTAATCGTTAATTAGCCCCAGTTGCTAATATACCGATTTCAATGAGTTTAATTTTCTCATCGAATTTGTAAAAATCGTATGTATTTGTGTAGGTTCGAAGGAGAAACTGAAATGGAGTGTTAGGCATAAGATTGCATTAGGGACTGCAAAGGGTTTGGTATATCTTCATCAGAAGTGTCGAAGGAGAATCATACACAGAGATATCAAAGCTGCCAATATTTTGCTCACAGAAAACTTCGAGCCTCAGGTACTTCAAACATATATAGCAGGTTTATCTTTTCACTATAAATTTCCAGGGGTTTTGTGACTTGAAATTGTAACTGACTGTAATTCAGATTTGTGATTTTGGGCTGGCGAAATGGCTACCAGAGAAATGGACTCACCACATCGTCTCTAAAGTTGAAGGAACATTTGGGTTGGTAAAGCTAAACACTTTTTTCATCATATGATATCCCATTAAAGATGTTGGTTTGTAAATGGATTCATTGGTTTTTTTCTTTGTGAAATTGCAGCTATCTTGCTCCAGAATTCTTAATGCATGGGATAGTAGAGGAAAAGACCGATGTTTTTGCCTTTGGTGTGCTGCTGTTGGAACTAGTCACTGGACGCCGAGCTCTAGATTACTCACAGCAAAGCCTTGTCTTATGGGTAAGTGTTAAATTTCATTTTTTTTCCTGCTTCTACACAAATGGATGGCTGTTACTGATTCATTTTCATTATCCTTTTTCAGGCAAAGCCCTTGCTAAAGAAGAATGACATTAGAGAGCTAGTTGATCCATCTCTTTCCCAGGACTACGATACACGACAGTTGAATCTTGTCCTGTTGACAGCTTCTTTATGTATACGACAGTCTTCAATTCGCAGGCCCCAAATGAGTCAGGTATGTGCTGTTTTCTGAAGAAATTTTCTTACAAATAGGGTCACAATGATAAATTTAGAATAAAATTTGATAGATTTTGGTCGATTAGATAATGTATAATAATAACAACGGTTGGAACATGGCTTGCAGGTAGTACAACTTCTGAATGGCAATCTTAGCTGCTTGAATTATATGAAAAAATGTCGATCCCCATTGATACGAAAAACTCTTCGAGAAGAGCTATTACATGCATAAGAGAGCAATACACAATTCAACCAGAACGAATAGGGTTGCTGCCATTTCATTTTCATCACAGCAAATTATCGATGTCCTCGGCTTCAAGTTTTGCTCAACAGTGGCCGAAATGCATGTTAGTATTTAAAATCATGCACAGGAAAACAGCTACATTATCGTTCTACAATAGAAGAGTAGAGAATAGAACAAGGGAATGAAAAAGGTCTCTCTATTCTCAACTGTGTACATGTATATATAGAAATTAAAGTGTAGGGAGAAAAATGAAAATAATGTAAGAAGAAGGACCTAGTAATAATAAGACAAAAGAAGCAAGACAATCAGACAATGTATGTATTTTAAATTTGAACCCATGACCCATGTAGGCATGTCGCAGGTACTGTACAGTGCAAAAAAGAATCAAAAAGTTAATTTATTTTTTACGTTAGTTGAGGCGCGCGTGAAGAAGTGGCGCTGTCAAGTTAGGACTCCGACTCCATCGGCACGGCACGCAATCCAACGCCCAGCGGCATAGTTTGTCGATATAAAGTGGTCATCCTTTGGCCTCTAACTCAAGAGAAAATCTTACATGCACCGTAATCGATGAACATATGTCATCTGGTGTGGAGAATTCATTTGATTGGTTTTCTTTGTAACATGGTATGCATCTATTGGTCTGATGCATTACACAGGATGCATATAAGAGTTTCTTCTAACTTAAATACTTCATGTCTCCATCAAGAGAAGAATTTGGGCGTGGCAATATCACAGTGCTAAATGCATATTGTATCCTTTAGTCCTCCATCATTCAATTCCATTTTGTCTCTCTCTGTTGGAAACTTTCGAGGGACACAATTTTTTTTTTTAAATGATGATACAGTGTTTTATAACTATCAAAAATTAGATAAAAATAAAATAATTATTTATTCATTTGAGATAATTAGATATAATAAACTGTTAGTGGTCATGTTTGCCCAGCGTTTCACCACTAATTCGAATTCAATCATACATATAACTTGGGAGAAATTTTGTTCTTTTGATAATCGGGCAGCACCCTCCTCATAGAATCTTGACATTTTAGGTGTTAGATTTTTTTATTTATTGATTTATTAAAAAGTTAAATATAAATTATTTAACCAAGGGTTAATTGTAATAACATACCTTTAGTTTTTTAGAAAAGACTTAATATTCATCTAATTGTCTTAATTACAGTAGACCCCCTATCAATGGTTGACTTCCATCTCATTTAACAATTGACCAATGATTGGGTGGGGAAAGTCTAAATGCCCATACATTTTTTTTTAAAAAGACTTATTTGCCATTTACTCCAATTTTAAACTAATAAATAAACTAATAATTTTTTTATGCCCAACTTATAAAAAAATCTTTAAACAAAGTAATTAAAAATATATGCAGATCGAATACAATTATAATAAAATCTTTTAAAAATTGAAAGAAATTGAATAAATCAACATCTTTTAAAAAAATTCGATAAAAAAGTCTTTTAAAAAAATATGATTCCCAGAATTATTTTTTTCTTGGGTGAAGATTCCATACATTTTTAAGAAGTGAAATCAAGATCTAAATCTCGTCCAAGCTTTGATTTCAACCAAGAATTTCAACTTTGTTTTCCTAAATCCACGAATTAGCTTCTTTTTCCCCCAATAATTCAATACTTTGAAATCCTAATAAATTCTATACATATACTTGTTTGAATCTTCCCATTCTCATGTTTTCGCTTCTTATTCTATAAAAGAAAAAGCAAGAACCTTGAAATCAAGAGGGTATTCCTCAAACGATCCAAAAATAGTCACTAAGCTGGTATCGATTTCTTCTAACCCGTCAACAATCGACCTTTGACCACACATAAAAAATCAAATTCTGGCTTCAGTAGATTCAAAAAATCAACAAACCAATCAAGCAAGAGATATCACATGTCGTTCTCCTTCAAAGTCGTCGGGTCCAGCTTGACCTGATCCCGGCCGTCCACAACCTTGCCATCACATTGATCTCAACCGTCATTTTTGTGTGCATCTGCATCTCCACCGCCGCCGAGATTCGAGACACCTGGTGGTTCTAGCGTCGAGCGAAGACAACCTCCAGTGGCTCCTCAGCTTTCCTCTGGACGGGAAGGTCTTTTACCTCTCCTGGTTCCTCCATCAAATGAGTACTCTGCTCAATTGGAGCAGATCTGGAGGCGTGCTCCATCGATCTGATGGAAGGACTGGAGCAGAGTCAATTTTCATATGGTTTTTTTCTTTTGATTTACACTCAGCTAAAAATTAATAATTATTTTATTTTTTTGTAAAATGACGATTTTACCCTTAACAATTCAGTCAACCGTTATCTCTAACAGAATTTGACTAACGGTTTGGGGGCTGTAGCAATTAATGTCATTTGTTGATTATTAAGCCTTAATGGAAAAACTCAAGGTATGTTATTGCAATTAACCCTTTAATCAAATATTTACGTATACTATATTTGTAAGAGTAAATGCAATAACCCCCCTGAAGTTTGACATAAATACAGTTCGATAATAAGTATATATTTATTTACTCAGACATCCCTTGCACTTAAAATTGTACTAATAAAAAGATTCAAATTACCCTTGGTTACCACAATTTAAAAATAAAAAATAATCTATTCATTAAAAAAATAATTAAATTAAATTAATTGAAGATAATTATTGTAATGTAATATAAATTAAAAAATAATAATTTTTAAATGAAAAAAAAAACTATTTTAAAAATTAAAATTATCTACATTTTTAAATTACTTTTTTAAAAAATATTTTTAAAGGCTAGTTATTGAAAATGAAAAATATTTAATGACTCATAAACTACTATTTTTAAATTGTTATTTTAAACCCATCAAACAAAAATTTTAATTTAAAAATAAAGATAATTTAAAAAAATAAAAAAACTTCTTTTTTATTTACTTTAAAAATAGTAATTTTTTTAAAAATTAAGATAATTTAAATTTTTGAAAAGTAATTTTTTTATTTTTCCAATTTAAAAAATATTTTAAAAATTTTTTATTTTATTAAAATGATTATCTTTAATTAATTTTTATAATATAATTATTTCTATTTTAAAATTTCAATAACTAAAGACAATTTGATATTTTTTATCGGTTTAAGAGTCAATGATATAAGAGTAGGCGAGTTCAAAGTATTTACGGTTAAGAACACCTATTTAGATTCTTTAAAAGTGCAAACGTTTTAAGAGTGGTGCCTTTTCATATGGCCTTGGTGCACTAGTAGAGAAAAACTTGGAAATATTATCATATAATATGAATATATATATATATATATATATATATATATATATAAATAAATCGGTTGCTTGTATCATATACTATATGCATCCAATATTTTCCCCTACGGATAACTGAAAATTTAGCCTCAGCAATGTCCTAAGTTTAAAAAATAAAACAAAAAACTATATACATTCACAATTATATGAGTGGCATTTGTGTAATTGATATTTAGTTTTTTGTAAAGAAGGACAATTTCATTAAAACTAAAAATGGAGAAATTACAAGAGATATCATCCAAAGCTAGTTTAGAAAGTCAACTAGGAAAGAGTCTTCCCAAAACAAGGAAGAACAAGAAGAAATGGCTCTTTTAGGGAGCACATGAGATGTGTTATTATAGCGGGAAACATGAGAAAACAAAAACAAGTTAAAAACTTAGAAGATAAACCGTGATTGTCTTGAATTCAATTGTCAATCTCACATCTGGAGGAGGTCATAACATTGCATAGGTTGACTATATTAAGTGCATCTTACTCCACCTCCAAGGAAAGAAAGCCCCAATCATCAGCCAACTTCAAACCTTCCAGAATTGCTCTAGCTTTTGCCAATTCAGAACCAAAAGACCCAGAGAATACCAATGCAACAACATCAAGAATATTCCCCAAAGCATCTCTGAACACACACCCCACACCGATCATTTAGTTCCCAATATCAACTGATGCATCAATATTCAACTTAACTGTAGAAGAGGTAGGAGGCTTCCAACCAGAACATTTTCCAAAAGGGGTTGAATCAGCAATAGCAACCTTGCAAGCTAGCTTAAATTCTACCCCAAACATCATCGCCAGCTAAAAGCTTACCTCCATAAGTACAGTTATTCCTGACACTCCAAACCATCCAAGCTGCCATAAGAAAAATCACCACAAACTCAACAATCATAATAGCATTAAACCACTCTATATTCTAGCCATAAAACTAAGAACTTTTAGCTTGTTCAGAGCATCATACAAAGGGCGGGAAGACAAGAAAGAAGCGATCTTTTTGCAAAGCCAAAGAGCATGATCAACAGTGTCAACACCCATACTACACAACCCACAACAAGCTGAATCCACACTACCCATTTTCCATAGAAAAAACTTTGAAGGGAGAATATTTTTAAAGGCTTTCCACGAGAAAATTCTAACTTTATCTGGAATTTGAAAATACCAAAGTCTTTTCCACCAAGGAGGAGCCCCTATAGAACTAGAAGCAACAGACCCTTGATGGAGGTTAAGAGCAAATCTATAGGCACTTTTAACTGTGAATTCTCCTTTTTTATCAAAGTGCCACAAAACAAGATCATATTTCGGACTAGCACTCAAAGAGATACTCACAAATCATCTCAGCTTCATTTGGAAAAAAAAAAACTCTCATTAACCAGCTCCTCACACCATACTCTAGGAGCTTCAATCAAACTAGGAACTATCAAATCAGCTGGAAGGTATTTTGGGGAGACCACTTTAAAAGAAAGTGGCTTCGGTAACAATTGATCATTGTAAATAGAAATACCCTGCTCATCACCAATCCTCCACATTAGTGTTATAAGTATAGAACCACATTCTCCACATTTGTATGATATTATTCTCTTTCGGTCTAAGCCCGCACAGACTTGCTTTTGGGACTCTACCCAAAAGGCCTCATACCAATGGAGATAGTGTTCATACTTATATACCCATGATCATCCACATGTCTAGCCAATATGAGACTTTGGTCGCACACCCAACAATCCTCCCTTCAAACAAAGGACTATTATTATCCTCATGGTCCGGGCCTCTCCTCAAGCGATCATCTATCCATTCATCTTCCATTTTATGCTAGGAAGATCACACACTTCACCGAGGTCACTACACTCCACTGCATTGGGGAGACACGCCTTATGTGGAGCATTAGAGCACCGCCTATCACTGAGAGCTCACACAGATCCATCGTGAGCTAATTAGTGCCCACCACTTCCTGTTTTGGTTTGACTATAAGGAAAAAACGGTTCAAAACGCGGCGGAAGTGAAAAATTGGGTGGTATATTTAAAAAAAAATTCCTTTAAAAGAAAGAACCTTAACCCTAGATTAATTGGCATATAATTAAAAGTATCGTACATTTTTCTCATGACAATTGAACTAGCGTCGAATTGAATCTGCAAGATCTTCCAATCCAATCACGAACGTGAATCACCTAGGAGTGTGAGCTCCCTTTCTTTAATTGTATACATGAGGATGAAACAAACAAAATCTTCTTCTTTGTTAGTCATAATAATCCTCCAAGAGAAAACCTAAGAACGTCCAGTCACTTGTGAATTATCAATCTATTTGATTGAAACTCGTGTGAACCCGATTCGATTTTGTACACAAAATCCATTTTGTACACAAAATCCATTTTGATGTAAAGGATACTAGTGTACTATCGAAAACAAAAATTTTCCCTCTTTCTCTTCTCTTTGGCCGAATTCAATACACCCCTTTTTTGAGATGAAAGTTTTTTTTATTCAAAAGCAAGAGAATAAAAAATTCTTTCTCCATAAAAAAAAACTTTTTTTTGTCTTCAACTTCTATTCAAAAACGAATTTAATAATATATATATAGGTGAAGGCCTAATCCTCACTCAACTACCTTGTAGTCAAATCCTCACACAAGTAGGATTTCTACCTTGTAGTCAAATCCTCAGTCAAGTAGGATTACTTCTTCTCCAAGTCTCCTATCAACTTTGAGTTTTAACCTTATTCCAACTCATGAGTGTATTATCCAATAATAAATTATTGAATATAAAAATTGTGACTTATATCAAAAACTTACTAATTTGACTAGGTAAATATTTTATTTATCTACTTATCAAATATAGTTTTTGATACTTATCATACTACCAACAATATTAATACTAGGAATCCTTCTCCTAGTTAAAAAAAGATTTTGATTTTTAATTAAATAAATAAATAATTAATTAAATTCTATTTAATGAAATAATAGAATAAAAATAATATATAAGACTAATAAATAGTCCCTTGCCGCCCAAGCCAATATATAATTGCCAATATTGTTTTATTATTATTATTATTATTAAATTCATTGAACCTTAATAAAAAGTCCACATGTGAACTAGACTCATTCTTACTAAAAGAAACAAGTCCACATACCTTAATACAATTCCAGATGGACCCATAAATTGGTCCGGTAGAATATATCAAGTGATCCATGCAAGTTCGTGTGAATTGGGGATCTTGTCCGGCTATCTAAATTTAAGCTTCAATAGACATAACCTAATCACAATCAACAAATGATTCACTTAGGTTCGATCTATTAATTTTAGTTCATTCCACTAAAGGACTAAAATTGAACTCTTAAATAAAGATAGAATAAATTAATATTGATCATTCTTACCCTAGACAATCTTAATGGAGATAGTGTATCCTCGTGAAGAATATCAGTAATCGCTAAAAGCTCATAGACCGCCTATAGCTCTCCAAGTTACCATATTTACCCATATGACCACATTTGAACTTGGATATTTTGACTTGTCCAGAAGCCATATTTCAATAGACACTATTGAAAACTTAACGTTAAGATTTAATATCCAATACCTCAAAACATTCATATGATGATATTCTACTCTCATTTAATAAATGGAGTCACGATGTCCATATCTATAAATGAAGTCCTCTATCGATTAACAAGTGAATACCACCAAACTATCGAGGATAGACTATGCTATATAATCGTACTCATTGATAGCTCAAATGATAACACTTGTAACCATAAGTTCATCATTTATCTCAAGATTGAGATAAACTCTCTGATTGAGATAAACTCTCTGATTGTCTTCAAGTGAAAACTCTTATCCATTGACGGTTCTGGATAAAGTATTTCACTATGATCTTATTCAATGCACCCAGTGCACTAGATTCTTTTGCCCAAAGACACCACACTTTGATGATTTTAGACTCATCATAACACATTTGATCTCACTCAAATGCTAGTAAAAGAATCTACAACTTTAACAAGATAAAAGCGCCCAACCTTTATCTTAAGTTGTGAATATTATTCAAGACTAACTAAAAAATCGTGTCTACCTCATACATATCCAGATGTATGAACAATTCTTCTTTTCTTATAGTCTTTTGACCTTATGATTATTTACTTTTGACAATATAATAATTAAACTATAAATGCTATAAGATTTGTTAAACTAGAAATCACATTATTAATATGAAAAGATTGTCAAATACATGATTACACTCTTGCTATTGAGCATAATCCTAACAATCTCCCACTTTCTCTATAGAAAATGTCTCATATCTCTCATCCTCATGTTCTCTAAATGCCCATCAAAACTCTTTTGTGGAAGAGCCTTTGTGAAGGGATCTGTTAGATTTTCTATTGAAGCGATCGTGGTAATCGTCACGTCACCCCTATGCACAATTTCCCTCAGAAGATGCTACTTTCTTTCAATGTGTTTGCCTCTCTTATGACTTCTTGGTTCTCTCGAATTAGCCACTGCTCCACTATTGTCACAATAGATAGTGATCTGCTTATTCGCATCAGGAACCACTTCCAAGTCAATCAAGAATTGACGGAGCCAAACAGCCTCTGTAGCAGCTTCTCATACGGCCACATACTCAGCTTCCATGGTGGAATTAACAATACAAGATTGCTTGATACTCCTTCATATGACTGCCCCTCTTCCAAGTGTAAACACAGATCCTGATGTTGATCTTCTGGAGTCAGAATCTGATTGGAAATGGGAATCTATATACCCAACGGGAATTAAATCCCCTCGAGAGTATACAAGCATATAATCTCTCGTTCTCCTGAGACACTTGAAAATATGCTTGACTGCCGTCCAGTGATCAGGACTAGGTTTTGATTGAAATATGCTAACTAATGCCAACAGCAAAATAAATATCTGGTCTAGTGCAAAGCATTTCATACATGAGACTTCCAACTGCCGAGGCATATGAAACTCGACTCATGAATTGCTCTCCATGCTCATTCTTAGGAACTTATTCCTTAAAAAGTTTGATTCCATGTCTGAAAGGTAACATACCTTTCTTGGAAGCTTGCATGGAAAATCTAGACAATATTTTATCTATGTATGAAGTTTGGGATAATGCAATCGTTCTATTCTTTCTATCCATTATGACTTAGATACCAAGAATATAACTTGCTTCTCCTAAGTCCTTCATATCAAATTGTTTTGCTAACCATTCTTTTATTGATGTCAATACACCTACATCGTTTCCGATTAGTAGTACATCATCAACGTAAAGAATTAGGAAAACCAACTTGTCGCCTTTAATCCTTTTGTATACACAGGGTTCGTCAAGGTTTTGAATAAATCCAAAACTTTTCAGGGCTTGATCGAACCTTATTTTCCAGGATCTGGATGCTTGCTTCAATCCATATATGGATTTTTGCAACTTGCATACCCTTTCCTCTTGGCTCTTTTTAATGAATCCTTCTGGTTGCATCATATAGATGCTTTCATTAAGACTTCCATTAAGGAAAACTGTCTTGACGTCCATTTGCTAAATCTCTAGGTCTAGAGATGCCGCAATGGATAAGAGTATCCTAATGGATTTAAGCATGGCCACAAGAGAGAAGGTTTTCTCATAATCGATACATTCCTTCTGTGTGTAACCTTTAGCTACCAATCTAGCTTTAAAGGTTTCCACATTTCCATCCATTCATCTCTTCCTCTTGTATACCCACTTGCACCTAATGAGTTTTATCCCTTTAGGCAGGTCCATAAGAGACTAGACTTTATTTTTGAACATAGATTCAATTTCGGATAGCATTGCCTTTTGCCAATGGTGAGAATCAACATCTTCTATGGCTTCCTTGTACGTGTAGGGATCATCGTCATCCGGGAGATTCTCTACAGATTCTCCTAGACCGAGGTATCTCTCAGGTTGTTTATTAAACCTCCCACTACGATGAGGTATGGTAGATTGTTGATCTTGTGTTGGTGCAGAACTTACAATTGGGTTAGGTTGTGAAACCTCTTGTGGAATTGTATCTCCTGAAAACTCATTCAGGACAATTCTACTTTTAGGTACAAAATTATTCATATAGTCCTTTTCCAGAAATTTATCATTTGTCGAAACAAATACTTTATGATCTGAAGGGCTATAGAAATAATATCCTTTGGTTCCTTTTGGATACCCTACAAATATGCATGTTTTTGAAAGGGACTCTATCTTTTCTGTCTTTCCTTTTAACACGTGCGCAGGACATCCAAATAAAGTGTTGTAAACTAGGCTTTCGCCCAGTCCATAACTCATGCGGTGTTTTAGGAACTGACTTAGATGGTACATCGTTTAGAATGTACATAGCAGTTTGTAAAGAATATCCCCAAAAAGAATTAGAGAGCGTTGAATAACTCAACATAGACCTAACCATGTCCAAAAGAGTTATATTTCTCCTTTCTGCCACCCCATTTTGTTGAGGCGTACCTGGCGCAGAAAAATGAGAAATTATCCAATTATCAATAAGATATTGCTGAAACTCACCAGAGAGATATTCTCCACCACGATCAGACCTCAAGATTTTTATTTGTTTCTCAAGCTTATTTTCTACTTCAGTTTTAAATGCTTTGAATATGTCAAAAGCATCCGACTTATGTCTTATGAGATACACATAGCCAAATCTTGAGAAAGTGATGAAGTACTCATTTCCACCTCTAGCATTGAATGCCCATAGGTCCACACACATCAGTGTGTATCAATCCTAAACATTCAGTGGCTCTTGTGCCTTTGGTCATGAACGACCTTTTTGTCATCTTACCTTCCAGACAAGATTCACAAGTTGGTAGATCATCAACCTTTAAGTCACTTAAAGGTTGATAATTTTACTCTTTTATGATTATGTTGCGTTGATTCCGTGTCTAGCAAGTGAGAGATATTGCTTTCCAAATAGAATAAACTGTTTTCCAATATACCTTTGCAAACAAATTTGTCATTTTTACCAATAATAATTTTTTTATTAAAAGTAACTGAATATCCAAATTTATTTAAACAAGAAACTGAAATTAAATTCCTCTTGAATTTAGGTATATAATAAACGTCTATTAAATCTAAATGCCTACTAGAATCTAAATTAACTCTAATATCTCCCACTTCACAGGCAGACACCAACGCTCCGTTGCCTAAACTGCAATTTGAATTCATTATCATTCTGCCTTCTTCTTTCCTTGAACCCTTGTAAAGAAAAACAAGCATGCTTAGTGTCTCCGAAGTCTATGATCTAAGAATCCATAGAATCCGCCAAAAAACATGTTTCAAGATAATTAATATTACCTTGTTCCTTCTTGTCCTAAGACTTTGGGCAATTTCTTTTCCAATGTCCATTTTCACCACAAAGGAAACACTTTCCTTTGATCTTGGTTACTTTCTTTGTCTCCTTCTTAGTAGGTCATAGTTATTTTTTCTTCTGTTGTTTCTTAACCTTCTTACTGGTCTTAACAGTAGCAACTATACCTACAGTATGAATCTCTTAACCCTCAAGGATCTTTTCAGCACTTTGAACATCTTGCATCAGGCCCTGCAAGGTGTATTCCTTATTGTTCAAGGTGTAGTCCAACTTGAACTGATCAAAGGAATCTGACAGTGAGTTGACAATCCTGTCAATTTTCGTCTCACCGTCTATCTCAGCACCATTGAGTTCAGCAATGTTGAGATGTGCTATGACCTTCATCATGTGATCTTTCACAGCCTGTCCAGGTTTCATCCTAAGATTCATGAAAGCAGTCACTGTCTCTCTCTTAGTCGTCATGGACCTCATAGCAAACAATTCCTCTAGAGACATCATTATATCGGCAGCAGAACTCATTCATTCATGTTGCTGTTGTAACACGTCGGAGATAGTGGCAATAATGTAACATTTGGTCCATCTCATCTGAGGTCTCCCACTGCTTATACTCGTCTCTTTGCTGCTCAGTAGATTCATTAGTAGGAGCAGATAGTTTAGGAGTTGTTAAAACGAACTTATGCTTTTCAGATTGCAACAATAGCCCAATTTTCCTTTTCCATTTGACATAATTATCACCAATTAATGTATTATCTTTCAGGATGTTGATTAGGGATGGGGTCATGATTTCTGAACAAAAATTATATAAGTAAACAATCATGATAAAGCACTTTTGAATATTTTCTCTTGAATTAAATTAAGTAATTCAATCATAAAATTCAATGGTGATCCAACATCCGTAAATGTCACGCCTCATTTGGGAGTTCGCACCATTTACTAGTAAGATTAGGTTAACATAACAACCAACATTTTCAATTTTAGCCTTGCAATTTTATTAACAAGAAATCTTAGGAGGATATTAATAAAATCACTTTGAATGTCCTACCAAGTTTTCGACCTTCAATATATTCCCTCACGAATATCCCTCATTTGGGAGTAGATATCGTTTGGGTTAATTGTCTAGTCTATCCTTGTAAGGAAGTATCTTGCTAAATTCCATTCATGAATACCCATTTGGGGGTTATTACACGTAACATAAAGCTCAACTAAACTTGGAGGCCGTAGGTGTTCCAAAACACCTTCTCCCACTCAATTATTTAAGGCGTGTGATCGAATTCCATAGAATGATTTACCAAGTTATCTAGATGCCAATTAGATACCTAAACCATTCAATGCAAGTTCATACCAAAAGAGATATATGAGTGGCACTCCTACTCTATATGACATGTTATCAAACAATGACAAACATTGCAATATTTACGAAAATATAAATAGCTACAATTTTGGTCAATTCTAGAAAAATAAGTAAATTACAATATTTGGAATACAAAAAAAAAATTCTTTCTTGGTGAACAAGTCTTCATGCGTCCATCGTTTGCGCACCCTTTGGCTGCCTCCCATGGGCGTGCGCACCCCACAACCCCATAAAAGGCTGCCATGCGCAGCCCATGGCTTCCATAGGGCTGCCGTGCGCAGCCCATGCCACAACAATTGTGGCCGCATGCTCATTTGCATGCACGTTTGTTGCTATGGCTCGCACAATCCCAAACTTGTTCCGGTTGTTTCCAATTCTTCAAACCTTCGAGTTTTCGATACTTGAATGAATTACAGAAGAATTTTAAATAATAAAATACTGCAGTTTTTTTTATTACAATAGCAAAACAAATAAATAAATAAATAATTTAGCAACTACCAAGAAGGAAATTATGGCGATGATAAGCCACCCTTCTTGTTACAATCCCAAAACGAAAAATACATTGAAATTCTAGGACCAAAATTGAGCAATAACAATCCACATATAAAACATATATATATATATATATCCATACATTGCAATGTAAATATATATGCGAATACCTAGAGTGCCATCTCTTTCTAAAACATGCATATATACAATAAAAAGAAAAAGATTCACGTATATATATATATATATATCAATTAATCAAGGGTTCAACCTGGCTCTGATATCAATTGTAGGGAAAAAACGGTTCAAAATGCGGCGGAAATGAAAAATTGGGTGGTATATTTAAAAAAAATTCCGTTAAAAGAAAGAACCTTAACCCTAGATTAATTGACATATAATTAAAAGTTCGTACCTTTTTCTCATGACGATTGAACTAGCGTCGAATTGAATCTGTAAGATCTTCCAATCCAATTACGAACGTGAATCACCTATGAGTGTGGGCTCTATTTCTTTAATTGTATACCTGAGGATGAAACAAACAAAATCTTCTTCTTTGTTAGTCACAATAATCCTCCAAAAGAAAACCTAAGAATGTCCGGTCACTTGTGAATTATCAATCTATTTCATTGAAACTAGCGTGAACCCGATTCGATTTTGTACACAAAATCATTTTTGATGTAAAAGATACTAGTGTACTATCGAAAACAAAATGGTTCCCCTTTTCTCTTCTCTTTGGCCGAATTCAATACACCTCTTTCTTGAGTTGGAAGTTTTTTTTTATTCAAAAGCAAGAGAATAAAAAATTCTTTCTCTAAAAAAAAACTTTTTTTATCTTCAACTTCTATTCAAAAACGAATTTAATAATATATATATATATATATATATATATTTATAGATGAAGGTGTAATCCTCACTCAAGCAGGATTTCTACCTTGTAGTCAAATCCTCACACAAGTAGGATTTCTACCTTGTAGTCAAATCCTCACACAAGTATGATTACTTCTTCTCCAAGTCTCATATCAACTTTGAGTTTTAACTTTATTCCAACTCATGAGTGTATTATCCAATAATAAATTATTGAATATAAAAATTGTGACTATATCAAAAACTTACTAATTTGACTAGATAAATAAAATACTTTTATTTATCTACTTATTAAATATAGTCTTTGATACTTATCATACTACCAACAATAGTATGATACTAGAAATCCTTCTCCTAGTTAAAAAAAGATTTTAACTTTTAATTAAATAAATATATAAATAATTAATTAATTAAATTCTATTTAATTAAATAACAAAATAAAAACAATATATAAGACTAATAAATAGTCCCTTGCCGCCGAAGCCAATATATAATTGCCAATATTGTTTTTTTTTAATTATTAAATCCATTGGACCTTAAAAAAAAGTCCACATGTGAACTAGACACATTCTTACTAAAAAAAACAAGTCCACATGCCTTAATACAATTCCAGATGGACCCATAAATTGGTCCGATAGAATATATTAAGTGATCCATGCAAGTTCGTGTGAATTAGGGATCTTGTCCGGCTATCTAAATTTAAGCTTCAATAGACATAACATAATCACAATCAACAAATGATTCACTTAGGTTCGATCTATTAATTTTAGTTTATTCCCTTAAAGAACTAAAATTGAACTCTTAAATAAAGATAGAATAAATTAATATTGATCATTTTTACCCTAGACAATCTTAATGGAGATAGTGTATCCTCGTGAAGAATATCAGTAATCGCCAAAAGCTCATAGACCGCCTATAGCTCTCCAAGTTACCATATTTACCCATACGACCATATTTTGAACTTGGATATTTTGACTTGTCCAGAAGCCATATTTCAATAGACACTATTGAAAACTTAACGTTAAGATTTAATATCCAATACCTCAAAACATTCATATGATGATATTCTACTCTCATTTAATAAATGGAGCCACTGATGTCCATATTTATAAATGAAGTCCTCTATCGATTAACAAGTGAATACCACCAAACTATCGAGGATAGACTATGCTATATAATCGTACTCATTGATAGCTCAAATGATAACACTTGTAACTATAAGTTCATCATTTATCTCAAGATTGAGATAGACTCTCTGATTGTCTTCAAGTGAAAACTTTTATCCATTGACGGTTCTGGATAAAGTATTTCACTATGATCCTATTCAATGCACCCAGTGCACTAGATTCTTTTGCCAAAGACACCACACTTTGATGATTTTAGACTCATCACAACACATTTGATCCCACTCAAATGCTAGCAAAAGAATCTACAACTTTAACAAGATAAAAGCGCACAACATTTATCTTAAGTTGTGAATATTATTCAAGACTAACTAAAAAATTGTGTCTACCTCATACATATCCAGATGTACGAACAATTCTTCTTTTATTATAGTCTTTTGACCTTATGATTATTTACTTTTGACAATTATAATAATTAAACTATAAATGCTATAAGATTTGTTAAACTAGAAATCACTTTATTAATATGAAAAGATATTCAAATACATTATTACACTCTTGCTATTGAGCATAATCCTAACA
This sequence comes from Dipteronia sinensis, assembly GCA_033220585.1. Classification (NCBI taxonomy): domain Eukaryota; kingdom Viridiplantae; phylum Streptophyta; class Magnoliopsida; order Sapindales; family Sapindaceae; genus Dipteronia; species Dipteronia sinensis. The sequence continues at coordinate 39,788,409 of CM065643.1, forward strand.
CTGACTACATCTGGCTAAGTCTGGAGCATGGCTTTGATACCATTTGTTATAAGTATGGAACCAACATTCTTCATATTGGTATGATATTATCCGCTTTGGACCTAATCCCGCAAGGATTTGCTTTTAGGACTCTACCCAAAATGCCTCATACCAATGGACCCATGATCATCCACATGTCTAGCCAATGTGGGACTTTGATTCCACACCCAACACTCACCCATTTCAACAACACCTCTCTCCCCAGAAAATACTACACAAATCAAAATAAGAGTTGTCTCCCAATGAACGTCTGATGAAGGAAAAATCATGGTAGTATTTTTCTGGTAAGGTTTTTAATGAGACAGTTATGAGCACGTCCAACATCAATGGATCCAGAAGATCATTGTTAGGTGCTAGGACCAGGGGTGCGGGTGGCACGTTATTAGGCGTGTCTTCGACCAAAGCTCGTAATTTTACATAGTGGGTTCTGATCGTGACATTTTTCAGCTTCTAGTTCTCGCAGCTTCTCACCGTTCGCCAATATTTGAGCAGTTAACATGGAAATCTGATCATCGATAGTTGGTGTATTTCTGTCTCCTGACATCTTGAGAGAGTCGTCGTCGTGATTCGATTGACTTATGAAAAAGCTGTAAAAGGCCTTACGATGGGTGTCAAACTGTAGGGGGTCGCTCTATAGTTGTATTAATCTGGCTCTTACAATGTGTAGTTAGAGTCTTTATCGAACTGGATTCATCGACTGCTTTGAGAACCTGAAAAAGACAGAAGGAACTAGGGGGTGTCCTTTGGAGACTCTTCGATGCTCTAATTAAATTCTTAATCGACGAGTTAGATCATTTCAATTAATAACCAAATAAAATGAAATCTAAAGCAAACCGTAATCAAGGCTGGTCGATCCCTGGTTTATACCATCTTTTAGCTTTATTTTGCTTGGGATGAGCATTGAAGTGAATATAAAAGAGACTCTGGGAATACAACTAATGAATTGAATATTATGAGTATGAAGGTTGAGAGATTCCGATGACCAGAGTTTTGGTTTTGACAGTTTCAAGTCGTAAGAGCTTTTGTGGTTGTTCCATAAAATCATAATCTCTTCTCTGTGAAGAGAGGATTTTATTTATAGGCTTCATCAGACCCAATTAGGTGGTTTGTGGAGGATCAAATCTGCGGATTACTTGGGATTTGATAATAAAAGGTGACAACTGATAGTTATCACCATCAGATAGGTGGCTTGACTGGGTCCGTTGTCTGTTGTGAGATGAACTCAAATTGGTTGGGCCTTGGGTCGAAACCTCGTTTCTGGGCTTGACTCAGATCCATTTAATGATGCCAATGCAGCCCCAAGTGTTGGGCTTAGAGACAGTTATTGGTTACCCTAATGTATCCACAACTCTCTAAGGAATGAATCTCCAAATTAGAGATTATTAGCTTATCGAGTCGAACGATGGTTCGTCATGATATTGGATGCAATTCATTGTCTTTTTGAATGCTTGTCAAGTGATAGGTTACATCTCCTTAGCGACTTTGCATCCTATGGCTGACTTATCTCCCGCTTCAGTGCCATTTTTTAAAAAATTGAAAAGCCTTTTGAGTTCACCCTAGGTAACTGTTGGGGTTTTCTAACCCACTACGTAACCGCAAGTGGTTATCAATGGTCAATAACAAGACGACACGTGTAGTGAAATAAAAATAAAATCGCCACGCTTGTCCATTCAATCATTATTCACCAGACTTAGTGTTAAAGGAAAACCAAAATCTCTCTCTTGCGATTCTTCCTCACGACTACCAGTTTCAGATTTCTACCATTAGATTTTCTCAACGATTATACTTGTAAGTTTCGAAACACTTTTCACTTCCCACACTTTTCTTTCGATTTTATTTGCCGAATTTATCTTTTGCACTTCTAGGGAATTTAAAATAGAATTATGGTAGCTAAGAACTTATCTCGGTGTTCTTTGTGTTCATCCTATTCTTGCTAATGATTTTGAGATGGAGATTTGTTGAAAAATCAAGCCTTGGTCTCGTTTGTTAGTGGGATATTTGCGTCTTTAGGTTGTAGAGTTTGTTTGGTACCTGGATTGGCGTTTCCATGGCTTGAAATTATTTTGAAACCCCAGAAAGATATTTAGGTTCTCGTATCATGAGTTTTTGCTCAAAATATAGATTCCTAGGCTAAACATTTTGCGTTTCATCCATTTGTCGGTGTTGAAATTAGCATGTCGAGCGATGAGAAAACCGTATCAGATATACAGGATTTAGATTTTAGCTGGACGTCGAGTGGATCGAGTCCAAACTCAGACGATACAGGATCGCGATCTTGGAAATGTTAATCAAAGAGTGACTTTGGCTAATCCCCTAAACGAGTTGAGAGATGTAGACAATAGGTTAGCCTTATTGGAAGTTGGAGTTACGCGAGTTGTGGCGCAAGTAGCCGAATTCCCTGATTATGTTGATGTCGAGAAACCTTCTTACTCGGGGAGGCCATTGGGTATTCTTTCAGGAGAAAACTCAGCAAGTGTTCTAAATAAAGTAAACATGGAAACTATCATAGCGACTTATGGTATCCCCGAGTCAATCTCTTTACGCGCTCCTCAAGAAGACTAACGACCTGATTGGGATGTCCTTGGGTGGACATGTTTTAATGAGTACGAGGAATGGGTTTCACTTCCCGGTTCCATCTTTGGCTCGTAGGCTGTTGGTTTACTACGACATAGCTTCGAGCCAATTCATGTCTAACACTAGGAGAATCCTTTTGAGTCTAACTGTCTTGGGAGAAAGTGAAGAAATAAGTTTTGAACTTGCTTCCTTGCTACACACATATTGTCTGAAGCAGCACGACAAGGAGAAAGGTCGGTACTCGTTGTGTTTAAGGTATTGTATGAACCCTTTGATAGCCGAACTGACCATGAATGATAGGAAGTGGAAGGTACTTCTTTACCAAAGGTGATTTGGTGGATGGCCCTTAAGGAAACGAGAAATATGTCTACCCCAAAATATGGAGTAGGCCTGGTGAGTGTCGTAGTCGACCAACACATTTCAATTGTTCGATATTTACTTTTTATTGACTATGTTCTTCTTTTACATGAGTGAGTGAAGAAGACATGATTGCCTTCAACGTCGCTGCAGAACGTACCAAGCAAGTGTTGGCAGTACTTGTTGAGGAGAGGAGTTGGAAGGCACTCCTAATTAAAGGTAATCTAAGATCATACAGTTTGTGGATTCATTCGACGTGGAACATACCACGCACGTCGTACCGTATACTTAAAGACATTACGTCATACGCTTTATTCAGAAGAGGGTTCGAACTGCTTCGTGGTATGTCTTTTCTAACTCCTATCTCTGACGCTGAGTGTCGTTTCGTAGAAAAAACGATGTCAAACATAAAGTTAGAGATATCTGATCCTAATGAGGCAGCGAACAGCAAAAGGAAGCTGTGAGAAAGGAAAGGGAGGCTGCAGCGAATAAGAGGTCGGTGGCGAAAAAGAAAGGCCTTGTCGAGTCAACCTCGAAGAGCCAGGAACAACTCTCATGGCCTTTCCTCCAAACGTTTCATTGTTCGGGTGTTTGGGAATTTGCTCCGATCTGGAGCTGTTCTGTCAATGTTCTACGCGATGTCGACCATCTGGACCGGGGGTGCGGATGGCACATTGTTAGGCATGCCTTCAACTAAAGCTCGTAATTCTACGTTGTGGGTTTTGACCATGACGTTTTCAGCTTCGAGCTCTCGTAGCTTCTCAGCGTTCGTTGTTATTTGAGCAGTTAACATGGCAGTCTGCTCCTCAATAGTTGGTGTATTTCCATCTCCTTACATCTTGAGAGAGTCGTCGTCATGATTCGATTGACTAGTCTGCAAAGGGCCCTACGGTGGGTGCCAAACAGTAGGGGGTCGCTTTACAGTTGTGTTAATTGGGCTCTTGCAACTTGTAGTTGGAGTCTTTGTCGAACCGAATTCGTCGACTGCTCTGAGAACCTATAAAAGACTAAAGGAACTAGAGGGTGCGTCCATTGGGGACTCTTCGATGCTCTAATTAAAATCTTAATCGACGAGTTAGATAATTTCAATTAATAACCAAATAAAACGAAATCTAAAGCAAATCGTAATCAAGGCCCCTGGTTTATACTGTTTTTTAGCTTTTATTTTGCTTGGGCTGAGCGTTGAAGTAAGTATAAATGAGACTCTAGAATACAACTAATGAATTGAATATTATGAGTATGAAGGTTGATAGATTCCAGTAACCGGAGTTTTGGTTTTGGTAGAGTTTCAAGACGCGAGAGCTTTTGTGTCTATTCCAGAAAATCAGAATCCCCTCTATGTGAAGAGAGGATCGTATTTATAGGCTTCATTAGACCCAATTAAGTGTTTCGTAGAGGATCAAATTCGTGGATTACATGGGATTTGATAACAAAAGATGGCAATTGATAGTTATCACTATCAGATAAGTGGCTTGACTGGGTCAGTTGTTTGTTGTGTGATAAATTCAAATTGGTTGGGCTTGGGTCGAATCTTCGTTTTTGGGCTTGACCTAGATCCATTTAGTGAAGCCAATGCAGGGCCAAGTGTTGGGCCTAAAGCAGTTTTGGGTTACCATAATAAGTTAGGCAACTTAAATGAATTAAAATGGATTTTAAATTGATACAATTTAAAAGAATTGCAATTTGCAACATTCACTAAAAACGGTAAACTCCATATAACACAAATTACATTTGGATGCTTTCCAACTCCCGTTTCATCTTAATGGTTAAGGGTTTGAGCCACATCATGTACATTTTTACAAGTATCTGTAGAGAGTTTTCTTTACAGTGTTGTGGTAATATACATGTTCGGTGTCAGATTTCAAATGCGGAAAGTTTTATACTCAATGTTGTGGGAGCATAAATTCAGGTCGTAGTATCGCATACATAGTGTTTGATTTCGGAAGGTCCTGACAAACCCCTAAATCGTTTGGTGTCAAATTTCACATGCGAGTAGTTTTCTCCCTAGTGTTGTCGGGAGTAGATATGTGAACCACCCTTGTAGTGTTTAATTTTGACAGGAGACCTCGATCCATTCGGTGTCAAATTTCCCAAAAAGGAAAAAGAAAACAATAGTCAGCTCAATTTGAAACATACAAATAACCATAGTTAGAATGGGCCTTACATTCCAGCCCAGCCCGGTGGCCTAGGCCCACAAACACTGACGTTTTCTACAGACTCGTTAAATAAAAATAATGAAAAGGAATGCAAGTCGCTGTAATTAATATTATAATTATAAAAAATGATAATAATTAACGTTGTTGTAATCCATACCCAAAAATACAATGAAATCAACCCCCACTGTTTTCCTTAATCCTCGGCATTTCTCTATTTAAAAAGATAGTTACATTTAAAGAAATAAAGTTAAAGAAGAAACGAGAGAGAGACGAAGAAAGCATACAGACACCGCTGTAAATTTCAAAACGTTCAAATTTACTTGCGAGTTGCGAGAGAGAACAAGTCACATTTACACAGTCCAAAGTCCAAACAACAGGAGGCGGAGGAGTCTTGGTGAGGAAGCACACACACAGACAGAGAGAGAAAGCGAAAGAAGGAAAAAAAAAAAAAAAACAATAAAACAAGTGAAGAAAAAGCTGAGAGAGAGAGAGAGAGAGAGATAGGTTCTTCAAGAGGTTCGAAGTCAAAGCTTAGTTCAGCAAGTTTATTTTTTCTGGTTGGAAGAGAAAAAACAAAAAAAAAATTAAAACAAAAAACTAGAACAAGGAAGCGATTACGGTTGAAGAAGAGATTTGCTTTGATCGGGGAGAAAAACGGATGATATATCCGATCGTGAGCGATCGGAGGAGATGCTCGTCTCTGACGGCTGTGGCGGTGGAGGGAGGAGGTGGTGGTGAGGAGGAGGTGGTGGGTGGAGGATGAAGAAAGGTAAGGGGAGGAACAATGGCTTGTTGCCGAATTCGTTGAGGATTATATCGTCTTGTTTGAAGACTGTTTCTACGAATGCTAGCACTGTTGCTTCTACTGTTCGCACTGCTGGTGCATCTGTCGCTGCTTCTATTTCTACTTCTTCCGAAGATCACAAAGATCAAGTAATTTATTTCTCTATTGTTCAGTTTCGATCAAGTTCACTGTCTTAATTTGAAGAAAAAAAATGAAAACAAAACGATTAAAACTGGACTTGATTGTACGGTTTCGATAACTCATTTCTCAGTTTGTGAAAACTGTATGTTTGAGCTTAGTTTTGCGTACTGGCGAGACTGTGAAATTGGAAGAACTTACAAATTATGTATGTGCATATTAGGAAAAAACAGAATTTAAACCTCATTAAATACCACTTGATTCTAGGTAATTTATTTGATCTAGGGGTGTTACTCTTTTCGCATTATGATAAACTGGAGTTGATTCTTGGCATTAGGCAATCCATATATCGAGTAGAATTTAGTAAAATCTTACTTTGATTGGCTTTAGCATGCATATATCAACTCACTATCTTTCACATTTTGTTTTCAATTATGATTTTCTTTTTCCTTAAAAAAATTATTTAGTTTTTCATGGTTTGGCTCTATTGGCCTTGATGTTAATTTACAAGTAAATGGAAATTAAAAGAGATGTGCTCGAATGAAGAAACCTTCACATTTCATATAAAACAGAAGGTTCAGTAATAAGGTTCACATATTACTACACTTCAATGGGGAACTTAATGAGATTGCGTTGTAGAGATGTTTCAAGGGGTTTATTTCCTATGAATTGGATGATATGCTGTTGACTGGATATGTCCAGACATTTTTTCATATTATCTTGTTGCTGAATTGGTATTGTTGTTATTTTCAGATATTGTGCCTAAATGTAGGAACATGGATTCTAGTCACACTAACTCATTATGCATATGGAAGTGATGAGTTTGTAAATTAAATTAAAGTGTTATTAATTATACGAGCTATATGCTTAAATTTGTGAGCAAGACTCTCTATGAGTACTTTTGTTGCATTATTTTCTATTTCATATTTTTATCTAGAATTATGTGCTGATCGCAATGTTCTTGACTTCTATTTTTGTGCAGATATTTCTTTTTTTTGGTTCCATTTACCTTTCAATTTGTAGATAATGTTCACTTGAAATTGACTTGATGTGTATTCTTTCCCTTGATGTGGACTTGGTAAATTCTCAATCAAATTTTTTGTTCTGTTAAGACTTCTATTATCTCGCAACCTGCAGGGTTAGATTGCTAATCCTTTTGTTATTCATCCGCTACCATTTATATTTTTGGACATCATGTTTAATATACTGGACTTTAACTTTTGTTGATGACAGGTAACATGGGCTGGTTTTGACCATCTGGAGCTTGTTCCATCTGTCTTCAAACATGTTCTCTTACTTGGTTATCAAAATGGCTTTCAAGTCCTTGATGTGGAGGATGCCTCTAACTTCAGTGAACTTGTTTCGAAGCGTGATGGTCCGGTATCATTCTTACAGATGCAGCCCTTCCCTGCGAAGTCTGATGGTCATGAAGGATTCAGAACATTACATCCCTTCCTACTGATTGTTTCCGGGGAAGGCAACAATAGTTCAAGCCTGGGTCAAAATCGTGGCCATCTGGGTGGGGTCAGAGATGGTAACTTGGAGTCTCAGACAGGAAACTGTGTCAATTCTCCTACAGCTGTTCGGTTCTATTCCTTTAAGTCTCACTGTTATGAGCATGTGCTAAGATTCCGCTCATCTGTGTGCATGGTTAGGTGCAGTCCGCGGATTGTAGCTGTGGGTCTTGCCACACAGGTTAGTGTTGACCTCAGTGTATCATATTTAGAATTTGGGATAAAACTTTTTTTTTTTTAATTTACCATCTACACAAAGACATTAACGCACGATATTTGAATGTGCATAGGCAGAGGTGGGAGGTAGAGATCATTAAAATTGATGTTGAATTTCCTTGATGTAGGTATATCTATTTATATTGCTCGTCCTATGGATTTTATTTGGAAGTCCAAGTTTCTATGTAGATCATTCTGTCAGCAAGAGGCCCTTTTCTAATAATTTTGCAGTTCTGTTGACTTGAATAATAACTAAACAAGTAGTTCTTATCTATGTTAGTTGTGGCACTATCTTGGTACATATCTACAGAAGGCCATGCCATTTATTGCAAGGCAATTATGTGCTTTTCATGAGAATAAGTTCACTGGTGGTGTTCTGAATTTCGTCACTGATATGGTTGCAGATATACTGTTTCGACGCTCTCACTCTCGAGAATAAATTCAGCGTTCTCACCTATCCTGTTCCCCAGTTAGCAGGACAAGGAGCCGTTGGGGTTAATGTTGGTTATGGTCCATTGGCTGTGGGTCCTAGGTGGTTAGCTTATGCTTCCAACAACCCAGTGTTGTCAAACTCAGGACGCTTGAGCCCACAAAACCTTACACCTCCAGTTGTTAGTCCATCAACGTCACCAGGTGGCAGTAGTTTGGTAGCTCGGTATGCAATGGAGTCTAGTAAACAGTTAGCTGCTGGCCTAATGAACCTAGGGGACATGGGATATAAAACTTTGTCAAAGTACTGTCAAGAGCTGCTTCCAGGATGGATCTAATTCTCCAGTATCACCAAACTCATCCTGGAAAGTTGGTAGACATACTGGAGCAGATATGGACAATGCAGGAATGGTTAGTTTTGCACTCAGTTTGAAATTTTATTACTCTCTTTTATTTTGATTATTGAAGTGGAACCGTTGAAAAGGAAAAAAAAAATAAAATAAAAAGAAATAAAGAAATCAGATACTTATGGGCTAAAAGATTTTGTACTGTACGTGAGTAAGATTTTATTGTATTGATTTATTGATTGTTGTCATTTAAACTGGTTATTGTAGGTTGCTGTCAAAGATTTTGTTTCCCGAGCTGTTATATCGCAATTCAAAGCTCATACCAGCCCATTATCTGCTTTATGTTTTGACCCTAGTGGGACACTTTTGGTTACTGCCTCTGTATATGGAAACAACATCAACATCTTCCGGATAATGCCATCTTGCATGCGAAGTGGATCAGGCAATCAAAGTTATAACTGGAGTTCTTCTCATGTGCATCTTTATAAGTTGCATCGTGGAATAACATCAGCTGTTAGTATACATCTAGTTTGAAAACATTTCACCTTTTTTTTTCTTTTTTACCTTTTGAGGATTGCATTCACTCATTTTTTGCATGTTTGTTTACTTGACAGATGATCCAGGACATTTGCTTTAGTCATTACAGCCAATGGATTGCTATTGTTTCATCTAAGGGCACTTGCCATGTTTTTGTTTTATCACCTTTTGGTGGAGATTCTGGGTTTCAGGCTTCTAATTCTCATGGTAAAGAGCCATTCCTATTTCCAGTTTTGTCTCAACCTTGGTGGTCTACCTCATCTGGCATCATTGATCAGCAATGTTTGCCACCCCCACCACCTGTTGCCCTCTCTGTGGTGAGCAGGATAAAATATAGTAGTTTTGGATGGCTTAACACAGTAAGCAATGCTGCTGCGCCTTCTACAGGGAAGGTTTTTGTGCCATCTGGTGCTGTTGCTGCTGTTTTCCATAATACTATATCTCACCGTCTTCAGCATGTTAACCCCAGAGCCAATTCCCTGGAGCATCTATTGGTTTATACTCCATCAGGTCATGTAGTTCAGCATGAGCTTCTGCCATCAATTGGTATGGAACTGAGTGACAGCAGTTCAAGAATTCGGACAGCTTCTTTGGCTCACATACAGGAGGATGACTTACGAGTGAGAGTTGAACCTGTACAATGGTGGGATGTATGTAGGCGATCAGATTGGCCGGAAAGAGAAGAATCTTATTCTGAGGCCACTTGTAACGGACAAGGTGCTGCTGAAACGGTTCAAAACAAATCAGATTGTGAGGATAATTATGGAATGGGTTTTCTGGACATTAATGACTGTGTGGGGGGAAAAGCGACTTTAAAGACTTACTCTGTCAAGCCCCATGATAGATTCCACTGGTACTTATCTAATGCAGAGGTGCAGGTCATCTCTGGGAGGTTACCAATTTGGCAAAAATCTAAGGTATTTATTGTGTTGAAGTTGCAATGCCTACTATTCTGTGCTATATGTTTGCTTTGATTTATTCCTTTCATTTTTTCTAGATTTCTTTCTTTATGATGGATTCTCCAAGAGTTAATAATTGTGCTGGTGGAGAGTTTGAGATTGAAGAGGTCCCCATTCATGAGGTTGAAATCAAACGGAAGGAATTGTTGCCAGTATTTGATCATTTTCATAGCATCAAATCAAGCTGGAATAACAGGTGATCAGCAGTTTGTTTATGTTTCCTGCTATGATTTTGTATATACTACTACTACTACTACTGTCATGAGATGTTGATATCTGTTTCTTGGAAGAGTATCTGGTTAAGACTTAAGATTGATTGGAGCTTGTAGACTATGGTTGCTGTAAAATTTTACTGGAAATTGGCCAATCTTGCCGGACTTGCAAAGTAACCCTTTCAATAAGCATTAAGCAATTATTAAGCTTCAATTTATTTGAGACTTTATTTGCTGGGGAGTTGAAGTATCATTTGTTGTTATTGTTGCACAAACGGTAAGGAAAGGATATTTGTTTTTGTGGTATTGTTGGAATTGGATAATTTTTTTTTATTTTGTTACAGTTTCTGAAACTATAGTAGAGTCCACTTTAGGAAGCATGGTTTTATTACAAAATTGAGGAAAAGAATATTTAATACTCTATCAAAAGGTTTTAGTAGATTCAGTATGAAACTATTTTTATTTGGGTCAACTTGGATTCTTCTTTATGTAACTATCTAATCCGCTGGCAAGGCATTGATTATTAAGATCTGGGTTTGGATCAATGCTTTGTTGAGTCAAATTCTTCTGATGTTACAGCTTCAGGATACTTCGATGTGAGATATAATTTACAGGTCTACGTCTCTGATGTTGTGCATGCAACATATGGCTACAATAGTTCGTTTAATGGCTTTTGGTTGTGCTAACTTTAAAATGACTTATTGCTGATATGAAACAGCTCGTTATATCTCTGACACATGAATAATAAACATATTATTATTCATAATCCTAATAACACTTTTCGATCTGGGGTGAATGCATGCACACTAATTTTCTTACATGCTTGCCTGCACATCTTTTCTCTGCTTTGCTTTTATAATTTTTCTAGTGTCTTTTTGGTATTTTGCTTTAGGGGTCTTGCTGGGGAGAAGTGTTCTCATCCTTTGTCTCCCGATCCTTATCAAACTGAAGAAAAGATCTCACAAGAGACTATCATTTGTCACTCAAAGCCAGCATCACTTAGCTCTACTGAAAGTTCTGAAGGGGGTAAGTCCATTAGATGTATAAATTTTCATCTGTTTACCTTTTAAATACAATATGCTCTAGAGTTGTATTTCGGAAGAAGAGAATTTAGAATGTGATATATTGATAATAGAACCCCTTGTATTTTTTTTCCTCATGCTGCAAAAGATTAGCATTAACTGGTGATATAATTCTTTGGGTAAATGCTGAAAATTTGTATTTGCATTTGTTGTTGAAAAAGCCTTTTTCAGGGAAATACTGTATATATACTAATTGGTTTGTGCAATCATTTTTTACTATGACAATTTGTTTGTGTGTATTTGTTGTGAGTTGTGACAATTTGAACCCACATGATTTTGGGCTATTTAAGTTAATGTGGTGATATTTTTTTTCTGGTTCATGATCATGGTGAAATTGTTTTAATATGGGACTGATTTAATGTTTAAAATTTCCATCAGGTTCTTCAAGGAGAATTGAGAATCTGCTTGATTTGGAACAAGTGAGTAATGAGAAGTCTTATGTACCCTCTGGCCACGCTCTGAATGAGATTTACCTTGGAAGACGAGAGAGTACTATTATCGAACCATCCTCACTGAATAAAAAATCCTTAGACTTTGTATCTTCTCCATCTAAAAAATCAGAAAATGTTATTTCTCATGTTAACAACAGCATTCCAAAGGGTTATCCCCTTTTAGAGTGTAACTCACCTTCTTCAGGAAGGAACACTTGTGGGGTTGAGGATATGCCGTTGAGTAATGGCCATTACGATTCACATATGAACATTCTCGTGGACGGGCCAGCCCTCCCTTCAGTAGAGAAGCCTGTAAATTTCAGGCTGTTTTTGCAAGAGGAGCATTGTAAAGTATCGGAGCACGATGAGTGTCGCAAGTCAACTGAAGTTGTAAATGATGATGTTGACAGTAGCAGTAGCCACTGTGAGAGGGCAAAACTTGAAGAGGATGAGGAAAATGATGAAATGTTTGGTGGTATATTTCCCTTTTCTGAAGAAGGTAAAATCCTGAAAATTAAGCTGCGGCAATCCCTCAATAACTATTCTCTCTTTGCCTCAGTTTTCTGTTAACCCTTAGCATGCGGTTCTGCTTTTGGCAGGTTGATCCGTGGAGACTGTTTAAGATTTGGCGTTTAAGGAGTAATCAATCACCTTACAAAATGTTGTAGAAAACCTGGTTACAGGTCATTGTAAGCAGTGCTGATATGTACTCTGTGGACGATCAAATTGCAGTGCATTGTGTGAATAAGAGTGGGTGTCGTGTGGGTTGGCAATTGAAACCAGCAGAGTATGTGACATCCATCTCTATCTCTCTCTTGTACATTTTGTAGATGGAAAATTATAAATTCATGGATGGTACTAGTTTTGGGACAAGTTGGTAGAAGTCGGATTTGGGTTTGCATTCCCTGGTCTTGAACCTTCTATCTCAAGCTTGTCTGTATAGTGTTGAATTATGTGTGAACTAATTCTCTACAAGCTGTATAACAATATTCCTTTTCTCATAAGATGAGGGTGTCAAAGAAATGGATAAGGAAAAAAAAAAAAGAAAAAAAGATGAATTGATATTTTGTTTATTCGATGCTTTTCTCTGGTTGCTGTTGCTTGATATGCTTATTTCGTGTTTTCTCATTCTTTTTGGTTGATCATGATTTGAGTGAGATCAATCGAGGTCTATTCTTTACCAATTATTATTATTTTTTAAATCTGACACCAAACGAGGGTCAGGGGTTTATTGGGATCAAGATGACCTAAACATCTGCTTTCATAATCTTGAGATTTCTACTCCCACCTAACTGAGAGAGGGTTTTCCCATACTGTATGATTTTATAGGCTAAAGTGATAATACTAGGGGTATGCAGCGGATAGGATATAATAGATTTGTCATGATCTAAGATCCAATCCGATATTATAATCCAATCCAATTTTAGAGCGGAATCTGATTCAATCATGCCCTTAAATCTCATACAATCTCAATAGCTTGTAAATCATAAGATTATGTGGTGAGTGATGTGATGTTGACACCTCATGTGCCAATAGCATTTGAGAAAGAATTTGAAAAAAAATTTGAGATGTATAGCATTACTCCTTAAATAATATATCAGAGTTTGAACCTGGTGATGGAGCTCTGTTTTGAAGACTCCAACAAACCAAGTCAAATGACACAGGCCTATTCTTTACAAATTAATTGATGCTCACTTTTATGCATATTAGCATGTACAAGTTGCTTTGTGAAGAGCTGATCCCTTAAAGGAGGGCCTTGTTTGTTTTATTTCTTGTGTATGATTCAAAGGATACGGTGAGTGTGTGAGACTGAGATTGGGAGTAATCCTCCGGTTTCTTATATTAGTAAACAATTGACGAGATGCTAATCAATCCATAAAGCAAGTAGTGGGGGGTGTTTGTGGTGTTAAATAAAATAAAAGAGCTTTAATTATAAAGAAGAAGTTAAATGTGGTTTCTATGGTGGACAATGGACAGGATTCCAATCATATCAATCATCAAACTTATAACCGTTTTGATTGGTTGGTTGGTTGGTTCCACCATTACAAATAACATCTGGCATTTATGTGGTTGCTATAATTTCCCCTGGATCATTGTCCTTTTTGTTTCTTTCTTACATTTTTTTCTCTATAAAGTATGTACCAACTACCAAGAGTCCAAGACCACTTTTTATACTTAAAATTATCTTTTAGTCATATGGATTTTTATTGATTTGATTTGGTACCTATCACTTATTCACTCACTAGTCACTAGTCACTAGTCACTAGTCACTAGTTAACTTTCTTTTCTTTTTTAAAAAGAGCATCGTCATGCTACTACTTTATGGATTGAGATCAATATATACTATAATTTTATATTAAATAAATATTCTAACATTATTTTTCACTCTAATTCCATTACATTACTTTTATCTCTTAAGATTTTAATATTTCTTTACGTAATTGGATAATATTATCAATTAATTTCACTACACCTTCCTTGTTGAATGTAAAAGTAGAGCATGTGCGACAAGACTATGTGTTTTTTCCTTATATTTAGAGAGTCTTGTACTTTTTACAAATAAAGAACCATATAAGAGCAATTTCAATGTATTATACCAAATATTACATTAATTTGATGTAAAAAGAGCATATTTCTTACACTAAGGGCCGTTTGTTTTTTTGTTTAAAAACTGAACAGTCCTTAATTTTTCTGAAGACTGAATAGGGACTGAAATCTGAACTTGAATGACATGTTTGTTTTTTTTTTTCTCACATTTGAATGTATTGTCAACATGTTTGTTTTTTAAAAGTAAAATTGTCTACAACTAAGTAATTTTACATTTATACTCACGTTAAACAATTATACATATAATATGGAATAAAAGCAATCTAAAAATAATAATTATATATGAACACATATGATCATGATCTTCTTCTTCGATTACAAATAAACTTCATTTTTACCAAGAAAAGAAAGGTTTTTTTCAAAAAATAAAAATGGCAGAAAGAAAACTCACTAAAAATACTCTAAAAAAATAATATATAAATACATCACCCTAATATCATAATAAAGTATTGATATTAAACATCAATATGAGAAGTGATTAGGGTTTTTTATTTTTATTTTTAAAGCTATTTAAAATAAACAATATATTAAAATAAAGATTTTTGTACCATATATAATTATGATGAAATTTGAAATATTTTATATATAGGAGATAGTATCAAAAGAAAAGATTTTATATTGCATTTAATGCAATTCAGTGATTTGCAATTAAGTGAAAAGTCATGATTTTTTACTTTTTATTTTAAGTTGTTTTTTGGTATTTTTAAGTTGTTTGACCACTTATAAAAACAAATAAAACAATTTAATAACTATGATTCAGACCCATTCAATTTTAAGTGGAAAAAACAAACGACCACTAAATTTTTTTTCCACTCCAATGTATCCACACCAAATTTTACACCACAAAAGCATCTTTAAAGAATATTCTCCCAATACATATTTAAACAATACTAATCTTAAATAATTACTCATATAATGTCAAAAAAATAAAATAATTACTATATCGAATATTATTGAACTTATTCATCCAACTAATTTTTATTTGTTAACTTATACAATAATTATTATTATTATTTTGACATAACAATATTAATCTTAAATAATTACTCATATAATATCAAAAAAATAAAATAATTACTATACCGAATATTATTGTACGTGTTTAATCTGGTAATTATCAACGAATCTCTTATCAAAATATTATTATTCCAAAAAAACTGGCTTGTAATATTTATGCTTGTAATGTTGGGGACATCTTGTCCTCTTTTCATTTAGTGAATTATCTTTCCTCTAATAAAGTATGTTTGTTAATAAAAGGATTATGGTCATGTATTTTGTTCTGGACAATTTTTTGGCATCCGACTAGAACCATAACATAACCAAAAATAATAATAATAATGAATAAAAGAAAAATAAACCGACAAACTCATAAGATCTCAATATTGATATCATTTTAAAGATCTCAACAAGATCTTTCCAATGGTATATTTTTTAGAAATACATATTAATATAATTAAGTATGTGACGGTTAAATTAGTAAGTTAAAAAAATATTTAAACTGATGTTACTTTTACCCAGAAAAAAAGGGGACTATAACTACACCAATCCTATTTGGTGTATTTGGTGTGTTGGTTGGATAGGAATTTTACACCAATGTTGGTGTTTTTGGTGTGTTGGTTGTAAGAAGTCAACAATCCAACAAACCTCTTTAAAATTGATTTCTTATTATTTTGTATTTATTTTTAATTAAAAAAGAAATATTATTATTTCCAAAAATAACATTTAAAGAAATTTAAAATTAAAAAATTTTGGGTTAAACTGACAAAAGATGAGACGTTGAGAATTGGGTAAAAAATTTAAATTTGAAAAGTATTATTTGGGTTTAAATAAAAAAGAATTTGAGTTAAACAAAAAAGAAAGAATTGTTGAATATTTGAATTTGGACCATTGAATAGGAACGATGTTGACTCATCTTCGCCACTCATTTCAAATGAGTGAAAAAAATATACGGAGGAAGCCTTCTCTCTTTAGATTTGGGAAATGGGAAGGCTTTGGCTGAAAAATAATTTAGGGAGTGAGATAGGAAGGTAGTTGGAGCAAATTCATCCTCCCTATTAATAATCAAAGACATGTTGTTTTCCAACCTATTAGAGATGATCTTCTTGATAAGAATCCAAATAGTATAATATTTAAACTTTTAATAGTCTAAAATCACATCCACTTTAGCAAAGGTTGTGCGTTTCCTTCTCACTTATTTTGGGTAAATTTTTAATATGATGGTATTGGATTATTTTTATATAAAAAAAATCAATTATATTCTTATTATAAATAAAATAAAAAGTATCAATCATTTTTTGAATAAAAAATGAATGTCCTTTGGGTTAGTCCAAATTACAGAGGAATCTAAGGATCAAGATCAACCGCCTGTAGGTGGTCGTTCTACCACACCGCCCATGGCTATATTATATAAATAAAAGGGAATATTTCACAAATACCCTTGATATTTGACCTAATGGCATTAATATAACTTTTACTCATAATTGTACGTACATCTCCTAATTTGACTCTCCTATCTATTTTAAAAAAAGTCAATGTCTTAAGTGTATATTTTATTATTTTTATCTATTTTAAGTGACTGGGGAAATCCATTATTTTTTTAATAAATAATTTATCATATTAATACATAAAAAGATGTTTTTACCCTTTGCCCATTAATTGTTTTTTGAAATATTATAATAATTCAGGATTTAAGAAGTAAGACATATTCAAACCTACAATCCCATAGTATAGATGTGTGGGACAAACCACTGTGCCAACCTCATATTATCTTCATCCGTTAAAATTTAACAATGCACTAGCAACTAGTGTTATCAAACCCGGCCCGGCCGACGGCACAACCCGGAAAACTAATGATCTGGTCCTTTAACTGGGTGGGTTTGATAATTAGACCGTTTATGTAATCAACTCGTCCAAACCTGGTCAACCCGAATGGGTTGATTGATAAACCAACCTGGCGGGTCTAACAAACCCAACTGGGTTAAAACTTAAAAAATATATTTTATTTTATACATTTAATCCTAGCCATTCAATTTAGATAAGCGACTGTAACATTGCTTCTTCTTCGTTCTTCTTCCTCATCTGATAACACTACTTCCTCATAAGAATGGTTGAAAAGTTGAAGTTGAAATTTTAAAAACTACCTTTTACTGTTCTGCATCTTATATCTAATCTCTAAAGGTATTTGTTTTCCTATTTTCTTCTTTCATATCTTGCTTTTGTTATGTGCTTCAAACTTAAAAAAAAATGTTCTAATTTATTTGGCTTTTCTTCAAGCATATGGAGTGCATTAACCGGTTTTCACTTTGTACAATTGTTTTCTAATTTCTATTTATTATTGTTTTTAATTTCAATGTCTTCCTCCTAACCCCTAACTGTTCAGTAGCTACTTGGTCAAAACCATCAGAATCTGCCCTAATTCTTCCTCTACACAAGGTAGAGTTAGAGGCAAAAATGACCCAGCATGGTCAAACTGTGCAGAGGGTTCTAATTCTTCAAAAATGAGAAGAATTTGATATGTTTGCATTGTAACAAAGTTATCAAAGGTGGTGGTATCAATAAAGTTAAACAACATTTGGTAGGGATTAAAGGTGAAGTATGAGCATGTCCTAAATGTCCCGAGGATGTTAGATATCAAATGAAAATGCATTTTGCAGGAACAAAAAATACTGAGAAATAGAGAAGAATTGTAAATAATCAAGATGAATTTTATAGCCAAGATTTAGGGATTATGAGGAACAACAATACATGGGAGGAGATGATGACCAATAAGTAAAAATGTCTGATTATAGGAGAAAAAGAAAAATAATTGGCTCTTACTTTATGCCTAGAACTACTCCAGATTCTCAACCTACTATTAAAAGTGTGCTACAAACTAAAGAGACGAAAGAAAAATGTGATCTTGCAACTTCAAAATAGATGATTGATGTTGCAATTCCATTTAATGCTGCCAATTCAATGTTTTATCAACCAATGCTTGATGCAGTTGCTGCTTATGGTGGTGGCTATAAAGGCTCTGGGTTCTGGGTTCCATGATCTTCATGGATATTTGTTGAATCAAAATGTTGCAGAAGTTAAAAATGTTGTCAATAGCTTTCGCACTTCATGAAAAGAATATGGTTGTACAATCATGGCTGATGGATAGACATATCAATGTAAGAGAACCCTTATAAAAATTTGGTTTATTGTCCTAGAGTTACTGTATTTTTAAATTCGGTTGATGCTTCCAATGCGTCGAAAACAGCAGAGATGTTATACAAATTATTTCGAGAGGTGGTCTTATTTGTTGGTACATAAAATGTGGTTCACATGGTAACCGATAATGCTACAAATTATGTTACTACATGGAGGTTATTAGAGCAAAAGTTTCGTACACTATATCGGTCACCATATGCAGCTCATTGTTTGAATTTGATGTTGCAAGATATTGGAAAGTTAGATGAAGTTGTTGAAATTATGTTACATGCTTCAAAGATCACAAAACATATATATAAGCATTGCTTCCCATTGTATCTAATGAGAAAGCACACCGGCGGAAGAGAAATACTTCGCCCTGCCCCTACATAATTTGCAACTAATTTTATTACGTAACGAAGTAGTGTGCCCAAAAGGATGCTTTACAAGCCATTGTGACATCAATGTAGTGGATTTTATAGGCATATGCTATGGAAAACAAGGCAAAAAAATTGTTAATAATGTGTTGAATTCTTTATTTTGGAAGGAATGCATTGTCATTGTTCAACTCACTAAACCAATTGTTAGAGTGTTAAGGATTATTAATAGTGATGATTGGCCATCAATGGGTTATTTGTATAAGGCTATGGTTAAAGCTAGTGAGGAGTTGATAAAAAGATTTCAAAGAATGAAGAAAATGGTAAATAGTTACTTGAAAATTATTGATTGTCGTTGGGATAGGAAACTTCATAAAAATCTACATGTTGCTGGTTATTGGCTAAACCCTATTAGGCAACATGATATTGTTGAAATGGAAAAGCAAAATTAAACCATTTCCGTGCGCTTAGATGTCTTTGAGAGATATGCTTATGAAAATTCCAACTTGAGAAGTAGTATAACTAATGAGATGAAATATTCAGAAATGCGGAATTGGACTTTGGGCAGATATCCGTTATAAGTGACCTCCATGCAATGTTTCCAGGTATGAAAATTTATTTTCAACTAATTAAATTCCATACTTGATTAAACTATCAATTTATAATTCAAATGTAATTTGTTTGATATAGATGAATGGTGGTCATTCTATGGAAGTTCTACCCCAAATTTACAGAAATTAGCAATTCGTGTCCTAAGTCAAACATGTAGTGATTCAGGTTGTGAGCGGAATTATAGTGTGTTTGAGCACATTCACACCAAAAAAAAGAAACCAATTAGAGCATCGTAGGCTTAATGACCTTGTTTATGTTAGTTTTTTTTTTTGAAATATTACAATATTACATCAATTCGGGGTTTTTAAAGAAGATGAGATAACTCGAACCCGCAACCCCGTGGTGCAGGTCTGAGGGGTTTACCATCGAACCAGCCTCATCTCGTCGCCTTGTTTATGTTTGTTATAATTTAAGATTACATCAAAGGTATAAAGTAAGAACTACTATTATATTATTGTTATCTAAATAATTTGTAGATCAATTGACATATAATGATGCAAATTTAGGGATGGCAATGAGTCGGGTTTGGGTTGGGTCCTACTAGACTCAGGCCAAGATCCACAAAATATTTTGGGATCCATACCCAAAGCCGAATATATTTACGGGTTCGGGTTAGGGTCTAGACCCGCGGGTCTTAAAAAGACCTGGACCCGCCCAGCGAACCTGGCAATTAAATTTTTGTTTTTATTAGTTAATTCAACATGTCATATTCAACCCAATGCATGCTATAATACCAAACAAAACACATGCTAGGAAATCTTGCATCTTTGACTTATACGGATTTCATTTGAGTAAGGTCTTAAATTGAAATTCGGTTCGAACTTGGAATTGGCATTTTTTTTAATCGGGTTGGTATTCATAGGCGTGGATTTGAATTAATGAGATCTGGGTAGGGATGGGCGTGGTGGCCCATTAAGGCGGGGGAGGGTCTCCCCACCCCCATCCTCATTTCTGAAACCTCACCTTATCTCCGCCCCCTAACCCCATTTTGGGGAAGTAGGGATGGAGTGTTTGTGGGGAGGTTCCCCTGCCCCCACCCTATCCCCCATTTCCCTCATTTCCAATTCTAATATTTTTCAATCCGAAATCCAAAATTTATAACTTTGGATTCGAAATTCGATCATTCTAATCCTACGAATCACCATGTTTCTATATTCAATCCATATAATTGTCCAAAATTAATAGAAATAACTATAATAATTTAGTATTACACATAAAAGTCTAAACAAATTCACAAAAAAACTAAGTACATTCAACTGTCAGGTAGTCAATTATTAGTGGAACCAAAAATAATAAAGTTACTTTTAAAAAATTTAATATTAAAAAAATAATATATATATATATATATATATTATACATATGGGAAAATAGCCACCGCCATTTAAAGAAATAAGGAAATGGGGGTGGGGGTAGGCCCTACCCCCACCCCCATTTAAGTTTTAGGGGTAAATTTTGCCCCCAACCACCAAATCCCATTTTAGGGTAAAATTTGCCACCAAATGGGGGTGGGGGCAAATGGGGATGGGGCCCCGTGGGGGAAATGCCCACCCCTAGATATAGGTTCAATTTTGATAATCTAATGATTTTGAATGCTTAATTTTCGTTTATTTGTTGATGGGTTTTTTGTTTCTTCTGTAATTGTTTATTTTAGTTTTATGCAATTCCTGCTTAAATAGGAGAATAAATTTTGTTGTACTCATCTGAACAAATTTGAAAATCAAATCAAGAGAGGATGGAGAAAGAGAAAGAGAAAGAGATAAAGATGGGTTACAACTTACACAGTTATTCATTGAGAATAAAGCAAGAGAGGAAGGATGGATCTTAAGACAGAACTGAAAACTGAGAATTGAGAGTCATTTGTTCTTGAAGAGAAGTGAGACTAAGAACGATTGAAGAGAAGAAGGGAAGTACTGAATTAGGCTGTGTGTTTTTAACCTATTCGGGTCTACGGGTCGAGTCTGGTTTTTTTACAGCACCTGAACCCGGACCCGATCCGGTTTGCTTAGTCTGTGCCTAGACTCAACCCGCGACATGAATATTGAGACACAGACTCGACCCATACGGTTCGGGTTCTGGTTCGGTTCTGCACTCACAAGTTCGGGTGAAATTGTCATCCCTAGATGCAATGTTATAACGATGTAATGTAGAAATTACATGAAGTGTAGAAATTATGATCCAATCAGCTTTGAAGATTTTGCAAATGACACTTAGGTCTTAGAATCTGAACCACCAACTTTATCCATCGAAGAATTGGAAAGTTTTCGCTAATAATTGGAAGTATACAATATTTCTGCTAACTTTTTTTTTTGAAGTATTACATTATTTTACAAATTCAGGGTTTTTTTTAGGGGGAAAACTCGAACATACAACCTCATGGTGCAGGTGTGAGGGGTTTACCACCAGACCAACCTCATCTCGTCAACATTTCTACTAACTTAAATGGTAATGACAATATTTTCAAATTTTTACAATAAATATTTTTCCTAAACTATGATTAGTTTTATTAAGTTATAGTTTATTTGGATGTTATGTAGATGAAATTTTGAATTTACCTTTGGATGATAATGATGATGGTGGAGATAATGCAAATGTTGCTGAACAATTGAATAATGACAACAGTGATATAAATCATGAGTTTGGTGAAGATTGGTCAACTTGGAATCGAAACACCACACAATGGGATATGGATCATGCATAAAGATTGTTTAGCTATGCATCATGAGTCAAATTGTCACAACTAATTTGTATTTGATATTCCTATTTGTGTTTGTATTAATGTTTTTGGTGTTTTGGTTTGAACTTTGAAGTTGTAATTTAATTATCAATATTTTTTAAAAATATATATATATATATAATTTTTTTTAAATTTTTTAAATAATATTGCTGGTTGAACCAATAACCCATGACCCGGTCCCTTAACCGGGTTGGTGTCCGGGTCGGGTTTGATAACATTGACAGACTACTAACGGCAGAGGATGTTTATATAATTATGGGAAAAGGCTTCTTATACATGACATTAGGTCTAATATAAAGGATGTTTGTGCAATATACCCTAAATAAAAATATGGATTTTGGAGGATGGTTCTAGAACAATAACAGTAAAGTCTCTTGTAAATGTCTCTATTTAAAAAAAAAAAAAAAAAAGTTGTAAATGTCTCCTATATGAATTTGGTTGGTCAACTCACCGAGGTTCTTTTCTCGGGACAACATTTAACGTTTTCCGAAAATTCTCCTACAACAGCGTTTTGCGAGCTCATATAATGATTCTCTTCTCAGTCTAGTCCAAAAAACAAATCAAAATAGACCCGGTCGTGAATTGTTTACTGCTTTAAGATCTGCCGTTTTTAGTCGTCTGAGGAACTGAGAGAGAGAGAGAGAGAGCAGCCATGGATGTCGTGGGTCAGTTGCAGAGACAGTTCATTGATTACACTGCATCTCTTTATCGAGAGGTCAGTGTTTTTGTTTTTTTTGTCTGGTGAATTTTTACTTCAAATTCAAATCTTCTTGATGGGTTTGTTCATTTGGAGTTTCAGTTCTTTCTGTTGAAATTATTGTGAATAATCGTTTTCCATGATGGGTATTTTGTTGTTTGTGGTTAGGGATATGTGGATGATCAGTTTACCCAGTTGCAGAAACTTCAAGATGAGAGCAGTCCTGATTTTGTCGTAGAGGTTATCACTCTCTTCTTTGATGACTGTGAGAAGCTTATCAACAACATGGCCAAAGCTATGTGAGTAGAGTCTCTCTCTCTCTCTCTCTCCCTTGTTCTAGCTTATCAATTTCTTGTTTGTGTAGTTATTGAGTAGTTAAATTTGTTGGAGGAATATCTAACTGAGTTTTTTTTTTTTTTTTGGTGGTTAGGGAACAACAGGTGGTAGATTTTAAACAGGTCGATTCCCATGTTCATCAATTGAAGGGTAGCAGTTCCAGGTATTTGCAGATTTGATATTTTTAGTGTTTCTCGTAGTTGACTGAATTGCTTTATTTGATATGTGCTTCTGACTTCTGAGATCACTTATATAGCATTTATGATTGCTTCACTGATGTTACTAATTTGATGCTAAAAAAAGTATAAATCTTTTTCTAATTGTGGTCTAAAACTATGATTACTATCATGTAAGGATATTTATTTTTTGTTTTTGTTTCTTAAAGAGTTGTATTAAGGCATTGTCTTCTTTTTTGGTCAACAGTGTAGGTGCAATGAGAGTTAAAAATACATGTGTTGCCTTCAGAACTGTTTGCGAGGCCCAAAACCTTGAAGGGTGAGTTTACAGAACACTTATATTTTGTGATATGTAATTTTCTGTTATGCCATGAAATTCATGTTTTTTTATCCAATTTACCCAAGAAAGTTTTTGTCGAAAAAAAATTGTGATATTTATACTGTACTTGTGCGTGTGCTGCCATCTTTTATTTTCAAATTTTAACAGATGAGGCTGTGGCTCTTTTACTTTCAGTTTTGACCTTAATTGTTTATCTTCTATGAGTAAGGAACTTTCCGGTCTCAGCTGGTTTATACTGTATTGAAGGACGATTTTTTTTTTTTTTTTGCTTTTATCGACTATAGTCATTTTATGAAATTGTGACAAGTATTGTTCTTGTCTAGACCTTGGAATTGCTAGTGTTTGATGGAAGTCGATAATTTAAACATTTTTGGAAATTTTGGATACCATATTAATTAAAAACAACTTTTATGTGATTTCATGAGTTGACATGTTCCAACAGTAAGTTGTTTGCTTTGCCTCAGTTAATTTTAAAAGTGGAATTAAATAGCTAAATATTCTAAAAGTTTGATTAAAGTTAAAAAAATACCGGGTGTGTTACGATAGTCATTCTATCATTCTATGACAGATTCATTCCCATGTGATGCAAAGAAAAGATGGTCTCATACTCTCATGCTTATGTCATGATGGATATGAAATTGTACTAATTTTGTGCTTTTATCTGTACCTTAAAGTGATGGAGTGGCGAACATAATGGTTTAACCTGAGTCTGATCAACTCAAGAATGTTTGGTGCAGGTGTTTGAGATGCCTCCAACAAGTGAATCATGACTATTCTCTGTTGAAGAACAAGCTTCAAACTCTATTTAGGGTAAGTGTAAAGAAAATTTAACAGCTTTCTGTTCATGTGGTATTTCGAATCATCCAAGGAAGAACCTTCATATGTATACTGCTTGTACTAAACCGGAAAAAAAAAATTATATGCTCAACATCACACTGAAAACAAAAGGTTGCCCTTATGAAACTTAATTTTCTCTATTTGCCGCTTCCTTTTCAAATGAAACCCACCTTTTTGTCATTGAAATGTTTCAGCCCCTATCAACTCACCCCCATTTAACTCATGACTGTTGTAACAAAGAAGAGAGGAAGTTCATTTCAATTTGTTTTACCACTGGATGTTCAGAAATAGTCATGAACTGTTATGTTCATCATATCCATCGTTTTAGTTTACTTTATGTCTCAATTTGGGTTTTAACCGCTTTTTCCTGTTCTAACTGTAGCTGGAGCAACAGATTCTTGCTGCTGGTGGATCAATTCCTATGGTGGAATAACTTAAATTGCTGTCATCTCCTATTGGTAAAACACAGAGAGTGAACTGATATTGTGACAGTTACTTTTTATGAGCTTTTGTAGTTCTGAATTCCAGCTTGATGAAGGATTTTATTCGATATATGTCTAAAGCCTGAATGAGAGAGGATGCTAGTGTGAATAAACATTTCTATTCTTATACTAAAAGCATATATTTTTCTTTGCCATTCGGTCTATAGTTTCAGATCAATCTGACCTGAAGGCTGATGCTAAGTTTTCCAATTGTCTATTGGCCACATCTTTCTTTAACCTAATTCAATAATGTGGTGCCTGTTACTTGCATACGGATGATGTTTTGTGTTTAAATGATATTGGTGAACTTGAATTTTATGTAAGCCACCAGCTGAATGAATGTTTGTAGTCTTGCTAGTAGTGTACCTGTTCTATTCAATATATGGATGTGGGATCAGGAGCTTTGTCGAGTATGTCCAATTTTATGATAATCAGTCCAGGGAGATTGTCATTGTCAATCTGCATTCTCTAGCAGAGTTGTTTTATTGGTTGATTTCCCTCAGTTGGATTTATGTTGAGAATGCTTGGTTGAATGAGACATTTACCGCTTAGTAAAATCATTATTTCTCGATCTATATTCTTCCTCTGTCGGGGTTTTGTCCAGGTTATATCAATGTTAGGTTATGTAGGAAATCTAGTTGTGTTTACTGTTTGGAAATAGAGCCGCGGTCACTTGACAGAATTGAATTGCGATGCAGCGGTCAAGGATGACTATGACCTTGGCCATCACTGGAATTTTATTAAGGTATGGTGAACAAAACGTGTATGATCCTTTGTGAAAGCTGTAGTCCTGAGGTTGTTAATGGCTTCAAGTAGTTACAGTGGTGATCTAAACTAAATTCATTTTCTGATCACAAGAAGTTTCCAGTAAATGAACCTCGTAGACCCAATAGTAGAATGGGAAAAAACTGTTCTCAGAAACAGTTTATTTAGAGCTTTAGTATTATGGATCTCTCCATTGTTTTTGAGTCAAATACAGACTGACCTGGGGTTTGCAAATTTATTGATCATCTCCTTTGAATTTTTTAAGCTTGTCAGAAACTTATAAATCTTTTCAAGAACTTGTATTAGAACTTGTCAAATTTTGTTCAACACTTGAACCTGTAGGAAATCAATTGGGTTTGTTTGCATTTAACTAAAAACTCCAGAGAATTGAGATATTTTCACTTTGGAAAACTGATGGGATGTCTTATGTGTAGTGTGTAGCCTGCTTGTTGGTTTTGGGCACAGCCTATACATGTGGAAATTGGGTGGCACAATTACTGCACATTCAGTTTATAGTAAAGGAAGCAGCCATGCCAAATTCGATTTGATAAGAACTGATGATATGGGTAGACGAGGCAATCAAAGCATCACCTAATCATTTTCTCTACAACCCTTTTGATCTCAGTTTCCTACCTATTCATTTTGTGTAGAAGACAAAGTCGTTTTAGATCCTATTAGACTAAACACCAGTTAGTAGTAGTGTGGTACATGGACAATCAAACCAACATTGACTTCATTGGTGGGCAAGAAATCAGTATAGCTGTGTAGAGAAGCTATCACATTTATTCCATATCATGTAATTATATGTAGATGAGATGAGAATGACTTCTGAATTTGGATTTCCTTTTACAAGATTTAATGCTCTTCGTCGGAATCCATTCTTCAAAACACTTAACAGTTGTACCAAAATGCCTAGTGTTTGACTTAAATACATTGTAAATATTCACTTAAAAGTTATATTTATATACAACCTAAAAAATTAACCTAAAATTCAAATCAAATGATGTGTCAAGTGAGTTGTCCTCGCTACATAAATTATGGGATGATATAGTGAATGACATGATAAGGACAAATAACTTGCCATATCTTTGGATTGGTTTTTGGGGTAATTTTTTGGATTGTGTTAGCATTAGTGATTTTTTAAATGTTCATTGATTAAAATAGAAAATCATTTCAAGGAATAGGAAGAAATCCATCTTTGTTTAAGCACAGTAATCTAAAAAAGCATGATCTCTAAAGCATATTAAGCATATCCACTATTAGTAAAGTGGTTGGACACTTGTCGTTCACTTTAGTGACGGGGTTCGAATCTCATGCATATCCAGCTTGAATTTGCATGCATTTTTTACAACACTTGGCATATTAGGACAGTGTTAGAATTGAATTGAAGAAAGGGAAGGATTGAAGGACATGGACAAAAACAAGAGTTTGTTAGGAAAATGAAAATGTGTAGCTGGATGATAAAGAAAGCACAAGAAGGATATTATAAATAGGGAGGGGTCACTGGGACAGTCCAATCCAAAAAGGCCCCAATTATATAGTTAAAAGCCATGTATGCAATATGGATATGATGGAGAGATGGTATTGTGGTTGTTGAGTTTGGTGCACTAACCAACACACATCTCAATAATACTAGACATTGTTTTGTTGGGACCGTTTTGATATTTTTGAGTTAGATGAGTGGGGGAGGACTGAGGAGGGTTCATTGCTCTTCTCCTCTATCTATCTACTATGCTTGCCAGTTACTACAATTCACAAAACTTTTGCATGTTGTAATTGATTTATAACGTAATAGGCTACCTTGTACAAAAAAACAAAAACAAAGACATTTTCACTATTGAATCGTGATAAATTGTAATATCTCAAAACTCATGACAATAGTTGTTGGAATTGTCTCTTTTGGACCTCCCCCTATTTGGGTTGGTCTGATTTATGCTTTTAACGGTAGAACTATAATTTACCACTGTGGATCCTCACACCATGTGTTTACGAAAATAACTAGTGTAGTTATACTTGTATCAATTCTTAACAGAGAAATGTAATGTCGAAGAAACTTGTTGCAATGTGTTTGACTAGTTTTCACTCTCTAATATATTTTCTTAAGAGAAAGAGAGTAATTAACACCTTTTTGGACTGACTTTGTATCCTTAATAGCACAAAAGTATGAATTTGATCAAACTGCTCATGACTTGGACATTAAGACCCCTTTTTTCTTCCTTCTTTCTCTCGTCAGTCACCCCTTAAAGAAAAATAATACTTTCACTTGAGACTTTCAACGTTTCTCTTGAAAATTTTTAGTTTGTAAATTTCTGAAATTAAAAGCTTCTGTTTAAACGGGTGAAGAATAAGGGTTTAATTGTTTGGAATAGATAAAAGCAAAAAAAAAATGACATATGTTATAACTCAATTGGCCAACATCATTGGGTCAGTATTTTAGGTGCTGATAAGTTATCACTCAAGCATTATCCTTATATTATCATAACTAAAATTATTAAGTTGGTACTAGTTACACAGAACAAGCAACTATTTAATCAGACGTTTTACATGTCTTTTTTTATTATGTTGGAAAAACTCGTTAAATATAGTTATTTTCTCCACCGTGTGTACTGATATAAATATCATTAGTGTATTGTATGTGGGTCATAGATTATAGATAAACACTAACAATTACATACAGACTATGTCAAAACAATTGAATCTAATGATTCACATGCAACGCACTAATAAATATTTATGAGAACAAAATTTATATATATATATATATATATATGTAAAATCCAATATTATAGGCCTACATAGATGTTATGAGTTAAATGAATATCCGACCCATTTTGTAAAAATTACTATCGAGTCCGTATTTCGGTCGGTCTGGCATGAATTTATTACATAAAAGCGTGTAGCATTCTTCCTTTGCCTTGAAGTTCAAGAAAGGATTACAACTGTAAGGGACAAAAATGTTATGAAAAATATCAACGTGTTTGACTCACTTTTTCATTTTGCTATATCTAATTGCACTACTAATACTTTTGCTGATTTGTCTTAGTAAAAAAAAAAAACATTAAAACCCAAACCAGGGACAACAAGTCACATCTGGCAAGCCACATCATCAAGATTAAGGATAAAGCCTGGTAACTGGTTCTTACATGAAGTGCTTACTTGGCAAAAATAAAGCTGTCAGTGAAAATGATAGCATGTCACCACTCACACTCTCACACCTCTGTTATAACCAAAAAGTCTTAAAAACTTACTGGTGGGTGGGTGGGTCTAAAGCTAACGGGTCACGTGATCCCCGCCCGGAACACCGCATCCTACACCCGATGACCTGTCACCCGAACCTCAGGTTCGTAGTTCCACGTAGGGTCGGACAACCGTTTGTTTGGCTCTGGAACCAATTCCCAATAAAGAAAAACAAATAAGAATTTAATAAAAATATTATTGATTAAACAGACCTTGGGTTGTGTCATGTGTGAGAAAATGTTGCAGTAGTAGCCAGTACAACAACACGACACACAAACAAAAGAAGAAAACAGAGTCTCCATTTGTTTTCCATTTTCAACTTCTCTCAG
The DNA here is from genome assembly GCA_033220585.1 of Dipteronia sinensis. Lineage (NCBI taxonomy): Eukaryota > Viridiplantae > Streptophyta > Magnoliopsida > Sapindales > Sapindaceae > Dipteronia > Dipteronia sinensis. The sequence goes on from CM065643.1 coordinate 39,817,883, forward strand.
AAGAAGCCTGAGAGTCGTCTAGAAGAAGATTGAAGAAGACCTCTTTGTTATTGCTTCTCTTCCAAGCCAGCCCTTTTTTTCCCTCTCTCTCTCTCTCTCTCTCTCTCCAAATCTCTTTTTGATGCTGATAGTTTCGCCATTAAAGCTCTCACGCCATTTCCCACGAGAAATCGGTAGACTTCTTTCACGGATAAACCTTTATTTAATCTCTAAAAAGCTTTCTCTCTTCAATCTATATATATACTACTACATATCACTTTCTTTCGACTCAGCTAGAATGCTTTCGATGGCCAGGTCAAAGCAGAGACTGTCTCTCTCACTCTCACACTTTGTTTTCTTGCTCTTTCTTGTACAATGTAGATTCATTCATGTTTTTTCCATTTTAGACCCAGTTGATTTCTTAGCTTTGCAAGCCATTCGAAAATCTCTCGACGACATGCCCGGTTCTAACTTTTTTGCTTCCTGGGACTTCACTGCCGATCCCTGTAACTTCGCCGGAGTTTACTGCGACGGCAATAAGGTTATTGCCCTCAATCTTGGAGATCCTCGCGCCGGTTCACCCGGTCTAACGGGTCGGATTGACCCGGCTATAGGCAAACTCTCTGCTCTCGCCGAGTTAACCATTGTGCCGGGTCGGATCATCGGGACACTGCCGCAGTCTTTATCGCAGTTGAAGAACTTACGGTTTCTCGCGGCCAGCAGGAACTTCATCTCCGGCGGGATTCCGGCGACACTCGGCCAGTTACGTGGTCTCAGAACTCTCGATCTCAGCTACAACCAGTTCACCGGAGACATCCCTCGCTCCATCGGAACCCTACCTGAGTTATCGAACGTCATTCTCTGCCACAACAAGCTCTCGGGTCCGGTCCCTCCGTTTCTCTCACAAACACTGACCCGAATCGACTTGAAAAGCAATGAGCTCTCCGGTTCGCTATCTCCGTCCTCGCTGCCTCCTTCACTGCAATACCTCTCTCTGTCATGGAACCGGCTCAGTGGACCAGTCGATCGGCTGCTGAACCGGTTGGATCAGTTAAATTACTTGGACCTCAGTATAAACCAGTTCACCGGTCCAATTCCGGGTCGGATCTTCACATTTCCAATCACGAACCTCCAGCTACAGAGGAACCAGTTCTCCGGTCCGGTTCAACCGGCTGATCAGGTGACGATCGGGAGTGTGGATTTGAGCTACAACAGGCTGTCGGGTCAAGTCTCTCCGTTGTTCTCGACCGTACAGAATTTATACCTGAACAACAACCGGTTCACGGGTCAGGTTCCGGGTAGTTTCGTGGATCGGTTATTGAATGCAAATATACAGATATTATATCTACAACACAATTACTTGACTGGGATTCAGATCAATCCGACGGCTGAGATTCCGTTAAGTAGTTCACTGTGTCTGCAGTATAACTGTATGGTCCCGCCCGTACAGACGCCGTGCCCGTTGAAGTCTGGCAAGCAGAAGTCTAGGCCTACTGCTCAGTGTAGTGAATGGAGAGGGTAGAATTGGAAATTTTTTGGTTAAGCAAGGGGCAATTTGGGAAGAGAAAATACAAATACATTGCAAAATTTTATTTCTGTGGGTGGTATTTTAATTGATTAAATTATTTTTTGTGACAGGTGCATCATATGCATGCTTAGTAAATGATGATAAAATAAGGATGTTTTTGTATTATAAATTATAATTTTGGGGGACGATTGTGAAATGTAATTGTAGCTTCATGTTTTTTTTTATTTTTTATGGATATTATTATAATAATTAATATATGGTCATTTTGGGAAATATATACAATTGGTTTATGTAATGTCTTTTACTCATTAATATTTTGCTATTTGGTTATGGTGCATTTTGATTTTATCTTTATTATTATGCTTATTGAATTTGGTTATTTCAGAAAGAAAAAAAAAGTGTATTGAATTTGGACTGAACTCTGAACTTTGAACTTTGAAAAATTTTAATGTGTATTGAATTTTTGAAGCAGCTTGCATATAATTTTTGAGTCATTTATTTCTCTTGAAATCTCTTCAATGTTTCCTTTTTTAGGGGGTTTGCAGAGTGCGGCCATTATGTGGCATAGGGGTTACATCCCTTACGAAACTTATTAGTATATCATTTCGACAAATAGCGTGTAATACTGCTTCTCTTCCAAGACCCGAACCTTTTACCATGACTTTTGCTCATTGCATACTTTGCTCATTGCATACATTGATCTGTTACTGCTCGAATAGCATTTACTGTTGCAGTTTGAGCAGTAAAAGGTGTCCCTCTTCTTGTATCCCTGAATCCATAAGTACCGGCGGAGGACCAGCATTGTAACTGTCACAATGGTGTTGTAGAAACTTGCTTGAACATGAATAATGCCTTTGGTATTCACTGTGCACTTTTACATGAACACACACATCCGGTTCTACCACATTATATCTTTTTACTTCTTGAATGATAACTAGTTTTCTTAATAATCTAAAAGCCTATTTAATTCACAATTCAATTAAAAACTAAACAAAAATGTTCGAGAGGATTGTATTAAAAAGCAATTGGTAAAACCCTTTTGGACATAATAGTATGTAACTCAGTAGAACTAGTCACATCTTATCTTAACATATAAGATATGACATATTAGATATGTACTTTCATTTTCACATTTAAAGTTAGGGTTTTGAATCTCAATATATGCATTTTACAAACATGTATAAAGATTATATATATATATATATTTATTATTGGAGTAGATATTAAAAATATATATATGGTAGCACCAGGATATTGTTCTAGAAAACTTCATCTATTTATTTTAAGTATGAGGGTTAGTCGGCACCTTAACCTTAATCTATTATTTTTCATTGTCTATCTATTGCTAACTCAAATTCCATTATCATTTGAGTTACAAAACACCGTTGAGTTTTTACTTTGTACAACTAATGCAAATCAATAAAACATGGCATTAGTGGGAGCCATTTGTTGTTGATGGTGATGACAGATTTAAATGCCTAAAAATAACAAAAACAAAATTTTATGATTAGTCTAATGTGAAGAAGGTAGAAGAAAATTGGAGTCTTCTCTTGTTGTTTTTTCAATTGTATTTGTACGGACTATGGAGTGTGATGTGGGCTGTAGGTAAGTAAAATCATGGTAGTCTACTTTTTCAGCTTTTCATTGCACGGGCCTGTAAATGGAAAAATCATCATGGAAACCAGCTAGCTATTTTAACATACATTCATCGGTCATCACACACTTGGAGGTCTCTCCTACCATTCTACTTAATGGTCTCACATGTATACAACCGTTTTATAATCCATACAACATCAAAACACAAACCGCATTGCTTGAATTTGTCTATAAACTAGTTATACAATAAAACCAATCAAATCTTAGTCAAGAGCGTCTTCTGTAACGTTACAAAAGGACTGTCATGCCTGCCAACTAAAGAAAAACCACATATACGTGATTTTCGAAAGTTGTTAGAGATTCATGTTGATTTTGTTAAAAAGTGGGTCAACTACAATGTGAAAAATCTAGAGGGTCTCAATCTCTTTGTTAGAGATTGCCAGATTTGTGATGTTAAAGTGTAAGCAAAGACATGTGAAAAAAAAATGAGTTTAGGTGAGGTGGGTGAGGGAAGGCACATGGACTTAGGAGGAGCATAAGAAATCAAATACAAAAACCAAAGAGTTAGCAGAAAAGGTGAAACTAATTAGACCTTTTTTTTAAGTGTCTATTTGTCTGGGTTTAGTTGGGGTTTGGGCCTTTAACAAGTTGGAGTTGAGTACTGCTACCAAAAACCTTCAAACAATGACACATTCTATGACTACCTTCTTTTTTTTCACCCTCTACTTAGGTCAAATAACTTCTTTTATATATATATATTCTCTCATGTTTCATGACAGATTAATTATTTTATTTAGTTGTTGTTAGTTGTTACCATTGGGTAATGTGTTTCTAAACTACCGGTCAAGTTTCAACTAATTTTAACATTATACAACTTCTATAAACTAATAATTATTAGCTGGGATTACATATAATTTGTTAATTAATTGATAAATTAATATTTATTTAATTGCTAATATTGAATGTGTATATTGACAACATCACTAGAAATTTTCTAAGTTAATAATGATACAATTTTAAAATCTTTTACACACGCAAGGAAACACTCAAAGTATCAATAAAACTAAATGATTTCTTCTTATAATAAGAGAATTCAACCCATTTTATAACTTTCAAGTGCATTATGACAAAACTTAAATTTCAAGAAAAATAATAATAGCAATAATAGTTCACGGTCCACCAAAAAATCACCATCAAATATCAATCAAATATTTACTTTTTAATATATTACTAATTTATTAAATAGTGGGACCAAATATTCTTACCAGCAAATTTTCAAAATTATTATTTTATAATTTAATTGAAATAATTAATTTATCTCTTTGGTCAAATTAAATCGGAAAATTTATTATGTAAAAGACATTATTAATTTATAGATGCTATACTATATAACCTTAAAACCACATATATTTCATATAAATTTTACTTCCACTTATAAATAGCATGTATGAAATAGGGCCAAAGCAATTTTGTGTGTTTGTGTGTGTTTTTCTTCTTTGACCATAAATATGGAAATTCTAACTGTTTACAAGCCAGTTGTTTGTAGAAGAAGAGACTGCAATCAAAACACACTTTTAAGTTTTAAGTCAGGGAGTTTTGCTTTAGGTGGGATAATTTACTTAGATCCAAACAAACACACTAATATCATTGACCAACTTTTGTGGGATATAATTAGTGATTATTCTCTTTCATGCACAGCATGCCTAATCTTATATATTAATCAATCTTAAAGCTTCTTCTTTGCTTGAGAATAATTTAAATTAAAAAAAAGTGGGGGATTTTGATAATTATATTCCAAAAAGGGTTGTTACTTGTGGTAATTTTAAGATGACTTCAAAGGCAAATCACCATTGATTATGCTATTATTCTATGTGGGGTTTTTCTTTTTCAATCCCAAAGTAGGGGTCCTCATTGTTTATGTTCCCTCATCACTCATCATACATGCTAAGGGTCCCAAATGATTATTATATTCCCAAATATGGACTCTTCATGACGACTTCTTCATTGAAAGCATATGATTTATCAGCAGGGCATGGCTTGGTTTTCATTTCAGATGTTGTTTCTTGCTTTTAGAAGCAAAAATGGATTGTTTTCCTTTTTTTTCCTTTGAAAGGAATTTGCTTACTGCCTGGCAGGCTTATGATATCTAGATATCTAGACATCTATGCTCAGTTTAGTATAATGTTTGACTCACAGTAACAATCTTTTCCATTGAAATTTGACCTTAATTTGTTTGGTCTCATAACTTGCATTGACACTTGAGACTTCTCAAGAAGTGGGATCAGTTGGGTGTCAATATGTCATTAAGGAGACTTTGAATGGGAATTCAGTTCCCTGTATAAGAGAAACAATGAAATCAAGAAAAATTAATCTAAAGGAACTCTTTATTTTTCAAATATGTATATTATTGTAGAGTGCACAAATTTTGTTTCACAAAGACTAAAACACTAGATAAAACATATATCTAACCACTCGTTGATAATGTTTGTGTCATAAGACTTTAAAAGCTTAGATGAAGGGAGATTCTAAATGCATAAAAAGCGTGCCCAAGTCAAGTGAACCTACAACTATCATCGCGTCAACTCTTGTAAGAAAATGATTATTTTGCAGGGGCAGTGTAACACGAGTTCACATAACAGGTCCTGGCCTCCTGTGGCAAAGAATTAGTAGAACAACCGGTCTAAAGGAAACTAATCTGACATAATATTATGTATTTTGTGGGACTTTCATCGACTCCTTTCCTTGGCCATTTACAAATGATTGTCAAATATTTTGGACAAGGAGTGTCCCAGTTGCAATTCTTGCCGTTTTATTTTGTTTGGTTTGGCTCTCGTGTGCATTCGAAAGTCCCACCACAAACTGTGCAACCTACATGTAAACTGCAGTAGCAAGCAATGCAGGATCCACATGGCTACAAACTTAGAGAGAGAGAGAGAGAGAGAGAGAGAGTGAGAGGGAGAGAGCAAACAGAAAAGGTGATTTATTTAGGATAATGCAATACAATATTTATTCAGGAAATCAATACAGTATACAACACCATTGTCTTCATATCAGTGTTTCTTTATGTACTGCTCAGCTTTGTGATTATGATAAGGAGTAGTTTTTTTCATCTTGGCATGCTTCTTAATTTCTTATACTTCATTATGTCATATAAAGCAACTGTAATTTGAAAATATGCTCACCACATTATATTACGAATAACTTACGGATATCCAAGTAGCCTTCAATAGAAGTGTCTTCTTCGGATTCTCTTCTTGCTCATAGGGGTTGGAGTTTTTCCGTTTTCTGGAAATTCCCATCTGACGACATCTCCCTCCCAGGAAGAGCTCACAAGCATTGGGTAATTCGGGTGCCAACTACAATCTCTTACAGGTGAATTATGGTGTTTGAGTACAGCTACTTGGGCTCCACTCACCTATAATTATAAAGACCGTAATCAACAAACAGACCACAGTAAAAGGAAACGATAAGAACAATTATTCATGCATCATAAACACCATAAAAAAGCATGTAAGATGACGACTGTCATATTAGCACTATCTTTATATTGGCCGTCACTGGTTGAAAGCCTGAAACTACCATCCATGAATAGCATTTCTTCCAATGACAATCCATAGTTTTTCTGGATGAGCAAGAGCAATTAGTAGTATAACCATCCGATGAATGTTCAATTCTACAAATGTTCTGCATATATCCGAAAATATGTGTTTTTGAATCTCCTTTCATATGCATTAAAGAGGATTGCATCCTCCGGTTTACCCATGCAGATGCATCTCTAGTTTGCAACTAAAAAAAGGCTTATAGCACGCAGATAATGTGTCATACGCATATGATTAGATTACTCACCAGATCGTAGACATAAACACAAGAATCATGAGATCCAGTGTAGATATACTTTTGCCCAGTGCTGCAGAAAGTGAATTAAGAAAATATAACGATCGTAATTGTAATTGTAAAAACAGTACTAATAATGTCAAATGGGTACACAATTTTTTTCCAGGTGAAACTATGATCAATCTTAAAGCATGGCTAAAGAGTAAAGCCTGTTGAACTATCATTTCAAAAACCCGAGTCTATTGGCGAGTGATGTGAACACATCAGACAACTTCCAAATCATTGTGAACAAAGTTTACATGGAGAGGAAAATATACTGATACTTGCCTATATTCAGGGGAAAAGTAGCAACGAATAAGAGTGCGCAAGACGGAATGGCCAGTATATGTAGCAACCGACTGATCACATGGGTGTTTCAAATCTCTTGCCTGAGGTGGGTAGTCCATCCATCTGTAATCCCATTCATAAGGTCTACGCTCTACATCGCTGGAATGAAAAAAGACTGTAGTTAGCATTTTTCATGTACATTGTTTCGATGGCGCTCAAAAATTTTAGACAATTATGAAACCATCCATTGACAACTCTGGAAACTTTAACGCATATTTTTCTTTATCATACTTTTTCAAATTTAGAAGTGATAGAAAGAACACAGGTGATTTGTTTGCTTGATAATGCTAATGTGATACACATGCATCAATGGGAAGAAAACACAAGACATGCATCATATATGAACTGAATCCTCATAACCAAATAACTGTTTCTTAAAGCACCATACGAAGCCAGAAAGTAAACATACCAGGAAGCATTAGAGGACATTTTCCGAATATCCCACAGTTTGATGGCCTGATCTTTACCATTTGAGATTAAATAACGACCATCTCCACGGCTGTCAAGAAATGTAATGCCTTCTAGGTGTCCAGTCAGGATCCCTGCTGCCTTCCCTTTTGCAGTCAAACAGCGTCTATCCCACACCTGTAGAAAGTTTAACATTATCCTCTATTCCTTGACCCCAAAAGAAAAACATATCCATTTCCTTTTCCTTCCTAGCGAATCCAATAATTTGCTTCTAGAGACAAAAATATAATGGAAAGCGTCCAAACATAAATTCTAATTACAAGTTCAGAAGGATCATATCTAAGTTTTTAAATAACAGAATCTGACAAATTCGGCATATTATAAGGTGTCATTTGTTAATTTGTTATGGATCTCAATCACCAATTCACCATTATCACCAACATCTGTAAACACTTCTAGTCAGCTGTTCTATTCCAACCTATCCAGAAAAACAACCTTATCAAAGTTAAGCTATTCAAACCACAGCATTTCCTTTATTTCCCTTCTTTGATAGCTTTCTAACAGCACCGCGCTTTCATTTGAAGAGGTTTGGTAGTGGCCTTTGCAAAGTAAGTCAGAGAATACCCGACCACAAAGCCAACTGGAGGCCACACTAAAGCTACCATTTTCATATAAAGCAGATTTCCCCTAGAAAACCAAACAATTAACGACCTGTAGTATGTCCCCGTCATTAGTTGCATAAATATGAGCTTTTTAAATAATTTTTCATTTGCTTCTAAACATGTGCAAAGGTACTACACATTATTTTTATGTCATATTTGAATTGGCATATTCCATCATTTTTCTATGGCTAACTGCTGTCTCCTGCCTGTCCTTCCAACATATGCTGACATACCTACAATGAGTTGAACAGGCAAAAAGATGGAATATGATAGGAGACATTCCCCATCTGAATCACTCAGCAGCTCAACTATCCATCCCGCACCGCCTCCCCACCCTGCTTGGTTTCTTAGCCTATCTAACCCCTCCAGCTGCTAGTAGTTCCATGAGTAAAAGTTCCAACCTTCTAACATTTATGAGCCTATACCACAAGTTTTCATCTCTTACAGGCTTTGTAGCACTGCTTTCAAATGCAATGAATGGGTGTGATATCAGAGATGAGAAAGAATCCTAACAACAAACTCGTTTCAACTCAGCCGAATCCAATACCACAAAATTTACAGCTACATATGAATAGAACAAAGTTGAGTACTACAGTTGTATCACAATTTTTGTCACGTATGCTGTTGAGATCATTATTCAAACAACCAAAAGGAAACTATTAGTTAAGACTTAATAGCTAATAATAAGAAATATAATGAGCTAAAGTTGTCAATTATATTCATGGAAACTCACAAGCATAACTACTTACTATGCATAACATCACCAAAACATCTAGTTGAAAAAAAAATCGAATTTACCTTACAAAGATTATCATCACTCCCAGAATAGATTAGATGGCCACTTTCATCGGCAAAACATACAGTGTTGACATCTGACTGCAACATAAAACACATACAGAACTTTAGAACCTTGACAAATCTGCATCCCTAGCCCTACTCAGAGAGTTCTGCACATAATAATAAAGCTTTTTTCGTCACTAAAACAGGAAAAAAAAAATAGAAAATATAAATTACCTGTTAGAACACCTACTAATAACTTCATTTTCTCAAGTTTTCTTTTGGAAACATAACCTCAATTTAAACGTTGCAATCATATTCAATTCAAGGCCTTTAATCACATATCAACATGACATCCATTTGAAACTCCGGTGACTTAGCATAATTTTTTTTTCTTTTGATAAATACTTGGCATAATTTTAACTATGGCAGAAATATATCAAAGGTATATAATCAAATGGTGAAGCATACGGCATAAATAGAAGATTGGATACAGGATGTGAGGATCACTATAACTATCTTTACCAAGTGTGCCGGAATTCTAAGAGAAAGCTTGTTCGCTTCTAGATCATAAACATATATAGAATCATCACTACTTCCAGCAACAAGTTCTCTTCCATCAGTTGAAAATTTCACAGAGAAGATACCAAAAGAATAACTCCCGTCAGCAGCAGCAGAAAGGTCCAATCCATCATGAAGCTCCTGCATAGCATGTGACAGCAATGTATCAACCAACAATAATAATAATAAATAAAACATGATATGCTTCAATTACTCATCAACACAATGAGGTTTAACAGTCATAATTTAATGAGTAGAACTTACAACAAAAAGAAGTCTCAAAAACCATATATCTTTCTTAAAAAATATATAGTATCTATTGTGAATAGAACAGGAAACATGAATGATATTGTAAAATACTGCAATAAAGAAAACCAAACAAACAACAACCTGCTAGCATCATTATCCATCAACAGGCTCAAGGACTATATGGTTATGAGAGGAACTTCACAGCACAAAGAATCTCAAAAACCAGGTATCCCTTCTTCTTTTCCCTATTTTTTTTATACCCAGGAATCAAGCCATGTATCGCCTAATAGAAAATATGTCATCTGAAGTGTCAAGTATGCATAGGAAGAATGGCCACGATTTTAGTACAGATGGATGTTGGTTGTGATAGTATCACCATTTAGTCAGTTCCATGGCTTCCATCCTCTGTGGCAAAGCAATGTGCCAGTGTGCCACATTAAACAAGACTCTAGTTGCCATGCTTGTTATCATATGAAAAAACTTTTGACATTTGGATAGGGGACAACTAAAGACGTTGTCATCCAGCTGGTGGGTTTCCTGACCTAGCTACCACAACTCCCTCAACACCCATTATGATGATATGCATGTGCATCCACATGCACCAATCACTTCCATCAGTACATTTACACTGCATGTAAACCCTTCGTGCTGAACGCTGATCAATAGTATAATGGCTCATCAGGTTACAGTCTAAAAACCTTACTGCTAAAAAGCCAGAATTGGGTTGGACTAAATATCAACTGATGTCAAAATATCACAGTAAGCAGGTGAAATTTCATCTCATTCTATATAATGAACAAGCTTTTCTGCAGAAAAATTGTACCGTAATATTTGCAACAGACTCTGTAGCCGCAGAACCAACATTAATTATATGGACAATCGGAGACATGCTCGCATAAACCTGAAAAAGACAGAGATATAACTTATAAGATTTAGGAGAAACACATATATTTCAGGCCTCAGGCCATTTGGGAGACCATGTTAATGTCATCAGACAAACTGAATTATTATGGGGAGGTAAAAAAGAAAATAAAACAAAAACTAAAATAGACTTAATAATTACAATATATTATCAACCAAAATGGACAAAGGCATCATCCTATACCTGAAGTTGCAAGAAAGAGACCAACTTAATATTGCTGATTCAGTGTCTTTAAGATTTTCAAAATTTGTTTCTTCAGGTGACCAGTTTTTTTTTTGTTTAATATGAGTTTTGGTCTACTTTTGCTCACGAGTTTTTAATGTACCACATGATGACATCTTATAAGTTTGTATCATAAAAGTTTTAGGTGGTCATAGGAAAACTGGGCTGTCCAAGTTAACTCAAGCTTTCAACATTTCATATAATTGTCAGCCAGAATTTGAACTTTGTAGCTTGTGTATACATCATCTGGCTCTGAACTGGTGTCATTGGACCTGCAACCTACAATTACATTTTCTTGGGTCCGGAGGAAGTGATACCCTTCCATGGTTCCACCAGGTAGTAAGTACAAGATATTTCATTCAGTCGTCCCCCTCGTACATTCTCTTATATTGCAATTTGCTAGTAGAAGTTAGCAATAATAACCATGATTTTATCCACTTAAAAATTAATTTGCAGTGGTTCAAACCCTCCGTTTCATTTTTTGTTGCATGTATATGCATGATATGTCATGGTGAGTTTCCAGTGGCAACCAAACATAACAAGACAACACAAGTTTAGTTAAAAGGCATGAGTTTTCAAATCATAAGGGCATCTCTTATAGGCAAACTTTAATTAATCAGATACTCGAACTCACAAGATGACATTGATTTGGGGAAAGAGATGTATCAGTAATCGTCCAACGCAAACTTTTGGCATAGATATTCTTCTGTACTTTCCACCCTCTTTCCACATTGTATATTTTGATTTGGCTTCCCTGAAATAAATATTGAAAGAATAAATAAAAATATGAAATTTTACTGCAGAAACACTAATCACCCTCTGTTGCCTTTGTGTTACTGAGGCACATGTAGGAAAATAACACATTTAATGGAACCAAAAAACCTCCTTAACATATGCCTGCTTCAATAAAAATATGAAATTTTACTGCGGAAACACTAATCACCCTCTGTTGCCTTTGTGTTACTGAGGCACATGTAGGAAAATAACACATTTAATGGAACCAAAAAACCTCCTTAACATATGCCTGCTTCAACCATTTGATACATTTGAGTAAGTATCCAAATTCAAATAGAGCAATAGACATAATACCTGAAATCCAGCGAAAAATAGAGACCCATCAGCTGAAAACTGAGAGACATATGCTCGGCTAGGCATCTGGTCAACAAGCCAAGGTCCATTGACAGGTAAATATCTACTTAGTACATGACAACGATCTGCTGATGAGAACTTTCCTCTTCCTGAATAATTGCATTCTCTACCTGCCAACATCTTCACCACGGAAACAGGCAAGTCCCGTTCCGCGCCGGGAATTGCTTTACTCAGCTGCTGATGGGGTTCTGATCTCAGCTTTGTTAGCTGGGCAATCTCATGGTCTAAATTCAATGGACTCTTGGATTTACCATGACTGTTACTAGCTTCATTCATGGCACTGCCTTCATCGTAAAATTCTTCTATCTCCAGCCTACTCAACGCATAACCCATTTCATCAATGGAAATTCCAGAAGGCCTTACAAACATCCCAGATCAAAACCACAAGCAATATTCAGTATCGGTTAAGCATTTACAACTATGCCGAGCCTTCATATCACCTTTTTATACAAGTTCATACAAATATGTGCACCCTGCAAAATCAAAATCATCTTCTTAACAACAAAATAGTTTGAACATAAACACAATGAAATCTGGTTGCTACTCCTGTGAAAGATGGTGCACAATCAGTATGCAGAGCTAATTTGTTAAAAATAATCTTCTTCCCCAATAATTTATCACACAATCAGCCCTCTTTTTTGTTTTTTGGTTTTTTTATCAGCTATGGCGCCATCTTTAACAGACTAAACTAGAACAAAGTTACAAAATCTCTCTCTTGTTCTTAATATGCACTATAAAATACAAACTTTCTACTTCACATGTAAAGCGATTGTGTTGAAAACAGAACAGAAGATCAACAGAAATTAACCGAATTAAAAGACAAAAACAGATCCTTCCATTCCATAATCGAATAAAAGTCGAACAGAACAAGAATCGCATGTTGAAACTTGAAAGCATGAAAGGTCTCACCTTTTACACAGACAGGAGTTGTTGACCTCGTATTTGTGTGTTGTTGGTTTTGTTCTGTGAATTGAATGGAATGGATAAATACCATTACATTATTCAGAGCAGATACTTATGCTTCTAATATTTTGATTTTTGAGTGTCACCGATTCTGGTTACAGTAAGTGGGTCTCCTGATGACACGTGTTTTCTTCCAGGCCATTTCCGTAGTTTCATTACTGAGCTGGCCGCTTAGGAGAGAGAAAACACAAAACTACAAGAGTTGCTTTTTGCTCACTGTTTGGTTGCATAGATGAGTGTACATCTTCGTGGTTAATGTCATTTACCTACCCTATTGTTGCAATAAATACACATAAATATGGAGGTTTAATAAATCAACAGATACCCCCCCCCCCCCCCTGCTTGACTGCCTCTGACTTTATCTCGTTTTGTTCGATTTTAATGATTAACGTAAATCTTTTGAAAATGATGAGTATACAATGTACATCTTCCATTCTTCGTATTTAATTACTTAATTTCATTTACTAACCTACCTTATAGTATGCAATAAATAAACATCCATATGGAGCTTTAATATTCATAAATTCGTTATAAAAAATAATAATACAGTTCATCGTAAGTCACAGCTCACAGTGACACCAGTGTAAAGATATATTCCTTTTAATGGACCTTAAAGATATATTTATATATTAGTACATACAGACATACCGTTGAATAGGGTAGGGTGCATGTTATAAATAAATCTAACTATCATCATAAATGAATTATTTTTGAAATCATATTTGAAGATAACATTGTCAAAATTAACCATATAAAATTATTGGTTTTAGTTTTATAACAGTATATATACATTGTTTTTTTTATGTTTTTAATCAAAAATGAAAATTTCATTCCACTCTATAACCAAACGATTACTTTAATACACCCTAGTCTAGAGAAAATATTGCAAGCATCTATCTCACTCTATCAGTTGTGAGACGGTCCAATTAATAAATGTCGCATGCCACAAACACACAAAACGGATTTATTCCCATTTTTTTAACCAGTTGTATATGCAACGTGTTATTAAAAAAATAAATATGAGAAAGAAGAGGGATGTGGTGACATAAGGAGAGAAGAGAATATAGGGGGAAAGAGAGAGAGGCTTTTTGGATGGGAAGGAGACAAAAGAGAGAAGAAGAATTAGAGATGAAAGAGGCGGTGGGAGAAAACACAAAAGACCATTTTGTTTTAAAATTATTAATTATTGTTTTTAACCACATATATTGTTTCTTATCTTTTGTTTTTAACCATATTCGCGCCACAGCAAAACAATCACATTAATATCCTCTGATTTGTACAAACCTCTATATCATGTTGGGCCCAAACCCAACTTAAAATAAGGCCAACTTTTGTTTTCAATAAATAGGGCCTATTTCTCTATTTCTCTATTGGCTCTTTGCTATCTCTCCTTACTTTCCTCTTTTTCTCTCTTCTTCGGCTCCGGCGCTGATCACTTCTTCCTCATCGCCGGCATACCTCCTTTCTATACTCTCTTCAAGGCTGAGGGGTTGTTTTTTTTTTTCACTATAAGAATTATTGTCTCTTATATCTTAAATTAAGATAAATCAGTTTGTTTATTTTTCCAACTTATACATTATTTTACGATATATATATATATATATATATGTCTTTTAGAAAAAGTAAAAAATTTTGATTTTTATCTTATTAAAAAAAGTGTTATAGTTGAGTTTTTTTAGTAAATTTCCACAAATGTCTTATAACAATTCATACATTTACAATTTTATCCGCACATAATAAAACCTTAAAAATCAATTTTCCAAAAATTTACAATTTTAAAGAAACCATAGCACAATCTAATCAATTTTACATTTACAATAAGTCATCCAAAATAAAAATTAAAAAACAAACATATCATAGTATCTTAATTTATAAGATTATTCATATGTCTAAGAAATTAATGTCTTATAAAACTTTAGATAAGAAAACAAACAGCCCCTAAATGTTTATGTTAAAGTTGAGGTGGGTGGGAGATTGGTGTGTTTTCACAAGGGGTATTTGGACATTGAACATTTCATAAGATTAAATACGTGAAAAATAATCCACATATTACATATGTTAAAATCAATTTTTACTAGTTGTATTTAGTTAATTTTGCAAATACTTCTTTGTTTATATATGGGGATATTTTGAGCACATTACACATATCATGTGGTTAAAAACATGAAAAACAATATATTGGGTTAAAATCAAATATCAATAGTTTTGTATGGTTAATTTTGCAAATTTTCCATTCAATCACACAATTAAACAATTTTTAGGGTTAATACAAAGCCGAGACGGAACTAGGGGGTGGGTAGGTGGTGGGTATGGTGGTGGGCATGGTGGGCACCCTAGCCTTTAAAAAAAAATTAATTATTAATATTATGATTCAGGAATATAAGATCTAAGATAACGTTTATATTTAATATAACTTGTCTACTTTTATATTAACATTTACGGTTTATCACCCAGCACCCACAATGCAAAGTATTAAAATATAGACTTGAAGAGTTGCTTGTCTCACTGACAAGCTTTTTGATAAATAAAAATATAAAATCAGAACATTGTATATTTGTATATGTAAATAATTTT
The DNA here is from genome assembly GCA_033220585.1 of Dipteronia sinensis. Classification (NCBI taxonomy): domain Eukaryota; kingdom Viridiplantae; phylum Streptophyta; class Magnoliopsida; order Sapindales; family Sapindaceae; genus Dipteronia; species Dipteronia sinensis. The sequence continues at coordinate 39,833,694 of CM065643.1, forward strand.
TTATTTCTATCTTTTTAATAACTTATTTCTATGTCTTTTTGCTATTTATATAGGTTGCAATGTAAAAAAGAAATATATTACATCAACAATGAAGTTTATCAAGACATCATTTTGCAATAAGATGAAAATTGAATTTTTTAACAAACTCCATGGTTGTCTACATTGGAAGAGAAATTGTAGATGATATTGATCTGATTTCATAATTGATAATTTGATCTTTGGAAAACCATAGGATATAGTTTAATTAGTATTTGATTGTATTTGCATTTCATGTTTATTTTACAATTTGTTTTGATTTTATATTTTTTTTAAATTGTTAACGAATTTATTTAGATATTACATTTACAGAGTAATCTCCGTTATGTCTTCTTAACTAGGTATATATTTATTTTTAATTAACACAATTTCTTGTATTGTTAATAACCGGGAAATTTTTTTTTCTAACCCACCCTATTGTTTAATCTTGGTTATGTCCCTGATACAAACTATTCAATACTTATAGGAATCGACTGACATGAGATTGTGAGATTGTGGGTTCGAGACTTCGAGTATGTTTCAATTCTCAAATCCGAAATTATTATAATACATATATATATATATATATATAAAGAGTAATACTAGGCTTTTCAAATGGCATTAGCAGGTGAGATGTCAACTTCTTGTAAATCCTGAGATTATGTAGTGAGTAATGTGATGTTGACACCTCAAATGGCATTAGCAGGTGAGATGTCAACTTCTTGTAAATCCTGAGATTATGTAGTGAGTAATGTGATGTTGACACCTCATGTGTCAATATTATTTAGGTAAAAATTAATCCTTTAATGAAAAAAAAAATACTAATAGGAATCTTAAGGCTAATCTCGTCTAAAAATAACTAGGCTTGAATCGACCGTCCAATTTACCGAACCTATTTATCAACACTAGCAGAGCAGACAAGTTGATTATGACGTAGTGTAGGCAGCCATCACCCATCGCGTCGAATCGCACAAAACCACTGCAATGTCCGCCACTTCAATCGCTAGACAATGAAGCGCGTGTGGAAAATCTCAGACGCAGCCCAAGCCGAGCTGCTAAATCTCCACAGACACACCTCTTCAAAACCCAAAACCCCACCACCACCATTGCTTCTTCCCTTTTTCGCCGCCACAAACTCCTCATCAAATCACGCATTCAAACACAACCTCTGTGCCCACACCTCCCAAATCGACAGTTTCTCGAGGATTATTGGACTGTTCAACGAATTCATTGCTTCTTCCTACCCGAGGGTCAGGGAGGATCTCACCCGAAAGTTGTTGCCTTTGACAAACGAGTTGCTGCAAAACGTTGACGATTTGGGTAGCGTTTTTAGGGTTTTGGATGAAAAGGGTTTGACTTTGTTCAGAAGTCATAAGAATGGAATTGCTTTTGTTGAGCTCTTGGATCAGTTGGGTTCTTCCTCGCCTCACTTTGCATTGCAGGTGTTTCTCTTTTTTTATTTAATATCTATGTGTATTGTTTTACTTTTGGTGTTTTTCTTTCTAAAGGCAGTTTACTTTTTCTTGCTATGCAATTAGTGTTTTTGCTAACTAGTTATGTAGTAATGGTTTATTTTGCTTATTATTGATCCGTGGACCTGTGGTCTGATTCATTTTTTGCTGAGATATTTCGACTCAATTTGTTTTATATATTATTTCGACTGAATTTGTTTTGTTTCTGGTAACATGTTAACTGGGTTTACTTGTTTTCGAAAATAACATGTTAACCGGGTTTACTTGTTACTCGGATGGAGTCTCAGATGAATCAAAATGTTTGATGTTTTATAATTGGTGATCATAGTCTTATTTCGTTGTTTCATGATTGATGATTCTAAACATGTCTTTACTGTTGAATATTCAATACCTTTTAGTTTGTGGCAATTATTTTTGTACAATAACAATATTGATGGCGCTATAAAACATCAGGAAAATCTCAAACTGATGGTTTCAAAATCATCCCATCCACCCAATAGAATGTGTGTGTGTGTGTATATAATATATATATAAATTCTGTGTTTACATATTTAATTATTTGTTTTCAGGTCCTTAATTGGAGGAGAAATCAAGCAGAGTGTGGTACTCCTATGACAACAGAAGAGTATGCTAAGGGAATTAGAATTGCTGGTAGGAGTAAGAATGTAGATCTTGCAATTGAGCTGTTTGCCGAGGCTACTAATAAGCACCTTAAGACAGTCTCTATCTATAATGCTTTAATGGGTGCTTATATGTGCAATGGTCATGCCGAAAAATGTCAGTCACTGTTTCAGGACTTGAAAAATGAAGCAAATATTAGTCCTTCAGTTGTAACATACAACATTCTTATATCAGTCCTTGGTCGCTTGACACTGGTAGATCCCATGGAGGCAGCATTTCAAGAGATGAAGGACTTAAATCTCTCCCCAAATGTGACCACATATAATAATTTAATCGAAGGATACGTGACTGGGTGGATATGGGATAGTATGGAAAGAACTTTTCAGATGATGAAGGCAGGCCCAGTAAAGCCAGATATCAACACTTACTTGAAAATGCTTCGGGGGTATGCATATTCAGGGAATTTGGATCAGATGGAACAGCTATATGAATTGATTAAGCATCAAGTTGAATATAATAAGGAGATTCGTCTGATCAGAGCCATGATATGTGCATACTGTAAGAATTCTGTCACAGATAGAGTTAGTAAGATTGTGGCGCTGCTGAAGCTTATACCAGAAAAGGAGTATCGACCTTGGTTGAATGTGCTGTTGATTAGGGTTTATGCTGAAGAAAATCAGTTTGAGGAAATGGAAAAATCAATAAATGAGGCATTTGAGCATAAGACAGCTGTAATAACGAATAGAGTGATGCGGTCCATTGTTACAAGCTATTTTCGAAGCAATGCAGTGGATAAGCTTGCAGAATTTTTAAGGCGTGCTGAATGTGCCGGGTGGATTATCTGCCGTTCTCTATATCACTGCAAAATGGTAATGTATGCATCACAAAAGCGCTTGGAAGAGATGGAGAGTGTCCTTAATGAGCTGTCTAATCACAACATGAATCGTACTAAAAAGACACTTTTTATAATGTATAAAGCCTACTCAAGGTATGGTCAAAGACGGAAGGTTGAATTAATAATGGGGTTGATGTGCAAGTATGGTTATGAGATGCCTTTGGAAGCACTTCCTTCATAGTGTATCAGTTCGTGCATCAACATATTACATGCAAAAAGTGCAGAAACATTCAAGTTATGATGGTGCATGGTTCATAAAATCTGTAAGATGGATTTGAAATTTCAAAAGTTGAATAGGTACATGTCTTTTCTCATGTTTGGTGTTTATTTAATTACTTTTTAACATTTTTGACTGTCTGAGCCCTTTGGTAGTGGTTTGTGAATCGTGATGTATATCATTCATCGTGACTCTCAGCCAAGACTTATTAGGAGCCAAGACTGTGTTAATATTTAGGCTACTTTACTACTGATCTCTTAATTCAGGAGAGATAAATATACTAAAATACATCATGTATTTGTAGACTTCATATTATCTCAATATAACTACAATTCTTGAAACTAGAGAATCAGGAACCATAATTGGCTAAACTAACATAGAAACCAAAGAAATAACATAACTCAGCTTGAAGTAAACTATTCTACCAATATACTCTTCGAGTTTGTTTGGCTTTTAGAAGCCAAAGTTTGGCTTTTTAGATCAAAATGTAGCTTTTAGAGGTATATTTAGTTGAACCTTATAAAGGGCTTAAGGTTTTTTTGAACCAATTCCAAGAGAAGAATGAATAGCTTCTCTTCGAAGAGCTTCTAAGAAAACAAGGGTAGGCATTTTTCCTTTTGAATGAAACTGTTGTATTTACTCGATTTCCTTTTTATAAATGAATAATTAAACGAAAAATCCACACACATCCTTTCTATAACAAAACAAAATCTTTTCTAAAATATATTAAGCACTTCACATTAGAAGAGAAGTAGAAGTTTAGGCTTTTCAGTTGCTACTTGTATAGCGGATTTTAGAAGAGCATCTGTATTGTTATAAAAGGGATATTTATGAAAATTTTGCTTTGTTATTCATCAATAAAAGGATAAAGGTGTAAATACAAAGTTTCATTATTCATTAAAGAGGAAAACCGACTCCTTTGTTTTCTTACTAGCTATTTTATCTTTTGAAGGAGCTTCCAAAAACCAAAAGCCCTTTTCAAGGATCAATAAAATCCTCTAAAAGTCACATTGATGTCCAAATTGCCGAAAGCTTGTTTCTAAAAGCCATGCCAAACAGGCCTAATATGTATGAATTACATAAATTATAGTTATATATGCATACAAACTCATTGTCCATGACTCCAAACTAACAATTAATTTAAGCATTAACAACTTAGATTAGAGTTGGGAAATGGAGAGAGAACCCTTTTTGGGAAGATAGTTGGCTTGGAAACTCCACCTTATGTGAAATATTCTCATGCATATAGAAACTTTCTCAACCCACAACGCCCCTATCTTTTCATTTAATGGGCTGGAGTTTGAATCTTTACTTTAGAAGGAATTTGAATGAGAGGGAAACTCAGGATCTTTCAGCGCTATCGGTTATGTTGGATAATTTCTCTTTTAATTAATTGACTGAGGACCAAACTCTTGTAAGACTAAAGTTAATATAAGATAAGTCCCTCAATGATTTTATGCCAGCCCGCTCGATTTGGAGAGCAAAAGCCACCACAAAGGTTCAAATTATTGTACATGCAGCAACACATGGCAGACTCCATACTTGCTGAAATGCACGTTATCCCCTTGGTGTCATTTGTGTAAGAGAACTGAGGAGACTTGATTATCTCCTTAATCACTGTAAAGTTTGTGGGCAGAGCTAATCCAGGCAACTAAGTATCGTTGAGTATGTCCTACCTCATGTAGTTCTCTGCCGGAGGGTGGATTTTCCAGACTCTTGAAAGGAAGAGAAAGCTTAAGCCCTTTGAAGATGTGCGGTCTTGTCAGTTTATTGGGTTAGTTGGCAAGAAAGGAAAGAGAATTTGTTAAAGATAAGGGGAAAAGAGTGAACCTGTTTATGGTATCGAGTGTTATTTTTAGCATTGTTATGAGTTGTGGGCTTCCATCTCAAAAGAATTTTAAAACAATTCATCCTTTTCTTCTACTTCAACGATGGAGTTATATATTAATCTTGTAGCTCATGTCGGTTTTTGATAAAGAAAAAATCTCTTTTAATGCTAGAGAGATAGATATACTTGATATATTTTTTAAGCTTTTAAAACTCCTTTGTTCAGGTTGTGATTTTTCTTGGAGTTTTCTGGTTCAGAGGACTGCTTATTCACTTTCCCAAATAAAACCCTACAATTACATAATTAGTAAAAAACGTCATTTTCCAATGCCTGCTTTCTCTTTCTTCTACAATGGATGGACTGTTGGCATGTAACTTAGAATGAGTGGAAAATTAGATATATTGCTAAATTTAATCATTATAGTTTCCTCGCATGGTTAACATGACTTTTGCTGAAAACCTAGAAGATAATCACTTATGAACCAACAAATGATTTTTGTGAATCATGAGTTTAGTGTTGACAAGTTTATGGACTTTCACCTCCACATTTAGCTAAACTTGTTGGATGCATAATTTAAGGTGGTTACATGTAGAGTTATAGGGTTGTATGACATTATAGTGCTATTGTGATCATTTTTGGAGTTATGTGTCATCTGCTGTTTTCATGGGTGAATAGGAAGGAGTATTGTGACATCTGATGTTGTCACGAATGAATGGGAAGGATAATATCTAGGTAAGGTAATGGAAAGTGACTATCAGTCTTGGCAGGAGATTTAGTGTAAAAGCCTAAATATAGAGACATGTAACAGTGATACTGATAGGAGTGCTAATATTCTCTAAATACTGGTGATGGAAAGTGTATGAAACTGATTTGGTTTGTTTGTCTAATGTGGCAAATATGCTAGAAGAGAAATTGTCTTGGTGAATTGGTGGTGATTGTACTTTAATCCCCTTAAGATCAATATTCAGTCACACATTCTAATTTGACAACCTTATCATTAATCATACAACTTGAGCACTGGTATAGCTTGTGTGTGTTAGGTTAAATTTGATTCTGTCTTTATCATAGGATTAGGGGACTTGGGTATGCTTATCTGGAGTTATTGAATAAAAATTCACCCCTATCAGGCGGCAACTAATTGAAAATTTGATACTGTCAAACATTATTTTTTTCTGGGGCTAAAGATATTGGCCAAAATTCATAATGAATCTTAACATATCCTGATAAACAAGGAATTTCAGGAAGGAAATCAATACTCGGATATATATTCGTGAGGTTATCTGAAGCTCCTTTTTTACTGAACCATTTGAATCCTTTTTCCTGAAACTATATTCAGTTGCAACCTGTGTTAGTTCTGTTTGTAGCACGTATTAACGATTTTAATATTTTACTGCAGAAAGGTAACAGACATTGTTGAATGGACCAAGACTACCATAATGCTGAATCCTGCAGAATTGAGATAAAATTCACCAACCATTCAGGATGGTGTTTTTTGCTGCACAGAAGGCCAATACAAACCCCTATATTTTGACAATTGACTTGAATAAATGTTGTAGAATAGGGAAGGAGAGAGGAGAAAGACAGTTTCGCCGCCTTTGCAAGAGCTTTGTGATTTGTGGCCGTCTGTTGTGAGGAAGCAAAGCCTTACTCTGAAGGGCAGAAGTTGACCTGTAAGTTTACATGGAAGTTGCATTTTAATCTGCAACAAATTGGCTGATCTTCTCAATTGCTGGAAGCCTGGAACCATTTTTTAAAGGCAGAGGCATAAAGTAGTGTCATATGCATAAGGTGGTTGGAACTGATTTTTGTGACTCAAATTCAACAGTTCTCTTCTAACTGTGTGAGAGTAATTATTAAAGTGACCTCACAAGCCAGAATTATGCATATTTATATTTTAAATAGAAATAGAAATTGTAATTCTGCAGCATCATTTTTTTTATGAGTCTTAGGGCTGGCTTGTACTCTCACCTTTTGTCTTTATGATTTCACTTTAGCAATGATTCATGTGATTCCGTCTTCTCTGTAGATGTTACACTCATCTTCTCTTATCATGTGGTGATGGCATGCCTTTGATTGAATGAAATTGTGAGGTGAATAAATTTTGTAGAGGTTGCTCGCTTTAAATAAATCTTGTTGTCCACAAATATAATTTGTTTTTCATTTTCTTTTTATTTTTCTGTAGTATAGTCATAGCAACTTTTTCTGTCAAAGTGTTCTATTCTTCCTATTTCAGGTACTTGAAACTTCACTGAATGAAGCTTACTTTGTTAATCCAGTGAACTGCCCCGTAACTTTGATCGGAGACTTGGGAGTGTAAGATGCCTCTGTGTCATAGTATATATATATAAATTTTCAACTTGAATTTGTGATTCTACATTCATTTATTTTCATTCAATCCAATGGTAGAAATATATCATTAATTTCTTAATTCTTTTCCACGAGGAAATGAATATTGAAGTTACAGATCTAAGTTATGCTTGCACTCACGTTGGAGGGTTAATTTGTCTCCCGCGGCAAGGCCGATATTGGAATGGATTTCTGGGACAAACATAACTAGATCTAGTGTGCAGTGCTGTCTGGTTATGGAGAAGGTTGATGGAATTTTAGTTTGAAAAACTGCAAATGGAACCAGATACTATTATTTGGGTCTCCTCTTAGGGAGGTAGCATTTCTTGGTAAGCCCACATTTGCTTCCTACGAATACAAAACTCAACAAATCTCTTTAATCATGTCGGAAGCTGACTAAAAGTGATTCACAACACATGCGAACCAATAATTAATACTATCAACAAACAAACATGACAACACACACTCACAAACTCAGTTTTGTACTTGGGTTAACGTTAGTGTCCGTTTCTGTATCGGATAAAAAAAGCTTCTTTAATTAAAAAAAAAAAAAAAAAAACTTCTTTTCAAGAAAAAATGTATCGTTTAGTTGTCACCAAATAGAGTTTTTGGATGATTAAAAAAGTTGTTTTACATGTATCGGAAGAAGCTCAAATTAAAGTGTTTTTTTAATAACACTAAAATGTCTAATATAATCTTATCATTTAATAATTTTTAAAAGTATTTTGATAATCTTATCATTTAAAATAGCTTTTTTAATTGACAATCATCGACTTTCTTTTAAAAGTTCCACCACTGCTAATAGAAAATCTATTTTTAAAAGATCTACCATAAATAAAATCTACTCGAAAAAAACTCTTCAAAATAGACCCTTAATCTTTCTTATTTATACCATAGACGTCAAGCGGCAGAAAATCCCTTAACAACACTTAGTAAAGGAAGGTTTTTAATGATATATTTACTTTTTAATGTGGATGAGTTGGATTCATATTTTTTTGGCATAAAGTATAACTTTAAATTTGGAGCGGTTATTTATTATCGTAAAATCTGCAGTTGTATGTTTTGTAGTGTATATACATGCATTGGGCAAGGTCTGTACTCTGAGTTGTTGGCTTTGTCAGAACCTCCACCTCCATTTGTAGTTTGAACACCAGAGTACCACTGGCTGCCTTTGAAGTTTGACCTAAACTACACACATGTTTATTAACGCTTTTCTCTCTCCTTTGACCAAACCCCAACTAAATTACAAACTTTTTTGTTAGCCCCTTTGTCTTTCCTTGTGCTTCCATTTAAAAATTTTGAAAATTGCTTTTATATACTTAGTTATATACACGTATATTTTAGGTTCAACTTATAAAGGAGATTGTTTTTGTTAAATCAAATCTAACAAAATTGACCTATAAAAAGTCGAAGTTGAATGTTTCACGACCCGTGAACTATTATTATGAATTTAGAGTTTAGAGGACAAAGACGTTAATTGAACTCGTAAAATATACTTGAGCCGTTGTCACGAGTCACTATACATAAAACATGTGGAGTGGGTTATATTAATTTGACCAAATAAAATAAAAACTATAATTTGTGTACCATTATTCTTTTATGGTTACAATCAACATATATAATTTGGTAGGTTGTATGGTACAGTTGTATTATTATGATGGTTTAGTTTTTGAAGTAATTAAGTGAGTTTTAATTATCACCGTCTTGTGCAATGCGCATGTATTTATTCCTTGTTTTCATTGTACAGAGAGCAGAGTAGAGACACCCATTCTTGTACTTTTCTCTCGTTGTTTTATTAATGTTACTGTCTCGCTTTTGTCTCCTCTCCACATTTACCCATCACTTTCTTATATTCTTTCTTTCTTTTTACTCTTTTAATATGATTATCATTTCTTCATCGAAATTTCTAATCAATACACTTCTTCTTTTTTTATAATAATAATTAATAGTATTCTATTCCATTAATTAATATTCAAGCAAGATTGTTTAAGTGGATGTTTAACCATTAAAGTTTAGAGAGCGCAACAGACTAATCCATTTTATTTTGTGTTCTCTAAAGAGTAAGACATGTGTTAAGCGGTAATATAACATTACATAATGCAACAAAACAAAATTACAGCCTTCCAAATTTGAGAAAGAAAAAAAGGTTTCAGACTATATAATGTTATATGGCTAGTTATATTGTCATTAGTTTTAGGATTTGACTTGTATTTCCATGTGAACTAAATGTATTCAACTGATGCGGAAGTGATCCAAACGGATTCGGATGATTGTGATTCAGGTGGCAGTTGGAAAGAAGAATTTGAAACGAAGTCAATTGTGAAAACGTCCCTAAAATCTAGTCTCGAACGCACCGGCACAAGTCGTTGAAAGATTGATGCAGCACTTGCATGTTGCTACGCGCCAGGAGTGTTGGAGTGTGTGGGGTACTTTTTTAGGGCCCGATTTGGCGGGTGGAACTCCTGAAAGACATGGGAAAACGTGTGGGGGTTGGTTTTCTTGTTGAGAGTTTTTTTTGAGATTATTTGTTTAGAAAAGACTTGTTGGGCGTTTTCCAACTACTTATGGAAGTCTGATTCCTTAAGAGTCAAAATAGTGATCCTATAAATAGTGAGGTTTATTATTTGGTTGTAGATAGTTGGAGAAACACCTGGGAACATCACATAATGGTTGAATTCGAGGACTGATGGGAATACGAGGGTGGGAGACCCAAGAGATAACTAGCTGGGGAGACATAGGAGGAGATTAATGGAATATCTAGGGGTGCACTCGGGAGGGACCTGGAGAGAGAGCTGTGAGTTGAAGGTTAAGATATAAGCTCGGTTGTGAGTTTGGGCTCGGTAAGGCTCGGTTGTGAGCCTGGGCTCGGTAAAGTTAAGTTGTAATTGGGGTTTTAAGGTTAGAAAAAAAAATATTTGAATTGTGTAATTGTAACAACTTTCTATATAGTACTATTTTTTTCTCTTATCGTTTTGATGGCAGCAGGTTTTCTTTGTTTTTGATTTTCTATATAATATTTTGTATCGTGTAATTGAATTCTATTATCTTATATATTTTTTTAATAAATATTATTTATTATGCAGTGAATATTGGTCACCGCATCACTTTTTCCAACGGTTAAACGTTAATTTTTAATTTCGAAAAAGCTGAATGACAAGAAGATAAATTTTGTATTCTAATAATTCATAAAGTTAAAATTTGCTAATGAGATCATCGAAGAGATTGCTTTTCGGAAACAAGAAAAGCCAAAAGAGAAATTGAACAATTGACAACCCCTAGAAATAGATTATTTAGTATAAACGATGCATTGACTTTATAGGCTAATCAATAAAAATGAGCCCTGACAGTTGACATGGTCTTTTTTGAATAACTCAATTATAATTAATTATCCTCTTAAAAAATATAATTGAATTATTATTACAGCAAGTTGTAGTAAACAGTAGTTAGGACTTGAGGAGAAAAACATAATAATGTAGGAGGTCAAAATTTTATTACTGTGAATGAAAGGGGATTATTCATTATATTATTATTATTAATGTGATAATAATAAAAATAAAAATAAAAAGACAAAAAGTGATGCCGTGTGAACAAACAGAAAGCGCAAGGAAAGAAGCAGTGAATGATTAATTAAAAACAAATTGAGGATTTTGTCGATAATGGTGGGAATTAACAAAAAGATATGTTGACAATGACTCCACTTTGTCCTTTTTAAAGAATATTTTCAAATGCTCAAACAGCTATGTAATTCACAAACGACATTTCAAAATACGACAACCCACCAAAAACAAATAAACAAACAACCAAACATCATTATCTAATCTAATCTGATCTAATATATTAATATAATTTTTTTAAAAAAAAAACATCTTTGTGATTGACAGATGCAAACAATGTACTACTACTATTAAGCATATATTCTAATTTGTAAATTCTAAGCAAGCAAGCAAGCAAAAGAAAGTCAATTAAAGACAGAAGAGTTGTATCTTCAAAGTCTTTTGTCCAAAACCATAGCTGTCCTGTAGACCTGCACTACTTCCTACTGCCACTTGCTCTTCATTAAACCATTTGTCACCAACACCCTCTTCTTCTTCTTCTTCTTCTTCTTCTTCTTGTTATTTTTTTTTTCAAAGTGGTCCCTGAAAATACTTCCAAAATTCCCAACCACTAGTACTTGAGTTTCCCCTAAATCAAAACATGTCCAAATTCCTGCATTTGCTGTTTTCCCAAAATCCAAATATCTATCACCAATCATGACTTGACCATCATTAATCAAAAAAACCACGTCGAATGATGCTGAAACCAGCGATTTAGACATTTTTCTCTCCAATCAGTAGTGAATTTGTATGGTCCGCCACCACAAGGGAAAGGGAATTGGAAGGTTCGCGCTTCATTTGAGGCTTATTTATTTTTTTCAACTAATTTCTTGAGTTGAATTTGTATAACACAAAGTACAACGGAGATAAATTAAAAATGCTGAAGAGGAGTGACAGAAGAGAGTTTTATAAACTACAAACAAAATCTTTATATATAATTCTACAACACAAGTATAACATACAATCCATATCAAGATGGATCATGATTCATGGATGGATATTTATATATTTATATAATATCATGTTTTGAAATTAGTGCTTACAAATTACCAACTTTACTAAAACCAATTGATTAACCACCAAACCAAACATTTAATCCCACCAAGTTAACAGGGGTAGCCTCTAAATCTGGTTGGTTCCACCGGAATCCATCCGACAAACAAGTTCCGATCCTTCGAACAATCGAATCGAACCCACCACCGAAACAGGCATTTCTGAGATAGATCGCCTATTCATCCATCTAAAACACAAAGGGAGCAAGAACCAGCAAGGAATCATCCCAAGGATGTAGAACTCTTATATAGTTATATCACCACCACCACAAATGGTGATCAACATAGTAACAAGTAACACTACTACACAAATCTTTATAAACTTCACACCATCACTAATAAAAGGCCAAAAAAAAAAAAAATTTATTACCCGAGTGGAATTGTCAAGCTTCTGTTATGTATTGGCTGCCTGTAGTTAAGGTTAAGTACTTAGAAATAGATTATTAACAGTTAGGATTCACGAAGTTGTGCATTTCCTCCATGAGGTTGTAGAAGTGATCGTTATTTGGTAAGAAATAGAACCCGATAGTCGCCTCTTTCAGGAAAAGGAGTTTGACATCCTGACCGGCGTTCTTGAGGCCTTCAACATAACCCAATTGCCAGTCTTGAACGAGGTCCAAACCAGCCACAACGACGAGACTTTTTGGAAACTTAAGGCCTTGGAGACTTTTGCCCCGAGGACCAAATGGATTACAAGCCGGATGGTCTCTGTCTTCCCCCTCGGGGAGGAAAGCTCTCCAATACCAGTTGCGATCCTGTATTGTAACGAAGTATTTCCCATCCAATCTACTCTCCGATTCGGTTCTCTTTTCCCCGCTAAACATTGGATGGAGAAGTATGTTTCCCAACACTTCAATGTCTTCTTCAGCAGCCCTCATTGCAACATGGTGAGCTATGTTACCACCGGAACTATCTCCAGCCAAGTAAACATAAACATTTGAATCTTTACCGCTTTGAAGCCAAGTTCTGGTTTTAACCCACTTTAGAGCAGTCCAACCATCATCATATGCACAAGGGTATCTGTACTCGGGTGATCGACGATAATTTACAGACACCACAACTGCCTTACAAACGCTAACAAGGCGGCGACAGAAGGTGTCATAAATAGCACTATTTGCTGAAGAATGTGTGAAACTTCCACCATGGAAGAAGATTATAACCGGAACAATTTCAGTGGTACTCAAAGGCTTCTCAAGCTCAACGATGCCCCATTGAGTCTCGTTTCTCGGGGCAGGCTGGTAAATCCTGTTAAGCAGACCTGTGGCTCGATCAACATGATCGAAAGAGAAAACCCCATCAACAGGAATGGTGTTGGCTGGCACTTTCCGGTCAAGGAACTCTGCCAAGTCGCGGTTAAAGGTTCCATCAGGTCGTCGAAGTAGATTGTAAGCTAGCTTGAAATTGGAAATGAGAACCCATGTATTAAGTGGAACAACCCTCTGCAAAACAAGATAAAAAGAGTGTTATGAAATTAGAAAGTCTGTCCATCAAATTTTGTAACAATTTACAAAACTTTAGCAACAAGTCAACAACCTAGATATTCAGAGCAGATTGATCTCAATCTCATACATCTGAAAATTTAAAGAAAACAATGAAAACATACTTCAATCTCAGACGGAAGGTTAACTGTGTTCCTATCATAACCCCACGTAACAGCAAGACATCGTTGGATTAAAGAATGCACACACGAGAAAGAAAAAAAAAGGGACAAACAGAGTGGGCCTAAATATTTCAAATCGGTGTATTACAACTAAACTTTTGCTCAATATCAAACCAGAAATGAGCCAAGTTGGTCTTTTCTAAAACTATAAAACTGAAAATCCCATGTAAAGAGAAGGAAAAAATCTTAAATCAAATGAACCAGTGAATCATACCATCATTTGAAATCAAGATTGATAACAAATTAGTGGTGCAAGCAAATCAAAATCCTTGGAATCAAAAAACAAAAGAATTAGCATCATTTTGCTCCAAATCCAAGACAAACTAAAGTTTGCCTTAACCAAAAGCCATTGTTAGTACATAAGATAATGAAATCAAAGGAACCCATTAAAGCAAATCGACATTTGGAGTTGTAAATCAAGGCGAAAATAGAAAAGAAGAGAGAAAACTACCTTAGATTCATTGAGGTTGACTTCATTACTACCAGCCATGGCTCAAAAAAATTAAAAAAAACACACCCAAGGAACCAAACAAAGACCTTTAAGAAAACCCAGCAGAGAATGTGATCTTCAAAGAAAATATAAAAACACTTGTAAGAAGAAGAAGAAGAAGAAGAAGAAGAAGAAAGGAAGAAAGGAAGAAAGAAAGAAAGAAAGAAGCCCTCCCTGTCCCTCCCCACCACCACCACCTCCACCTCCGTACAAATTTCTCTGATTGATTCCTCGTTAAGAGTTTCTGAACAAGAAAAGACACTTTGTTTCTAATGAAACAAAGAAAGAAAACACACAGACTCGCTCACAGAAGGCACAACCACGAAAGGAAAATGATATTTATCACCCTCTCTCTCTCTCTCTCTCTCTCTCTCTATATATATATATATCTATCTATATGTATGATGTATCTACGTTACACACACAACACATTTAGATAGGTGAAAGTACAGTCCAAAGAGATAGAATTAAAAGAGAGAAATAGAGAAAGCTCTTAACGGAGGACAACGGAGACGACAAAGCGGGGCGGCCGAACTAAACTGTTTATGCTGGGTCCCACCTCCTCTCCTCTCCTCAGTCCTCAGTCCTCAGTCCCCCCCGTTGTCGTTTCCTTTTTCCTTTTTTCTTTTTTCTTTTTAATTAATTAACACACATTTTCCTATTTTTTTCCTTATTTCTTCTGCTAAACTCCTCTATTTATTTCTCTACAGTGACCTTGAATAGATTGGCTACTGCCACTCCTAAGTTCTGTTTCTTCCCTCCTTTTCACTATTGTCACTCCCACGCTTTTCTTATTTCTTTTTCAATTATTTTATTGTATTTTAAATGTATAATTCGCTCTCAACCATTTACAAAGGCTATCAAAATTGTATATTATTAAGGGTAGTCTTAATATATACCTTTAAATTAGAATTTTATTAAAATAAAGAACTTATTAAATATACTGACACCGATAAAACAATCAATTGAATGTTTGTGCATTTAATAATTTTTTCATTATAATAAAATTCTAGTTATTAACTCTACTTTATTATTAATTATGAAAATTTGTTATTTTTATTTTTATTTTTTTAAGAAAAAAAAAGTGCTGACAAATTAATAAAAAAGAATAATTAGGTAATAAAAATATAAAGGAGTGGAAATAGCGAAAACTAGAAGGTTCTGGCAAAAGGTGGACACATTAGAAATTTGTCTTGTAAAGAAAACAAATAGAAAGAAAAGAAAGCAGACAGAGTTTCCTGCGTGCGGCCGACGCCAAGGCACGTGGCGACAAAGGGTTCCGTCTCTACCTCTTTTGCCAAACTCTCCAATTGTCAATTACCCAAAACTCCCTCGCTCTCTTACCAAACTGCAATTCAAGACACATGTTTTGTCCTCTAGGCGGAAAGCGCGTGACGGCATGTTTTTTGTCTGAGCTTGGTTGAGATTTGAGATAGAGATGTTAGATATATACAGAGAAAGAGAGAACTGAAGGGTCTTTCTATTTTTTTCTTTTTTCATTTTTCTTTTTTATTAATTTTTTTTTCTTCTATGGGGTCACCATATGTGCGCTTTGTATTTTGTCGTATTCTGTGGAGCGTGTAAATCTAATCAATCACGAATACGGACACGTGTCGAGTTCTTAATGCTTCAATTATGTGATGGGTCCCGTCTCAAGAATCATGACCGTTTCTCTCTCTCTCTATCTATACTATAAAAAGTCCTATTTTTTCTTAAAACAAGTTGATACGATGATAAACTCTCTACAGCGGGACCCCCTTTAGGCCCACCGTCCACAGCGATAAGTATTATAAAGCGCTCTGGAATCGCCACGTAGTTTTTATTCAGCTTTGCTTTTGGGACCGTGATTGATAGATTTTTTCCTCTCCTTGTGACACACATCATGTGGGGCCCTCTTTGATGGACGGTGGAAGATCTCTCGCCGTTCATTCGCTTGATCAAAAGATCGAAGCCATCATGTTGTAAGGGAAAAAATAAACAAATTCAAGGAAACTGCTGGGTACTCTGTTGGGGACACTACAGATGTGTACTTGAAAGCAATCAGAACCGTTGATTCTTCCTTTGATGGGAAAGTTCATACAATTATATTATTCCTAAGATTCTTTGGATATGAAAATCTTTTATCAAAGTATTTCCCACAAAAAAAAATAAAAAATAAATAAAATCTTTTACTGAAGTGAAGGAGACCCCCACCGGTAATGTTCAATATAGATTCCCAATTTTTTAAAAAAAAATTTTCCATTTCAATATTATTTATAGTATGAATGTATGATGTAAAAAGGGTCGGACTTGTTTGGATTTTTACAAATCAAGAAATTATAAATCGGTTTTATAGTGTTGTTATGATTTGTCATTTTTTTTTTCTGTTTATGAATTTGGATTGATTGAGCTTGAATCTGGAAAAGGACAAGAATTCAACAAAAAAATTTGTTTCTATTTATAATGAAAATGATTCATTCATGTGTTGATTGTTGATTTACATGCCACAAATAAACGCAAAGTGGAAATACAACAGAAACAAAAAGTTAAAAAGGAGGAAAAGGAAAGTTCAAGTGACAAATTAACCCTTCTTGTAATATTCAACATTAAAATTATACAAAAATAGATAGATATATCTATTGATGAATTTAATCTCATATGATTTTGTATACTTAATCCTAACAAACAAATATTGTAATTTAATAAAATTATATTTACAGTCAATTATTTCTTATATTTAATTTCTAATATTGTAAATGATATATAAAGTAATAATAAAGCTATAAAAGTTCATAATATTTATAAATAAATAAAAAACAATATTCATTAAGAGATATAGTACAAAATCATCTCACCCTTAAATTATTTATTTATTAAAATTCGTAAAATTTATCTGGGTTCATATGTATCCTTGTTCAGAAAGATATAATAAAAAAATAAAAGTTTGTAAGTAACTTTGAAAGAGAGAAAAAGAAAAAGAGCACGCTGGCTAGGCATGAAATGAAAATTTGGACGGATACGTTGTCGTATATGGAGGTGGGTAAGCATGTGGCACACACGTCACACGATACATATTTGCCGTGTCGCTTTACACCTCCTTTATATATATATATATAAAATTCTAAGTTTCTTTAATATAATTTTTTAAAAAAAAGAAAAGAAAAGGAGGTGGGGCCGTGGGGGCCACAGCAGGGGGTTTTGTCTTGTAGTACGTTAGGTCAACAACTAGAAAGAGGTTTTGTCATGTAGTGCGTTTGGGGGGTGGGGGGTTGTTTGGTCAAGACTGAAGAGAGAAAAGAAGCCTTTGATATGTGTTGTGTTCTTTCTTTCTCTTCCATTTTTACGAGTCTCGTTTTCAACCACACACTCATCATCAATTTTAAATAAGAGTACTGTATTCCGACATGATTGATGATACTCAATACTGGATAATTTATCTGACTAAGTATGGATAAATAAATCACTACTTACGTCATTCCGATTGATAATTGAATCTATTATTATTATTATTATTATTATTAATAAAATTAATAATACTTTTTCACACTTACAACATCATTTAAATGGTCCTCTTTCTTTTGCTGGCTTTCTCTTCTGTACCCTTGTCGCCTCCTTAATTTACTGTCAACTTGTAAATTGTATTTTTGTTCATTGAAATTGTGAGATTGGGATTGCTCCACAACCTGTTTGGTATAGTTGCACTATTTGAACAACCGATTAAGTGACCTAAGTCATATACAAATACAGTGCCACTTCCATGCCTCAACAGCCATTATTTATCTTTTTATTCATTTTCTCTTCAAATTTCGGTATTACAAGCCATCTTAAAACAAACAAAAACAAAAAAGCTTTCAAATCATTTGTCGTGTTCTCTTTTCTTTTCTTTTTCCTCTTAAATTATTACAATATAAATTTTAAAAAATATAGATAAGAATTGCATTCATAACTTTATGGACCGAGTTAAATTCATTTAGTCTACGATTTCTTGGATGTATATCAAAATATGATTGTCAGCTAGGGTGTAGCTCGACCTAGTTTTGAGACAAAAACAAATAATGTGCATAAAAATATGGTTATCAGTTCGTACATTAACTCTTAGCATGTGTGATAATGTCTTCCCATATTAATGGTAGTAATATGTCCATTTTACTGCAGTTCGACTGTTCTTTAAAGATTTCCTTATCCAACAGGTTAAAGGAAACGATGAAGGCCTTTGTTTGGATAAAAGAAAATCTTTAAATTAGAATTTCAATGATTTCCTTCTTCGCACCCCGAGGGAGGGTTTCCCTTGTTACTCTTTCCTTCAAGTTGAGCCACTCGGGGAGAAATGGGACGGCATAGAGAGGCCATCATTCCCCCTAAGGGGTTAGGGGGGAGAGCGTTCAACTATCCCCATATGGGGGTGAAGGGGGTAGCGACATATACTAAGGAGTAAGGAATGGGGAGAAGGAGAGAAGGGGAATCCCCACCTCCCTGACTTCCTCTAAAAAATAAAATAAAAATAAAAATTGATAAAGTTTTTTAATTTTACTTCCCATCCTTGTGTCGGTCTTAGCTTTGCCTTTCATTTTCTTCCTTTCCTTTCCTTTTCCAACCTAAAAAACCTACACAAATTCGCATTACCGCCCAAACCCCTCATTCCCTAGGGTCCAATAAATTAGTTGAATCTTAAATCGTTTATTATTTAATATTTTGATAGATTAGAATGACAAACGAAATTTTAATTGTTGTATTTACATTGCATATTTATTTTATAATTTGTTATCATTTATTTCGTTTTTTTTAAGAATATTTTGATAATACGGTTCTCTCATTGGATACATATTTTCTTTCTCATTAATAATTGTTTTCCACGTTATTTTCAAGTTATAAACTTATAAATCTTTATGAAAATTATATATATATATATATATATATATATATATACATATTGATTGACTGAGGGGTCGTTTGTTTTTTTCACTTAAGACTTAATGTGTCTGAATTGAACTCATTAAATTGTTTTGTTTGTTTTTTTAAGTGGTCAAACAACTTAAAAATATCAAAAAACAACTTAAAATAAAAAGTAAGAAATCCTGACTTTTAACTTAATTCCAAATCACTGGATTACAATTAAAATATTGTATTCCAAGTTTATCCTCCAAAAAAAGATATATTTCCAAATTTATATTAATTTAATATGGTATAAAAAAATTTCTTTTAACATATTTTTTATTTTAAACATGTTTTAGAAAAGAAAAGAAAAACCTAAATACTTTTCATAATGAAATTTTTCAGAGATTGAACAATTGAATTTCTCTCCTGCCAAATCCCGGTAAGAACTCTTTATTTATTTTATTTTATCAAACTATTAGTATAGTGCTCAATAAAGTTATCTATCATATTAAGTAGATTTCGTGGCTCGAAAATGTTATAGAATTATTGTATATAAAAATTCAAGAACCTTTTTTTTATTTGGTTTCCAGTGCATATGATCTAGGAAACCAAAAAAAAAAAAGATTTCATGAATTATATTCACCGAAAACGTGGACAACGTATAAAATTGAACTTGAATTTGAACTTTTTTTTATAATAAATTTAACTTAAACTTTGTTTGCAGAACATGCAAAATTATATTCTTTGTTTAACTTTTTATTTTGTTAAATTAAACTTTGTTTAAAAAAAACCATACAAAATGTTATAAAGAATGGTGCATGTTAAATTACTTCTTTTAATTAGTATGGGTATAAATGTACAATTACATATTTTTAGACAGTTTTATTTTCAAAAAACAAATATGTTAACAGCACATTCAGATGTGAGGAAAAAAAAAACAAACATGTCATTCAGATTCAGATTTCAATCCCTATTCAGTCTTCAAAAAAATTCAGGACTGTTCAGTGTTCAGACAAAAAAACAAACGACCCCTGAGTGATCATCATTTACAACCAAATCATATTAGTTTGAATAAATATTTTTTTATTTGTATACTAACTACTTAATTTACTTGATACACCAAATTTATTTTTGTTTTGCCAAAGAACATATTTTATTGTCAGAATAAAGACAACTAAATAAAGGTTGCTCACCAAGTGTTTTTAAATATGCTTATGAGCTGTAGAAATTTCCATTCAAATGCCCTAAATTTATATCACCGACAAGTGACAATTGACAAACAACAAATTTGAATATAATAACTCCAAAAAAAAAAAAAGACTCGAATAATCGAGGAAAGTTAAACTGTTAAAGCATGATCAACTTGTCAACAATCGTTTTATTCCATGCAAGAAAAATGTAGAAAAAAGGCAAGCAGTTGAATTTGGATAAAATACAAAGAATTCAGCAGTGAATCTGCTGGAGAGTTGATCTGGATTCTGTGTTGGAGTTGGTGGTAGAAAAACAAAATGGTGTATTGCCCAAGGAAATCAAATCAAAACATTTATTTTTAATGTTAAATTGTTAATCAATCAACCATCACCCAACTAACAACGAGTTCAATTGACCTAGGTACGCCTTGGTGCGGCTGTAGATTGTATTTTTATTTATTTTTAATCTCATTATTTTGGCTTTATTAGTCATTTTCTTCCCATGGTTTTTTTTTTTTTTAATATTTTAGAAAATATTTATTTAAAAAAAAAATTAGAAAATGTTAACATTTGTATTTAGAACAAATGTGAAGACTTAAGTGGTTAAAAAGTTGAAGAAAAAAAAGCTATATTTAGTCTTTTAAGACATCATAAATTATGATTTGATTGTTATCTACAAAATATCTTCGTATACCATTTTATCGTTTTATATACATATTAAAAAATTAAAATAATTAATTTTACTCTTTACATCTTTTAAAATACATAAATTATCCTTTAATATTTTTCACATCACACTCATTTCACTTCAACTGCTTCTACTGTCGTAAAAAAAAAAAATCTTGTTGTATAGTTTCTTTGTTTCCTTTAACAAATGTTATCGAATTTACTCGGATAACAAATATATCGTATTCAAATAAAATTCAATAACTAAAATTTTACTGGGGCAAAAATAAAATACAAATCCAATTATAAAAATAATTATATTTTTGTTGTTATTACTTGCGGAATCAATGTATTAAATTATCTAAAAAAACCATAAAATCATAATGGTTTACGCACTTAATCATCTTCATAAAAAACAACAACAATAATAATTAAACAAACAATAATATGCAACTTCTTTTGTCTTAGAAATAAAACTATTTTTTCAATCACCAAACAAATCAATTTTTTTCATTTAAAATTTCGGTTTTTTTAAAATCCATCAACCAATTTGTTTGGTTTGCAAACTAATTAAATTATAAGAATTTGTAGTTGAATTAAAGTAAAGTGAGTGAGTGAGTGAGTTGTGTTTGAGAACTATATAAACTTGATCGAGTTCTACAACTGTTTAAAAAAAATTCTGCAATACTACAATTGTAACAATTTTTTATTCAATCATAAAACAATAATAAAAATGAAAGTAAACATACCTGAATGCATTCGGAATCCATGAAATCAATTCTAGTTTGATTAAATATATATTATTAGTGTTTATGATAGATTGTGTGTTCAATTTATGAGTGTAGGAAGTAAATTTAATTTCCGATTATAAAACCATGTATTTTAAGTAATTAAATGTAAAGATATTTTAGAAAAAAAAAAGTTTCATTAAAATATGACTTTAGTAAGATTTTTGGTAAGTGGCAATAGAGCCACCCAAAAAATAAGTATAGATGGTTTATTCAAATTTCTGGTTTGAGGGTGTGTTCTCACCATCAGGGCCGGTCCTGACATCTTAGGGGTCCAGGACAAAAATATGGGTTTGATTAATAATGGGCCCAATTTTAAAAAAATAACTAAAATATTGGACCCCTTTAAACTAAAATATAATAACAACTTTCTATATATTTTTATGGGTCCGGGGCGTATGCACCTCTTGCACCAGCCCTAGGGCCGGCCCTGCTCACCATAGTAACGCTCAGTGCGGGATTGTATATATATTTTGATTTTTATTAATTAATAAACTGTAAAATGAAAAGTATTAACATGTGCCATTAACTTCAATGGGTTCTCTAAACATGCTTTTTAGCCAAAATGGCCAGTGATGATGGTTTATTTGAACTCCAACCACTCCCTAACATGACTCTCTATTTTGGAGAAATAGCAAGACACCCTCCAAATGTGGAGAGCCATTTTGTGCTAGCCAAGTTTTCTTTCCTATTATTTTATATTTTAAATACAATTCGAAACAAAATAAATTTATTTATATTTTAAATTTAAGAAATATCAAAATATTAATGTCTAACTATAATATAAATGATAGTTGGAGTGATCTCATGAAAAGTAAACTATTTTAGCTAAAATTTAGAGTACCCTCGGAGATGCTCTGTCTCAAGGGAGCTCCCTAAATATTAGCTAAAATAGCCGAAAGCTATTTTAATTAGCAACTTCTGAGTGAGTCACTCCGGCCATTCTCTCTAAACATTAATACTTTAATATTAATTTTTGGGATTTAGAATATAAATGAAATATTAAATTCTAAGTTTTCGTACAAGTTTTCAATATTACACATTCACTAGTTTCATATACGTGTAAATAGTATTGTTCTATAACTGCACTAGTTTCATACACGTGAAACTAGCGGTGTTTTGCAAAAGCACACAAAAGCACCGGTTTCATACACGTCAAACTAGTATCGTTTAAATACTTTACACAAAAACAAGGGAGTGGTTGAAGTCAAATACTGTAATAATCGCAAGTTTATCTTGCTACAGGTTGGAGAAAAAAAATATCATTGGAATCAATCGAGATAACTACAGGTTGTTTTTTAAAATAAATATTTCAAATCTAAATTAAAATAATAGGAGAGAGAGTTTGGCTAGGATTATTGGCTCTCCACATTTAGATAGTGTGATTTAAATTCTCTAAAATAGCTAACAATTTAAGTTGTTGTTGGAGTCCATGATAAGATTATTGGCTCTCCACATTTAGATAGTGTGATTTAAATTCTCTAAAATAACTAACAATATAAGTTCTTGTTGGAGTCGATGATAAATGAAAAAAATATATAATATAATTAGCCATTTGGGCTAAAAAGCATGTATAAGTAGCATGGTTGGTGATGCTCGCATATCGTAACGCCTAGAAAATAACTATAAAATAAAACATTTATCTTCTTATCTCTACCTTGCCGTGATTGAGTCAAATAATTTTTTTGTTTTATAGTTATTTTATAGGTTAGTGTTTTTTTTTTTAATTGCTATTTTCTAAATGTTATAATGTAGTTTACGGACACCGAGCACATATTAACACTACTCATTATAAAATTAATAAATATTTTACTTTATTTAAAAATAATATAAAATTATAATTTTATTTAAAATAATTTTATTATTCAATTGATTTCTGGATTGTGTTATAATGTAAGTATACTGGTAATTCCTATTTCAAAACAAGATGTGTTTTTTTTTCCGTCTAAATTCAATAAATATATTTCATATATAAATTGGTTTTGAAGTCAAATTTCTAGATGATGCCAGAAAAATCAAATAGCAAAACCTTTAACCTTTTCCTTTTGTAACAAATGCATATGCACTATTAATGATCCATTATGGATTATATTAAAAGGAAGATAAATACAAAGGACTCTTCTGGATGTAAATCTAACTACCACTATTGACAATAGATTTTTATACACAACACCAACAACTTTAATGATTCAAAAATACCTTTCACTCAAATATAAAAATAATTTACAGGCAAATATGTTGTCTTTTTTGGCCTCCTTTAATTAACTCCACTTGTTGTCTTTTATCTTTCTTTTTTTTTTCTTTGTTGGGTATCAAATTACAAAGCTATGTACAATGAATGTCAAAGTCTTTGGATGACTATGTCCTTCTTCGCTTAACTAAACCCCTAGTTAACACTTTTATCTACATCGAATAGCTTCTTTGTTTGAATGGAATCATGCATCACAAGGATGACTAAATCACATACGTCTCTCAAACACCTTTCTTTAAAATCAAAATCAAAATCTCGCCAAAATTTTGTCGGTTTACGAGCAAGACCACCACCCACAAGTTATCTTCTGCTTTAACTTCCGCTTTAACTTATTGAGTATTACGGTTTTATCTTTAAAAGGATTCTTGTCCATCCAAATATAGTTATATTTATTATATATATATATATATTTTAATATTTTTACTCTACCAAAATATAGAATTAATCAAAATCATCGATATAGGTGAGGACAATGTGAGATAAGGAGGGGGATTCAAATCCGTGGCGGAAACCCCCTAATAACAATAACTATCATATTTTTTAAGCAAAAACCTTTTGAAAAAAAATTTAAACCTTTGAATATATATATAACTTAGAGATAATATAAAATTAAAATTTCTAAATTACAGTGATATTTAAATACAAAATCTTTCCAACCATGTAAATAGTTATTTGAATCATGTTTATAATGTTTGATCTACAAAATTCTATACAAAACCTTAATCCAATATTATTTCTAAAATAACAATTTGAATAAAATAATATATATATATATTACTTGAAATGTTTTCTTAATTTAAAATGTATACTTCAAAGTTCAAACTTAATTACTTTTAGTGATTTGATTATATTTTGTCTTGATAAGTGAGGGCCCTGGGGTGCTTAATGTGATTAGTTTAATAAATAGAGGAAATAAGTGTGTAAAGTTTTGTTTTGTGAATGGCCAAGCCGTTTTAAGTTTGTCTGCAATCGGGAATATAGTCATATACATTGTTTCTTGGAAAAAAAAAAAGTATCAGAAAATATTGATTGTAGTCAATGACTCAATTTGATGTGATTACCAATCATGCCTCTAAATGGTCGACCAGAAAGCAATGTTTTTGGGGTCATATTTAACTGCCTAGTTATGGTTTGATTATGCATTCACTATTTCACTTTAATATAACATTATCATATGATGATCATCTCTTCATTTTTTTTTTTTTTTTTATCTTCCCATTTGCTACTATTTTTCATCAATACAATGAGATTATTCTTTATTATTTTTAAAAATTTTATTTTAAAATAAAACTTCTATCCATATGTATGATATATTCGATTAGATATATATATATATATAGAGAGAGAGAGAGAGAGATATTAAGATGCCTTTAGGCTTTAGTATTGTTTTTTTTTTAATTATATAAATTCGGTTTTTTTAGGAGAAGACTCGACGATCTCGTAATGTAGGTGTGAGGGGTTTACCACTTGACCAATCTCATCTCGTTTTAGGTTTTGGTATTGTCATTAAAAAATATTTTGAAAAAATAATTCTCTAAAAATGAAAACAATGTAAATACATTTGCTAGTATTTTTAAAAAAAATTGATAAAATAATAGTTAGAGGAAAAGTTAATCATTTATTTTTAAAACTCGTTTCGAAAATGATGAAAGGAATAATGTTAAACATCTCACTTAAAATCCCATTTTTTTTTATCCTAACACATGTGATATTTGAGATGTCAAATTGTGAATGAATACACATTAATAATGATTTATCTCACCTACCACACATATTCACCGACCATTTGACATTTCAAGTGCCACCTGTGTTGGGATGAAAAATGTGAAATTTTAGATGAGATATGTAGCATTACTGATGATGAAAAACAACAAAATGTTGTTTCAACTTTTTAATTATAAGTTTGAAAATATTATTTTTCATTTTCAAAAACAACTTTTAACTATTATTTATTTTGGGAAACAATTTTTTGTTTAAAAAAAAAAATCCAAACAACCACTTTCAATATCGAATGAATATTTGCACGCTTGTAAATTGTAACTTGTAACTTAACATATAAATCAACAAATCACATGCTAGTCAAGGATAATGTGATAATTACAAATAAACTATATATCCTAAATTTAATATTTATATTAATTTGTCAAACAATGCAACTAAAACATTATTGACTAATCGGTCAGAATGAGGTTAGTTCGGTGGTTTACCTGTCACATATCTATACCATAAGGTTGTGAGTCCGATTTTGTCCAACTTTCTAAAATTTAAAATTATTGTAATATTATAGAAAAAACCTTATCGTCTAATCTTTAAAAAAAAAACAATGATCAAAAATAAATATTTTATGATCACTTACAACAAATCTCGACTACTAATTTTCAATTTATATAAAATAATTTTATTAAATATATGAAATTTGAAACCACTGCACAATGTAATATTATATCAAGACTTTCTAATTTTTTTTCTAAACTCCTTCCAAAATTATGTTTGCACATAACGTATCAACATCATATCACTCATAACATAATCTCATGATTTATAATATATTAACACTTTATGTATCATCACCGTTTAAAAAGAGAAATTTGAGAAAAGATTAAAAAAGATTAGCATTATTCTTATAAACTTTACTCGTAACATTGCGGATTCCTTGGCCAAATAAAAAAAAATAATAAAAACAACTGCTGCTTTATATGAATGTCATAATTGAAACTTGGAAATTTTACAAAATTTTGCGGAATCCGTGGGGATGTTCAGTCATGTGTTGAATGTTGATTGGAGAAGACATAGACATCAAGTCTTTTTAAAATGTAACAATTAAACTATGCCAAATTCAAAGAATCAATATATAAATCACAAAGTCAATGTCACAATATACCAATTATTATTATTATTATTTTGGATTAAGTGGTTTTATATTAATATTATATTTTAAAATGTTTATAACTTAATCCAAGAAAGCAAGACCAATTTTCTTTTTGATAAAACCATCATTGGACGTGGTAGTTACAAAAATAGAATGATTTAGTTCTAATTAAAATAAAAAATCTGCCCTGACCTTTCAAGTTTCAACTATTATTTGATGCTTAGAGTTGTATGATTTTATTCAACAACCTCTCTTAAAATTTAACACCTTTTAGATTGACTATAGTTTGACCAACAAAAAGACTATTACACCCTTTCAATTTTTTTAATCTCTTTTTTACTTTTAAAAATTATCTTTTAAACAAATTAATTAAAAAAATACAACTTAATAAAAATATATAAAAAAAATTATAAAATTAATAATAATCAAAATACAAGCAAAAATTAAAACAGAAATTAAAAAAGTAATACTCTTTATAAAAATAAAATTTTAATTTTGTAATCTTTGCTTTGATTTTGATTTTTTATTTATTTTACAAAGTTGTATTCTTTCTTTTTCATTTTTGTCTTACAGTAAAGTTTTTTTTTTATTAATTTGTTTGAAGGATAAATCTTTTTGAAAAGTATAAAAAAAAATTGAAAGGGTATAATAGTCTTTTTACTGGTCAAACTAAAGTCAAACAAGCATAATTATAATTATGTTAAATTGAAGGAAGGTCGTTGAATAAAAACATATTTCTCTATATATCCGATAATAAAGGTTAGATTTTTAATTTTAACCCATTTAGATATCCGCAAAGGAGAGGTCAATAAACCCTAACAATTTCGAGATAATTTTAAGAATTATATTAACATTTGTTATAAATGCACATATTAAACTATTATAGAATCTGAAGAATGTTATATTGTTGTAATTTTTTTTTCTCAAACCTGGGAGTAAATTTTTTATTTTTTATTTATAATATGTAACGATATATAACTATTTATATAACATTATATAATCGTTTAACGTATACTTTAATGAGATCCGATTTAAAAATAGCATCAGGATAAGCACTTTTGAAAGGCAGGCAGTGGGTTGGATCATCACAAATGTAACATGGGCATGTCCCCATGCCATCAAAACTCATATTCCAAGACTTAAAAATCAGCTAGGTGTCAATTTACTGGAATAAAAATACTTATCTGGTGTTTGTGTGTGTTGAAATCTTGAAATGGATAATGGATTTGAGTCAGAATGCATGTTGATGTTAAATTATAAGAAGTATTAATAATTATAATTCGATTCTATTTAATTTAAGGATATTATCATTCCGCCCTCTCTATGGTTTATCATATTAAACATTTTACCTTCTCTAATTTCAGTAGTGGTCATTATTTCTTTGAAAATCAAAATATTAGTTGCCTCCTACCGTTAGGAATTCCGTTAGACTAGTACTTTGATCGACAAAAAATCAATTAAAAGACCTTATTACCCTTGAACACATGAGTTATGTCCCATAATGATACCACTAATTGATTTTAAAGAATAAAATTCATAAAAAAAACTAATAAAAGTTAACAAAAAAATTCAGTATTTAGAAAAAAAAACAATTCAATATTTCAGAATAAAAAATAAAAAACAATTCAACATAGTTCATCAACATCACCTCCAGATTCGTCCCTAGTCATCATCATTTGTGGGAGGGAGAGAGAAACTCAGATCGATTGTGAAATAGAGTTTCAACACGGTTTTGGGTTTTGAGAGAGAGAGAGAGAGAGAGAGAGAGAGAGAGAGATTTTTTAAATATTGTTTAAGTTTTTTTTCAATTATATTATTATATATTATTCTTTATATTATTTTTTTTAATAATTTTTTTATTTTTACATGTCATTCTTTAAATTAATGTTTTTTAAATATTTTTTAATTTTTACATTTAATTCTTTATATTAATGTTTTTTTAAATAATTAAAAAAAAATTATTTTCAATTCTATTTTTTAAAAATGGTTTTATTAGTTTTAATTTTTTAATTCTGAAAAAATAATTAGTGGTATCATTAGAAAGTATAACTCATGTGTTCAAGGGTAATAAGGTCTTTTAATTATTTTTTGACGGTTAAAGTACTAGTATATCGGAATTCCTAACTGCTGAGGGTAAAATATCTAATGTTTTGGTTTTTAATGGGATAAATAACCATTACTGAAACTAGATGGGATAAAGTGTCTAATAAGACAAATATACAGGGGAATTATTATAGCCCTTTAATTTATCATCCTAGAGGGAGAGAGAAAAAAGTGATTGAATGACAATCTCTAAAAAGTAAAAACATTATGTGGTTCCCTCTTCCCATATCACTGTTTACTGTACCTTTCTAATATATTAATATCTCTACAAATGTCCATAGACAAAATTTTTAGCTTGCGCTTATTTAGCGGATCAATTTTCCAGGTTTGAATTATAGGTTGTATAATAAAAATAATAATAATAAATTGTACAAACTTTCAAGTCCCTTGAGTTTTAAGAACAATTTTTTTTTTCCATAGAGAATAAATCTTAATTGCACACAATAATATATTTCACACTTAAATCTTCTGTATATACCATTTTTTTAACGGATATGTACTTCTATATATCATTTTAATACATCGTATATATTTGTTTTTTTTCTTGAAATATTACCATAATTAGGAATTTGATTGAGATGAAGGACAAACAACTGGACCAATCTTATCTTATCTATTTATATTAAAAAAAATACCATACAAAGCCTTACTTAATGAGTTCAAATGGCAATTTCGTATAGTTTTTATTTATTTATTTTAACCTGGACGGGCCTCAAATTAATTACGGCCCCCAGGCCCCAATGATTTTATCTTAACACCCATTTCATATTCTTGACTTAAAATCCATCGACGAATAACAACACCCGTAACTACATATATATATTTATAATAATATTTTCCAAATATCTCCACTTTTTTCTATATTTTTAGGGATTGATATCAAATAAATTCCCAAAAAGTAATGCTAGAGTCTAAACGTCTCAACTTATGAGGTGTCAATCGGTAAGTATGATAATTTATCTTTCTTACCAAATGTATCTACTTACCAATTACCGTATCATTTGCTGTAATGGAGGTGAGATACAAATATGAGATGACTAGTATTACTCGTTATTAAATATCCCGAATATTTTGAAGACAATGGTGATATTTCTGATATTTTCATAAATTTGGACCTTGATATTTTCATTGAGGCCTATATTTAGCAGGACAACTGACAACATATTGATATTCGGCTCATCAACTCAATTGAATCCCTCTAAATGGCCTAAGTGTGACTGTCACCTAGTCATCCATGCCCATGCTTGATATGGGTTCGAGAGAATAACAGTGAAATTTCAAATTTCCAACAAAATAAAAAAAAAAAAAGATTCTGGGTAATGCCATCGTAATAACTTGTAAACTTTGGAATAATCAGAGCATTACAGAAATTAATCAAAGGTTAATACGGATGATGGTTCACATTGAGGCTTGTATTTCTTCAAGAGTCTTGCCCTTTGTTTCTGGCACAATCTTTGCCACAAACAGGACAGTAGCCGCACATACACTTGAAAATAAGTAAAAAGTTCCTGAAAAAAAAAACCAAGTCATTTGTTTTTCTTCTTTTTCATGTCTTAATATGATCTCTACTGAGCCTTAAATCCCATTTACCTGACGAGCTCCATTGCATTAAAAAGTTGAACGTGTAAGAAACTGCCCAGGAACCGGACCAATGTGCTAGATTCACCAAACTTCCAGCTGCTCCCTTTACATTTATGGGGAATATCTGTGAAAACATAAGGTTCGGTATATCATTCATATCATATCATATGTGTCATCCTCATATGGTGTAAAAGTAATTGATTGATTACGAGACTCTTGACGGCTAAATTGGTTTGCTGTGCCAACAACATACCTCGGACATTATAACCCAAGGAATCGCTCCCATTCCGATCGAGAATGAACCCATGTAAATCTGATTGGATTTAAGAATCAAAGTTCAGAAAGAGCATAAACTCATCACATATGATATGATGATGATAACTTATGTGAGCTCAATTGGGTGTTAAAGAAATTTCTTACCAGCAGTCCAACTAGGACAAGTGTTGGAATCCATTCTTTTAACAAGTTGTGGTCCTGTGTCACATATACAACTTATCATACTAAAAGAAACAAGATTGTTAAGAAGACTTACAATTCATGCAAAGTTGGGTAGCATGATTACCTGCAGAAGAAAGGATGTCCCTGCTAGAAAGCATCCCAGGAACGTGCCTGAAGCAGAAATCTGAAACACAAGTTGTCTTAGCTATATAGGATTCTGAAATAACCAACTATCAATGGTTATGGTTAGTAACATTTTGAAACTCACAAGTAGAAGAGGTTTTCTTCCATAGTTATCCACCAAGAATGCACCCAAGGCAGTTACAGGGATCTGCAAATATATCTATGACTAAATTGACTTGGATTAATATATCCTGAAAATTAAGTGAAGATGTGAGAAATTGAACCTCAAGGCAGGCAAAAGCTATTATTCCGGTTTCTCCTGAAGCAAAACCTGATATGGTAAAATGAGAGTGTGAAAATCACTATAGTAACAATAAATGAAACATAAAGCAATAAAAGCAAGTTCATATACCTGCTGAAACAAAAGTTTCACTTGCGTAAAAACCAATTCCGTTCACCCCTCCAAATTGTTGAAGTATAAAGAGTCCAACACCAATCTGAGCAATAACAGTGATAAGAGGCACAGATGGGAAGGAGCGGAAAAGAATTCAAAAATGATTCTAGCAAGGCGTTTTCCGTTTCAGATGGAGTAAAAATGGTGCTCACAGTGAGTGAAGACCGATATCTTTTTTGGAACAAATCCAGCATCCCGGCTTTGGGTTGGTGCTGCAGATTTTGTAGATAATCCTGAAAAGAAAATAGACAATTAGTTCTTTCCTTGACATCAACCTAGTTTCAAAATCCTTTATCAAAGTCTTGAGGTAAAAGTTAAAACTTGGATTTCGGCTGCTTCTTCAGAAATATCAGCATTGTCTCCCCGAAGCTTTCTCAGTGCATCACCAAACTCTTCCTGATATCCAGCTTTTGCCTGAAATCATACATTAATTTCACTTTTCATAAGATATGAAGGATAAGTTGTTTGCAGATTTCAGTTTATAGGTTACCACTTACCAGCCATCTGGGAGACTCTGGGATGAAAAAAAGGCCCAGGAGTTGAACCAGACATGGGATAATACCTTCAAAGAAAAAGAATATATACATATTAGTTCACTTGATTGTTAAGTCATAAGTGAGTTAACAGTTCATGTATGCTACATCCTACCTGTTAGAGCTAGCAGTCGCCATGTCAGCATAGTCCCTGCTACAAAAGAAACAGATACTCCAATAACAATCATGAGCTGCAGAGAAATAAATCTTGGGGGTTAAATGTCTCATTCACAGTTTCATTTGTAGTAGTGTACATGCTTTTCAACATTTGCCTCAGAATTATCAACCTGATTCAGTGTTGCCAGCCCACCACGGAGATCCTTTGGTGCTATTTCAGCTATATATATGGGTACCTGTTTATCATTTTGAATTAGATTTATTAGCATGAATAATAGATGGTGGCAGAGTAAAGAAAACCTGTTGAGTACAAACCACGTAAGAGAAAACTCCAATGCCACATCCAGTGAGAAACCTTCCAGCATTAAGTAGCAAAGCTCCCTTAATAATAACATGACCAAACAACAGAAATAACAACACAATAGTTAGATAATTTTGCTTGGTAATGGGCTAATCTTCAACTCAACCGGTCATTAAGAGAGATGCTTTAAGTACAAACCTCAGTGAAGTATATGGCACTCCATCCTATAATGCTGAAACCAGCAGACATTCTCATTGCCTACTCGGTTAACATACCACAGGGTCAGAGTCAGAAGCTCACTCATTGAAGATCAAAAGAAAAAGCATCTCTCACAATATGTTATTGCTTGGAATTAAATCCAATTGATACATTAGCTTAAAAAATTTATTTACCCCTTTACGACCCATGAAGTCTGCTATGTGCCCACTTGTGATTGCGCCAATCATTGCACCAATATTAAGTAGTGAGCCAAAAAAAGAAAACTGCACACTCAAACATCAATGTCAAACATTAATGGGTTATATTGTTTGAATCATTTGTGGTGTACGAAACTAAAAATCATTCCTTAAAATACCAAACGAAACCCAACATCAATAATTTGAGCTATCAATGTTACAAAACACAGTTATCAGGAAACTAGCCAACTAGGAATGTAATTTTGCCTTCGTATTATGTTCGACCATTATTGTCACATAAGAACTATCAAAATCGATAATTTCTTCTAGGACTACCAAATGCTTATTGCATTCCTATTAGTTTGTACAATCCTTCTCCTCCTTTTTACTTCTCTGTATCTTTATGTCTTGAGATTTTATCTTTAGTAATCTAGAATCTCTTCACATTGTAATTTGGTCGTGTTTATTTCATTGACAGTATGTAGCACTAAGAAGCCAGTGAATTATGATCTGTACTACCAGAAGAAGATCCGCTTACATAGCTAGAAACATGAAGAAAATGTAAATTATAAATAATCCTGATAACTGCATATTATAAGATTTATGGATAAATGATCTGCAAACACCTTTAGGTAAAGTGCAATTATTATGGGATGATGATGGCAGAGAATTTGAGGTAAATAAATCACACTTGAGACTGCCTTAATGAAGTGCTAACAGTCTTATTAAGGTAGAATATGTAGGTACTAAACTTTTCAATTTGTATCAGTTATGTAACATAATTGCATTCGGACTTTGGCATCTTGTCAACCTCTGAGAAGGAATTGCATGCCATAGAATCGGAAGGGATGGCAGAATTAAAAGGGCAGGAAATCTTTCCAAGCATTGTTTTCTTTAGGCCTAGAAGAAAGTGGTCAGGTTGGTTTTTGGATTTTGGGAAGGAGGGTTGGTAACAGAATGAATGAGCTTAGTAATCATGCTGTAAAGTAACTTTACAAAATCCAAACCAAGGTTGAAAATTCATGTGACCATGCTTGTTTGATCTATTTTCTGCCACATAAGGGTGAACAAAATGACCTTTAGCCAGTGATCTAATTGGTCATGTTTAAAATGAAAAATTTATTAATTACTTAATACAAATAGAAAATTACATATCTGAATTGGTTAAATTTAACCAGCTTATGTGGAATTATCAGCAGGTTACTATCATCAGCATGCCTGAGAATCACATATTTTCCACTTAATAGAATGGAAATAATGATCTAAACATCAAACAAGTGATCTAAACGTCCACATCTTGTGTAACACTAAGAAATCATGGAAAAACTCCATATATGGCATTTAAATATAAAAATGATTTATAATTGATCAAACTAACCTCTGCTAAAGATAAGCCAAGATCCTCTCTGATAGCAGACTGAATAGGTGCTGAATATCCTACCTGAAAAGTGAACAATCCCTCTCAAAAAACTTAACTTCTCCATATTCAATGACTCGTTAACTGAGTAAAGATAACTTATATGTATTATTTAATGTCAACATGGTTAGCCGTCTCGCAGGAATAATTTCCAACTCAGTTATATTGCTTATTCAAGTTACTATTAAGTTTAATGGGTATTCAAAATGTGAAGGAGCTTACTTTCTATAGCGTTACTGCAGAAGAAATTAAGAGTGTCAAATACTGTTATCCAAGTATCGCATTTTTATTGAAAAGGTAAAAGTTAGGTGACTTACACAGGAGCCAAATGCATAAGAGCCCAAAACTGCCACAAAAGTGCTTAGCAGAACAATTGCTATTGATCCTTTGTTGCTACTTTTCTTCTGAAATTCATCATCTCCTTCATTCATCTGCTTAATAAATGGCTCTCTCATCTCAGTTTTGGCTTTGTTTGCACTATTTTCGACATCTTGGTCAATTACATCTTGGTCGATTGCCATAACTGTCTGCTTCAGTAAACAAGAAGCAGAAGTACAAATAACTAGAGATGAAACTAGATCAGCTTCCTTCACTCAGTTAGGCTCATTACATACATATATATATATATATATATATATATGTATGTGTGTGAGCAACTACTTTGTTCAGATATTTTAAATTACTATATGGAAGAGGTGCAGTGCTAGTATGTCCCAATCTTTGTCCCAAAAGAATTAATTAATGAAAGAGAGAGGGAGAAAGATCAGATCACATGGATTTGCAAGCTGTCTCTGGCAGTATATTATTGAGGACAAATTTAATATAAACCAAGAGTCTCTAAATTGCAGAGAATCATTACATAAAAACCAAAGGTGCCCAATCTCCAAAAATATTAGTGGATTAAATAATTCTAATGAAGATCTAAATGCAGTGATGTAAAATGCACGGCTTATTGAAGTTGATATCATCGAACTTGTAATGCTTGATGCATAAGAGGTACAAGCAGCTCATGTCATCGAACTTGTAGTGCTTAACGCATAAGAGGTCACCGATGTTAGAGAGATCAAACCTCATGACCCTGTCAAAGTAATTAAGTCATTAACTTTGTTTCTCTACACATCCTAGATAGGCTACCCTGCATTTTCCTGCCTAACTACTCATTAGATCTCATGGAAATCACTTTAGTCAAATTTCCCTTCCTTGATCATGTGTCTCTACTATTTATTTTCATGAAGATAGCAGAACAAAAAAGGTTGTAACAGATTTACTAGCTTTTTTCCAGCTCAATGTTAAGCCAAGAAAACCAAATAACATATATCAGACAAATGCTAAGATAAGCATGGAATAGAATCATACATGGTGTCATGATTCTTTTGATTTTTTTTTTTATGGTGACAGTTTTTTGGAACCACTACTCCATTGCAAAGTAGGCATTTATAAGTCATGTTGAGCATAATGGAAACAAATGTTTGAATGTTTATCACCACAGTTATGTTAGCCTCACCATAAACTATTTCTCTCCGAAAAAGATAGTTTATTGATTCTAAAAAAAAAAAAAAAAAAAAGGGTTCCTTTTAGGATTTGATATTTCTATTGAAGGTTTGATGTGATTCACCTAATCTTTAAATTTTCCTGTGCTAGATCTGGGGGATCTGTAATTTGGACCATCTTTAGATTAATTGGTTAGTTTTACATTTTGCCACCACAGGTGAAGTAAGTTCATCCTTGGACTATTTTCAAGTCTTTCCATCAAAGAAAAAACTTGATTACCTTCAACAGTGCCATATCTTTGTCCATGTGAATCCAACCTTTTCAATTACGTCAACAAAACAGACAAATATCCAGAAGTGCATCCGGTTGTTTTGGCAAGATTCAAGATTCATGGATTATATATTCTTATTATTGCATTTTGAATAGATGGGTGAATATATTAGGATTTTAAGCATATATTAGAATTGGGCGTTCAGCCTAATGACACCTGAGATGCTTTAGGCTCTCAGACAATAAACAATCAATATACTATATAACAAGTCTAGTATTTATGGAGGAGTTTTACATCAACACCAACTAAAACTTTGTTAAGCAGATGCATATATCAGCTTAATTATGAAAAACAAAAATTATATATCTAATTGTTTTTTCCTCATGTTATTTATAGTTACTGACTATATGCATAACATTTTTAAATGTGTGATTTTAATACAAAAAACATACATACTTATTGTGAGTAATAGAGAAAGAAGTTAATCAAAACAAATCACTATCTTTTTTTTTCTTTCCATTACTTGTTAATCCATTGAGAACCTATTGGTATTGTGTGTTTTCACCTGTAATCAAATAGCAACAATAGAAACACACAACTTTGATAGAATTTATTAATGAAATAAGATGGAAGCACCGAATTTAATTGGTTTAAGTAATTGCCAGAAGTAATGCTCAATAAACAAATGCAGAGGGATGTCTTTTAGGGATACAAAAGAACAGGAAATGGCCCCATGACAAATGACAATATGGTCTCATTCAAATTATAATAATATGAAGCCACAACCACAGACATTATGCATTAGACAAATAGCAAGTGGTTGTCATGTGTGACAATTGACCATATATAAAATGTAGACTGTCTCTGTGAGATCGACTTAATAGTAAAGTAAACATCATGTGTTAAGCAAGCATCTGAGAAATCGTTGGCCTAATCAATAGAATAGTCTAAGAATCTGGATTCCAGCATCATTTGGGACCTCAGTGATCTATAATTTTAGTAAAATCCTATGCCCTGACACTGTTTTCATATAAGAATGCTGCTTGGCAAATGACTGGCTGAGCTCAACAAATCACATCATGCTGAATTGATAGGTTATCATGGCAACCACGAAAACAAATTTAGGACACTTAGTCACCGGCTTGTAGTATTAGAAATTTAAACAAAATCCATGTCTATGGTCTACCGTTGAAAGTATCCCTAGTATTTTATCTAATGCCCAGGATACATGCTTCACTAATAACAACATATACATATAAGAAATTAAAGTGTTCAAAAGTTAAGCAATTTGGTATAAAGAAAACGGTTATCATAATAACTATCCACCAATGGTTTTCTAAAGCAAGAAAAATATATTGTAGCAACAGATCTGTACAACCACAACAATTGTGGATTGTTGTGCTTGACAACCTGTTGGCATACCAGATTGTTGTTACTTCTGCCCTTATTAGACAGGCAAATAATATAAAAAGATCATGTGCCATTAAGAATTCTCATTAATGCTCCAAATTTAGCCAAATATATGAATGTAAATCAAAGTAATATTCTCATATAATTCATCATAAAATGTTTCTGCTATACATAGTGAGATATGAATTATGCCACACAAAAGGCATACTACTGATATTTTTTTATAAGAAATAGAAAGCATATTACATTATTACTGAGCATCAGTAGCTGAATTCATAATAGTCCAGCTTATGATATGCTTAATTAAAATGATCTCACCTCTAAAATATGTTCAAAATGGGCCCCCGCCATGAAGCTTCAAAGGAATTGTAGTAGTAGTTGAGCTTTCATCAATCAAATAGCCACTAAAAGTGCCTTTTTGTCTTCTTCTTTGAGAAGCACTGCCCTATACTCAAAGGAATAAGGATCCAACATTGACTGGCTCTACACCCTCTCATTGTCAAAGTCCCCACCTACCCTCCTCAGCCAAACCTAAACCAACAATTCAACAATTAGCTTTTAAATTAATCAACTTTAAAAAAAAAACACCAAACAAAAAGAAAAAAAAGAAGCTAAAATAGAATAGAAAAATATCAACTCACCATCTTCATCTTATTGAATTTCATCCACTTTCCTTTCCATTGAAACAACCCCTGTTTCAGAGAAAACCAGGGGTACCACCATGGACAGATTGGTGAAAGCAGATGTGAAAGAAGTGGAAATAGCCTTCAACAGAGGCCAAAAGTGCACCACAACTTTTCGTTTATCCAATTTGATGCACACCATGTCTGTTGCAGTTTCTTTAACCACCACAAACCCATCTCTCTTCTCTTTCAATCAGCTTTTTTCCATACTTCCACCTCTCTCATCTTCATCATACACTTTGATCCTCTCTCAGCCGTCCGATAAACCCCCTCTCTCCAGTCCCCTAGACGCCATCACCGTTAAATCCTCCATGCTCCCTACCGGCAAAGCCCATCAGGACGATCTCCGCAGTCTGTTCTCCAGACCCGGGCCCCACATATTCAAAGACGCCAGGATCCCTATCTCCTTCGTGGGTCCTCACGTGATCGAATTCCTCATCTCTCAACAACCTCAAATCCCAGAAATCAATTCCTGCTTCAACAAAGCAGTTTCTGGGTGCAGTAGATATCAGCTCTCTATGTTACTCAAATCCGCAGTCGTTTTAGGAAATGAATACTTGGTTACACACTTGATCGATAACGGTGCCGATGTGAACAGCAAGGATTCTGATGGACGGTCCATGATTTCTTTAGCTGTCAAAGCTGGGAATATCAATGTTGTCAAAGTCTTGATCGCTTCTGGCTGCAAAAACGATGACTCGATCGATCGCGTATTGCACGGAGCAGCGTCGGTCAACAGAGTTGACTTGATGGAGCTTCTGATCACTACATATAAGAATTCCATCGATTTCAATTCGGTCGATTCAAACGGCAGAACTCCAATTCACGTCGCGGCGAGTAAAGGCCACGCGCAAGTGATCCAGTTCTGTGTGTCTTTCGGCGGAGCTAGAACCGACGTTTTCGATAAAAACGGATCTAGTCCACTTCATTTGGCAGCCAAAAACGGTCATCTGGAAGCCGTTACATTGCTGTTGGATTGTTCAGAGTACATCAAAGACGCAGTCAACGGAAAAGGCGAGACTGCTTTCACACTCGCAGTCGAAAACGGCCACGCGCACCTCTACGATCTGCTCCACTTAGGCGACGCGTTGCAACGCGCGGCGAGGTTGGACGACGTTCACGGTTTGAAGAGTTGCCTTGCGGAAGGGGCTAAGGTTAACGGGAGGGACCAGAACGGGTGGACGGCGTTGCACAGAGCGGCGTTCAAGGGCAAAATCGAGAGCGCAAAAGTGTTGATCAATCACGGAGCCAAAGTGGACGCCGTGGACGACGCTGGATACACGCCGCTGCAGTGCGCCGTGATGGCGGGGCATGTTGACGTTGCTCTGTTGTTGATCGGTCAGGGAGCTAAAGCCAATTCGAAGAGTCTGAAACAGTTGAGTCCTTTGAAATTGGATTGCTTCAAGAATCATTTTTCGGTACAGGTTCATCCTGTAAATTCTGAGCAAGAACAAGCATGAAATGAAGATCATGGTTGTATATAGATAGTTATTGTATAATATCGAAAGGGATTAAAGAGGAGTGTTGAATAAATCTTCAATTACTCTCTCGTGTACATTTTCAGGATCAATGAAACTGAAATTTTGGTTGCTGTTTAATTTGTAACTACTCATTTATCTCACAAAGTCGCAATTTTTCTCTCTTTGGTGTTGCATTGAACCAGAATGACTAGTGTATGGTAATTGTAAACAAAATTAAATGTTTTGTTGCTAGAGACTGCATGTATAATTTGTTGTGGGCCGCTGCTTTGTGTTTCAAATGTGGAGGTGGAAACAGTGCCCGGCGAAAACTTCTGCCCAGTGGTGGTGGAATCTAGGGTGCGTTTGGTGTGGGATAGGATTGGACTATTTTTAAGATATGAGATTAGAGATTAGATTTGAGTAAATATTGTGGTAGCCAAAAATGGCCTCTGGGCTTTAACGCTTGAAGCCCAATAAAAATCGTGTAGGGTCTGGATCAGGACTAAGTATTCCGGGTCGACCCAGATAAACTTCTAAATAACTGTTGACTGGTTCTTTTCAGTTGTTAACTGTTATCAATTTAAATTGATAAGATCACGATGTGATCGTGATCTTAGAGAGAAAATCTGGTGATCACGATCTTGAAGAGGGATTTCAGAGATTCACGTAAGCCACGATCAAAAGCTGTTGAGAGCCCTTCTCATCTCTATAAATAAGACGAGACTCTCAACATAAAAGCTCTCTGAGAAAAAACCACTGTAAAACGCTATCAAGCTAGCCGAAACTCTGTCGGAATCACCTTTTTGATCATTGAAATATTGTCATCTAATCTCGTTTCCATAGATTCATTATTAACGCTCAGCCCAAGCGAATCTAAGGCCAAAATATAAAGTCCCATCATCATTTCTCTTGTTTCTGTTCTATTTTCATCTTTTTTACAGGTATCTCCTTGGAGAAGACGATTCAACAAGTCGATCGAATCGACAGGCTGTGTGGGCCTACCAAAAGCTGATCCAACCCACTAGTTGTAGAACGACCATCTACAATTTGGCGCCCACCGTGAGGACCACTACAGCTTGAAAACCAAATCAGTCGAATCGCTTGAGACGTTCTCAACATGTCGGAAGAGGAAAACGTTCCTACCATCGAAGAACAGATCGCAACTCTGACTGTCCAGATGACTGCGAAAGCCGAACGACTGCTAGTGTTGGAGGCAGAGAATGTTGCAGTCTGGACTCGCAACGCTGAATTGCGAGCCATCATTGATGGAGTACCTAACAACGTAACCCCAGCTCCTCCAATCCCAATACTCAACGTGGAGCAGAACGCAGACGAAGATAACCCCTCAGCTTTGGGGAACAACAATCAAGGCTCAAGCCATAACGAGACATAAACAACACGCGCTGAGGCAATCCAACCTGATTCACAAACCTAACAAGGAGTGCCACCAGCGCCAGTCCCAATCATCGAGCAGCGTCAGGAGAACGTGTTAAAAACCCCTGTATCGCTGCAGTCGATACCGAACCTGGTAACCGGAGACTCTGGATTATATTTGTTTGCTGACCCTGATCTCTCTCGTAGGTTTGCAGAAATGGAGGCTCTTATTCATAGGATCCCGGGAGTACCAACCCCGATAAAGAAAAGGACGCGAATAGCTTCGCAGATTCACCGTTTGTCGACGCAATCGCGTTAGTGGAAATGCCCAAGAAGTTCAAATTTCCCAACATGAAACAGTTCGAGGGAACTACAGATCCAGACGACCACATAGCGCAATACAAGCAGCGCATGTTCACTGCAGCAATCCCACGCGGCCTTAGAGAAGCATGCATGTGCAAGGCGTTCGGATCCGGTCTTGGTGGTCCAGCCTTGCAATGGTATACAAACTTACCTAATAACTCGATTTCCTCTTTTGCGCAGTTAACAGATACATTTGTGGAGCAATTTGCAAGCAGTAGAAAACTGGAAAAACAGTCGGACGACCTATACACTATTGCCCAAAGAAACGGGGAAAACCTGAGAGCCTACGTCAGACGATTCAACAGAGAAAAGGTGCAGATCCCAAATTGCAACCAATCGACAGCCATTTCGGCCTTCAGAAAAGGATTACGGTTCGATTCAGACCTATACAAGGAACTTACCAAGTATCCATGCAAGACGATGGAAGACGTGTTAGCGAAGGCATGTGCACAGATTAAATGGGAGGAAGATGTAGCGAACTACATTGCTAAATCAAACAACCACATTAGGCGCAATGATAAAGTCGATCGAAGATCAAACGATAGAAGAGTCGAACCCTATCCAACAGGGAATCGACGCAACAATTCCCGCTATAACGGGAACGACAGCGGAAGATCATATGACCAGAACCTCCCCTAAAACAGGTCGATCACGAGCCCCGATCCCAGAATACAACCTCTGTATAGAACCAATCGACCTAGTAGCAGTAATGAAAGAGATGGGAAGAACGGTCAAATGGCCAAGAAAGATGAATGCACCACCAGAACATCGAGACCCCCATTTTCGATGTGAATTCCATGGAGACCACTGACACCGAACAGAAGATTGTGTTGCCCTGAAGCTTGAAGTAGCAGAATTGTTAAAAAGAGGGCACTTACGGGAGTATCTAACCGACAAAGGGAAATAAACTTGTCGTTCGACGTGAGGAAAAACAACAGACAAACCTGGAAGATGGACCACCAGCACCACCTCAACAAGAACAAATTATTAATGACATAGCAGGCGGCTCAGAGGTTAGCGGAGTAAGTTATTCGTCTGCCAAAGGACACACTCGACAGGTATCAAACGCAGAGATTCAGCCAGGCAGGAACCGTCCAAACGATATCGACGAAACTGTCACCTTCAAGTCGACCGATAAATCAGATTTGTTTTCTCTTCACCATGACGCTTTAGTTATTTCATTACACATTGCTAATTGCCTAACTAAAAGAATTTTGATTGACACCGGTAGCTCATTTAATATTTTATTTAACTCGGCTCTCAGAGAAATGCAGGTCGAAGAATCCAAAATCAGTCGCCGAACGACAGTCCTAACAGGATTCAGCGGCGAACAAAAGTCAACACTCGGAGAGATCGTTCTACCAGTCTATGCCGAAGGAGTGAATTCGTACATCAACTTTTTAGTAATTGACTGCCAGTCTCCATACAATGCAATCTTGGGAAGACCTTGGATCCACGAAATGAAAGCAGTCCCATCGACCTACCATCAGATGATTAAATTCCCAACTAGATGGGGAGCACGTGAGATTAAAGGTGAACATCGGGCAGCCATGGAATGCTATCAAAACGCAATGAACAAAAAGGAATGACGCAATTATAGCAACTACAGGAAACGAAGGTCGAGTCGACAAATAAAGAGTCAAATGTTGAAGATCTTGACGAAATGTCGATCGACCCGGACGAACCAGA
This sequence comes from Dipteronia sinensis, assembly GCA_033220585.1. Taxonomy (NCBI): domain Eukaryota; kingdom Viridiplantae; phylum Streptophyta; class Magnoliopsida; order Sapindales; family Sapindaceae; genus Dipteronia; species Dipteronia sinensis. The sequence continues at coordinate 39,876,704 of CM065643.1, forward strand.
ACATAAAGTACAAATTGGATCGAGATTGCCAGAAGAATTACGAGAACAACTGATCAATTTCCTTAAAGAACATCGAAAAAGCTTCGCTTGGTCCCATTCGGATATGATTGGAATCAACCCTGACGTTATTGTTCATCAGCTATAGGTCGATCCCAACCACCAGCCAGTAAAGCAAAAGAGAAGGAAATTCACGCCAGAACGAAACAAAATCATAAATGAAGAAATCCAAAAGCTGGTCGATGTCGGATCAGTCAAAGAGGTAAAATATCCTGACTGGCTGGCAAACGTCGCGGTCGTAAAAAAGAAGAACGGAAAATGACGAGTATGCATCGATTTTACAGACCTCAACAAGACATGTCCCAAAGATCCATTCCCATTGCCTCACATTGATATGTTGGTCGACGCAACAGCGGGACATGAACTACTCAGTTTCATGGACGCTTATTCAGGCTACAACCAGATTCTGATGCATCCGAGCCAACCAAGAAAAAACTGCGTTCATCACCGAAAGAGGTATTTTTTGTTATAAAGTTATGCCATTCGGCTTAAAAAATGCAGGTGCGACATATCAGAGATTGGTCAACAAGATGTTTGCAGAAATGCTTGGATCAACCATGGAAGTATACATCGACGACATGCTGGTCAAATCACTTGTCGCTCGACAACATATCGAACACTTGAAACAATCGTTCGACATACTCGACAAATACAGTATGAAACTCAACCCTACAAAATGTTCTTTTGGCGTTTCTTCTGGCAAATTTCTAGGTTATCTGGTGACTCAAAGAGGAATCGAAGCCAATCCAGACCAGATTCGGTCCATTAAAGCAATCGAATCACCAAAATGTGTTAAGGACGTACAGAAACTCACAGATCGAGTAGCAGATCTCAACAGATTTATTTCTAAATCATCTGAACGATGCCAACCATTTTTCAACATCCTTAAGAAAAACAGGGCGTTCGAATGGAACAAAGATTGCGATGAGGCGCTACAAGATCTTAAACGATATCTGACTTCACCTCATCTACTGTCAAAAACGGAAGAAAATGAAACCTTATACATGTACCTAGCAGTGTCCGACACAGCTATTAGCGCAGTATTGGTAAGAGAGGAAAATGGTTCACAACACCCGGTGTATTACGTAAGCAAGTCCTTACTCGATGCAGAAACCAGATACAGCAAATTGGAGAAACTAGCCTTGGCACTTGTTACAGCCGCACGAAAGCTATGGCCATACTTTCAGTGTCATCCAATCTTGGTACGTACTTCTTACCCACTTAAAAATATATTACATAAACCAGAACTTTCAGGTCGATTGACGAAATGGGCGGTCGAACTCAGCGAACACGACATCTCTTTCCAACCGCGAACAGCGATGAAATCTCAGGTATTCACCGATTTCATAGCAGATTTTACTCCTAACAAAAAAATGCAGGCTGAACAGGAGTTTATGAACCTCGAAGAAAGCACAACCCAAGGAAATTGGATGTTGTAGGTAGACGGGTCCAGTAACATCAAGGGAAGCGGACTTGGTATTGTGCTACAGTCCCCTCCAAGGGGAAAAACTTGAACAATCAATCCACTGCAATTTTCGTGCGACCAACAACGAGGCAGAATACGAGGCACCGTTGGCTGGACTATGCCTTGCTAGAAGCCTCGGTATTAAAAATATCAAAGTTCTCAGTGACTCACAACTTGTCGTTCGACAAATGAACGGCACGTACGACGCCAAGGACAAAAGAATGGCAGCATATTTAGCTAAGGCAAAACAATTGGAATCGACATTCGACCAATTTTCCATACTGCAGGTACCAAGAACGGAAAATGTTCGAACAGACGCCCTCGCCAACTTAGGGTCGACTATGATAAACGACGGTCTCAAAACAATATCCATCGTACATATACTTGCACCAGCGATACACGAGGAAGAAAACGTATCGCCAATAGACGATGGTTCAAATTGGATGGACCCGATAGTGGATTATTTACAGGCAAACTTGCTACCAGACGACAGATCCGAAGCAAGAAGAATCAGAGCTAAATCAGCCAAATTCTGCATGTTATACGGTAAGCTCTATAAAAAGTCCTTTACAGGTCCATATCTGCGATGTGTGTCACCTTCAGAAGCGTACGACGTACTAAAGAGCCTTCACTATGAAGAATGTGGAAACCATTCTGGTGCTAGAAGTTTGTCGAATTAAGCAATCACAGCTGGCTATTACTGGCCGACAATGCGATCTGATTCCCAGAAACATGTTAAACACTACGACAAATGTCAACGATTCGCCCAAGTGTCTCACCTTCCACCAGGTACGTTTAACTCAATTTCGGCCCCTTGGCCATTTATGAAATAGGGAATGGATATTGTAGGAAAACTCTCAGCAGCACCAGGAGGAGTCGTTTACATGCTCGTCCTGACAGACTACTTCTCAAAATGGGTCGAAGCAAGAGCCTTTCAACACATAAGGGATATAGAGGTACGCAATTTCGTATGGAAATAAATAATTTGCAGGTTTGGAATCCCGAAAGAAATCGTGACCGACAATGGGTCCCAATTTATTTCCTTCGACTTCAAGAACTTTTACGACAAGTATGGAATCAAATTGAGCTTCTCAACCTCACGCTACCCGCAAGCAAATGGCCAAGTAGAGTCGACAAACAAAACTATAATAAATACATTGAAAAATGACTCGAGACAGAAAAAAGCCAATGGGCCGACACACTTCTAGAGATCCTATGGTCATACAGAACAACTCCACGTCGTTCGACGGGAGAAAATCTCTCTCTTACATCTCTTTTTCTATGCTCTATTTTTTCTTTCTTCTTCCTTCTCGTTCTCTGTTTTCTTTCTCTCTTTTTTTCACACAACTTCAATCAACAATTTTCATTCACAAAATCCAACAATCAACTCCATCTCCATTTTCATCTTCATCTTCATCTTCATCCAATTTCTCATTTAAATCGATAAAATCAGTCAATAAAAACATACATCTCTCCTCCAACCTCTTATTTCTTCTCTCTTCTCACTTCTCTATTCCTTTTAAGATCTACTATGGTGGTAGCGACGACGGTTAAAGCAACAGCAGTGAGAAGCGCGGTGGCCGGCGAAAGTTGAAGGCGTGTACAGATCTTGTGGTGGTCGTCGACGGCACAAGCAGTGAGAGGAGACATGCAGCGTTGGTGAAGGAGGGGATTATTTTATCCCGTTGATTTGGACGGGATAATTTTATCCTCCTCTAACAAGATAAAAATGATTTTGGGATAAAAATAATCTCAACTGCTTAAACTCACCAAACATGGGATAGTCTAATCCCAGTCCTATCCGGTGCAACAAACGCACCCTAAATGCGGAGAAAATCTTCAATGCCTTGTTGAGTGACGCACATAGGAGATTGGATATGTTGTTGACGAAATTTGAAATGGATTGAGAATAATGGATTTGAGAATTACTTTCCTTAACTGTTATTTGCCCCCACTCAAAGTTTGCTTACAAGTTCATATACATGTTGCCTCTTCCGATATACAATAAATCCAAAAAAACAAAATTCAAGAAATAACAATTTTATAGAATTTCCCAAAACACTTTTTGAAACTGAAAAACAAAACTATATTTTTTTTTCATTTGGATATTTTTGAACATATTCAAAGGCAAACTTAATTATATACATTAATTTCTCCTTTCCATACACATCAAATAAACATATCTGATAAATTGCAATTATTGAATAGTTACAAAAATATTACAATCTCTGTAACAACTGTTGTGCATATGAATGTGAGTTTCTGAATTAAGAAACTCTCTTAAGAAGGCCGACTAAGATTTCTCATCAATGATATCAATTGTAAAATAAATGAGCAGAAAAGGTAAGACAAATAATTTATGTTGATCGGTCATAAAATGGATATGTATTGTTATTTAGGTAATTATATTGGAGATAAGAATATATATTTATTTATTTATTTATCATAATGGTTTTATATCAAAAAGAAATACTTATGTGTTACTAATAGAAACTCAAAAATACATAATAACATTAGGAATGCTCTTATATGACTATGATGGCTCAGGAGTGATATCAAATATGATAGACTTGTGTTCTTATTGACTTTTAGATTGTCGTGGGTGAGGCTTGTTTGTGTAGGCGGCTACTCAGTTTTTAGGCTATCTCATGTCCTTTAATGGTTCGTTTAGTATATGGGATGGGATAGGATTGAGTTTATATTTAATCAATTTCCCTCGTTTGGCTGGGCTATGGGATAGGTTTAATTAATCCCATCAAAAACATTTATCCCATTAATGTGGGATAAAATAGTCCCTAAAAAATGATGGGATTCAAAATAATCTCATCTCCTTCCATCTTTCATCGACAACTATCTCTCTTTTCTCTCCACTTCGGTTCCTGCTTCTCTCCACTCCGCTCGCTCCACATGCCGCCATCGTCCTTTCCCCTCCATGGCGAGTTATGATATTCAATTTTCTAAAAAGAATACTTTTTGTGGTCTATGGAGGAGACCTAACCAAGAAATCTGGCACAATCTCTCTTTGATTTTCTAAAATGGATAATATTTTTGTGTCTTTTTTTATATATAAATGAGGATATTGTGCTAGTGAATATTTTGGATTGGTTTGAGATTTTTTGTTTATTTATTTTTTTGTTGGGTATGATATGGATTTTTTTTTGTTGGACTCCAGTAGTTTTTCTTTTTTAATAAAAAAATTCTTATAGAAAATTAAAGATCTCCATTTCGGGAAGAAATATGTTCAATCTCTAATGGAGTAGATGGAATAAATTAGGAAGAGATTGTTTATATATATATATATATTCAAATCAGTACGTATTGATATAACTTCATCAGTGCATTGGATGTGGACCATTAGATTTACATACTTTGACTCAAAGTGTATGCATTTGTCAAAACTTCTCCATAATCAGTGGTCAACATGCAACGCACTGATATAAATTATATCAGTGCGCATTGAAGAGAAAATGATTATATATATATATATATATATATATATATATATAAGAAGAGATGTGTTGTCGAATTTTTTGGATTTGTTTGAGATTTTTTGTTTTTTGTTTTTTTGTTAGGTGTGATCTGAGTTTTTGTGTTGGACTCCATTTTTTTAATTTAAAAAATTCTTATTTTTTAATTAATCTTATTTTTTAAACATGTAATTGTATACGATCATTTTATCCAAGTGAGGTGGAGTTATTTAGTCCCATGTTTTTTTATAAAAAAAATTCTTTTTCTTTTATTTATTTAATTTAATTATAAAAGTTTATATTTATTCAATATATCTTATTATAATATTTGAAGATATTTTTAAAGTATTAAATATTAATTAAAAATGATATTTTCTTTAATATTAATTTTAATTTATTTTTAAAAATTAAATCATTTATTTATTTAAAAATTGTTTAATTTAATTTAATACTAATCAATTTCACCCTGTTTAAAAATATAAAAATTTTTTTTTTTTCAAATCTCATACCATACCAAATAAGAAACATGATTATTTTAATACAATTTCATACGGCACCAAACACATCACATTACTAAGTTTAGAGTCCTATCTCATCTAATCTAATTTCATGAAAATAATCATATACTATCTCACATACCAAATGAGCCCTAAGGGTACATTTGACACGCGGGATATGATTGAACTATTTTTAAGACATTGGATATGATAGGATTGAATTAATTATGATGTTTCTCATGTTTGATGCAACATGAGATTGGATTAAAAATAGTACTATATTGTTTTTGGTATGTTATGGGATTGGACAAAATAGATATAAAAATCCTATTAGATCTGGAAACTTCTGGATATCATAAAACAAAATAATTTTAAAAAAAAATCTTGGAAAAGCTTTTCCAGATTTCTTCAAATCTGGAATGAAGAAATTTGGAAAAATTGATGATTTCTTCAAACAAAACATATATATATATATATATATGCAAACATGCAATTAATGCTAGGCAACACTAAATGCTTATCTAAGGATTTAAAGATGTCAATAAATGCAAATCCTAGATATCAATATCTAAATGCAAATGCATGAAGATTTAGCTAGAAGGGTAAAGTCATCATAAATGCTAGCTATTAATGAACAATGCTCTCAACCAACAAACAACAACTCAAACATGTTATAAATGCCAATAAACATAAAAATATGCAATAAAATCACATAAAAGAGCTAACCCTAGGCAAACAAGAACATAAATAAATACAATGAGATTTAGGGCATGTTCAAGTTACCTAGTCAATGAAAGCAAGAAGAATTCATGATGAGATGATGCTTGAAGATGTTAGATGCACATGGATTTGGTTTGGTTGAGTAAAGATGAGTTCTTGGGAGTTTCTCTCTCTAAGGGAAGCTTGGTCTATCAAAAGTGGCTTCTTGAACTCATCAAAAACGAGCAAGGAAGAAGAGAGAGTATATATAATGGAGCCCTAGTCAAAACATCGTCGTTTTGAACTTAGGGCACAAAATCCCGTCAATACCGCTAGATGGACCGCGTCGCAGGCAGGTGTCCAGACCGCGGTACACACAGCAGTGCACCGTCTGGACAACAACGCGGTGCAGGGCGCTGTGCATGCAGGTGCACAGGCCGCGGTATGGGCAACAGAGGCCTACTGGACAACACCGCGACTTGGGTCGCTATGCGTGCAAGTGTACAGGAAGCGGTACAGGAAGCATGACCCTGCTGAGGTATACCGCTCTGTATGCCGCGGTGCAAGCATGTCTTGCCAAGCGGTCTAGACCGCGCTAAGAGAAGAATTTCTCTTTTCGAGGCAAACTCAACACACTAAGTGATGTGCAATCAGTGCAAGTGTGGAGTGTGGAGTGTGAAAAGTGGCATACAATACAACATTCAATTACATGAAGATAGGAACAATAATGCATGCAAGTGAGTGTGTGCAACTAGATCTCTTTAAAGAAAGTTAAACTAGTGAGATACCTTTGAAGTGCTCTTTGAGAGAGATGATGTCCTTGAAGCTTGATCACACTCAAGAGGCCTAATTACCCTTACAAAGAATAATCCACAATGTGGTTTGTCAACGAAATAAGCCAATCAAAATATGAGGAACTTACATAAGAAAACTTTATAACGTTATAAAAAACTTCAGGACATTATAGCTATCATTGGGTTAGATGAATTATGCGAAGAGGGTCGTTTAACCGTAGCAAGAGCCCGCAAAATTGAGTGTTTCTTATCACAACATTTTTTTGTAGCAGAAGTATTTATCGGTTTTCCAAGAAAATATGTTGGTCTAGCAGAAACAGTTAGAGGGTTTAAATTGATTCTGTCCGGAGAATTAGATGGTCTTCCTGAATATGCCTGTTAAGATACAAATTGGAAAAGAAAAAAAAACACACCCCTAAGAGTGTGTTTGGTGGGGATGAAAAGGGAGATGAAAGAAAATGGTGGAGGGAAAAGGGGAAGAAAATGGGGAATATGATGTTTGGTATGAGAGAAAAATGGAAGGAAAAGAAAATTGAGAGGAAAAATTTATGGGTAAGACCTACTAATTTTAATCCTCCCAAAAGTTGACAGAAGATGGAGGGAAAAGAGGGAATGATTTTTGGGTTTAATTAAAATTACAAATTTGTCTATCTTTTTTATTCATTTCACAAGCCCTGACTATATATTCACACAGAGAACTTTTTGGCACGCAAAGAACAATTGTGGCGGGACAGAGAAGAGAAGAAATTTGGAGCAAAAGTAGGAAGAAGAAAAGCTCAACTTCCAGGTATGTGAATTTGTTTTTCCAATTTTCTTTTAAACGTGATATGCTTATTTCATGGGTTATTGGATTATTGTTTTTTTTTATTAATTTAATTGGTTGTAATCCCTAGTTTTGTGGAAACAATTCAATTTTCTTTGAAAAACCTAATTTTAATTTAATGAGTTATTAGCTTTTTTCTTCTCGTTGATTGATTTAATGGGTTTTGTTTCCTAATTTAGCGGAACCAATTACTCCATATTTGCATATTTATAAAATAACTAATTTCCCCTAATTTTAAGCAAATGAGTGACTCAAATAATGATTATTTAGATTAAATTTATTTTTATAAATTGTATGATATTTTTAGCTAAATATGTGCGAACATGAGATTAGTAAGATAAACTATCAAATTTTGAGGGACAATTTGGTTGTGGTAAATACTGAAAATTGTAGTGTTTATTTTTTTCTTAATAACAAAATAGATAAGACTATGTGAAGGATTTGGGAAAAACTAACTAACATACCCTTTTAATATATGTTTTAATATATATATATATATATATATATATCAGTTCTTTTCTCCTCAGTGCGTACTGATGTAACTTACATACTGATGCATGTGGACCACTAATTATGGAGAAGTTTTGACAAGTGCATACACTTTGAGTCAAAGTATGTAAATCTAATGGTCCACATCCAACACATTGATGAAGTTATATCAGTGCGTACTGACTTGAAAATTTCTGATATATATACAATTCTTTTATTCTCAGTGCTCTCAGTGCGCACCGATATAACTTATATCAGTGCGTTGCATGCAGACCACTGATTATGGAGAAGTTTTGACAAGTGCATACACTTTAAGTCAAAGTATGTAAATCTAATGGTCCACATCAAACGCACTGATAAAGTTATATCAGTGTGTACTGACTTGAAAATTTATGTATATATATATACGGTATCAAAAAAAAAATTGTTATTCTTGGATACTTTGAGTTTTTTTATAAAAAAATAAAAAAATAAACACATTCAAAAAGATGAATACATTCTTATTAGTGGATTTTGATTCAAACACTATGTATAATTTCATGAATAATGTAATGAAACATGTTGAGATTTAATAAAACACAGTAGATACATAAATTGTATTGGGGGATGATTTTGGATTCAAACATTACTTTGTTTGTATTTCTTTTAATGATATTTCGTTTATATTTTTAAGTATATATTGTTGGCATTTATGTTTGACATATAATATATGTTTTTTTGGTGCAATTGTGACTTTTTTTTTCATAAGTTGTTCTTAATTGATGGATGTTGCATCAATATGAATTTCAATAAATAACCAAAAAAATGTACTTCAATAGATGGATCGAGGAAATAATTGGGAAGGAGATGAAATAGATAACAATTTTACTGAAAATATGAAAGATAACCAAATGGACACTTATGAAGAATCTTTTATAAAGTTTTTGAGCCATTGGGAAATACAAATGCGTATGACTACAATGCAAGTTGATTGCAATGTGATTCATATGATATATTTAATGAAATTATATTGTTGTTCAATATATATTGATAGAAGTCTAGGTAAGAGAAAATGTGAAAAGAGAACTCATGACCCAACTTAATACAAATGAGAAATGTTATGACATTCTTCATATAGAGCCAAATGCATTTGCTATTTATTGAATATTTGACTTATGTTGTTGGTTATATAAATATATATATTATTCTTTTTAAACAAATAGTCATTTGGTCTAAATGTGTTTTAAAAGCAATTAACAATTTAATAAATCATAGGATAATTTTGAGGAAAAGAACTGGTTCCAAAAGTCATTCAAATAAACTTGTAATCAAAATAATTTTATTAAATAAGAGACGTTAAACCAATCGTAATGAAGTAGAAAACGTTAAATAAATAAACAATGAAGTAGGAAACAATTAATATACATTATATACTTGTGATTTTATATTGCAAACATAAACGATAGCAAAGCATGAATGAATTTACTTACTTAGAACATGTACAATTTTGTTCTAGCTATAGAAGATCAGAATCACTCAAACTTAGCTCCAAGGGTTTTTCAATTAATTTATCATTTCTTGTTTTTCCACATAGAGTATTTAGATTGGCCGTAAAAAGAGAATGATGTTACTAGTATTCTTTTATTCTTTTCTTAAATGCGTGAGTTGTTGTAACTCACATTTAAATAAGTTAAGCGTTTTAAGTAAAGTTAATAGTTAAATAAAGTCAAGAGTTTTAAATAAAGTTAAGTTAAGGGTTTTAACTATAACAGTTATTAATAATCCAACCCACTTAGAGTTTTTCTTTCAAGCATTTTAACAACATTCTAGATTAACCTAATATCTTAGGAATCACTTTACGTTATCATCATCTTATTCAAAATTTAAAATTTAAAATTTACGAGTGTTACAATCACCATCTTCGATCTACTCTTCCATGGGATTTTAGGTTTTTTCGATATACTCTGGTGTTGCTCCATTAAATTTACGAGTGTTAAAATTTGTACCGATTAAATTTCTTTCTTTTTTTTTTTATAAAAATTAGTGTGGTTTTGATTGAAGGAGAAGATTTGGATTATTGCAATTGAGTTGGAATACTGTAATTTATTTGGGTTTGTGGAATTGATTTTTGGTTTTTGTTCCTGGAATTTGGTTGAATAAATTTGGATTGTGTTTGGGTGGTGAGAAAATGTAAGAAAGAAAATTATTGAATTGATGATTGGATTTGTGTTCTTGTTTGTATAATTTTGTAACTTTATTTTAATAGTTGTGTTGATGCACAAAAAATTTGTCGGTGGCTTAAAAAAAACATAAAAGGTTTTTAGAGAGAGTTTTGGGATGTAGGTGGATTCTCTCATGGAGTTGAAACTTGAAATCTAAGTTTGGTTTTTTAGGAAATGTTGAAGAAGACGAAATAAAGAGAGATGAAATATAAGGTAGGTTGGATGGTTTTAATTAATTAATTTAGATCTAATTAAAATTTATATCTAGATAACATGCTTTATTTTAAAGTATTTTTCGGTATATTTTTTATTTTCTTTATATATTTTTTTCATTTTATTGATAATGAAATTCAGATTTTCATTTTTATTCAACCATTTTTAAATTTAAACTTTAAAATTTTGGTGACACATGTCATATTTTGATTGGATTACAAATCAGATTAAATTGTAAAAACTTTAATTTAAAGGGTAAAATCGTACTTTTAAATCATTTAATTTAAGTTAAGGGTAAGAATGTCAATTTGCATATTCGGCCACCTTTGACCGTTAAATTTTTGGTCAAATGGGTCAATTTGATGTATTTTTGAAAAGTAAGAGACCAAGGGTCCTGAAAAAAGCAAACACGCTTAATAAGTTGATATTTCACCAAAACTTATGGATTAAACTGATAATACTCCTAAAAATTTCACGAACAACTACAATCTCGTGTAATAATACGACTACATAGATTTGCAATATATAATATTTTAACATGTCACAATGATTTTAGCCACATAGAAGTCTTTATCTCAATGTTGATTGTAATAAATACATAACAACATATCATGTCAACAAGAAAGTAAAAAAAATCTTACAACATTCAATTTATGAATTAAAGAGAAATTCAAAAAGAAGTTGGAAGTTAGATAGAAATTTCCAAAGTATAAGCAATTTGGAATTTGTTAGCATTTGTATCTCGAAAATCCCATGAATAATATGCTAAAGTGGAAATGCATTTGACAAAAAGATATTGGTCATTGAAAAAAGAAAAAGGAAGAAGATCTTGACAAAATATTGTGTAGTTTAGTTAACAGTAAAAACAAGAAACTATAGTGATGTTACGTGTGAATCATAAAATCAACTATTAATGGTATCTAACTTCTAAAAAGTCAGAGAAAGAAAGTCTACCATGCATTGGGTACATATGTATCTACAATTGATGTATGAAGTATCTTAATCCATCCCCAAGTCCTAAACTTTATAAATGATAAAATGTTGATGCATGACAAGATTTGAGTAGAAATGTAGATGTAGCATCTGCACATAATTTTTTTCTAAAACCATCGTGTGTGGGTTTTGCTGTGATTGTGAGTTTAATTATCATTTCCTAAAAGTGAGAAAAAAATTTAAAGAGAGATATTAAAAGCAGATCTCTGATGATGAAGATCTGCTTTTAATTTTTTTTCTTTCTAAATATATTACACATATTCACATCTTTATATTAAAACTCAATACGTTACACATATCCTTTCAAATTGTAAATAAATTGTTGAATCCGTAAACATTGAGACTCTAATCTGTTTGGTTTTTGGTGCAAGAACATGCAAGTCAAATTGTTCATAAAACTAGACCTGAATTCAACTTACTTTACCGTAAATTTCATTATATTAGATTGTTTTGTGACTTCACAAACGTGTGTGTTGTGAGTCCCTGAATACACTCAAAATACAACTAATCACAATTTTGGATATTTGGGTTGTGATATAGCTTATAACATTATTATACTGGCAATTATGATGCTACACTGCTATATCATTTTTAGTAAGAAGATGAAAAGTGTGAGAAATTGAGAGATGATGTTGCAAATTTAATGTATGATGTAAACAATATAATGTAGTTAGTAGCCATTTATACATAAATGTTGCAAGTTAACATCATGTTACAACTTTGACGTTACATGTACATATACTCATGTTACATGTAACCACTCAAATGTAGTTTATAACAATTTTATTTTAAAGTGTAAAAACTAGAACTTAAATTGTACCCAATTGAGTCGTAACCATTCGAACGTAAATGTTGCTAATTAACATAATGTTGCAAATTTAACGTATGATGTAAACAATATAATGTAGTTAGTAGGTATTTATACATAAATGTTGCAAGTTAACATCATGTTGTAACTTTGACGTTACATGTATTTATACTCATGTTATATGTAACCACTCCAATGTAACATATAACAATTATATTTTAAAGTGTAAAAACTAAAACTTAAAATGTACTTAATTGACATAGCTCGTAACAATTCAATCGTAAATGTTGCAAGTTGACGCGACGTTGAGAGTAAAATGTAGAATGTAAATAATCTGAATATATGATATAGTTGTTTAGTTGATAACCATACAGATGTATATAAATGTTGCAAGTTAGCGTGATGTTGCAACTTCAGCTATATACGTACTCATATATTCTTGTTATATGTAACCGCTCTAATGTAGTGTAGCGGTAAAAAATTAGCCTTAAGCCCATAAGATAGGCCTAATGTTAATTCAAGTCGCTATACAACTTTTAGGAAGTAACTCTTGACACAGACAAAGTTAAAGAGCCCAACTAACCAAGTCGCCTTGTCATACACCCTCTAAAAGAGCAAGGATAGGTCGGCGGACTGCTAGCCCGTGATCTCAATGATCACACAACAAACCGATCATTGGCCTTCCTCCAATAAATAGGAAACCTCTCAATCATCAAAAGGGTTCCAGTTTCTGATTACGGAAGAACTGCTTAGGAAATATTCAATCAATTCACATGATTGTTGAATGAAATATTCTCATAAATGCCTCTCTCTGATTGAACTTCACATTGACAACAATCCTCTTGCCAACCAAACTTGCTTGATCCAGCCTTCTACCATTCAACCATAAAGGTCATATCATCCTCCGTTATACGACCTACTGTTTGTTTATCATTCTTATTTTATTTGCTATCTCTTTTGTCTTTCTACTTGCCATCTTACTGACTTGAGTGTCAGAGTCCATTTGGTTGACATCACCCCGATGTCTTATATACTTTACGTTTACCTCTTTTTGGTTTCGCATGTTGCTGTCTCTATTCCGATCAATTGTATATCTGATCGTCTATACGTAAAATGTAACAAATCCATCTAATTCACAACAAGTAAAACATAGACATAAAATTTAAATAATAAAATTAATAAATTTTAAAATAAACAATGATATTTTATTTTATTTAATAAATACTTGTTCATAATGCAACCAAATACATTTTATATATTTTTTAAATAAATTCGATCAATTTTATAATTATATTAAAATTAATAGGTGTCTAATAAATAATTTTAATTTAAGATATGAACATATTTGAAGTCTACTGTTTCAATAGCTATATACTTTAAACAATGAATAGCTTTGTACTTGCTTTAAATACTAATGCTGTTATTATTATTATTATTATTATTTGTGTTGTTGGATTGTATTATTTATGTAAATATAGTTTATTAAGCTTTGTTATCTTAAGCATCTTAAGCAGTGTTTATTAAATAAATAAATAAAAATAAATGACACATGGCATAAATAATATAAACAATTGACTATCATGTGTAAACTAAATATTGGCCACCAGATATACTTTTCATTTTCACATTTTCCTACTGTTATCGGTACTACCATTTTTAAGTTAAGATTTTTTAATTAGTTTATTACAAATTCTTCAATATTAACCTATGGATTATTTGTAAGAAACCTACCGGTCACTAAAACACCCAGTAACATTACCTTTTTACAACAACTTAGTCAAATCTTTATATATATACACATAAATTTTCAAGTCAATACGCACTGATATAACTTCATCAGTGCGTTGGATGTGGACAATTAGATTTACATATTTTGACTCAAAGTGTATGCACTTATCAAAACTTCTCCATAATCAGTGGTCCACATGCAACACACTGATATAAGTTATATCAGTACGCATTGAGAAGAAAAGAACTGTCTATATATATATAATACTTTTCTTATCAGGTCCATCATGATATTGTAAATTTCAGGACAATCAATTTCATCCATCAGATCAAATGTAAGGCTGATGTTTTTTGCTAACATTAAAAAAAATCAATTAAAAGTACTCTCTATTTCTGACCTCGTATAAAGTGAAAAGAAAGAAAGTACTTCTTTTAACTTTTGAAGTCCATCTTAGTTTTTAACACATTGAAACAAAAGCTTTATGTTTTAGAAAAAAAAAAAACGAGAGCTTTAAATTTGAAGAAATTCAACAAATGTGGTTTTTTTTAAAATCGATAATATTGATAATTCAAGAGAGACTTTGCAATTGGGAAATCAAAACAAGACAAATTTAGTGAAGTCAGGTACCAAAACTTCTTTTTTCTATATTAAAAGAGTCCAAAAAATTAAATGACACTGTTTGAAGGAGGCTTTTCAAGACTGTCTCTGTTATAATAACTTATGGAGGACCTTAATCAATGGAGGTGGAACTGACGAATCGATGAACACACGTACACCGACAACGACGGTGGACACACATACACCGACCACGACCAAACACAATAACAACGTTTGATTTCTCAGAAAAAACGAAGTATGTAACTTCTTCTGAAAACGAAGGGTTTCGAATTGGGGATTCAGTGTTGGAGAAGATGAACAGAACAGATGAACAAAACAACAACCCAGATGTCTCGGAACACAAGCACAAAGTCTCGGAACACAAGCACATAGTCTCAGACAAACAAACACAAAGTCTCGGAACACAAGCATAAAGTCTCGGACACAAAAACACAAAGTCTCGGACAAAAACACAAAGTCTCGGAACACAATCACAAAAGTCTCGGACATCATACAAAAGTTATTGTTCATCGTCTTCCCCACTCGAAAATCCCAACCATCAATAACTTTAACAATGGAAGATTAAAAACTGAAACACAATTTGAGTTTTAAATTGAAAAAAAAAACTTGATCCCCGAGTGCGTCTGCGTAGCGCCACTAAACTAATCCAATGAAGATGTATTGATAATGTTATGAAGTTGATTTTGTTTGAGTTTGGAAAAACTATACAGAAAAAAGTAAGAAAGAGAGAATACTTTTTTCTTTTCACTTTGTACGAGGTCAGAATGAGAGAATACTTTAAATTGATTTTTTATTTATTTTAATGTTAGCAAAAAAACATCAACCTTCCATTTGATCTGATGGATAAAATTAGTTGTCCTGAAATTTACAATATCAGGATGGATCTGATAAGAGAAGTATTGTGTGTGTATGTGTATATATATATATATATATATGTATATATATATATATAATGTGCTATATGAAATTATTAATATGAAGCCTCTCCTGAAATGTACATAATCAAGTAATTCTATAATTTTGTTGCGATAAATGTTCAATTTTAGTTTTTTCATGAGTTTTGTTAAGATGTGTTGATACTTAGACATAATTATCATTGTTTAAGACACATATAACGAAGGGAGTTGGAGACTTGTTAATCGTGATATCAAGCAAAACGGTGTGTCATCATAGGACGGTAAAGATGATTTCAATTTGTATAGTTTACCATAATATTTGGAAATTCGTATATCAATCGTATGTACTAGAAAGTGGAAACTTATGCAAAAATGAAGATTTATGTAATTTTTACATTTTTTGGGTTAATATTAAAAACTCTCGTTTTCCTTTCAACTATTGTTGGATGTGTAGAGAACTATGCTTTTATTCAACAACCTCTCTTAAAATTTAACACAGTTAGCATTCCGTTTAGTTGACTTTCATTTGACCAACAAAAAACCATTATGCCATTTTTATTTTAAACAAATTAATTAAAAAAAATAAAAGTTTATAAAATAGTTTTTAAAAAGTAAAATTTGAAAATAAATTAAAAAAAAATTAAAATGGAAAAATCAGCGGCTGGTGGTTCAATGACCTATACCGACCGAGTCAAGTTCCCAACGCTCGTTAACGAGCGTGGAGGAATTGGATCTCGTCCATGTTAGTAGAGGAGATCAAAATCCACCAGCACAGAGGAGACGCGCAAGTGGATGAGATCGATCTCTTTCACCAGCGTGTAGGAAATTTGTGTCTCCTTCACACTGGTATATGAGTTCGATATCCTCACCAGCGCACTGGTGGAGTTCGATCTCCTCCAATATCGTGGAGATCTACATCACCACCGATACTGGACATGGATGACCTCAATTGCAATAGACACCGGTCGTGGATAGCCTCCATTGTAACCGACATCAAATAGATTATATCCTTATAAATCCATTGGCCTCCATAGTCCATTCTTCCAAATCCATCCACAAACCACAACACTAAAACCATATCTATAAAATGATCTAGTGATTTCAAAAAAATAATAACCTTGTTCTGGTTGAAGGAGAGAAGACGAGAGAGTTCTGAGATCAAATTGGTGAATGTACAAAGATTAATGGTGTAATACAACAATGTTTTAGACTAAGATAAATTAAGAGTGGTGCTATTGGCACACCCCCTACTGATCTATTAATGCCCCATTTTTTAATTATATAATATTCTTTTTTTTTTTCCTTTATCAAAATTACTTAAAGAGACATACAATTTAGGAAAGAAATCTTCTACAAATTAAATATATTAAAATCTCATATTCCTTTTCCAAAAAAAAAACCCCAGTAATATGTTTCTTTAAAAAAAATAAAAATAACTCTGAAACCCTAAAATCTACTTCTTACATACATCTAAAATTTATGAAAGAGTTTGAGAATGATATCAATAAAATTGAAGAATTCTCTAAGAACAATATCAAACATCTTGAAGAATTATCTGAGAATGACATAAATCAAGAATTGTCTGACAATGATAGTAAGCATCTAGAAACAATTCATTCTTTGGAAATAAGTTTGAAGTTTATTTTTTCTTTAGAATGATATCAAGTTGTCGTTGTGTTAAAGTACCCTGTTATTTTTTTATTTTTTCGTTTCCGAAATAAGAAGAAAATAAAAACTAAAAATAAAGAAATAAGAAGAAAAAAAAAATCAATCAATGGAGGTGAGAGAGATGTATACAGATATAGAGATAAGAGATATAGAGATCATATATGATATGTATTAAGTTTGAAAAATAAGTAAAATTGGTAGTTTTGGAAATAAACAAAAAAAATTAATAAAAACATTTAATTTTATTTAATTAAATCAAAATTTTAAAAAGTGGGGCATGAATAGATCATTGGGGGTGTGCCAATAGCACCACTCTAAATTAATTAGTTTATTTTTTACATTTTGCTTTTTAAAGACTTTAAATGTCCAGTATACCCCTACACCGTTATTAATCATCGACATCTGTTAAATTTCAGGAGATGTTGAATAAAAGCATAGTTATCTACACAGAATAATAGTTGAAAAGTTGGGGGAGGTTTTTAATATTAATCATTTTTTTATTAGTACGTTGTAGCCTTGTCGGAAATGGGTTTTTAGATAAGATACACATTTCACCATGATATTGTTAAAATGAATTGGTAGTGGAATTAAAATAGCAGCTTAGCTTATATATATTGAATTTTCAATTGCAAGTTATGTCATTGAATTTTCAATTGCAACATTGTGCAAGATGCTTAGGGGAAAGGACTTACAAATCGCCAAATTTATGGAAATTTGAGTTGCCAAAATATCAAAATGATTTCAAACACTTGGACTAGTTTCGCGCTTTTCCAAAAAAACAAAAAAAAATTTGGTTTCCCGCCCGAATCACACAATTTCACGAAAAGCCCCACTCAGCCACGCTGGCAATCCGCGCCAAACCAAAACGCTCCAATAGAAAACCATTCTCTCTCTCAAAACTTTCTCTATCATTTGCCAGGTCAGCTATCCGCATGAATCCTCTCCCACCAATCAAAACTCGTCCCCGTTATTCTATATAACCCCAAACGAAGCCAGAGACCAAAATCACACAGCCATCCAAATTCTCAATCAAGCATTCAAAATCCTCCAAAAGAAAAACCAAATTCTTCCGTCTTCAAATTTTCAAAAACCACCATGAGTTCAACAGCTGCTGCGACCAAGGGCGGCCGAGGCAAGGCCTTGAACACCAAATCGGTGTCCAGATCTTCAAAGGCCGGACTCCAGTTCCCGGTAGGCCGAATCGCTCGGTTCCTCAAGAAAGGCCGATATTCTCAGCGTGTCGGATCCGGATCTCCTGTCTACCTCTCCGCCGTCCTTGAATACCTCGCCGCCGAGGTTTGTTTCCTTAGTTTTCCCTTAAAACTGTATTTCTATTGATAATTTTGACTTGTAATTGACGTTTCGATTGTCTTTTTTTGGTAACATTAGGTTTTGGAGTTGGCTGGAAATGCGGCGAGAGATAACAAGAAGAACAGGATTGTGCCGAGACACATTCAACTGGCTGTGAGAAACGACGAGGAATTGAGCAAGTTGTTGGGATCTGTGACGATTGCTAACGGAGGTGTTTTGCCTAACATTCATCAGACTCTGCTGCCGAAGAAAGCTGGGGCGAAGAAGGGCGAGATTGGTTCTGTTTCTCAGGAGTTTTAGGGTTTTATTTGAGTTAGCTTTTGTTGTAGGTTTACTATGTTGATAAGCATCAATTAAATCTGGGCTTTTATTTTTATTTAAAAAAAAAGGTGTAAACCCCTTTTTGGATTGTTAAGTAAAATTGCAGAATTTCAGTTCAGATCATTTTTCTATTGTCGCATTGGTATTATTATTAATTTTTGTTGTTGCCAATTTTCGTTGCCTATAGAATCACAAAAGTGACCTGTTTTCGCTTGCTTTTACTGATTTGCAGCTGATTTAGCTCTTACATCATTTTTTGTTCTTGGTTCAACAAAGTTGCTGTTTTTATGCTGTAGAAATCATTAATCTTCTACTGATTTCTGTCTAAATTCTACTGGTTTTCACCGGCCTTGATTTTGTATCCTTTATCAATCTATATTAATTTGCTAGTAAAGATTTTTATGCTAATGAATTTTCTTCTAAAGATAGAAATAATATTGTGATTTGCAATTAGATATAGTTTAAATCCTGTTTTTCAAGAATTCTGTTACGCTAAATTATTAATCTCTTAAAGCTTTTTGATTTTCTTAGCTTTTGGGTTGTTTCAATTATTATTATTAATTTTTTAAAGTTTACTGGATTTGTACTTGTTGAATGACTTTTAAAGAACCAAATGTTTATTCACTTATATTTTTTCCATAAAATATGTTTATTGCCTACACGATTCATAAATAAACCAATCACCAATATTCTGTTCTTCACCAAAAGTTGTTTCATTGTATGTGAATTTATCAGTCAATTAACTAAAACACATGGTAAAGAATTAAGTCATATTATAGCATGTGTTTTAGTTAAAGAATTTATCAGTGAATTTATCAGTCAATTAACTAAAACACATGCTATAAGGTGTTAAATTTTAAAGTAATTGAAATTATTTGATAAGATGATTGTTTTATTTCCCCCTTCTAATTATTTACCATATAGGTGTAACACTTTATTTATTTATTTATTTATGATTGTTTCTTTAATTAAGAATGTTGTGAAATTGATCAAATTATTTATCCAAATTAATGCCAAATGATATGATATATTGGTCAATACTCATCATCTCGTTAAAAATGAAATAATGGGGTAGAATGTGTGTTGATTATAATATATAGATTGTGTTATATTGGTTTAAAGTTTAATAAATAATCTAAATAAATGTTAATTGAATGAGATTTAAATTTGTATAAATGATTTTTAAATCAGTTGTTTTAACTTTATATACCGTAAAAACTTGAAAAAAAATATCGGTATAGATAGATATATAAATAGTGTCAATTTTTTTTAGATAAATTTTAATATCCAATTAAATGATTTTTTTTGAAAAACAATTAAATGATTGTTTTGAAAAAATTATTTAAAATAATAATATGATGATAAAATTTGGAAATGAATCGGTATTGCTCTAAATAATTAATTTGGGCAATCAAGATTCCAGAATAGAGATGGTCGTTTCTATCTTCAGTGGGAGTGGGACCCATCAAAAGTAATTTACACGCTGGCAATCCATAACGATGCTTTCAGCCAATAAGAAGAAACTAGGTTTGTCCTCCTCCTCACTATATAAGCTTCTCTTCCCTTCTCAATACTTCAACAGTAATCAACCAGGAAAAAAAGCAAGAGAGCAACAAAAAACGATCCTAAAATAAATCTAAAAATGAGTTCTGGAGGATCGACCAAGGGAGGCAGAGGCAAGCCCAAGTCCACAAAGTCCGTTTCTAGATCTTCAAAGGCCGGTCTCCAGTTCCCCGTCGGTCGTATCGCCCGTTTCCTCAAGGCCGGAAAGTACGCTGATCGCGTCGGTGCCGGCGCCCCTGTCTACCTCTCCGCTGTTCTCGAATACCTTGCTGCTGAGGTTAGTTTCTCTGTCATTTGATTTTCATTTCGTTTGTGTTTTTTATTGTTTGTTTGGCTGCTTAGAAATATGTTGAAAATGAAAGCTTTCAATGTTATGACTTATCAGTTGATGCTTAGGGTTTTTCAAATATTTGGTTTTCTATTTTTAAGTGAGAAAGAGAATGGTAGAAGCTAAATCGAATTAATATTATAGATTTTTGATTGATTGAAATTGGTACATTTCTGCTTTGTGGAATAATAAGCGAAGATAAAATCATAAAAGCAAATAATGTTGATTGAAGATGAGCTTTATTTGAGTGTAAACTAATATGATGTTATCTGCTTCATCAACCTGAGACTGGAGTTTTGAGATCTGTACAGTCTATCAATCTCCTAAATAAATTGTTTTCACAGTTGGCATTTGTGTTGGGTTCTGATTTTATGTTGTTATGTCTATATACAGGTTCTTGAACTGGCAGGCAATGCTGCCAGGGATAACAAGAAGAATCGTATCGTTCCAAGGCACATTCAACTTGCTGTGAGGAACGATGAGGAGCTCAGCAAGCTACTGGGAACGGTTACTATTGCAAATGGAGGTGTTATGCCTAACATTCATCAGACCCTGTTACCGAAGAAGATGGGGAAGGGGAGGGATGAAATTGGATCTGCCTCGCAAGAATTTTAGATTGTTTATCATGGAAATTCGGCTTTTGAATAGAATCAAAGTTGTTTTCTTTTTTTATATTTATTTGGGAAGTTTTGGTTCGTGTAAACCTTGATTCTGGGTATTTTGGCTGAATATAGAGACAATAATTTTGTGAGATGTTCTTTCACCTTGTTTTATTGTTTGGATTCATTTTAGCATCAATGAAATGAAATGCATTGCTTAAATTTATTGTGGTTTAGGTTTGGTGATGTAGTTTGCGGAACTGGTTTGCCTTTTCCAGCTCTGTCAACTGGAATTTTAACTCAAAGGCCATAGCTCCCTAGCAGCCCATGAATTCTCGGTTTATCCATTTGTGTCTCGAGCCAGTTAATTGAAATTAGTAGTGAATAATCGCCATTGATGGGCATAATTATATTTTCATGACATTTGTGTTGTCTTGGGTACTCTGGCCATGGCTGAATTTTGCGTAGCAGTGGAAGATGATGTTAAGTTGCATTTAAAACACTATAGTGTTGAATTGTAGTTCCCATTGATTCATTGTGATGTCTTGAAATCGGGTTTTTCCCTTGTATTCAACCTTGTTGCTTGTAATATGGGAATGGGATTTTGTGGAATGCTGGGATGTTGGGACTTGGGACTCGGGTCTATTTTTATTTGCCAAACCGTATATTTGTCGATAATTACATTTTAGTTTGACCATTTAACAAATCGGGGATGTAGCTCAAATGGTAGAGCGCTCGCTTTGCATGCGAGAGGTACAGGGTTCGATCCCCTGCATCTCCAATATTTTTAGGTAATTTAAACCAAAAGGATAACCGTAGTTCTTGCCTCCCCATTTTCGATATCATCAAGCACCAGCCACCAGGTCAGTTGGGTACTTGGGTTGCATTTGGATTGTTTTGTTACTGATCAAATTTTTTTTTTTTTTGGTAAGCAGTTTGGTCCTTTGATTTATTATTCAACATCTTTGTGTAGCTTTAGCTAACATGATCGATGGTCTGTTTGCTTTCATTTCTGGTTATTGACCTTGATTTGTGTTGTGATTGATTATGTTTTGTTTTTTTTTATTTATAAAAAATTCATCAATTTCTTGATGCTATAAATTTGGATAATTTGAAGTTATTGTTGCTGTTTTTTTCGTTAATTTAAAGTTTTACAATGACGTTAAGCATTTATATTGGTTGGTTGAGTTGATACTATATGGGTTCAATCATGGGATACAAGACTCTATTTTTCTTTGATTCACTTGCCTGCTAAACAAAGTTCTTTACCTTTTCCTTGAAAACCTTAAATCATCTGGGTTTTGTATAGAATCTCAGAAATGTTCTTGCAGTTATGTGGAGATTATAGTGCTTTATTTTGTATATCAGTTTGATTGTTTGAATGTCTAATTCATAGGGCTGTGAATACTCTTGTTTCCTTTTAGTGGTCTTACAAGTGTTCAACAGAATGCATCAGTGAAACTAAAGGCCTGCAATTTTGTATTTTAAGCTGTTCATTTGGTAATTCTTTGTGTGATTTTTCTTTTTGACAGTTCCTTTGGACCTTAGATGATACACTTCCACAATGGACAGTAATGATGATGCATTGAAAAAGAAACAGGTGGTGGACGCCAGGGCAAGAAACATAAGTCACAATGTTCGGTGCACCGAGTGTGGGAGTCAATCCATCGAAGATTCACAAGCAGTTATCGCCATTCTCCTGAGGAAGGTAATTCTTTTTGTTTTGAAATGAATAATGATCCAAGCAGGTTGTTTCTTTTTATAATGAGTGATCATTATATGAATTTTGTGTTCTATGACTACTCATTAGTATTATACCAACTAATTGATTAGATCTTATCTGACTGATTGGAGTTACCAAGGAACAAAAATTTAGTTTCAACATGAAAATTTATCCTACGGTGAAGCTATGTTGCTTAATAAGATCAATGGCATATCAATGGAATCTTGATTGATGAATTATTTATGCCTTAGAACCTTGATTCGGTACTCATTCTTACTGCATTTTTTTTTTCTTGTTGTCATGCTTCCTCTAACAATGTTCTCATCAACTTTCTGAAGTGATACTTAAACTTATGCGGTAATAATATTAGCAATTATGCTGCAGTTAATTCGAGATGAGATTCAGTCCGGAAAGTCTGATAAAGAGATATACAAATAACTCGAGGATGATTATGGAGAGACTGTACTATATGCTCCAAAATTTGATATGCAGACTGCAGCGTTGTGGCTATCACAGGTCAGTTTAAGGATCTAAATGAACGGTTCAGAAATATTTTTTGACTGATTGGTGAAATTTTTCTTACATATATGTGTTTGTTTTGCAACAGCTCCTAGTCGCAAGTGCTGCTGCAGGAGTATGGGCGTACAACAAGCACTGGAAAAGGACAAGCGTGCACATCATGGCATTGAACCTTGTTAGGGGTGTTCCATTAACCCCAAAAGAGAAAGAAACCATGCTAGAAATCCTTGCACCTCCTCCTCCAGAACGAGCTTCTTCTTATTCCTTGTGGAGGAGGTGGCGTGGTCAATGATGTGTATTCTTCACAATATGGTCATATGATAAGTTTAGAACTAAAACACCACGGTCGCATATTACTCTGCAAGGATCATAAATCAGCATATTGAATCAATGGATTTGTTCACAGCGATGAAGCTTGATTGCCATACAGTTGTGTACGACAGCCGATGGTTGAGTTTGACGACGGTATACATCGACTTAAATACATTGTTCTTTTAGTCTAGAGAAGGTTTGAAAGTATTATCCCTTGTTATAAACGTTGAATCATACATTTAACATTGCCTGATTTGAATATCTATTTCATCAAGCTGAGGCTTTGGTTTTTCTTTTGCAAATTAATATTGTTTTAGTGTAAACTAATATGTTGTTATCTGCTTCATTGTTGGGATAATAAACAACCTGAAACTTGAGTTTTGGGCTTTTTATATTATATCCATCTCCCAAACAATATGTTTTCACAGTTTGTATTTGTGTTGGGTTCTGATTTTATGTTGTTCTGTCTATATACAGTGAACCGGCAGGCAATGCTGCTAGGGATAACAAGAAGAATCGTATTATTCCAAGACACATTCAACTTGCTGTGAGGAACGATGAAGAGCTCAGCAAGCTATTGGGAACGGTTACAATTGCAAATGGAGGTGTTTTGCCTAACATTCATCTGAATCATTTACCGAAGAAGATGGGGAAAGGCAGGGCTGAAATTAGATCTGCCTCACAAGAATTTTAGATTGTTTATTATGGAAATTCGGTTTTTGAATAGAATCATTTCTTTTTTTATATATTTGGGAATTTTTTGGTTCTTGTAAACCTTGATTCTGAGAATTTTGGCTGAATATAGAGCTCTACACAATAATTTTGTGAGATGTTGTTTCACCTTGTGTGATTGTTTCGATTCATTTTAGCATCAATGGAAATGAAATGCATTGCTTAAATTTTTGTGTGGTTTAGGTTTGGTGATGTAATTTGAAGAACTGGTATTTCTTTTAGAGCTCTCCATAACTGGAGTTTAACTCAAAAGGCCAGAAATCCCCTAGGATACTCTGTTTATCCATTTGTGTCTCAAGTCAGTTAACAGAAGTTTGTGAATAGTCGCCAACGACAAGCATGATTTTATTTTCATGTCACTTGTTGTCTGGGGTACTGCTAGCAGCTAGCGATATCCGAATTTGCTCTGCTGTGGAAGATGATGATGGTAAGTTGCATTGCAAAAGTTAAGAGTTTTGAATGGTAGTTCCCATTGATTTATTGTGATGACTTGAAAGTTGAAATCGGGTATTGTCATCGTTTTCAAGCTTGTTGCTTGTAGTCTGCGACTGCGTGACTGTATCTGTTTCAGCCCCGCCAATAATGATTAATGAATATGGTCCAAAAGAGTATGTTTTGTTATAATTAAAAAGTAATCGGACGATAAACAAGTTGGGGATGTAGCTCAAATGGTAGAGCGCTCGCTTTGCATGCGAGAGGTACAGGGTTCGATCCCCTGCATCTCCACATTTTAAACGTTTTAACGTTATCTAGAAATCCTACTTATCCAGTACAGAGTTCTCCTGGGGATTTTATTTTTTTTTGTCATCAAAAACAATGTCAGTTCCTCTCTTTAACCTTGCTCCTGATTTGGCTGTTTCAAGGCTCTGCTTAGGTCAGGTTTCGCTCTCACTCTCACTATGATACATCATTTCGCCGGAATCCAGTGATCAAAATTTGTTGTTTTCACAGGAACCATGACTTTCGGCGAGCAAAATTCTCTGTCTCAGTCCTTTCGCCTTCTCGACCAAGCTTTCGATGCCGGAATCAACTTCTTCGACTCTGCTGAAATGTCCTTTACCTTCTATCGGATTCTTTTCAATTACATTTTATGAGGTACACAAATCAACATTTATTAATTTACAGTCTTTATTAGTTGAATTTGTAACTATAGGTATCCGGTGCCTCAACTTGCTGAGACTCACGGGAGGAGTGAGGAGTATCTTGGCCGTTGGATTAGAGACAGGAAGATCCCTCGCGATCGAATCGTCATTGCCACAAAGGTTTTTACTCTGATATCATAGTTTGTCACTTGATTTTCCTATCATAGTGACTGACTGGTTTGCTCAAGACTTCATTAGTGAATTGTTTGTTAGTTTTGTTCAGATTATGGCATTGCTTAGCTTCTTTACTTGTAAAATTATTGGCATTGGTTGATGTTACAATGCCATCCAAGTCTGCTGGAGTCTGATTCTGAATTTGGGTTGTCCATATGACTTATATATTTCCTCGTTTTTAATCTTTTGTTATGCATTCAAAATTCTTAACCGGATCATTAATGTGTGAAGTTGATTTAGGTTAGTGGACCGTCTGGACAGATGACTTGGATTCGTGGTGGGCCGACCTGTTTGGATGCTAGGAATATTACTGAGGCCATTGACAATAGGTTGGTTCACACTTTAGTCAGCATACTGACATACTGTTGTACTATTTTCTCTTTCCCAAATTTTGGGTTATGTTTTATTTATCATGTAGTGTATCAAGAGATATTTTTCTTGGAATTTCATGGCTAGCCCGTATGCTACTTCATTTTTGTTTGATTTTCTTGAAACTAGAATACTTTAGGCATTTCAATTATAGTATCCAACAATATAAACTTGTTTTCCTTCTCACACTGAAATTGCAAATCGGTCTATTGATGACTACGTGATTTACAAATTTGTTCAACTGTTGGGGCAATATCTCCATATATTTGTAAATATACTGTATGATAAGATGTTTGGTCTTTTTTAGTTTTTTATTATCGTTGAACGATGTATATTTTTGACTAATTGGATGTTTGTTTAACTGATACAGTTTGGAGCGAACACAAACAGATTACATTGACCTTTATCAAATTCATTGGCCTGATCGGTTTGTATGTTTATCCTACCATTTTTTTAACAAGTTTTTGGAGGTGGTGGGGAATTTTGGACAATTTAAGTATATATGAAAACAATTTTTTTTTTTTTTGGGTATATAAGCAAATAGTTCCAGAAGTAGCTTAGATAATTTTCATCTTTTATTATCTTCCACCTTAACTAATTACTTATAAGCAAATCTTGACTGTTTCTGTAGCTATGTTCCGATGTTTGGAGAAACCGAGTATGATCCAATCCGACAGTATACATCAGTTCCTATAGAAGAACAACTGGATGCTCTATGCAAAGCTGTTGATGCTGGTAAGGTAATTGATAATAGCATGAGTGTGGCTTCAGTAGTTGAACTCTTGCTTAGAGCATAATACCACATCTGCTAAATAAAATTTAATTGGTTGAAGATCAGGTACATTGGACTCAGCAATGAAACTCCATATGGTGTCATGATGTTTCTTCGGGTTGCTGAAATGGTAGCTAGCTATCCTAAAATAGTATCTGTGCAGGTCCGCGAGACTTCCTATTCTTTGGCTCCTTATTCGTCCCGCCTCTTTCTTGTCATGAGGCTGATTTATAATCCATTCTCTTTATGATAGAACTCCTACAGCTTACTCTGCCGAACTTTTGATTCTGGAATGGCTGAATGCTGTCATCAAGAGAGGTATGTCATCCATTTTCTTCAATAAATTGAAAAACATAAAATTAGAATGATTTCATTATGTATGAAGTAATAGGGTAATCTACACATCTTCCTCTGCTTTTGCTTCTTGTGGTTTATCCTTATTGAGGCTTCTTTTCTGATATTGCTCCTCGTTTTAATTTTTTTTTTAATCTATTGCAATATTGCACTTCTTTTAGGATCAGTTTATTGGCCTACAGTCCCTTGGCAATGGGTATACTTTCTGGAAAGTATTTTTCACCTGATGGGGGTCCAGGAGATTCTCGGTTGAATCTTTTTAAAGGTTAATTTTCAAATTGTTTTTTTTTTCTTTTAGTATTTAGGAAGTAAACTACAGCTGACTTTAATCATTTAGACTGTTGTGCTATTTGTCTTTCCCAGGGAGGTATTTAGAAGGCGAATCCCGATACAATCTATCTAATAACAACATAAAAACAGCTACCAAGGTGAGTAGATTTTTCTCAGATTGAATTTTAGCAATATTTTGTCAGTCTTGATAGATTGCAAGAACCAAGAGGATAAATAAGTATGTGCTGAAATTAATTTACATTGGATGAAATCTTTAGTTTGTCTGAGCTGCAGAAGAAACATGTTTCAAGAGATATGATAATCTAATTTGGGCAGCAAACTGGTTATCTTTTCTTTGATTTTTATTTTTTTTGCCTGGTAGGAGGAAAATAGCAAGTGTTTTTATTATCCAGTAATTTATAAAATATAAACCTTTGTCTCTTTCGATATGGGAACGATGGATCTTTCAAAATAACGATTCGGGGTGTATTCTTGTGAGCACTCAGTTGTGCAGCTGTAAAAATTGTTTTACTGATTGGATACGCAAGGCACTTTTTTTTATTACAATATTTTGTCGACAACTGAACTCTAGTTCATCTGTATCAACTACTGCACTCTGATTCTGACTGATGATTAACTACCGTCTCACTCACCTTACAGGAGTACCTTGACATCGCGAAAAGACATGGTCTTCATCCTGTATCTCTTGCAATTGGTATATTCTCTCTCCCTCTCTCTCTCTCTCTATATATATATATATATCTATCTACACTCCCAAGCATGTACAATGTGACTAATTTCTTAGGAGAGTGGTGATCTTATAACATGTTTCTACTTTATATCCTCCATTTCTTCTCATTGTAGTACCTTTTTTTGGACAGCATTTGTATTAAGACACCCTCTGGTTGCCAGTACCATATTTGGAGCGACCAAGTCATGGCAGCTCAGGGAGGTTCTTAACTCATGCAATGTTGATCTCACGTCTGAAATTATGGCGGAAATCAACAGAATTCATGCCAGATATCCTAATCCATGTCCCTGATTAAATTTATGTCCTCAGTGATGTTTCATTAAAAAAATTATCCATTTCTCCTCTTGTATAGGTGGATAGTGGAAACATGTACCAATCAAGAGGTAGGAGAGAAACTAGTAAAATTTTGACATGTCATTGCATCTTGAGTGGTATTCATGTAAACACACAGTTCGTTTTAATGTAAAAGCTATTGAATTTATAGCTTTCCTTGATAAATAAGATGACTTTTATGTCTTGCAAGGACCTTTCAACGGTGTTTATTTTGGTTTGCAAATGTTTGCTTTGATTTTTTTAAACTTGAAGCGGCATGAGCAACTGAGTTTTCTCCAGAAGGCAGCGTTGTCATTGGGTTACACGGTTTCAATAATTAACTTGGGTTTAGTCTTTGGTGTTTGAATGGTTCAAATGAGCAAAGGTCTTCAACTTTCGAGAAACTTCAACTTTTTCAGTCATTGAGTGGCGGACGGCCTGTGACTGAGAGCAGTATTTTCCAATTTAGCCGTGTTAGAACTGAAATCCGAAAATTAATGGGCACTGGTCCTGCCTGTTGTTTTAATTTTTGCTGTGTTGGATAGATACGACCCGGGCAACAAGGCGA
The DNA here is from genome assembly GCA_033220585.1 of Dipteronia sinensis. Classification (NCBI taxonomy): domain Eukaryota; kingdom Viridiplantae; phylum Streptophyta; class Magnoliopsida; order Sapindales; family Sapindaceae; genus Dipteronia; species Dipteronia sinensis. The sequence continues at coordinate 39,906,241 of CM065643.1, forward strand.
GTCAATTGTCAACAATGATCTAATTAAGTAATTAAGTATATTTCATTGATTTTAAAGTTGGTCTTGCTCGTCATTTCTTTAGTTGATTAATTTAAAATCAACGTAGAAATTAACTTTATTAACTACCTATCATTTTATATCTACAAGTATGAACTATCAATTATCTAAATTGAACTCTAATAATTAATTGAAAATGACTAATACAAACACAGCTGGTGAATCTAGAGGTGTCTATCTCCACTTTACAACAATTCCACGAGGACTTATAAAGCTTTTAATATGGATACAAATTAAAATACAACACATATCGAGTTAGCTTTAGACACCCAAAAATTAAAAAAATTAAAAAAATTAAAAAAAAATTCCAGATCAAGTAAAGCCAGCAGCTAAACTCCATGAACAAACCAAACACATCACGTGTTTAAAAGCTTTTAAAGCTCATTGATACGTAAAAGTTGAAGCACATTTAATGCCATTTTAATTTAACTTTTCCCCAAAATGCCCTCCTTTTTTGGTTTATAAAATGTGAAAAAGGCCACTAATGACTAAACTACGAGCTCTGAAGCTGGCATGGCATGTCAATGAGTAGGCGTATAGTAGAGCTTGATATTTATAGCAATTCGTAGTTGACTTTCTTTGGTGACTGCACCACCTCTCCTGTCACTTTAAACTCCCTCATTTCACGCGCTCTCTCTCTCTCTCAAGAGTCAAGTCACAGCAACATACAAAGTTCTCTCTCCACTTCTTCATTACAACCAAAAAAAAAAAAAAAAGACGATATCATAGACCTCTCAAATAATAATCTAATTAAATTTTTTTTTTATAAAAAAACCAGTAAAAGAAAAATTAGAGAAAAAGAGGAGGGTCCGGTGCCAATTTGTCCGGGCCCGCTCAGTCGACCACCGTCAAAACGAACTTTGATCATTTAGTTAGGGTTGGGTGTTTTTTTTTTCAAGTTTTGTGTTGAGTTTTCGTTGAGAGGTGTAGTAGTGTCTGGTGTGTTCGATGAACTCCAAGCCGTGGCTGTCTCCGGCTCCGACGTATCGGGCCTTGGAGACCTATTGGGATAACGAAGAGGATGCACCAGGTCCCCGATGCGGTCACACTCTCACGGCCGTAGCTGCCACCAAGACCACCGGTCCTCGTCTCATTCTCTTCGGCGGCGCTACTGCTATTGAGGGCGGCGCCTCCCCCTCCTCTCCCGGCATCAGTTACGATCCTCCTATCCTTCTTATATGTTCTCAATTTTTCGCCTTTTGCCTTTACTTGTATTAAAAAAAAGTTTGATAATTGTGTTGTAGGGTTGGCCGGAGTGACGAATTCTGTTCACTCATATGATGTGCTCACCAGGAAATGGACCAGGTTAGTAGAAATTCTCTACTTAGCTTCTCAATTATGCGAATTCATTTGACTTCAGATCAACAATCTTAGCTTTTCATTTCTTGAGCTGCAGAATTAGACCTGCTGGTGAACCCCCCTCTCCCAGGGCTGCACATGCAGCAGCCGCAGTTGGCACCATGGTCGTCTTTCAGGTGATTATCCCAAATCTTTTAATTGCTTCAAGATTTTTTATTTTTATTTTCCCTTTACTTTTAATTTGATTGCTTTAGTATTTTTTATGGATCTTTTGGCCTATGGATAGGGAGGTATTGGCCCTGCTGGGCATTCGACCGATGATCTGTATGTGCTTGATTTGACCAATGACAAATACAAGTGGCATAGGTGAACTCCGATTAACTAATTTCGATGTTGTCTTTTGGGTCCGTTTACTGAATGGTGATCTGATTGGTTCTTTTTTATTTTCTTTTTGGTGTTTGATGTGAGTGTAGAGTGGTAGTACAAGGACAGGGTCCTGGGCCTCGCTATGGCCATGTTATGGATTTGGTTGGCCAAAGATATCTTGTAACCGTCAGTGGCAATGATGGTGAGACATTTTACTCTTCACTTTAATCTTTATCTATGTGTTTCTTTTTAATCACTTAGTATTGCTTAAAGCTATACTGTGCAAATGTGTGTTAGTGGAAACTGTTTCAGAACTTAATTGTTTCATAGAGGTTTATCTTTTCGGTCATGCAACAGTGCTTCCATTCAGCGATCAATTGATGTATGTGTACTAGGTTGCAGTTTATTTATTTATTTTTTATTTTTTTTCGTATAATCTAACATGGAAGGATCTAAATAGTGTAAGTCTTATTAATACCATCTAGCCAGTAAAATGTATTTGACACATTGTCCTGATAATTGTGTGTTTGACATTTATTATTTACAGGGAAAAGAGTTCTGTCTGATGCTTGGGCTTTAGATACTGCCCAAAAACCATATGCATGGCAGAGGCTGAGCCCAGATGGTGACAAACCTTCTGCTAGAATGTGAGTGTTTTCTAAGAAACAATTTCAGAACTATTAGTTTGTACATTATTTCTGTTATCTTCATTTTTAGAATTTCCGACATTACTCTGCAGGTATGCTACAGCTAGCGCTCGCTCAGATGGCATGTTTCTGCTTTGCGGTGGAAGAGACGCCTCTGGTGCGGTATGGTAGATTTCTTCCATGGAGTAATAAAGCAGTCAGTTCATATTCTGTATATGCATATGTCACTATGAGTTATTGCCTCCCTCTCTCATTTTGAGTTTTTGGTTGTTGTATGTAGAGCTTCTTCTCGTTCGAATTTAATTATGAATCATGCTTGCATGATCGAAAGTAAATCAAAACATTTGTGCATATAACAGTTGTGGTAGGTTATCACACACCAAGGAAGAAAATAATATTGTATGGCTATTGTAGGAAAAAAATAAACTGAATCTGAATTAATTCTAGAGAGCTACATAGTAGGTATTTATACTCAAAAGAAAGCCTAATTAGAGAGGTTTGACTTTTCTATCAATCCCTAAGAAAATGGGATTTCCTACTAACTAATAGAGAAAAATCAGCAACTATACATATTTCCTAGTTGTACATAGGCACATAGCTAAGGAAATAAATTTACAGATTTCCAACACTCCCCCTCAAGGTGGTGATTAGATGTTTTCCATCCCAGCTAGCTTGTAATCTCTTGAAAGCTCAAAGTAGGTAGCCCCTTGGTTAGAACATCTGACAACTGAGTACTTGATGATATATAAGGTGTGCAGATCAGGCCACCGTTCAACGTTTCCTTTATGAAGTGCCTATCTACTTCTATGTGTTTAGTGCAGTCATGTTGCACCAGATTGTGTGCAATATTGATGGCAGATTTATTATCACAGATTCACAGTAGAGCTTCATAAGTCCTCACCTGATTTTAATATCATCAAGAATTATTTTCTGCTTAAAAGTTCACAAACTCCTTGTGCCAGAGCTCTAAATTCAGCTTCAGCACTTGATCTCGCAACCACCGTGTATTTCTTACTCCATATCACTAGATTGCCTCCAAGGAAGGTACAGTAGCTCGATGTGGATCTTCTATCTACTATAGAGCCAGCATAGTCTGCATCTGTATAAGCTTCTAGGTTAAGCTATCCATTCTTCTTGAACAAAACCCCTCTCCTTGGTGTGGCCTTAAGGTAGTGTAGAATCCTATGGATAGCTTGTAAGTGTTTCTCCTTCGGATCATTTATGAATTGGCTTACTGTGCTTACAAGTTACAACAAAAGATATATCCAGCCTAGTGTGGGATAGATAAATCAGTCTCCTAACCAATCTCTGATATCTTCCTATATCTACGGCAGTATCAACTTCTTCTTCACCCAACTTGTGGTTAGGTTCAATAGGTGTACTTGCTGCCCTGCAACCAAGCTTTGAGGTTTCCTTAAGGAGGTCCAACACATTTCTGTTGAGAAACAAAGATTCTTTCTTTGGAGTGCTACTTCAATACCCAAAAAATACTTCAATTTCTCGAGGTCCTTGATCTCAAATTCTTTTGCTAAGCATTTTCGGAGTGAGTCCCTCTCGGCTGAAGTGGTGAAGCCAAATCTCAACTTTATTGGAAGGAAATTTTTTTGATAAGTAGGAAAAAGATAACTGTTGTCTTTGTCCATGATTTCTGCCCCTCATTTCTTCAAGTTAGTATAGCCCATTTCTTTCATTAGCAAGTCCAATCGTTCTCCCCGCAACCTGATCCTAAAAAATGTAGAAAAGAAAAGAAAGTTACTTTGCAGTCGAAGGCCTTGGTGATTTGGTGAATGGATATAAGGTTAGTGGACAATTTCGGAACTTGCAACATATTTTTTAAAGGAAGAAAGGGTGTTAAATTTACTGCTCCTTGGCCAGCAACTGTGACGGGTGAGCCGTCTGTAACCATGATCATTCGATTTCCAGGGAGTGGGTTATAAGTGCTAAATCTTGTTGAACTATGTGTCATATCTATGACCCAAGAGCTAGAATGATGTAAATCCGAGGCACTGAGGGTTTAAGTCAATTGTTAATCTTGTTGTCAGCTACAATTAAGGTGTCAATTATCCATAGATTGATGTAATTGGCTAGGTGATTGATTGAGTAATTATTGTGATTGATTCTACTTCCTTTTCTCTTCTAGGCCTAGCACTATAAATTGATGTATCTTTGGCTGAATAATATAATAACTTTATTCTCTTTTCCCCTATCTCTTTGTTTTCTTGGCCATTCTATCAAGTTGTTTACTTTCTGACAAGCCGTTTCGTCGGCACTCTGTCAAGTTATTTCGTCAACCTTTTGAAAAGACTCACTATCGGAAATTGCAAACCTTTTTCATCTTCCCATCTTGATTTTGAGGGGGAGGTTTAAGAACCTCGAAAATATTGATTATATGTTTCCATTTTTAATTTATTATGTTTAATTGCCATTTAAGTTTTTCTAAATCTTTGTAACAAGCTGGGCATTGAAAATATCTATGCTCTAGCTTGAGGGGGAGTGTTAAAATCAACTGTTATCTTGTAAAATTGTGAAATCAACAAGCCAACTCATTACAAATTGGTGATTTCGGATCGATAAGTTTGGTGACTGGCTTGTACATAATTGTTGCCAAGGTTTTATCATTTAGATTGAAGGAGGTGTTGTGTCAGTCTGCTTTTGTTAAAGGTAGACAAATTTTAGATGCTGTATTGGTGGCAAATGAAGTGGTTGAGCAATGCAAAAAAGAGAAAAGAAAGGATGTTGTGTTTAAAATTGATTTTGAAGAAGCTTATGATCATGTTGATTGGGATTTCTTAGATTTTGTTTTGGAAGCGGAAGGGTTTGGGTTAAAATGGAGAAGATGGATTATGGGGTGCTTGAAATCCACAAACTTCTCAATTATGGTAAATGGGAGACCTTGGGGTAACTTTAACGCTTCTAGGGGTCTCTAACAAGGAGATCCTCTTTCTCCATTTTTGTTCATTCCGGTGGTGGTAGATTGTTTAGGTAGACTAGTTGATAAAGCTTTAGACTGTCATTTGGTGGAAGGTCTTAATGTTGGAAAAGATGATGTAATGGTTTCTCATTTACAATTTGCTGATGACACAATTTTCTTTTCTTCCGTTGATGAAGAGAAATTTAATTCGGTAGTTGAAATTGTTCAAATTTTTTGCTTGGTTGTTGTATCGTATACCCACTTATTACCTTTCTTCGTTCAAATTTCCTATAAGAGTGGCAAAAAGAATTGAAAAGATGATGAGGGATTTTCTATGGGATGGCATTAGTGAAGGGAAGAAGACTCATTTAATTAATTGGGAGATAGTTTCTCGAACTCGGGATAAATGGGGTTTAGGGATTGGGCATATTGTTTAGAAAAACTTGGCTTTACTTGGGAAATGGAAGTGTAGATTTCCTTTGGAGCCTAATTCATTATGGCATAAAGTTATTAAGAGTAAGTATGGTCTCCAAACAAAATGGATGGGATTCTAATGTGGTTGTTAGGGTTTTAGCTGCTGCCCTTGGAAATTTATAATGCAAGGATTTAACGATTTCTCTTGCAAGCTGAAGTTTATTATTGGGAATGGTGGTCGGATACATTTTTGGGAGGATTGTTGGATTGATCCTACACCATTATGCTTGAGATTTCCAAGATTATATATGCTTTGCTTTTCGCAAAGTGCCTTAATTCAAAATAGATGGTTATATAGTGGATGGGGTTTCTATTTCAGGAGAAACTTGAATGATATAGAGATTGAGAAAGTGTCTTCTCTTCTCTCTTTGTTGAATGTTGTCTCTTTAAATATGGAAGGAGAAGATAGGAGGGCATGGTCTATGGATTCTAAAGGAATCTTATCTTGTAAGTCTTTCTTTGAGTGTTTGGTGAATGATGAGTCTTATCCATTGTTTGAGCATGCTAATGTAGTTTGGAAGTCAAAGGTTCGTAACAAGATCGAATTTTTGGGATGGTTGATAGCTTATGGCAAAGTTAATACTTGTGATATTATTCGGAAGAGATACCCTAATCTTTGCCTTCTCCCCTCTTGGTGTGTTATGTGTCATAATTGAGGAAAATTTGAATCATCATTTTCTTCATTGTCCGGTGGCTATAAAGTTATGGATTAAGCTGTTTTCAGTGTGGGGATTAAAATGGGTTGCTCCTTGGTTGGTGGGTTCTTTCTTGTTGAAAGATTTGAAAGCTTTTGGAGGAGGAAAGAAAGCTATGACTCTTTGGTATTGTGGAATTTTTGCTATTTTATGGGTTATTTGGTTAGAGAAGAATAGAAGGATTTTGAGGAAGCTAAAGAGGCGGACAATTTTTTGTAGGATAAAGCTTATTATTTAGCTTCTCTATGGGCATCCATCTCTGAAGATTTTAGAGACAATTAATTTTTATTTTGTTTAGCTTGTTGTGTTGAGTGGACTACCGGTTCACTTTTGTACTCTTTTCTTTTTTAATAAAGTTTTTTCTTTCCTATAAAAAAAGTAATTATTGTGATTGATTCTCCTTTCTTTTCTCTTCTAGGCCTAGCACTATAGATTGAAGTATCTTTGGCTGAATAATATTATAACTTTATTCTCTCTTCCCCTATCTCTTTTGTGTTAACGCTAAGAGCATAAGAGACAGAGCACTTACCTGATTGAGCCAATGAACACCTACTTGAGGGTTTATCAAGGGAATTGAGAAGATTTCTGAGTTGTCAGTTTCTTCTTTCTTGAGTTCTCCAATTTCGACACTGTTTTCTTGATAAAATCTTTCTCCATTTATGAAGTGTGCTTGGCATAATTGTTGTCCTCTAAATCCTCCATTTTGGCTGAGAACTTGAGGTTTCCCTTGGAGTTTAAAGCAATTCTCCTTTGTGTGGCGCGGCTTCTTATAGTCTGTCCACCAGGCTCCTCGGTTTGGTGACCTAGAGTATTCTGGTTTGCCATTCTTAGGATTACCACTCTGCCCTAGGTTGTTAACCTCGACTCCATCAATAATGGTCTTTGCTGATATCATAGCTGAGCCTTTTGGCATTTTCAGAAAAAGCGAAAAATTGGTGATGAATATAGAGGGAGGGTTTGGCTATGAAGGCCGATAATCAGCAATGAAGGCCGATGAATTTTCAAGGCTTAGGGTTCAGCAAAGAAGGCTGTAGGTGATCAGAAAAAGTTTCCTAGAGAGCGTAGGCTCTGAGGCCATGTAGGAAAAAAATAAACTGATTCTGAATTATACATAGTAGCAAGGTTTTAAAAGGCGAAAGGTGAGGCGAGGCGGTCATGTCCTTATGAGGCAAGGCGGCCGCCTCAAATCGAAATTGATAAAAAAAAAAATACTAAATAAAACATAATCCATAAAACTGTGACATAAATAGGATTAGACACCTTGTCATAAATAGAAAATAATCCTAAAAAAATACTTAGGATTAGATAAAAATAATTAAAAAAATACCAAACAAATGGAAACCCTAATTTTTTTTTCCAGCCACCATTCCAAACAAACAAAACCCTAGCTGCCACCACAAACCCCAATCTTTTTCCAGCCACCATCCCAAACAAAAACCCTAGCGGCCATCACCAACCCTAATCTTTTTTCAGCCATCATCTCAAAAAAAAAATAACCCTAGTAGCCATCACCAACCCTCACCTTCTGTTTCCTCCAACCACTGTCCATGCTACGTCGACATACTAGCCGGACTTGGACATCACCGGCAACTGGTTGACAGCTGTCCAATCTTGACAGCGACTCTCCGGCAACCTCAAATAAGAAGAAAAACGAGGCGCACGTCAGTGCTGCGGTGGCGCCTCGTACCAAGTTGCCTCGACTCGGTCTGAGGCTGCTGCCTCGATTCGCCTTTTTAAACATTGCATAGTAAGCTGTACGTGTTTATACACAAAAGAAATCCTAATTAAAGAGGTTTGATTTTTCTATCAATCCATAAGATTATGGGATTTCCTAATAATTAGGGATCAGCTGTTCCTTGTAATAAATTGAGAAACATCAGCAACTATTCATATTTCCTAGCTGTACATAGCTAAGGAAATAAATTTACAGATTCCAACAGCTAACTTGTGCAATGCTAATACTCAATAATCAGAATTATCAAGTGGATAAAACCAATAATTTCAGAATTCCTAGCGTCAAAGAACTTAAGCACAAGAGTTTTCAACTAGGGTTAATAAAAATTTCCAAAGGAATTAGAGATCCTTAAAATGTTTAACTATTATGTATTAACTGCACTAGTTTAAAAAATTTATCAGTGTTATTTCCTTCCATTTAGGAATATCGTCAAGCAACACTTCCGTTTGGCTTCGCCTTTCACTAACTTTTAATCATAAAAAACTGAGCGTATGATCTGGAGTAGATGTGTAATCATGTAAAAGACATGTAGTAAGCAATGTTTTAAAATGCGCAACGCGGTTCAGTCCTTTTGGGGCGAGGCGGTCGCCTTAATCAAAAAGGATAAATAATGCAAACAAATTTAAAAAAAAAATACGAAAATAGAAAATCATCCATAACATTGAATACTGTCCACAATCAACATTACTAACATAAGGACCCCAAAAAAAAGTGCATGACAAAAGGAAAAGACGTTTAGTGACTTGAATTATGGATCCAAAATGTCATCCTAATGATAAATGACCACTACATATTGAAGAGACTATCATTTGTGTCTAGTGGCTTGGAGTCATGTAGTCTTCAATAGGTGAGAGTTTTTCTTCTGCAGAAAGTACCAACTTTCTGTTATAAATAGGGAGTTAGGGCTTTTTTTGGTTTTTTAGTTGTTTTTTTAATTTTTTTTTTTATGTCTGCACATGTGTTTTGAAAGGCACCGCCTTAGACCACCTCAACCGCCTCAAGGCAATAATTGCGTTGAGGCGAGTCTGAGCAAGTTCAAGGCTGATGCAGCAGACTCAAGGCGCTTTCGGCTGTGAGGTGCACCTTGAGGCACCGCCTTGGTTCGAATTTTGAAACATTGGTAGTAAGAATTTACCTGAGTGGAAATCAGAATGCTTTTAAAAGCTCTTGTGAACATCTTATTTATAAAAATATTTTGATTTCTTCACATCGGTTTGGGTTAGTGTTTTGTTTTCCCATAAAGATAGGTTTTCTTTCCGGTTTTGGTGGACATCGGGTCACCCCCCTTTTGTTTATTGTGACTTTTTCTCTAATAAATGTTCCGCTTCCTATTGGGAAAAAAATTGATAATATTGTTAAACAAAATGGCATACAATGTTGGAACTATAAGATGGAATCAATTTTACAAATAATACGGGAATCTGAGGTGATGAAATGGTATAGGATTGAATGGGAAACTCAAAGAGAAACCTACTTTATTTGAATATGAAGCAAGAAAGAAGTTAGTTCAAACTATATACAGAACCTTGTAGAAAAACTGAAGGACATTGTATAAAATATCAGTGAAACAGAAATGAAAAGGCTTGGTATATTTCATGGACACGAGTTTAAACACATTAATACAATTTTAGGCTGGAACAGAGCTCTTAAAGAGTTTTTAAGCAGTCTGGAAACATTCGCCTTCTGTACGTGAGAAATGTTGCAGAACTTGACATTTTGAAATCACATAATTTGCAGAAGCTCTTGCTTTTTATTTCCAATTGAAGATTCAGAATATTCACTAGTAATTATGAATCTAATATTACAGATTTTCTTGAAATTATTTTTCTTTCTTAAGCTACACTTAGTGATACGTAACTTTGCAAGTGTCATGTAATTTTCATGCCAAGTTGCGTTGAGATACTTTCTTTTGAGTTTAATGCTTGAATGTATATTTCCACAGCCACTAGCAGATGCGTACGGGCTTCTCATGCATAGGAATGGTCAATGGGAGTGGACTCTCGCACCTGGGGTGGCTCCTTCATCACGATATCAACATGCTGCAGTAAGTGATGGATACATTCCTGGAGTCCACAGTTCCTGAATTTATAGTTATGGATAACAATATAAATTCCTCATTAGACTGCTAATTCTTTTAATACAGTCAATGTGGTCCGAAAGACAGCAGTGTCATTTTGCATGTATCTAGCTGTCTCCATAACTAGTTAGTTCTTTCCTTGAACTTGACATTGCTTTCTATTAGGTTTTTGTTGGTGCACGGTTGCATGTTACAGGAGGTGTTCTTAGAGGAGGACGTTCAGTAGAAGGCGAACCGGCTGTTGCTGGTAATCTTCTGTTTTCCTTGTCTTTCATCACAAAGGCAATTAGATCATTTTATTGTCTTGTTTGTTGATTTTTTTACTTACTTTTTTTCCTTTGTTTTAATATCATCCCTGTTTCTATAGTATTGGACACTGCTGCTGGAGCTTGGTTAGACAGAAATGGACTGGTGACTTCCTCACGTACAAGCAAGGGACATGCTGAACATGATCCTTTTTTGGAACTTATGCGTCGTTGTCGTCATGCATCTGCATCCGTTGGTGTTCGTATATATATCTACGGTGGTCTCAGAGGAGGTAAAAATCGTAAAATCTGAATTGGAAATAGATTGTAAATACATAACCTATAGCGTGGCAGCATTGACATCGCAGGAACTTATAGTGATCTATGAAGCGCAAATACTTCTCGGAGGGCAATGAATCACGTATTGGATATGCAAATTTATAGTATCCTGATTTATTTATTTTATTTTTGGATACGCACACGTATATGTTGGGGATACACTCTGACACTCTCCTATATGTATCAGATAGTCAATTTTTTTATTTAAATAGCTGTCACCAGAGTTAGGATCCTCTCCTAGCCTTGTTTTTACCTTGATTTTTTTCAACTGTGGGTGTGTAAGTGAGACACCCACTTGCATGAGAGAGAAAAAAGTGAACAGATATTAACCATGTATTTTCTTATATGCTTAGGTGTCACTAGATTATGAAAAGTCTCGTAAAATAAAGGCAAGGAGAGAATCTTGATCCCACCCTGATCCCTGTCACCACCACAATCTATATTCTGTCATTATTTATAGCACATTGAGAAGGCAAATTCCTACATTGGTAACCAAAGCTCTCTATTATGAGCTCAACAAACAAGCTAACAATCAAGCTACCTTGGAAACCCACAAAAAATCAAATATTATTTGTATCTTCAGTACTTTGGAAACCCAATATCATCATATATCATCTTCATAAATAGTCATCTATTGCTTATATAGATAATAAACCCAAAAATCATCATATATCATCTCCATAAATGGTCATCTATTGCTTATATAGATGATCATTTATTATCTATATAAGCAATAGATCTACAGTACTATAATCGAATATTGTTGAATCCTGTAATGCAACACAAACTTTGTGGTTTAACTTATGAAATATACCAATGGACAAAATTATTTTGAGATAGTTATTAATCAAAGTTGCTAATTCCTGTATATATATATATATATATTATATATATATATCCTCAAGGACCTCGACGTATCCATATCCTAATTTTTTCGAAAAAGCCGTATAGTGTATCCGTGTCGTGTCTTATCGTATCTGAACTGCGTATCCAAATGGGTGCTTTCTAGATAGTGATGAATGCATAGCTCTCTTTTAATTGTATTATAACTTCTTAATAATGGTCTTGATTTCTAGTCTTTAATTTGATCCTGTCTTTTCTTTTTCTTTTTACTTTTTTAGATTGTCTTGTTTATTACATAATTGCTTTATTCTGTGCAGATATTCTACTTGATGACTTTTTGGTTGCGGAAAATTCACCGTTTCAGTCGGACATTAATTCTACTATGCTAACATCTGAGAGAGCTCCAACCTTAACAAGTCCCAAATTTGGTCAATCTGGTTTTAGTTCTTATGCTTCAGATGAACCAGAGATTTCTTCATCTGGAGGCCTGAGGTTTCTTAATTTACTTTCTCTCTCTATTTTAATGGGATTTTTTTTTGTTTCAGCCTGATAACCATTAGTAATCTGTATTTACTTATTGCAGCATGGACCAAAATTCAATGGAGAAACTAAGGGAGGCTTCAGCTGCTGAGGCAGAGGCAGTTAGTGCTGTCTGGCAAGCTGCACAAGCAGCATCTGCCATTCCTGCAGAAGAAACATCTGTATCTGATAATAACTCACAATCTGCAGGAACAACTTCAGATGGTAGTGACACTGAAGCAGATGTTCGCCTTCATCCTAGAGCTGTATGTGATTTACTTCACAATATCATATATTCTGAGGGGTGGATTTTTAACCGCCTGGCTGCAGCAGTAACATAAGATTTCTTCTTATAGGTTGTGGTTGCCAAAGAGGCTGTGGGGAACCTGGGAGGGATGGTAAGGCAGTTATCCTTGGATCAGTTTGAAAATGAGAGCAGACGAATGATTCCTTCAAATGACCTATCGTATCCTACCAAAAAGTTCGCCAGGCAGAGGTCTCCTCAGGGATTGCATAAGAAGGTAAGTGTTGCCAATATCATCATTGATTTTCCTTGATATTTAGACTAGGTAGTTTAATGTTATGTGTTCTTGCAGATTATCTCTACATTGCTCAGGCCTCGAAATTGGAAAGCTCCTGCTAATAGGAGGTTTTTCTTGGATTCATATGAAGTGGGTGAGCTTTGTTATGCGGCTGAGCAGATTTTTATGCATGAACCCACAGTTCTTCAGTTGAGAGCTCCTATTAAAGTTTTTGGGGATCTTCATGGACAATTCGGTGATTTAATGCGGCTATTTGATGAATACGGATTTCCTTCCACTGCTGGAGACATAACGTGAGTTTGACATTACACCTCATTCTAAGAGTCACCTGGTGGGAATAAAATTAACTAGAATTATGGTCTTTTGTATATGTTGAACTGGTTTAAAATGACCTATGTTATATGTAGGCCATTGAATGATAAATTAGTATCATTATTTTAAAAATATATATGTGCATGTCAACAAATTGACGACATATGAATTATGATAACACATTGTGATATATAACTTATAGTTTCTCCTTGAATTATGGAATTTCAACTGACAGCAATAGAGTTGAATTCTTTTGATTTGTTTTAGTATGGTTGAATTAATGATATGATTCCCCATAGTAGGTTGGTTAGTTACAATTGCATACAATTATGGAATTTCAACTGATAGCAATAGAGTTTAATTCTTTTGATTTGTTTTAGTTTGGTTGAAATTGAATTAAAAATGAGATGTCCAATACTAGGTTGGTGAATTCATTTTTATGTGCACAGCTTTTCTGTATTCTAGGTCATTATTGGGATACGGAAACATACTAACATGCTTGGTATATTGACTTTTTGTATTCTAGGTCATCAGCCATTCTATTTTTTGTTTCAGGTATATTGATTATTTGTTTTTGGGAGATTATGTTGATCGGGGGCAGCATAGCTTGGAAACTATAACTTTGCTTCTTGCTCTTAAGGCAAGAATCTGCATTGAACAAATCCAAGCTTGATTGATAGAAAAGTATGATTTTTATCTATTTCATATTTGACTGTTTCCCCTTTTGTTATGATTTTGTAGATCGAGTATCCTGAGAATTTTCACTTGATACGTGGAAATCATGAAGCTGCTGACATAAATGCACTCTTTGGTTTTCGTCTTGAATGCATCGAGAGAATGGTTGGACGAATATGCATTTGTACATTTCTTTTTTTCTTTTTTCCTGTGAAAAAAATGTACTAATGAATAGGCGTTTGCAGGGGGAGAATGATGGGATATGGGCATGGACACGGTTCAACCAACTTTTCAACTATCTTCCACTCGCTGCGCTTATTGAAAAGAAAATCATCTGCATGCATGGGGGCATAGGGAGATCTATACATTCAGTGGAGCAGATAGAGAAACTTGAAAGGCCCATAACAATGGATGCTGGATCTATAGTTTTGATGGACCTCTTATGGTGTGTTGTTTTTCTATGAATCAACCAATTACATGTCAATCTTCTTTATTTTATTTTTTTTGGTTTTTCTTATAACCTTGGTCTATACAGGTCCGACCCTACAGAAAATGATAGCGTAGAAGGTTTGAGACCAAATGCAAGAGGGCCTGGCCTTGTCACTTTTGGGGTAAGGGGGCATGGTATTTACTGTTTAGGCGGTTATCGGTTATTTTGCTTTATATACATGAATTCATACCTCTACCTATCAAAATATCTAATCAATGCATTCCTCGAAATTTCTGCATGCAATGATTTCGCAGCTATGACGTGTTTTGGTTATGGATCATGCATTCCATTGCAGGTCAAAAATCTTAACATTTGTCAGGCAACCTGAAATAAGAGGTTCGAATAGGCCTAATCTTCAACTGCTTCTCTAGTTGGAACATACTACATGAACTATTGAATGAGCTAATAATAATCAAACCTAAATATTCTTCTGGCTCTTAAATTTTATCATCAATATGTTTTTGTAGTTATTTGTGGCTATTTTCTATATAGATACCTTTTTTTTATTAGTTTAGGAATTTGTAAACATCAATTTTTTAGCTTTCAGCAAGTCTTTTTTTGTTATGGTTTTTGTAATCATTTGCATGACTGAAATTTCTTATGCCCTAGAACTGTGTTATCTTACATGAATTATTGCTGCTATTTTCAGCCAGACCGAGTCACAGACTTCTGTAAGAAAAACAAATTACAGCTTATTATTAGAGCTCATGAATGTGTGATGGATGGATTTGAGCGGTTTGCTCAGGGGCAGTTGATCACACTTTTTTCTGCAACCAACTATTGTGGTAAGCAAAATTACCTGGACTTTCTTGTTTTGTTATGTTAGCTTGCATCCTAATTTGGTATCATATGCATCCAGGGACTGCAAACAATGCGGGAGCTATATTGGTAGTTGGCAGGGGATTGGTTGTGGTACCAAAATTGATTCATCCATTGCCACCTCCCCTTCAATCACCCGACACTTCTCCAGAACGTGTCATAGATGACACATGGATGCAGGTAAAATATAATTATGATGTTGCAACAATATAGACTTTATGTCAGATTAATTTCACTTACACATATTTCCGTATTGTTGCACTGTAGGAGCTTAACATTCAAAGACCGCCTACTCCTACTCGTGGTCGCCCACAGCCTGACCATGATCGGAGCTCACTTGCATATATATGAGGTTACTTCGACTAAATTTTTGTAATTTTTGGCATCCTATTTTAGGACTTGCAATTTTATTTTGGCCGACATGATCATCAATCAGTCAAAAGTCGGACAGAAGTGGCTTGCAATTATGGTGCTTGTGTTGTATTCTTTCATGATACAGGTTGGGCTTGTCTATTTATTGTACACAGAAATTTAGAGTTTTAGAAATTAATAGTTTTCAACCATTGAGAGTGAGTGTAATATAAGATGTAATAGTTTAGTTTGAAGGAGATAGTTACTCTCTGCTGCCCATCAGAGGGTATATATAGCAACCGAAGTTGGTTGTTTAGCCTGTGTATTGTAACATAAATGCTAATGGATTCTTTCAAGTTCTTGATAAATTGTTTTTTTTTTAATGATGTTATTTCATGCTTAATATAATATTTTAAACACCTTTTCTCATTTTTTGTTTCAAGATTGTTGTATACCATTACTATGAAGCAAACAATTCCAATTGAAAATGCTCCAAATCGAATAAATAATAATAATAATAATGATAAGTCGACAATTCGTTGGCAAAAGAACCCATCACTCAGGTAACAAAACAAGAAGACTCCTTTACACTTGTATTATGAGGCGGTGGGTTCGACTCCTACCTCTATTTTAAATCCGTGTTATTGTAATATTAAAAGAAAAAAACAGAAGACAACATTTGATGCGGACCCTTGAACAGCACCACAACCAATGCAAACATCAATGTAGTGGTGGAAAAATACGCGAATGAGTTGAAATAACAGCCTCTTGAACATACCTTTTAGGATGAGTGGGATCAGCAACCCAGCGAATCTCACTCATGTTTGGTGTCTCCACAAACGCCATCGTGAATTCTCCGACTTTTTCAATCCTCCCTCTCTTGCCTGCCCTTAACACAAGATTGTTCCTGTTGTTGGAGAATATGCCATTCGTCAGCCGTACAATGTCGCCCACTTCGAAGGCCTCGCACTCATCTTCCCACAACTGGAAGTGAACCGCAGCCGTCTCGTCGGCTACCAAAGCCAAACAAGTCTGGCTCTGTCCTTCCTTTGGTGGTACTGGTTGCATTTTGTCCAAAACTATGAATTGGGTATTTATGTTGTTTTCGGCTGCTGGTGATATGTCTTTCAGATACACCATCGTCGGTTTGACACCTACAACCAAAACAAAATACAATGGAAGTATTATTTTTCACTCAGGCATTTCCACAAACAACTGAGCGACTCTTCTAAATAGGTTGGGAACTTGGGATCCTCCTCCTGGTGAAAAGGTGAAGGCAAGGTGGTGGATGCCTTATTACTGTAGAAATAGGGGAATTTATGGGTCTAGGCGAAGGTTTGTTGTTGGCCAAAATTCTCAAGTTGAATTTATAACTATTCAGTCAGATGCTGTGAATGTGATTGTATTTAGGCTTTTCTTCTTCTTTAATATAAGTTTGTGTTTTTTTTTTAAAGAAAAAAAGGTCTCGTTAAGTCGGTGAGAATAACAAAAAGCAGGTCTCAAATGGTGCTAGTTAGAGTTATTTTCACTTGATTTCAATGGCCTAATCAACAAATTAAACCAAACCTAACTTCCAGGACACTGAACAACAAACATCAACTGGGGGAATCCCTGTGGGGCGAGCATCAAATCAATTGGTAACACCTGAGGATACAAGGATCCATGAAAATGCGACATTGTTATCTTATTAGTAGACTGGAGAGAGACTTTCACATTTTGGGTTTTCTTTATTAAAAAAAAAACATAAAAATTCCCATAAGGGTTAAAAAAATTAACCTGCTATTGATCTGACGGAAAAAGAGTTTATAAACTATACTGGCTATATTTTTTTACAACTTGCAGGTACAAAAAAACTCTGCAAAGAGCTATGTCTAGGAAAAAAAAGAAAAATTCTACACAGAGCTACTTCTCACAAGACTTTGCATTTACCTAGTCCGCAACACATATATTTTGTTTGAATCCCATAATACCCTCACTAGCCCGATCAGTATTTCAGCCTCATTGAATGTGGAACCTGTCGCTTCAGATGGGTATGGGAGCCTTGTCCATCTATCGGCCTTTAGCTCAATCACGTCCACAACACACGTCTCTGATTCCTCCAAGTTCTTTCCGTACCATTTGCCATGCACCTGATGTACTTTTGCCTTGGCAATCTCTTCACCTTGCCCATCTAGAAGTATAACCAACTGACCTGGCTTGCAGTGAACAAATTCTGCTGCACCAGTGTCAACAAGTTCTGCTATGGCCTCAGAGTCATCACCAGCACCACTTCTCAATGTGCTTCGAACGCCTCTTGCATTTGATGGCACATGATCATCTCCCGGACTATCAGGTGAATCATGTACGTGCCTTAGTACCGGTCCACCCTGCCTTCCCAAAAAAGAACTGCCAGTCTCTGAATGTGCACGGGCATCTTTAACTGCACGTGCTAGCCTGGCTTTTCTGTTATTGAGCCTGTTGATGCATAAGATGTAACTTTCATGACAAATGGAAAACCATAAAAAAAAAAAAAAAAAAAATGAAGTACTAGGATATATGCAATTTCCCACACAAGATCTTAAGTTACCCAAGTTATTAACTATGCATTTCAGTTATGCTTTATTGACTGTAAAGAAGTTGTAGCAATAGAAAACTTAAGATCTTTAAATAATTACTACAACTATGAACTATCATAAGATTACAATTTTTAATTTATTTTTATATGTAATCTAAATATCAGAGGGAGCATCTTGTAAAATAGAAAGAGAACCACTTATGACTTACCAGTTTCTAAGCTGTGAAGATGTAACTTCAGAACCCTGCAGAAACAATGCAGGATCTCTTTTAGGAAGAAAACATTTTTAGTGTTAAACATATATAAAAACTAAATCACAGCATTCGTAAAGTGTGAAATCTATAGTACATACTTGAAGACTCAATTTACCAGCCCACAATTGTATTAAAGCTGGATTTCGCTGCATGTCAGGTTCATCCAGAAGAGCCCTCTCGACAAGTGATATTTGTTTATCATTCATTATGGTTCGCTTCCGTTTCCTCTGCTGCTTTTCTTCACCCTGAACAGTTTCAACCTTTTCCTCCTCTTGAACTCTTCCAAACCCACTTTGTTTTATATGCTCATTTGGTTTTGGACACTCACCATTGTCCAATTGATCAGCATATTCTTTTTCTCCCATGGGACTCGTATCTGAACCACTACTTACAACCATCTGAACATCTCTATCAATCTCTATCACACCACCGGTCACACCAGATTTATCTTTTTCTTCCCTGGTATCTGGCCTCGTTACATCATCCCCTTGATCCATACGATTGCTTCTGACATCAAACCTTTCCTCTTCTTGGAAGGAAGAATTCTCTGACATTTCCTCTCTCGGGTTACTATTTGTGTTATTAACATTAGCTGCCCTTTTTCTTTCTAAAGGTGATGGACATCCCCTTGTACTTTGAGCTTCCTTCAATAATTCAAACATTACCATTCAGGATGCTATGATCGATAAAAAAATGTAAATCCAACTGAAGAATTAAACTTGAGAATTTACGATTTTAGGTCATTTTGAAATTTATGCATCTGGTGCATACTCTTGAATTCTGTACGTGAGAATATGCATATTAGTAGGTTAAAATATTTGTACACTTATTCTATTCGTGAATCTCAATCTAAGTTTTATGGCCCTTCTAAAAGACGCATATCTTGAATCTCCTCGTCAAATTTAAATACCTAATAAACTTATCTGATCAAATTCCTATTTGACTGCAACATCAGTCAACTAAGTGATCATCAACTGTTGTGAGAAATGAAATGCCAAGCTTTATTCACCTGAAGATGCTCGTTGATATTCAGTTTAGAGAACTTATCGCAAGAAATTGATTCCTCATTTTTACTTTCCTGAATTTGATTTCAATCCAGAAGCATAAGTTCAACACACAAATATTAATAAGAATGAGATAAAGGTGGTTGCCAAAGAATGCAGAAAGATTTAAGTAATGTTAACCATCAAAGGATAAAAAGCTTTACCTGAACTCGATCTTCATCAAATTCAGCGGGATTAATTGCTGCGTCTAACAGATTAAAGAATACCCTGCAAAAAAAATTGAATCACAAAAAATGTTAATAAACAGCAAGTGAGATCAAATGGAATATATCAACCGTGTCAATACATATGTACTATACTTGAGCCAATATATACAAGCAAATAATGAATCAAAATTTTTTAATAATAACACATGTGAAATAGAAGTCTGAAAAGACCTTTTTCCAACAACCTAATATTTCAGTCTTGAAGATCATTTCAATACCCTAGTATATAAGATATCAATGTATAATGCTATCTTTTTTTTTCTTTTAACATATATATATATATATATATATATAACTTTCAAGTGCGGGATCCCACACGCATTTTTCGTAAGGATTCACTAGTTAGTCTCACCATTTTTCCGAGCTCTGTTTCTAATTATTCATCTTCAACTCCTTCCAAAATTTATTTTTAAAAAAAACTTCCTGAATTAGCACTTCCTGGGGGTGCTTTCCAACAAAAATGTCTGAGCACTATTAACGAATTTGAGTGTGCAGGTCAAATTTCAAGAAGTGATATTAAAAAGCTATACTTAAAGAGGAAAAATCAAGCGAGTTTCTGTTAATGAATTTGGATCGGAGATTTGGAAGTGAAATAAATTTGTGGTGCCTCACATAATGGCAGGTGTTTGTATTTAACAATGAAAAAGTAGACAAATCTTCAGGAAAAATCATGGTGGCATTCGTCATAGCCTTTTCCTATATTAAACCTGCATGCAAGTCCAATTGAGAGGAAACTGTCATTCAGTTTTAAACCACACCATCACTATCCCTATGTGGAATTAAGATTTAGTTAGATAATGATTCCCCTGTAAACTCTGATAGTATACAATTGCCTAAAGATAATGTAAAAGAAAGAAGAATGTTGCCCTCAAAATAACAACAGATGGGTGAAGCAGATGAATCTCATTGATTGGTTGGAATGTTGGAAAGTTATCGAGTTATGGGGAATACCTCACAGGTATATTTTATGGTATTGCAAGCAAAACTTAGAAATTTAAATCTAGTGATACTTTATAGGCAATTGTAAATCATGCTTAAAATTTAACTGTATGGTAGACAAGGGGGATAAAATGGATGGCAAATGATACCAAGAAAAAAGAAGAAACAATTGAATTTAATAAAATGAAATGTGGTACTAATAAAAGATGAGATAAAACATTGTCCAAACTCCAAAATGGTTCAGTAATGTGCAACTAGTAACCATGACTATACAATTAAAAAGGAGTGACTTGATTCAAGTTCAAGGCACCAAAGACGGGTGGAAGCAGCAAAGAAGACATTATCATGTAGCACTCAAAAAGGTTATGGCTCAGGACACATCCAAAATGCAAATTCATATGCACCAGTCAAACAAGTCGAGATAAGGGATTAAATTTAGTTCAGAATGATGCCATTGGCCTGTCCCTTTAGAATAATTTGCAGTCATATATATCAATAAGATTTTCAATAACCATAAAAATTGCCATGTTATTCTTCTAGAATTTAGCAAAAAGTTCCGGTAAATAAAAAGCGAAGTTGAAGTTCAGATCACCTTAAAAGCTGTACATCATCGTCATTCAAAAACAAAGGAGTTAGAGATTCTGCATGACTTAACAATGAACCTGCGCATACAAGTAGCAGATGGGGAACACAATATATTTGCAATATGTTTATTTAAAAGAAGTAATTAGAAAGCAACACTTACGCAGGTTTCCACAAACAGTGGCAGCTTTCTGAGCACCAGAGGTGAAGGAAAACCCAGGTAACACTTTGGATGGATCTGTTCGTAAACACCCCAAAACCTTGTTTAGGAAGAGATTCCTCTCCAGCTCTGTGATTAGAAAAGCTTCATATAATCAGGGACTATAGAAATGATATGAAACAAGCATGTTCTGATAACTCAACAAGATCTTGAGTATGAATTTGACCTTCACAGATGTCGGGAACAAAGCAATGAAGATTGGCAATCATTTTGATTAGAAGTGATGATCTTTGATGAGCATAGGTTGCCTGAGGCATGCTATTGTGGGCAAATGAAAATTCTACTTTGGACATGTTCACTGATGATACTGCATCCAAAGTCCATCCAGCTGATGCAAATAAATCATATTCCAGGGAAGCATCTTCCTCTCTTAAGGGGAATTCAGAAGAACACCAGATGATTAGAAAATCTCTATGGGATAGTGAAAACATTGCGCTCAGAACTTCAGTCTGGAGAGTTACAAAAGAAAAAACAGTCACATATCTTGTTATGCAGATGCCATAAAGACAATAGATATCATATGTGGTATACGGATTTAAATTACTTATCAATCCAGCACCAAGTTCACAAGTTTATAAACCACATGATTTTTCACTAATCAAGGAAATATGGATTTTATGAACTTTGAAAATATCTTTATAAAGGTAGTTTCAGGGGGCAAGTGCAATAGCTATTATAGCTTTACAATAGTAGGTAGTGAAACAAAAGTATGCACTCAGGAGTCTGAAGATAATAGCTTACAAAACAAGCTGTAATGTAAGATCTGAAATTTGAATCATCTGAGAAGATATCAGCTAGACGCATTGCATTGAGTTGCAAAAGTCCCATTGGACAAGTTCTGTCTGAGCAGGAGTGAAGATGTTTGGGATCTTTAATAAGTGCAGTCTTTAGCAGGTCAAGAACCTAAATCATGACAAACTGTATTAATGGAAAGCACTTTGACAGTAATAGAATACTTCAAAAATATAATAGAGAATCTAGGCGAGTGGGCTGATCATGAGGAAAATCTGATAAAATGAGCTACTACTCATGGCATTGACCAAATAAAAAACATTACGACACCAAATTTTATCTTTACCCAAATAACCATCTCTCTCTCTTTTTTAGAAACAAAGAAGAAGAAGAAGAACCAATCCCAGACAATAAGTTCAGTGCCTAGGAAATCTGCAGAAATGGTCCGGATGATGTGCCAACAAAATGGAAAGCAGTAATAAATTACAAAAACAATTTTGATGTAGTCTTTCAGGCAAAAACAGTTAAAAAGGCAGGTTCTACTTCTCCAAACAAGCCAAACAAGCTACACTAGCACTCTTAATATTCTGTGAAAATCATAGCCCTGTCTTGATTCTAACAGATATAATAAAACCATATTAAAATAAAACTAAATTATAATAATAATAATAATTATTATTATAAAAAAAAAAAAAAAAAAACAACCAACCTCTAAAGCAACAGACTTTGCCAAATCTAGGCTTTCTGAAGAAGCAGCAACCTCATCTAGGTAAGAAATGCTTTCTGCTTCACACAAGTTCAATAGCTAAAAAAAAAATCACAAATTGATCAATGATTGATGTCGTGTAAATAAAATACAAAAAAAAAAAAAAAAAAAACAACTGGGAAGCTGGAGTTGATTAAAAAGCATTAAAATTCAGCGTACATACCAATAAGTTCCTTAACATATAAAACACAACTTACACCTTAAATTAATAATTTCCATACAGAACTTACAATAGATAGGACTTTAGCTTTCAGCCTGGAAACAGCAGCCACGGCAGTGGAAGACTCTGAAAAAGGTGGCTTGATGTTTAACCTCAGGATAGATTGAGAAAGAAAAAGAACACCCCCCTTTGCACATAATTCCTGAAAAAGTACCAGAATCAAATAACTGTCCCCTGTCATATAGAGGGACATCTAACCAAGATAAATGAAGAAAGAGATCTTCCTGCGTGTATCAACAAATTATGATGATCTTACGCATCATCCCATAATTGATACATTGTAACCAGGATCCTGCTGACTAATCAGAATATTAGCCTATTAGGTACTTTGTTTGTTTGTTTTTGTTTCTTTCTATAGGTAACAGCAAAACTTTTATTACAAAAAGAGAGAATACAACGATATACAAAAGTGAACAAGTAATCCACCAAGGCTACCAAAAAGAGCTTGTAGAGGATAAGCCAAACCCAAAATCAGAACAGGAAAAAGCATGCCCACAAAACCATAACCATCCCAAAAAACAAAAGCTGTCCAAAGAACCAAAAAAAAAAAACCCCAAAAAGCTTAATCTATCTCAAAACACCCCCCAATTTTAAGTGTAGGAAGAAAATTGACATATCAGTAAATTCCTTGGTGATGGGAGCCTGCCAAATAAGCCACAGAAAAGCATGAACAGCATAATTCCACAAAATTCTCTCTTTCCGCTTTGGCAAAACCAGTGTTCTAAAACACGTTTTCAGTTTTGAGGCGATTTCCTCTACTAAGATGAGGCGTAAGCCTCAATGCGTAATGAGGCGTAAGCCTCATTAGAGAGAGTTAAAACACAAATGAAATTGTTACCTATGACAGTTTCATGCGTAATGAGACTTTTGACAGATGTTTTTTTTTGACAAATGGGCCTCTTATTTGGGCTTTAAAATAATTTAAAACCCATAAGTTTATAATTTTAGATTGGGCTGGATTAAAAGGGTTAAAATGGGCTTCAAAAACCATCACAACCCAATAGAAAACTGTTCACAATTGAGATGTAAGCCTCATTACGCCTTTGAGGCGTGGTTATGAGGCATACTGAGGCGTGAAATGAGGCGGAAGCCTCATTGACCAGTATTGAGGCTTAAGCCTCATAACGTTTTTTTTTTAAAATTCGCCACTGAGGCACGCCTCAATACGTTTTTTTGAACCATGGGCAAAACCACAAATTTCCACAAAATGTTAGCATAATAAATCACCACATTTCTCCTTTGGATTAAATACTTTGCTTCTGCACCAAAATTATTATTTTTTTCTCCTAATAATTATTTTTAATAGGAAACAAAAAAAGTTTAATTGACATGAAAGAATAAATTTTTTTATAAGAGTACATATGGTCATATGGATTCAAACTTATAAAAATTTAAAGTGACACATTTTGACATGTCACTTTGATTCAACACATATCACATATGTGATATGTATAAATAGAATTCATATTAATTTACCTTATTCCTAAGTAGGCGCTCCCGAAAAACTTTCTGTTGGCATAACGACTGAAGAAACTGTAAAGAAGCCTCGCATTGCTGGCAGATATAGTTAATAACTTGTTCCTCAGCTGCGCAAAGACTTGTGCTTAAATCAGCCTGCTGAGCTGACAGTTTGATATGAAGAAACTTGGTGATGACATGAACTGCTCCAAAAGCTGCTTCGATAAATATGTCAACCTGTAACAGAAATTTCATCATCATTGTGAGTACATATGCATTGGCGTACAGAACTCAAGGACTCAAAATTACTGTAGAGTTGTAAATTTTTAAGAAAAATAAGGTTTAACCAATAGATCTAAAAACTAACCATTCCATAACCATGCAATTTCACCTGACCCTGATTTTCCCTATATATCAACCTCAACAAATCATGAGGGTAAAATTGTACCTTAGGGTGTGCAAGTAATACTTGAGCGAGATCTTGCCATTGTGAGGATATACATCCAGTCAATAAATATAGACTGCATGCCACTAGTGCTGAATGTACCAGGGGCATGGGGCTTGAACTATTGTAGTCCTACATATAAAAAAAAAAATAATAATAATAAATAAAAACAAGTCTCAGTAAAGATAAATAGCATGGAAGACAAAACTTAAGAGTGGATTGAAAAGAACCTGTCTAGAACGACCAAGAACAATTAGCAAGTAAAACACCAGATCAAGCAACTGCTCAGAAACTTTTACGTCATCAAGCAAAATCTGTGACCATTATCAGACAATGAAATATTAGGGGAAACTGTTCTATGCACTTTGATGGAATCTTTCAAAAATCCTAATAAATATTCAATATGATGGAAAGAGAGAGAAAATAAATCAAAGTTCACGAAGTTGCTTATTGCCAAGTTAATGAGAGAATAAAGTATTAATATGAGCAAGTGACTATAAAAATATACAGCATCCAGATCCAATTCACCTGATCACAAATATACCTACATGTATACAGGTATCTGCATGGATTACGGACTCCAAGTTTAGATTAACCATTATAAATTCGTGAGGAAATGATAATCAAGGAAGTACCAGGAACCAAAATATGAAATAAGAAAAAATCAAAAGCTCATTTTTTTCGGTCAAAGTTAAAATAGAGATGGTTCCTCCTCCACACGAGCAACGACGACCATTACAGTTCCCCATGGCTGAAGTGCAGTTTCAAGTTAAAAACAGCTTTCTAAAAATTCTGAATGATTTTGTGTAAGGTTGTGCCTTTAAATGCTAACATTACGAAAAAGAAATGCAGACTTTCCCCAGCCTCCATCTTATGACCTTTTTGATGTTTTGATATGCATTTCCAATTTTAATTAAAATTCAAATTGTTAGAGTGCTTAAATAATATTGTTTCGGTCTTTACCTACTAATTTAAGCTTTTGGGTTAGTTTTACCAAGAGTACCTAAATCCCCCACGTGATTATACTTGTGTTTGTTATCTATTATTAGAATTTGTTTCATGTTCTTGTTTCTGTTCAAGCTACGTCCACATCAGTGTTCTAAAACACGTTTTCAGTTTTGAGGCGATTTCCTCTACTAAGGTGAGGCGTAAGCCTCAATGCGTAATGAGGCGTAAGCCTCATTAGAGAGAGTTAAAACACAAATGAAATTGTTACCTATGACAGTTTCATGCGTAATGAATCTTTTGACTGATGGGTTTTTCTTTTTTGACAAATGGGCCTCTTATTTGGACTTTAAAATAATTTAAAACCCATAAGTTTATAATTTTAGATTGGGCTGGATTAAAAGGATCAAAATGGGCTTCAAAAACCATCATAACCCAATAGAAAACTGTTCACAATTGAGGCGTAAGCCTCATTACGCCTTTGAGGCGTGGTTATGAGGCGTGAAACGAGACGGAAGCCTCATTGACTAGTATTGAGGCTTAAGCCTCATAACGTTTTTTTTCAATTCGCCATTGAGGCGCGCCTCAATACGTTTTTTTGAACCATGGTCCACATGACAAGCCAACTGAACTTGCACGTGAGCGGGTTTGTTAGAGTGCTAAATATTATTTTTTGGGCTTTTACCTACTAGCTTATGCTTTAAGGTCTAGTGGTTACCTAACACAAATAAAGACAGAACATAATCATCGACAAATGTCAACTGGTCATCTTTCTTTTTATACTCCATTCATTATATACCTTGAAAAGGAGATTAAACACTTTGATCTAATATGTCAGTACATCTTGTAGGTAATGTAAAACTTTCTAGTGGCTTGACAAACCCAAACTATTGCCCATCTTAAGTTAAGCCTATTGGCAAATGGGAATAAAAAAACATTGTGGAGGACTCATTCTTTTTTTCAGCTACATGGATATATTTACATAAATAACGCTTTTATTCAAAGTTGTGAGTCAGGTGAGGATTATTTCATCCTACAAGACCAAATAGGAATAATTTATTGGTCATTGTTTAATAAATGTCGGTTTTATCCCAAACCATTAATTCCCCAACATTTTCTTGGATTGACCTCAAATTTCTTAGCATGTTTCAAAACAGTAAATGCAAATAATGATCTAAACAAAACATTAGTAAGAGTTACTGAAATTAACCTGCTCAAGTTTAATCTGTCGAGGTGCCAGATCACATAAGGAGTGCAAAAGTCGAATACCGCGTAATAAATGTTTGAATAGTTCTTCGTCTCTGTTAGATGATATAAGCACAGCAATAAGGTGCAGAGGAAGAATGCTTGCAAGTTTTTCAACATCAATCTGGAAGACAATTGCATGTAATGACAAGAAAATTAAGAAATTAGAAAAATAGGATTGCATGACAATGATGATAAGTAAATGCTATTGTTGTACCTTTACTGGTGATCCTTTTTCGTCTATGCAGTGAACTGTAAAATCGTCTGAGTCCTTTAGTAATTTATTAAGCTCCTGAGAGTTAAACCCATGTAACTCCTTCACTCCTGAAATCAAGTCAATTGCCTGTTCATATAAAAACATTAGTTAATTACCAGTTCAAATTAAATACACAATATTTAATCAAGTAACATGCACACAGACACACAGAATTGTGAGGGACTAGAGGGGAGGGCAAAATTAATTACTGTTGTAAGAGTTATATTTGAAGAGGAAAAGCAAAATAAGCAGAAATAATTGAATTCAAACAAACAACGAAAAGTTATAAGTAAATGATTTCTGCAGCCAACTTTCAGGTAAGTTAGAAGTACTTACCCGCTCAGCATTACATGTTGAATCTTCCTTAGCTTGTCTCATTTGTGAGAATCTAGAACCAAGAGCAAAATGTTTACACTAAGAATATATGGTAACAACAAATTACAACTGCCTTCATGAGCATAGATAACTACTAATGAACTCTTAAAAGGAAAAAAGTTAAGACATTGAGTGTTGACAACGAATCAGCGTGTTAAATCCCTTTAGAGGCAAGCAGGTGAGGGCAGACAACCGAAACAAGTAAAAACCATAATTAAGAGTAATTTGTAAATATATATATATATATATATATATATATAATGTACTAGAGGCACTACCCACTCCTAAACTTCTTGAATTATTTGCAAAAACAGTTGCAGAAAAATTGTCAACTTCTCTTCATATTCCAAATTCAATCATACTTCTGTAACTCCTTTTTCGCCCAATAACCTTAAGTCGTAGCCAGAAAACCGAATCTCTAATACGGATTCAACGGGATTTACCACCTGGCTATATTGAACCTCCAAATTTAAGTCTCCTTTTATTCTCAATTAACCCCTTCGCATGAACATGTTAACAACCACATGAAAAATCAAACACAACAACCTCCTCTAACTGCATGCTGCTCAAACAATGCACCTGCAATTGCAAATGCATAGGAACAGGCACACACATATGCAACTCAAGAGTTTAAGACTCTCCTAAGGAATACAATGAAGCCATACAAGTTTGAAGGTTTCGAATTATTGATATATGAACATGTTTTTATTCATATATTAACATAAAGGTCGACCAAGGATAATATCTATTGTGTGACTACAACATTGAATTTGTAACTATACATACATATATACATATACATACATACATATATATATATATATATATATATATGTATGTATATTACCATGTAGCGTTTCTGGACATTGTATATTCAAACACAGAAAATGAACAAATCAATTCAACAAAAAAAAAAAAAACTTCAAAATCCACATCATGAAACCCTAAAATCCCATCAAACAGGGTGAATTGAACGTTGAAACCCTAAAAATAAATAAAGTTCAAGATAACTACTACATAACCCTTATACTGCAAAACATTTAGAAGTATAATAAACAGACAAAACAAAATAACAACAAAAATCCGTGAAATTTTAAAGTTAAAATGTATAAACTGACCTGGGAACTATATCGAAAAGCTGCCAACAAGAAAAAAGTGAGCGGCAAACTGAAAACGGAGAAAAATAAAATAAGGGAAAATTTCGCGGGTTTTGGCTCAAGCTTTACTCGTCTGAGGTGGGATTTATAGAGATGTGGATGTTTGATGGACGACTACGTTAATATAATTTAAGGCTCTCTCTCTTATATACATATATATATATATATATATATATATATATATATATAATCATGAGAGATCATAGACTTCAAATTTAGAAAATGATTCTATTGCTATTCTATTATATATATTTTTTATTTTTTTTTTTATTTTTTTTTTACACTTGAGAAACCGGATTGGTTTGGTAAAATCTCAAGTTGAATGAACAGTTAGGGTCGTAGAGTTTAGAGATAAATTCTCACACAATTTTAAATGTGAAACTTGAACGCTTATGGAGGAACAAAACCTCTATTATTGAGGTAAATGGGATGTATAAGCTACTTAAGCTAAGAGTATATTTATATTTGACGAGATGAGGTTGGTTTGGTGATAAAACCCCTCGTATCTACACTACAAGCATAAGTTCCGGTTATCCCATATTTAAAAAATTCTAAAATTTTATAATAGTGTATTTATATTTAAGCCTAAATTAATCGTAATATTGAAAAAAAAAATCAAAATATTGTAATTATTTTTATAAAAAAATAACAATAACACCATAAGAACTAATTATATTTATATCATAATTCTTGGAAATTTGGTTTTTGGTGCAGTATTCTTTGATATATATGACGGTGATTGATTTTTGTTTATAAGTAAAAAATAAAAATGACAAAAAGAGTAAAGAGGATACAGTAATGCATATGTGACATTTATATCTATTTCTATTAACTGTATAAAAAGAGAGAGTTGTCGGTTCAATTATAGCATCATTTTTTTTTTCTTTTAATATCTTTGAATGTAAAATTACAATTATAACCCTTAAAGTTTATATAATTACTTAATATATAGGGTTTTGTAAGATTTCAATTATAGCATTCCTTATATTTGAGTTGAACGTCGAATGACAAATACTACCCTTCGAGATTGTATAATTACTTAATAAATATGTGTTAGTAATAGTAACACAACAAGGACTCTATAATAAGAATTTATTATTATTTTAAATTGTAAAATGGGTCTGGGAATGAAAATATAATTTTCTATGTATTTAATGTGTTGAAAAGGAAAAGGGAATTATATAGCGGTGGAAATGTAATTTGTGTAAAACTTTATGACTTGTGGATTATACAATAGACGTGTGTAAAGTGAAAGGCGGTAAAAATATATTAAAAAAAAGTCCAAGCAGTAGTTTCTGATCAATTAGAAAAATAATTAAATCATCCACTTGTCATCATGGGACACATAGCAATGCATGATGCAATGAGGTGGTAAAGAGAATTTGAGGTGTCAAAAGCTGGTGAGATGTGGAAATAATATAGAATAAAATAAGAAGAGAGGAAGGTGGCCAGCGGTTGGATAAGAAGAAGAAGAAGAATATAAAATAAGAAAAGGAAATTAAAAAAAATATTGAAAAGGAGAGAGAGAAGGGTCATTCGACCAAAACAGAAAATAGAAATAGAAAAAAAAATAAACAGAGAGAGAGAGATAGAATTGAGAGATTCAAAAATTAGGATGAGAGAGACCAAGATTCAGATAGAGAAAGAGGGTTATTTTGAGAGACAAAACAAAAGAAGAAAGAAGTAAATAGAAATAAAAGAAAACAGAGAGGTTCAAGCAAATAGAAGAAAAGAAGAAAAAGAAGCTGAGAGAAATAACTAGAGAGAAAAAGAAAGAATATCTGAAGGAAGAAGAAATAAAAGTTATAGATGAAGAAATATGCATTGGATATATACCAAATGAGTGATTTCAGTGTGGTCTCTAAGTTTGGGATACAATAATGTTTATTGGATTATCTCAATAGATACTAAATTGAGTTTCATGTATTTTAGGGTGGATCCAGAAATAGATGAATTCAGGAAGGAACCAGTCCCATAACAGATTTGAACGCATGAGTTATGTGGGTGAATACTTTTATTAAAGTTATTTGGCAGTGATTGATCAAAGTTACCAATGGAGTGCCGATGGTTTTGTTCTCGAAGATGTTAAGATTCTTATTTAATAAGGTTGAGGTTTTTAAATACCGGGCTATTTCCTGCAATGCAAATTGGGTGGCCCATAACTTTGTCTCCATGGATTTGTCCTCTAAAATGAATGAAGGATTCAGATGTGGAAAGATAACTTTCCCAGTTGTTTTGTTTCTTAGTTTGTATGTTTTGTTTTCGTCATGTTTATGTCAAAAAAAAAAAACAATTTAATGTGTGATTTGGTTTTTAGAATTGAATTTTGTTTTGTGGGTGTTGAATTGTATTGTAGGCTTGTTTTGAGAGAAATCCATTCAAGGCAGCTCCAGGACTGTTCAAGTTCTTTTGGTTGTGCATGAGATCTAAACCTGGGTATGTAGTGTTTAGTGTTTACTATATAATTATGAGATGCTCCTTTGGTAGATTTATCATAAATTTTTCGTGGCTCTCAATTTAGTTTACTAATTGGTAATTGGCGCTAATGCCTAACAACCTCTGGAATTGTTTTATTTTTCTGTTTGACTGTATAAGACATCTAAAGTAACATAATATTTACGTGCAGGATAAACAATTAAATACTTTAGATTTGGGGCATTGCAATCTAGTTAATGAGGCAAATGAAAATGTTATATACCTAGGTATATTATAACTTTTATAATCAAATTATAAATTATTGATGGGGTTGAAATCTTTTTAAATTTTGATTTATGTTGGTTGGCACTTGACAGATTATGTGATACAGATATTGATTGTATCTTTGTTATATTACGTGAGTTACACAAAGTATGCCATTTTGGTTCTTTGTAATTACTATAGCAAATAGATTATTCGATTTTGTTGTATTTTCATTCTTATATTCACATGTTTAATTGTGATGATTTCTTTTATAAATTCATGGAGTATCTTATTTATAGAAAAATCATTTGGTTTACATTCAAATGCATCCATCTTTATTAATTGTTATTGTTATTGTTAACATAATACATGAGCAGAGTTGTAGGGTCATGCAAAATCGTTTCACTTTATCGAGTATCAAATGTCTTAAATAACTTATAAGTTAGAAATAAAAAACACAAAAATTATAATTATAAATATAAATGTATTGTAAAAAAAAAATTATAAATATAAATGCAAGCACGTGCCTTGCATGTGCCACATGTGCCACCAAACCTAGTTATAATAAAAATATCCTAGTTTATGTTAAGTATTGACTACAATTTCACAAATACCACTAAAAATTAAAAATGAAACGGACTTTTTTGTTCCTTAATTTCTAATAATATATTAAAATTGATAAAATCACTTGAGAAATTGTTTAATATGATAATGACCTAATATAGTTTATTTATTTATAGTTTTTGCACCAAATTCGGGTTGTGTTGTCTATAGTTGAGGTCATATTACATTGTATATATTCAAATCTCACAATGCACAGTAGAATGTATCCACCACCTAATGTGGTCAATGGTAAGAGTGTTCCTTCTGATAAATCAGTTTCGAGTCGTCACTATTACAAGCTATAGAATATATAAAAAATCTCACAATAGTAAAATAAAATCAAGAGGATGCCTATTAAAATAATATCTAACTATGCATGATAGCAAATCTCTATTGATAATTGATTTCCAAAAAAAAAATCATTTTAGAGTCTTTATACATGATCATAACAATTGTATTATATACAAATATCACATATGAATCTCAAGATAAAGGTAATGACACAAATACGAGATAGAACTATCACTATAAAAATACCCTTTTGTATATATATATATATATATATATATATATACCCTAAAAAAAAGTAGATCTTACCGAGGAGATATTATTCTTAAGAGTCGGTTTTGCATCTTCTTCATGGTTGACGACACGAATCTAGTACCAATTTGCATCTTTTTCATGGTTGACGACACGGGTCTAATATGAATTTAGATATTAGCGATAATTTTAACATCGATTCAAAATCTATTAAAAATATCTACAATAACTCTTACAACGATGAGTGTCATCGTATCTACTTTCATTTTCTTGATCGTATAAAAACATCAATTGAGAACTATAAATGACTTGAATCATAACACAATAGATTACCTATCGGCTACCAAGTATATAGCTCCTTTAAATTCACAAAAGCTTCAAAATTTTGAATTCCTTTGATGCAAACAAGTTTTATTTTGCATAAAAATATTATATAAGTTTTTAGGTCAAAGCAACGTACGAAACTTTTTGTCATATTATCTTCTTAAAAAATCTACGGTTGGGATTTTATTTTTTTTCCTTTGTCGACGTATTGAAAATTCTAAAAGTGGAATTTGCTCATTAATGTCAATTGATATTTTTTTAGAGGGGAACCAGATCGTGTCAAAATTGTGTTATATTTTGGCCCTCAAATCCACATCATTTGGACTTGTTTCTGAGCTTGTTTTTGTATATAATGGTTTTTTTTTTCTAGTTAATGCAGGCATGCAATGTGTTTTAGTTATCGGAGATTCAAATCGGGACTTTCGGGTGCAAAACAAGTCAAATTTTAAGGAAGGGAGCTCAGTTCGCTGGTTTCTGCACGGGTCCGTACCCGCGCAAGAAAGCAAGGCACCTACGGACCGAGACTCAGAAGAATTCCAAGTGCCAGTTCGGGGGTACTTCGCAGGTCCATACCCGTGAACTTCCATCCGCGAAGTTGCCTTATAAGACTTCAGGGTACAGTTCGATGATCCATAGCAACACACTGACACGCGACCCGTGAGCCACAACTCCTCCAAGAAGATCAAGACTGCCCAATTCGTTGGTAGTGCGTTGGTCCACACTAGCCAAGTGACTCGCAGACCGAGAACCAGACATTTGCAAAAGTGCCCAGAAAGCATGTCCTCACTAGCGAAGTATCTGCGCACCAACCGCTGACCGAGAGGCAAAAAAGCACATTTCCACTTCACCGGTCCATTTTGCAGGTCCAGACCCACAAACATCGGGCCACGAACTGCACCAGATTCGCTTACATCAGCATTTTCAGACCTGTTTTTGGTAACCATATAAATACATACTTTTGTAATTTCACACACACGACCATACACATATTCTTACCTTAACTAGATCTAGGAATTCTCTCCCACCATATCCAAACCTACCCTACATCATTTCCTTCCCAATTTCCCCACCAACTCAATCTCTACATCACTCATTTTACATTCATTTCACCAAAACCTAATTACCCACTAAAGGAGCTTCAGATTTGCAAACATTGGAAGATGAGGGGACTCGAAGAAAGATGGATCTCAGCACTCCAATGGGTTATTCCTCGACTTTTGTTTCTTTACTTTTCCTTTGTATTTTCAGTATGAGTAGCTAAACCCTTTGTGGGAGGTGATGTAATAATTCATGGATTGTGGGCTTTCCACATTATTCTTTAGTATTGATCTTTTTAGTTTCATTCATTGTGTTTCATTGTGTTTGATATCTTTTTGGATTAAGTAGGCACTCCAGGTCTTGATTCATGAATGATGTTAAGCTTATTTGGGTTATAGAACTTATAATTGATATTCTACTTGGATTAAGTAGGCACCCCAACTCTTAATTCATTTCGAGGTTAAATTTGAGCTTATAATGCATTTGATATTCTTCTTGGATTGAGTAGGCACTCAAACTCTCAATTCATGTTAGATGTTAAGTTGTGATATCTTCTTGGGTTGAGTAGACACTCAAACTCTTAGCTCATGTTAGATGTCAATTAAATTGAGTTTTTAACCATATACACATTAAGGTGATTTTCAAACAAGCTCACTTGAATGGAAGGGATGGAGTATGAGCACTCCAATCCAAGCTATCTCGGCTAAGTAATATATCTAAGCTTAATGAGAATCCTCCCGATACTCAACCTAGCACTCCAATAGTTGTCTTGAAGGTAAGGATTAAGTGGTTTTACAAACCACACTTATAGATATATTAGCCCTGAATAGATCGAATCGGTTCTTAATAGATTTATCGGATTGCCCACTATTCGTGTATGAATTGCATCGACTCTCATATTCCATCTCATATCTTATCACTTGGCATTCTCATTAGCTTAGTTTAATTCTAGTTTTTAGCTTAATTGGATTTCCATTTTTAGTTGTTAATTACCAAAACCAAACAACTCATTTAATTGTTAAGCACTTCTAGTATTAAAATTTAATTTGATCACTATGACATTCGATCCCTCTGGAACGATATCATACTTGCCATTATACTTGTTTTGGAAACATTTTGAGGCATTGCTAAGGTTTTATAAATATCTTTTGACAAACGATTTTACACACAAAAAAGGCTTTTGTCGGAACCAGTGTCAACCTTATTTTATCTGTCAGTTGATATTTGTTAGAAATTAATTAATAATTAACCATGAATTAGTATATTAGTAAAAGTTTTAACTATAATTATACTTGATCTTCAAATTAGGAATGTCAAAAAAAACTTGAACATGTAGGATCCCTCCCACGACGAGGCGAGATTTTACAAAAATAAATGAGACCAGGGCGGGTTTGGCACCGATTCCTACTCCTCGTTTTATAAACTGGATGGGTTGAGATTTGTTGTCCCCTCACCAATACGCTTATTATTTATTTATTAATAGTATTAATATTTAATCAATAAAAATTTAAAATATATTCTTTTAATTAATAAAATAATATATAATTTACTAGTAATATTAAGATATAAAGAGTAAAAAATTAACATGAATTTCTTTTATCTGATTCATGCATGATTTTTATTCAAGCTTTTTTTTTAAACAGGGGGTGATCGAGACTACCTCGCTCCGACCCCGACCCTGACCTTCAATAGTCGGGTGTTGAGAGCAATTAATTTTATTGATGTTAGGGTCAGGATTTGTTGTCCACGCCCCAAACCTGCCTCGTCGACATCTCTACTTAAAATCGTGGAAAAGGTTTTAACTCTCTCTCTCTCTCTCTCTCTCTCTCTCTCTCTCTCTCACACACACACACACACACACACACATATATATATATAGTAACTTTCAAGTAAGGAATCCATTACTTTAATTTCGGTAAGGACTTGATGAAATCACATTGATTTTTATAAACTTTTTTTTGTGGATGATAAATTTAATGAAATCTACCTATGAATAAAATTTGAGAATTTTTCAAACATTAGAACTATTATCCCGATTTTGTTAAATCTGAAGGCATCGGAAAAATGGGAGAAATATAGGAAAATTAAAAAAAAATAGTTCTATTACTTGAAAAATTCTCAAATTTGATTAATAGGTAGATTTCAATGCAATGAACTTATCATCCTAAAAAGAATTTAGATCTAAATTCTTAAAACTCGATGTGATTTCATCACTGTCCTTATCGAAATTAAAGTATGAGATCTCTCATTTGAAAGTTACTATATTTATATTGAGTATCTCATAAACAAGTGATCCCTTATGAGAGACTAAAATTAAAGTAAGAGATCCCTCACTTGAAAGTTACTATATATATATATAGTAACTTTCAAGTGAGGGATCTCTTACTTTAATTTCGGTAATGACCTTGATAAAACTGCATCGATTTTTATGAAATTTGATTTGATTTTTTTCATTGATGATAAGTGCATTGAAATCTACATATGGATAAAATTTGAGAATTTTTCCTTGAATTTTCCTATATTTTACCCAATTTTCTAATGCCTTCATATTTAAGTAAATAGGGATAAATAGTTATAGTGCTTGAAAATTTCTCAAATTTTATCCATATGTAGATTTTAATGAACTTATCATCCACACAAAAATTCAGATCAAAATTCATAAACATCGATATGATTTCATCAAGGATCTTACCGAACTTAAACTAATAGATCCCTTATAAGAGACTCACTAATATATATATATATATATATATATATATATATATATATATATAAACAGTCTATAAAACATCGGTGTACCCATACACCGTGTAGGAAATATTGTGATCGTAAATTGAAAAAGTGTGATCCAACCTTCGATCACAATATTTTCTACACGGTGTACAGGTACATTGGTGTTCTATAGAGTGTCCTATATATATATGAGAATTTTCAAGTACAACCCATCTTATATTCAAATCATCCACACTCACACTATGATGAAATTTAATGAATTTTTGATTATATATTTTGCCTAGACGATAAGAAAAATGAAATGTACTTATGGGAAAAAATTCAAAATATTTCGAGCTTGGAAACTATTTTTTCTATATGTTTTAAGCTAGAACACTTAAGAAATGGGAAAACCTAAGAAAATTAATTATTGTATTCGAAAAAAAAAATCAAAAATTTTCCCAATCATATATCATTTTTCTTAACCTCCACACAAAAAATCTCGTCAAAATTCATTAAATTTCACTGTGGTGTAGATCGTTGGAATATAGGGTGGATTGTAATAGACAAGTCATATATATATATATATATATATATATATATATAGTGGTTATCTCATAAGGAATCCCTTATTTTAATTTCAGTAGACACCTTAATAAAATTACATTGATTTTTATGAATTTTGATATGATTTTTTTTGTGAATAATAAGTTCAATGAAATCTACCTATAAATAAAATTTGAGAATTTTTCAAGCACTAGAACTATTTATCCCAGTTTTAAAATCAAGGAATCAGACAAATGTGTGAAATTTTGGAAAATACATGAAAATTAGTTATAGTACTTGAAAAATTCTCAAATTTTTTATATGTAGATTTCATTGAATTTATCATCCATAAAAAAATATCAAAATTCATAAAAATCGATATAATTTTATCAAAGTACTTACCAAAATTAAAATAAAGGATTTATTAGGAGATAACCATTATATATATACACACATATATACACACATAATAGTTTTCCCCTAAGTGTATGCCTTGATGTAATAAAGTTAGTGCAATGCATGTGATTGTGCACTTCTTGCACAAGTCACACAACACAAGCCTCTGACCACACCCATTTGCAGTCTTTCTTTTAGCAAATCTAGCATAAGTGAATATTGACTAAATCAAAGTAGATAAATCTAACAGTTGATAGTTGAAATTGAAATTATAATATATGTGAGTGCTGAGGAAAAAATATTGTGTGTGTGTATGTATATATATATATATATATATATATTGGTTTTGTCTTATGAGATTCTTTATTCTAACTAAATGTAAAGATCTCGACGAATCTATCGACTTTAATAAATTTTGACGTGACTTTTTTTTATAGATGATAAATTCAATAGAATCTACTTTTAAATAAAATTTGAAAAAATTTCCAGCCTCTCAATTATTTTTTCATTTTTCTTATTTTTCGTCCATTTTTCCAAGGCTTCATATTCGACAAAACTGGGAAACAAAATAGCTATAGTGCTCAAAAGACCTCGATCAAAACTAACAATTCCAAATGTATTTTAGTCTTATCACAAGTTAATAACCGATAAAAAAAAGAATTTTGTTTTAAATAAAACGTAAAAGTAGATAGATTGATCTCAACAGTCCAGGCGATGGACAATGAAGATGGATTTTTATTTTATTTTTAAAAAATACATATTTAAAAATCAAAACATATTTAAAAAAACAGAAAAAAAAAACTAAAAAAACAAAGGTTGGATCTCCACCTCCATAAGTGGATCTCCATATATGAAGTTGGATCTCCACATTTATTTTTTTATTATTTTTTTAAAAGAATATTTTAAGTTTTTAATTAGGTTATTTTAATTTGATCTCAACCATATAGACAATGGAGATCCATATATATATATATATATATATATATATATATATATATTGTTGTAATTGGTGTGAATTTTCCACCGCCTATAAACAATTCTCATTTGATCCAATCCACTTGATCTAATCCATTTGATCTTATCCACTTGGCTTCATCCATTTGACTTCACAATTAAGATATGGATGCAACAGTGACGCAAGTGGTTTAGTGTTTGCCTATATATTGGTCTCTCCATTTGTAATTTTATCTAGCTGAAGCTCTCAAATTCAATACAAAGTATTACCCACTCTCTTGCATCTCTCTTTTTTTGTTTGTTACTGATATATCTTTTCACATCTTCTTTATTGTCTCTCTCTCATATTTTATTTATTTGTTATTCACATTATTTATAACACGTTATCAGTACGATTGTATATAAGTAAAAAGGATTCTCTGAGGGTTATTTACTTACATTTCAATATTCTGGATCTATTTATAGTTTCGTATACAAGATGACTTATGTTGTCAACGGAACCTATATATATATATAGTTCTGGATTTGTTTATTTATACTCATTTATTTGTATGCACATATTAGGCAAACTCGACCTCTTGGAATTGTTTAAATATTTGTATTTATTTTTATGCACATATCAGGCGAGCTTAGCCTCCTGAAATTGTTTAAATATTCACATTTATTTTTTTGCACATCAGGTGAGCTTAGCCTCATGAATTGTTTAAATATTTGCATTTATTTTTATAGACATATCAGGCGAGCTTAACCTCATGGAATTCTTTAAATATCCATATTTATTTAATATACGCAATATATAAGATTGGCTGCGGCTGTGTCGACAGAGACTGGCTAAGGATGTGTCGACAAAACCTATTATAGTTCTGGATTGATTTATTATGTTCTTTAAATATTCATATTATTTAATTATACGCAATATATGAGATCGGCTAGACCGACTTAACAGAACTTAAAGTTTCTGGAATTATGATATTTAAGTTCATATGGTTTTGAAAACCGACGAGAACCTAGAGTTCTAGATCCAGTGTTATATTCATGAATGTCATACTTCATTATTTGAAACCTAGGGTTCCAAACCCGTTCAGAATCTGAAGTTATCTCATATATATGAAGTGATATGTTTACATATCATTCATTTGAGAAAAATGATCTATACATCCAGCAGGATGTCGTGAGTATCATAAAAGGGATTTAAGATCCTAACGTATCATTCATTTGGGAAAAATAATCTACACATCCAGCAGGATGTTGTGAGTATCATAAAAAGTATTTAAGATCCTAACGTATTGTTAATTTGAGAAAAAAAAAGATCTACACATCCAGCAAAATGTTGTGAATATCATAACAGGATTTAAGATCCTAATATCACGTATAATGAGATTGTAAAGAATATTTTATCCATTTTATACTTGCTCATGAATGAGCAATATCATGAGAGTAAATTTGGATATATTTATATTCATGATATATCTAAACATACCCTAGGAATAGATGTTTATAAATGACAAGAGAAAATGGTTTACAGAAGAAACCTATTTAAAAAAAAGGGAGAGAGATTATTATCATTTCTGATGAGATATAAAATGACATTATACATAATGTCCATGAAATTCCTAAGAGGAAAAATATATGTCTTGCCGATAGTGTAACGACTCATAATTTTGCAGAGTTGGAAATATTTTATGAATTTAACTTTGCTCAAAGCAAATGTTAATATTATATCAGGTCTAACGGATCTGATTTAAAACTTTAGAAGAGCCACGATATTGTTATCAAACAATACAAAATTATGTATCAATGATACTTGATATTATTTAAACAAAACATAAATAAATATGCTTAGTTCAAAGACATATAAAGTTAATACTAAATCATATCTAGCGGATTTGATTAAAGGCTCTAGTATAACCAGAATCTTATCACCAGATGGTATTAAATTGTGTATCAATGATACTTTATATTATTCAAGCGGGATATAAAGAAACCTGCTTAAATCAAAGGTATATAACTTTATTAATGTCACATTGAGACTATGAATAAAAAGGATATTGAATATTTATGCATGATTTGGGCTAATAAGCTCATTTTTGAGACATTGCATACTTTCTCATATGGATTATATTACATAGTTATAAAATGTGTAAAAATTAATACGGTTATGAACTAGAAGTTTTCAAATTCCAAAAATGCCTAGACCCCGTCCTACAAATGTTTTTCAGTCCGTTTTCGTTTTTGTTTTCCAAAATTGATTTTGAATTCACATTCGTTAACCGTTTTTCATTTATTTTCAAAAAACAAAAAACAAAATGAAAAACAAAACCAGTGTTAACAGTGGAATATTTGAAAAACACAAAATACTTGTTTTTGTTTTTCAAAAAAATTAACAATAAAATTGTTATTTTTTTCTTTTTTCTCTTCAATCGTGCATCATCTTCTTTCTTCCTAATCTGCTATCTTCCCATCTTCATCTTATTTCTTCCTTATCTTCTCTCTTCCCATCTTGATCTTCTCGTATTCTTCTCATTTGACTACTTCTTCTTCTTCTTCACCTCATCTTTCTTCCTGTTCTCCATGAGCAGCTCCAACGTCGGAGGAGGATCTCTCCGGCGGCACCGATCTCCGACCTTGGCGTCGCCGATATGCTCCTCCAAGAGTAGACCGACTCCTTTATTGTTATTATTTATTTATTTATTTTTGTTTTTTATTATTATTAGTTTGAGTTTCTATATGAAATCTTAAACAATTCTCCTCTGGTTTTTTTTTTTTGACAAAGAATTCGCATATGATTCTGACACCCTCTAACCTCTCAATCACTTAAATCCAATTCAAACCGCTCAATCACTCAAATCCAATTCAATTTTCTCTTTTGTATCTCAATTTGTTTTTATTATATATGTTATTTGTGTTGTTGGGTGTGATTTTTTTGTTTAAAAAGATGAACTTTTTTTTATGTTTTTATTAGGTGTTCTGTGGGTTGGATTCTTGATGTTTCGTTGTTTCAAATTTGCAAAGAGCAGTCGAAGCGTGAGTTTCGCCATGGCCAAAAGTTCCTTCAAGCTTGAGCATCCATTGGATTTATTTGATAATTATTTGTGTTTTTTATCAAATTAAAAAGTTATAATAGGAAAAACAATAGGAAAATTATATTATTTTTGATATTTATCGGTTAATCTACAATACGCATTTTTGGATTTCGAAACTGAAACCAAAAATGGTGTTTACATTTTTGTTTTTATTTTCGAAAAACGGTCACCGAAAAACGCTTACAAGACGTGCCCTTATATTTTGACAAGACAGTTTTGGCCATCAAGGATCTACGATTATACGTAGGATCATCAAAAATTATTATGGGCATCAATTAAAGAGCCATGAGATTCTTTAATTCCATAATAATATATGCACCACATGTTCACAAATGGAGATTAGTAATAAGATCATCTCATTCTAAAATTTGGTTTTCAATCCCTATCATTCAAAAGAATATATGTGGATATATTTATCCACCAAATAAACCATCTCATTCTAAAGTTGGTTTAGAATCTCCATCATTCAATGAGATATATGTGGACATATTCATCCATAAAATGAACCTTTCATTATTTTACAGTTCTAATTGATGCATCTACAAGATGGTCACATGTTTGTTTATTATAAAAACATCTCCATATTACTTGCACGGATTATTAGTTTTTCAAGCATATTAACTTGACTGAACTTACAAGATATTTGATGAATATTGCAAAGCAGTTGGGATTGATGTTCAACATCTAGTTTTCAGATATACTCATAATCAGAATGGATCAAGGGAATCACTTATCAAACGTCTCCAGGTAATTGCGAGAACTTCATTATTTTAATACAGTTACTAAATTATATATAGGGACTTACTCACTTTTTAAGATATTTGATTGTGATGTATATCTCCTTATTGCATCTCTGGCATGCTCTAAGATAAGGCTTCTATATCATTCTGATATTGATATTGATTTTGATTAAATCTTCTATTAGATCATTTAAACTTCTGATAGTTTATATTTTTACGCACAAATGTTGATTAATTTTGTTGACGGTGATTTCTGGACTACGTGAAATCGATCACTCGTCACACAAAATATGCAAAGTTGATGATTATGTAATAAATTGAAAAGAGTGAAAGAGATTGAGAAAGCAAGATTTTACTTGGTAAAACCTCAAGGTGAGGAAACATCCACGGTTGCCGGTGACGGCGAGAGAAAATTCACTATGTATAATACGATTACACATTCGGCCTTACTTGCTCTCTTCAATATCTAAATGATTCGTTAACCCTTGTTGGGTATTTTTAAGGTCTATTTATACTTGTATAGAACTCTAGTTCTTGGAATACAAGTAAGAGAAAGGTAGTAGTGATTTAATTGAATTCTGACTTGTTGGAGTCGTTGTAATCATATCAGAACTTTTGCTTATTTTGGGTTATGATAACTATAAGGAAATTTGTTTCCTTATCAGAGTATGCTTCTTGAGATCTTATTTGAGGAGGATTCTTATTTACGTGTTTGAGTCGTTATAACATTATCAATATGCTAATCGTCCGATCGTATCTAAACTTTATCCACATGTTGATTAACCGATCGTCTTTCAAACCTGATCAGATCTATTTTACCCCCGACCAGGGATCTTTACCTAATCAAGTAGCTATAGCCGATCATTCGGTTTTCCACCGATCGTTGTTTGTATAACCCGGTCAACCTAATTACCTTGGTCGGATTTTCCTAACCCGGCCATCTAAGCAACTCTGATCTGTACTGTAGGGATATTTTCTGATTATTTTAGATTGGTTTGATTTAGCTGACATTTGTTGATACGCCCCTTATTGTTTCCATGTTATACGGTGTTTATGCTGACATGCCACATTTCCAAATTGTACCAATAACAAATTTCAAAATGGAAAGTTTCTCTAGAAGAGAAGAGTAAATGAAAAGTTACTCTTATCTAAAATAGAGATATCAGTTTGGTTCTCTCTCTCTCTATATATATATATATGTGTGTGTGTGTGTGTCTCATTTCAATATTCGTATCGCTCAAGTACGAATAATAATTGATCATCAAATGATTATTTATCAGTTACTTGATATACTAAAGGTAACAAAATTTTATAAGTTGCTATCTCATAAACCCCGTCCGGGTGATTGTTCCTGAGAAACGATCGGATGGGTGCAACAAATAAATCATCTGATACATATCATAAGCTTATGAACCTTTTTGAAATGTATTGTTATCGGGATCCCAAAAGTAAACACAACTCGAGTTATAAATAAATTCATTTTCTCTAAATCAACTCTATAAGAATCAGTTGTATCTAAAAAGATATAAGTTTATGAAATGACTAAATCCATTAAAATAGAAGAAATCTCAACATAGATACAAGAATATAGAAATTGAGAGAAATTCTATAAATTATACAAGTCTATAAAATGACTAAATCCATTGAAATGGAAGTAATCTCATCAGAGATACAAGAATATAGAAATTGAGAAAAATTCTATAAATCATAGGAGAGAAATGTGGAATCATAAGGAAACAATCATTGATGATGTATTTTTATACATAGTAGCGCTACTGAAATTATAAACGATAATTATGATATTCATAATATCAATGATTGTAGACAAAAGATATGAT
The DNA here is from genome assembly GCA_033220585.1 of Dipteronia sinensis. NCBI lineage: Eukaryota > Viridiplantae > Streptophyta > Magnoliopsida > Sapindales > Sapindaceae > Dipteronia > Dipteronia sinensis. The sequence goes on from CM065643.1 coordinate 39,950,508, forward strand.
TGACCTAAATGAAAAGAAGCAATTCAAAAAGAATTGACTTTATAAGCTAAACATAAAGTATTTAGACCAATAGTACTTCAGACACCTAGAGATATCAAACTAATTGGATACGGATGAGTCTTTATACAGAAACGTAATGAGAAAAAACGAGATCGTGAGATACGAGGCACGACTCGAAGTACAAAGTCTCTCACAAAATCTTGTTATTCAATAGTGATGAATACAATTACGTTTCGAATTTTTGATAATTTTGGCTGCCTCTAAAAGGATTGAAATGCGTCTTCTAGACTTAGTAATCATTTAACTATATGATTTACTCAATACAAATATTTATAATCCCTAAAAGATTTAAAATGCTAGAAGCATGTAAATCCAAATCTCGTAATCTGTATTTGATAAATATACAAAATTCCTTATATATATGGGGATTAAAACAATATGAACGGATGTGGTATAACCGTCTCAATTAATATCCGAGAAAGATATGAATATAATAATCATATTATATACTCATGTGTCTTTATAAAGAAATGATGAAGAAATGAGAAAGAAAATATTGTCTCGACCTGAAAATCGAGCATAGATCAAATGAAATACTTGTCCATCAATCAGAATATGTTGAAAAGATTATGAAAATATTCCATATGGATATTACTCTATAAAGCAATTCTTTGCTTATACTCCCTCCAACAATTTAAGACGTTATTTCATTTCATGAAATAAACGTCTGTATGCATCCGTTTTAGCAATCAAGAAGATTGCATCAAAAGAACTTTTATTAGGGGGGCGTCCCATCAGGGGCGGGGGGACATATCAAATGAAGTATATTAGTTATTTTGGAGCATATGTGCATTGTACTCTTTTTTCTTTCGATCGGGTTTTTATCCCATTGGATTTTCCTGATAAGGTTTTAGTGAGGCAATTCTCTAAGCACGCACAAAAATCATTTGATCCATAAAGATCATCATAAATATTACATTGATCCAGTAGATCATCATATATGTTGTCTTGATCAAGAAGATCATTGTAAATATTACTCTGATCTTGCTAATCATCGTATATATGTTACCTTGATCCAGAAGATCATCATAAATTTGTTTTGATCTGAAAAATCAATGAATATATTTGTTTAGGTTTTTATCCCACTGGGTTTTTCATAACAAAGTATAACTGTGAGAAATGTTTTGAAGAAAATATTAACTATAGACATATTTGCATTGTACTTTTTTTCCTTCGACCAGGTTTTGTCCCACTGGGTTTTCTTGGCAAAGTTTTTATCGAAACAGTTTTGAAAACGTCCAACACCACAAGATCCAGAAGATTATTGTATATATTTTTTACCGAGATTTTTGTCCCACTGGGTTTTACCTAACAAATTAAAATACAAATGGTGGTAATCCAAGGGGAAGTGTCGCAATTGGTGTGGAGTTTCCACCACCTAAAAACAATTATCATTTGATCTAATCCACTTGATCTCACCCACTTGGCTTCATCCACTTAACTTCACAATTAAGATATGGATGCAATAATGATGCAAGTGATTTAGTGTTTGCCTATATATTGGTCTCTCCCATTGTAATTTTATCTAGATGAAGCTCTCAAATTCAATACAAAGTATTACTCTCTCTCCCCCTCTCTCTCATATCTCTTCTTTTGTTTGTTATTGATATCTCTTTTCTCATCTCTCTTTCTTTATCGTCTCTCTCTCATATTTTATTTATTTGTTCTTCACATTATTTATAACATATATATATATATATATTTATTTATAATTGGTTTTTTAAATTCTATTTTTAAAAAATTTTATCTTTTCTTTGATCAATTAAAGTCTAAGGGTAAAATAGACTTTTACTTGATTATGTGCCATGTAAAACAGTTGATGAACAATTTTTACAAATGTAAGGACCATTTTGATAAAGTGTACAAAGATAAGTATTAAACGGACATTTCTAAATTGATTATGTATTAAAATGAAGTTTGCCCTTCTGTTTTTATTTAATTAATTAAGAATTAAAGATGAAAACGACGCCGTTTGTTCTTCCTCTTGTATGACAGCCTGCTATCAAAACCCCTGAGAAACCCTAAAAGAGAGGTTCTACCTTTTGGGTACGTATCACACACAAAGCTTCACAGCAGCAGCCAGCTTCAATGGCGGAAGACCTCCAACTGCAATCCCACGTCGGGAAAAGCTTCCCGATCAAGCCCAAATTGAAACCCAAAGCCAGGACCCTCTTACAAACCCCAGAATCCAAATACTGGTCCTCCTTCAAACCCCACCAAATCCCAAACCTTGTCTCCTCCATTCAATCTCTCGATTTCTCTCCAAACCCACCTCACCTCTTCGCCGCTGCCCACTCCGCCTCTCTTACTCTCTTCTCCTCCAAAACCTTCACTCAGCACTCTGTCATCAACTCCTTCAAGGACGTCGTCACCTGCTCCTCCTTCCGCTCCGATGGCTCTCTCCTCGCCGCCTCCGACGTTTCCGGGCTCGTTCAAGTATTCGACGTCAAAACGCGGACTCCACTTCGTCGTTTGAGGTCTCACGCTCGTCCGGTACGTTTCGTCAAGTACCCATTTCTAGATAAACTGCATTTGATGTCTGGTGGTGATGATGGTGTTGTTAAATATTGGGATGTTGCTGGGGAGAGTGTTCTTTCGAATTTGTTAGGACATAAAGATTACGTTAGATGCGGGGACTGTTCTCCCGTGAATGCGGAGATGTTTGTTACGGGGTCTTATGATCATACTGTGAAATTGTGGGATGTGAGAGTTGAGAATTCGAGGTCAGTGATGGAAGTTAATCATGGGAAGCCAATAGAGGATGTTATGTTTTTGCCCTCCGGTGGGTTGCTTGCGACCGCTGGTGGGAATAGTGTGAAAATTTGGGATTTGATTGGAGGAGGGAAGATGGTGTATTCCATGGAGAATCATAATAAGACTGTTACGTCGATTTGCACAGGGAGAGTTGGGAAAGAGGGCGGAGACGAAGCAATGCAGTACAGAATCTTGAGTGTTGCTTTGGATGGGTATATGAAGGTTTTCGATTATGGAAAAATGAAGGTTACTCATTCGATGAGGTTTCCGGCGCCTCTCATGTCAGTTGCATTTTCGCCGGATTGTATGACTAGAGTTGTTGGGTCATCTAATGGTATTATATTTGCTGGGAGGAAGAAGAAGAAGGAAAATGATGAGCCTGTAGTACGGAATTTTTGGAGTTTAGGGAGAGTCGAGGAGCATCGAAAGCCTACACTGAGGCCTTCGTATTATAGGTACTTTCAGAGAGGGCAGAGTGAGAAGCCAAAGGAATGGGATTATGTAGTTGCTAGACCAAAGAAGGTGAAATTGGGAGAGCATGATAAGTTGTTGAAGAAGTTTAGGCATAAGGAAGCATTTGTGTCGGTATTAAATGGTAAGAATCCGGAAAATGTTGTGGCTGTGATGGAGGAGTTGGTGTGTAGGAGGAAGCTGTTGAAATGTGTTTCGAATTTGGATAACGAGGAGCTTGGATTGCTGCTTGGCTTCATGCAGAAGTACTCCACAGCTCCAAGATACTCTGGATTATTAATGGGTCTGATGAAGAAGGTTCTTGAGACACGGGCTGAAGATATCAAATCTTCTGATGCATTGAAGGGTCATATTAGAAATCTTAAGCGGTCTGTTGAGGAAGAGATAAGGATACAACAGTCCTTGCAAGAGATACAGGGTATAATCTCTCCTTTACTGAGGATTGCTGGAAGGGGAATTTAATAGCTTTTGTGTTCTTTATCTGATAGTTTTGTGATACGTTTTCCCAGCTTGAGATATTTTTTTCATGAAGTTTTCTGCAATTTTGTTTAATTATAAATTAATGTATGTTTTCGGCTTCAGTCTTTAACATGACTGGAAATTGTGCTACAGAGCTAAGAAAAATATCATGACATTCTCTTTTTTTTGCCAGCTCTCAATCATTTTCTCTTTAATGTGCTATGTAATGCTCTCACAATACATATATGAGTAACAAAGTTGCACTTCTGTTTCCCACTTTTGTATCTCCTTTTCTATTGGCATATATGAGAATTTCCAAACATAAAACATGACTTATGTCCTTACTTCCCTTGCCGAATATTTGGTTGGCAGAAATTTTAATTGATTTCGAGGCCAATAACCATTGGACTAGATAGTAGATAGCACTTGACAACTAGGTAAGTGGTGCATAACTGCATATTCTCTTCCTAGGATAATTTGTTGAATAATTACTAAAGATTTTTCATTTTTGTTCAGGTTAGTATGTTAATGGGGACGATGTTGTGAAAGTGGGGAACTTTTAAGTTCCTGTTTCAATGCTTTATCATCTTGTTTAGCTATAGTCTTTGTACACATGCATATTGATTTTTATGAAGTTAATGAGATGGGAAGGAATATCAGTAGACCGATGAAGAGGATTACCGGGACTGTGATATTCAGTTTCCAGATATTTGCAGAACTGCATCTGCCCCACCCAAAAGCAGTTGTTATCTGTGGTTCGAGCGATTGTCACAGTATCTTTCATTCTGAACTTATACTAGTACAGCTACAATTATTTAGGCATTTATAATTACAGCGGTGAAAGAGATGATTATCTGCATAGTTAACACTGATGACCAACTTTGTGAGTACCTGCAAAATCAAGATTTTGGAATTTATGTCTGCGGAAATTATATAAGATCTCACTCAAATCTTAATTAGGCAATCAAAACTTGAAAAGTTGAAGCAACTGCTTCCAAATTAATGGACAGGACAGTGGTTTTAGCAGTTAAATGAACACAGTCCCTTTGGCTCTGAAATTTAGAGCGCACTGGGCGGTTCTTCAGGACTATACAAATAAATGGTTGTAAATAGATGATTGCAAATGAAATGCATACACAAATAGATGGTACTTAATTCTTTTTATATTTCAGTTTTCGATCATTGTGATAACTCTTGAATTGTAAATTTTCTTTTGTTAAAAAAAAAAAAAAAAAAAAAACTAAAGAGATATATGATATAAAAATTAATAAACAAAATCAGAAATTTCCCCACTTTAAAGCTGCAATTTATGAGACTCACTTGCCCAGTTCACGAAGGGCCAAATTTTTCATAAAAATGTTGAAGGATACGATTATTCACCTATAGAGTGATGTTTGATACATCTGTTATCCAGTACAAAACTATACAGTAAGCATGAATTACAGATATATAAAGAGCCTAACATAAACTACACCAGCATTAGACAAGAAACTTCCAACTATCCTGTACTCAGTAGTCTGCTGAATCTAAGAGGATACATGTACAAAATAATAAACAACATTGATCCAAGATCTACGCCGCCTTCCGAGCTATATTTCCATTGCCATTAAATATACATCATGGATACTGAAATTAATATTTCCTTAGTTGGAAGCTCCTGCACAGTGAAACATGTAATAGTCAAGTGCACAGTACAAAACTGACAGCTTTCTCTCAATCACCATCATATTAACGTTTCCCCATTTATAAGAAATTAAGAATGACAAACGATACAAGCAAAAAAATAAAATCTCTCTAGATGGTGAGTAAAAGAGTTTTAACTTTCAGCATGATCAATCTATATCTGCTTGTCATAATATTAAAATCAATCCCCAAAACTTTCCATTAGAAAAACCAATAAAAGGCCACTTTTAGTGTGTCAATTCTGGCCAAGATCACAAGAACCAACTCCAAAGAAAACAGGTAATGAAGCTATGAATTGAAGGCTTTGAAGCTGAATGGATTGTCATATTTTGAATAAATGCAAATTCTCATTTTAAATTCATGAACGGACACTCCAAAGTTAGGGCTTAAGAATCCTAAAGAATATTTTTTTTTAATGCATAATTGATATTAGTGGTGTAGATATAATTGCATTTCATACCTGATGTTCTAGAAGCACCTAAATTATCTGTAGCTCTTCTAGAAGTTCCTGTCTTTGTCTGGAGTTTGTTTTCTTCCCTTGAAACTCTCAATGACTTCAATTTGGCCGATGACTTAAGTGAGTGTATCAAAGGAGCCTCATCTTCTTCCTCCTCGTCTTGCTTCTCTTCTTGATCTTGGGCATCTTCCTGATCAGATGCACTAATTGAATCGTCTTCTTCACTTGAACTGTGTTCATCAAAGAGTCTCTTTCCCTCAATATTTTGCCGCTTCCGTGGACGTCCCCTTCGTCTTACAGTGTTACCTTCTTTCTCATCTGCAACATACTAATTATGTTAGCTCTGAAACAGTCTTTTAAGGCTAGTGGCCAATTTAATAATGGATTGACCCGTAAATGAAAAGGTGGCATGTTGGCGACTATCTTTTAAACAATGATGTATCACCAAACTGAAAAATAAATCATAGAAAGATGCTTAAGAAACCACCATAAGCACTATACAACATCCATTAAAACTATTTTTTAAACACTCAATCATCAAATAGAGCAACTGAGTAATTGACATTCAAGATAGTTTCATAAATGATCTGTAGTGTTCTAAGAACCTGGACCATCCCCCAAGCTACTACTTCAAATTTCATGAATTTTAACCGTTACCCATGGAAAGCTCCTCAAATATCAAAAAACCTTCCTTAGATAAGCTATTACTCAAATAAAAAATCTTTAAATTTAGGCTAAGATCTGAATAACAAACTAAAATTTGGATTTTATTGAAGCCTTTGGTAAAGAAGCCATAAATAACCACAGCAACAAGAATCCCATGCAAGCCATAACCCATGGCATGTCATATAAGAAGCAAATTCATCTAAAACTCATGACAAAGCCACAACAATGTCAACTTAGCAGACATGTTTCAAATAAAATTGTGAATAGAAATATTCTTGAGTTTGGAGAACAGTGAGGCAATTTTTCTTCTTTAAAGATGGTTGTTAGATGTTAGTAAACCACTCAATAGTTTTAAACACTCTAGTCTCTAACACATCTCCTCACATGCAAGACCAACATGCTTACCACCAACATGCTTACCACGTGGCTCAAGCCAGGATAATGTCCCAAAGACAATAGTATATTGTTTTTTTTGATACCATGTCCCAAAAGCTTATGTTGCAAGGAAAATGCCCAACAATATTATATACGTACTCTAACAATAGTAAAACTGCAATAGTCTGCAGCAGGTAATCCTTTTGAGGTGATAAATATGATGCTATATTGACTGCCCCACAGATAACATTTTCCACATGAATGGATCTAAAAAAGACAAAGAACTTGTGCAAATGTTAGCTTTTCAGCATACACAACACACTGGTGCATGCAGTGGATGTGACATTAATGAGTAACAAAGAAGAAAATTGGACAAGTTTTAACTCCTTTTGACCTGGGGAGAAGTATCTAAAACTTTAAAAAGTAAGAAAATGCAGTGGTAGATGACAAAGCCAGGGCAATTGTACCTTGATTTCCTTCATTCTTTGCATATTTTTCACGCAAACTTTCTACAAATGAGTTATAAGGACGCCAGCCACTGGGATCTTCATCTGTGTTTATGTTCTCTGTTCGTTTTTGGACATCCTTTAACCTACATGCAAGGAAAAAAGTAATAAATGGTGCACTAAAGCTGAATAAACAACAAAAAGGGTACAATTTAGCAATCTACTAGATGACAATATCAAAAAGAGAAATTCTTACATGTCCAGTACATCAGGCGTAGGAAGTTTTGAGACAAAATGAATCACAACACCTTCAAGAAAAGACAGCTGTTTTGGAGCATCTGCAAATGCGTATTCAATGCCTTCTTTGACAAATTTTAAGATGTCTGGTCTATGCTTGGTCCGAGCAGCTCCCACAAAAGTCCCTGAAAGTCGAGCAGCCAGTTCCTTACATTCTACAAAAGACTTGTCTGTCAAGGATTTGTCATCACTTCTGGAGAGTTCCACCACATGTCGACCGTAGGCCTAGTTCAATCGAAAACAACAAAATGTGTATATATATGTCTCAAGACTTAAAAAACACACACTTCTAAGACTGGTGATATTTAAAGAAGATTGTGCTTTCTACTTTCTAATATCGATGACAAATTTTCATGCATTATTGGATCTAAAGTCACAAAGTCTGGCACAAATTGTTTTATCTGACATTAATTATCTTGTCTTATAAGAATACCTACTCTTACTTATCCTATGGGAAGCAAATATTGTTAAAAAATATATAAATTAGGAAAACCTTAATATACAGAGCAATGAGCATTTAGACAGATGGGTTGAAGCAACAAGGAAAATTTACAGAACTGTTATTAAGAACTAAATTTATACCGGCATTAAGTTGTCTTCTAAGGATCATCACATCACTGATGAATTGAAATGCCAGAAAATAGCTATAGAAAATCATCTATGAAATATTAATAATAAAAAAATCCAATAACACATGCAAATTGGCATGCTTAAAGGTAATAGAAAACAATGTCTTATAATAAAATTGACAACACACTTGAATTAGCACACCATAACGATGAGAAAGACATTAGCATGTTAGACCAAATCTAGTTTCATGCCATGAGTCTTACCCTTTTCATAGCTTCCAAAAAGATATTTGAGATATCATCATCTTTTTTCTTCAGCACAGTGATCAGATGCTTAACAATCTCTGTCACATTTGTTCCATGCATCACAAAATGAGAAATGATCTCTGGACCAAGATACTCCTGCATTCACAATAAGCGCATATAAAATATCACTAGAGAAAATTGGAAAAAAAAAATGTTTGTAAATTAAAATATGCAGGTTTAGTGGTGGGTTCCATATACGATAATATATGCCCCAGATGTGACAGATTGTGTACCAGAAGACAACAGATTCCACAAATACCCTAAACCCCCTCTAACTCTAACAGACAAGAAAGATGGCAGGGAACAGAGTACAAAATCAAAAACCTGTCTCAATTAGTGTATATGGACTATGACAATAACTCCCCTATGAAAAAAGTTCTATATATGTTTCTGTGCAGTTAAGATTATGAAAACCATACATTTAACATAAAACATATATGATCACCTTAGGTACTGCATCAGTTGCGATCAACTTTGCAGCAGCAATCATGACAGCATCTCTATTAGTCTCCTCAACATACTCTCTGTTCACGTCCTCATCTTCTGTCTCATCTGTGGCATACACATTGGAAGAATAATTTAAAGATCCAAAAATATAATAATAATAATACCGAAATGAGTACTCACAAGAAATAAAAGTGTAAATCATGCAATTAGTCTTCATTAAGGACTTTTAAAGATGCTATCAATATGTTTTCCATGCAGATGAATGATTCAACAGATAACCAGTTTTAAAAATAAAACATAAGGCACTTAAGAAGAAATGAAGAAGATAGTTACCTGAGATATTGAGCTGTTGTTCACAAAGTTTCCAAAACTTTTGAAGAACATGTGCATCTGGACAGTAACCTATTTTTTCAATCTTTGTTGAAGAAAAGTTTGTCATTCTAAACAGACACCACATCTCTGCAAGTATAGTACAAACCTGAGCCACAACAGATTCATTAGATCAAATTGGGGCATCCAAGAAATACTCGGTGCATAATACACCGACAGAATTCTAGTAGTTGAAATTAATTTATCAAGGCAAAAAGTGCTTACTCTGCAAGCTAGCTGATTTCCAAGTTTACTTCCTTCTTCAACTGTGGAAGGGGTATTAAGGAAGTAATCAAGTTCCTCAAATAAGGTATTGCGTTTCAGCAGTAGGGAAGACAATGATGCTTCAGAGACAGTTTCAGAATTTATAATTGAGTGTAGAGACCACGCTAAATGCATATACATATTGAGAAGCAGGAAACCAACAACCTGGATGAATATGAGCATGCAGATTAACAGTAAGAAAAAGGGTAGAGAAAAAAAAATGCATGATGCTTTTATCAAAAGGTCATTTTACACTGACACACCTCTTCATCCAAGTTTCTACAATTATGGAGAATAATCACAATGTCCTCATACAAGCTTTCAATTGGTACAGCCTTTGACAACTGAAGCTCATATAACCTTTTCAAATTTACAAGAAGAGAATATTCATCACCACCACCCTGCAGATTAATAGCATGTTACATTTTATTTAACTGGCCTTACAATCAATTAAAAATGGTCAAAATAAAGATTACCTTTACTCCTTTAATTGCAGATTTAAGCTTAGCAATAAGCTCATCTTCAACTTCCTTTAATTTATTACGGGCAAAATCTTGCAGCTCTCCTTGACTCTCAGTAGAACAAAACTTGAAAGATTTCACACAAGATCTCAGTGCATCCTTTTCACCATGTTTAAAAAATGCATCTTTAATGAGCTGAAGGACGGTTTTGAAATTCTGAAAGATCAAGCAAATTTGGCAACCACTTTAACCAAGTTAAAAATATCATCTAATAACTTGAATCTGCAAGCAATTTAGTCACCTACCTGCTCCTGTCTCTTCAGGGAATAAATCTCAAGATTCATATATACAATAATCTCAACTAGTGAAGGCACTTTTGCTTTGTCAGCCATAAATTTACGTAATAGAAGAGGATAGTTCTTCATCATGGCAATAGTTATGTCCCTTCTGTTGTTTTCAAGAACCTCCTGAAATTTGAAATTTACAATTTTTAAAGTGGCACGGAAAGAAACTCATTTTGTTGTGGAGAAAATTTACTAGTAAAGTGCACAAACAGGTTGGTAAATTTCTATAAAGCATAATAAACAAAAGCATGGAATCACAACTAATGAAATTTCTCAGTGCATCCTTTTCACTGTGTTATTTAACTCTTTGTGGATGAAAAACAATCATTCAGAATCAACTAAGTTATTTATATGCATACAATATTCAGGTATGAATCATCATTCAAACTCAATGAAAAGACCTACTTCTACCTAATAATTGTTTCTTAAGACAAGGCCTACATTCCAAGACCTACACTCATACATAGTCTAGATATTTTCTTCCATTTACAAATACTTTTGCCTATGAAAAAAAAAAAGGTAACTAGAACCAAGAACATGAAGAAATGTATAACTCAAAATTCCATGTGAACAGAACAGAAGAAAAGTAATAAAGCTGAGGATTTACACACTTTTTGAGCTTTATTGTAATATTGCTTTCGATTATCAGATGCAGGCACAATTCTCTCTCCGACAGCCTTTCTGACAGATGCAAAAAGAAGTCTAATCAAGTTTGTTCCATCATCATCATTAAGCTCAATCAGAGGGTTCTCATCCAAAAGTATGGAGATTATACACTTCCAGTCCTGCATGACAAGTACAGATTGGCATTTCAATTAGTAGAACACATCTTACATGAAGTAAAGGTTAGTAGAATATCTAACACTCATCTTCAATATTCTTAGTACTGTTATTTGGTAATTATACAACCACTGAGTACAACAAATCAACAATAACACGACCAAGATAAGGTGGACTGGGTTGAAACTTGAAAGTAAATCAAGCCCAACCATCAAAGCTAAAAATGTTACCCACACCAGCCCAAACCAGTTTTGAATAACAATCGTTCTAATTTAACATCATCTTTAATCAATTTAGACCAGACTGGTTCAGCTAAGTGGAAGTACACAGCCTCAAGTACCATGCAACCTCAGTTCAAATAAGAATATTCTGCAGAACACTTCCAAGCTCCAACTGAATTTTTAAAACAGAAGCCATGGCCTGCCCACTGGCCAGGTTTTGTCACATTGCCTTTCACGTTATCTTTCCCTCTCTTGGACCAAGTCACACTTCTATCTTTCAGAGAGTTATAGCATACCTTCATGGCTTTCATGTACTCCCAAACATCATCAATAACGTATATACTTAAAATTGGATCTGCTGAAAACTCCCTTAATATTTGCAACATTCTGCCCAGATGGACCTCAGAGGAATCACTGTCATTGCCTGGAAAGGACATTGTTATAGCATGAGTGCTCTACGTATCATGATTGTAGTTTAAACATGGTATAATACAAATAAGAAACAGAACCTTTTGAGCCCGATTGGGTGCTGTTAAATTTTTGCGCAATCAGGTGATCATACACTAATTCCCCAATGGCACGCCTAATTTCTGGAGGATCATCAATAAGCAAATCATACAAAGGACCCAAGTCATCATCAGGTAGAAGCTGATGTCTGCAGGAGATCACAAGATCCATTTCAGTGCCAAGCCTTAGCACAGACATTTGGATATTGACATAATTAAGCCTGGGAGAATCATAAGAGGCAGTTACCGAAGTAATTGTTTCACCAGTCCTATGGCACAAACAGCTACCGGAACATCAATATCATCAGCAAGTTCAATCATCCGGTTAGAAAATCTTTCAGAAAACAGACCGAGAGTTGGCACATTATCATCCACCTCGTAAAGGTTTTGTAGTGCAAGGACAGCTGCTTTTCTTACACCAGCACTCTTTAGATGCCACAAGATGAAAACGATAAAGTTAGGCTTGCGTCATGCATAAGCTGAAAATACACACACACAACTCAATAAAAAAAAATTACTTTATCGTTCAGTGTCCATCCAAGATACTTTAAGTATAGATCCTGCAAGAAGAAGGAAGGATATGACAAAATCCACACACCAAGTGACTTTATGCATGACATTCGTATGGTAGGATCAATATCTCGGTACCGGTGCACAAATAACCTTCAAAAGCAATATATAAGATAGTTAAAACATGATAATTATTTTTCTATCTTCAACAATAATGCTATCATAAGATCTTACCCAGTGAATATTTTGCGCATCATATCCTCTAGGTCAGTAATATTCGTATGAGTCATTGACAACCTTTTGTTTAATGACTCCACACGAGGCCCATCAATCCGTTTCTTCTTTTCAGCATTCAACTGTCTCTGAGTAGTTTCTCGCTGTGTACCAAGCATTTTTGCAACAGATATAAAGGATGTTACAAGTTGGAGACCCATCAATGAAGCAACTTGACGATAAACTCTTGGAGGAGTGCTGTGTAATGTTTACACCGGGTCAATTAAATTAAATTAAGTAACTTGTAAAATTAATTAAAATTACAGAACATTACAAGGGTTTAGTACAAACCATGAGAGAGCAATTATATAGTCCATGCACTTGTCAAACAAAACCTTATCAAACAATGGTCCATTCTGGCACTCAACAACTAAATTGTCCCAAAATGAAACAAGGTTATCCTTAAAGTTCTTGAATTCCTTCTTTTTTGAACTTTGATAATCTTCTACTTCCCCCTAAGATTCCAGAGTTAAGCCAACACTTCAAGCACAACAACTTGATGCACAAGATGCATGAAGGCTAGACAGCCTAAGAAATTAATTTTCACATAAGAATTTAATAAAGGAGCATTAACGTGATGGTTATGAAAAGGAAACGAGATAATGTATGAATGCATGAGTTCAGGATACTCTTCTAGCCAGATTCACCAGAGCAACCACAACATCATCGACATCAATCTCATCCAGTGACTCTCCACGGATATAATATTTAGCTCCGCATGCCTAGACAAGTGTACGTTATGAGGTACAGCTTCAAAAGTAGAACTTCAATATACAGTTGGCGAACCATGAGTTTGTATTTATGGTTCAAAATTATCATATTACCTCAAATAACATTGTTAACAGTTCGGCCATTGCAGGTTTTGCATCCTTTTCATATCGCTCAACCCAAAGCTTCACCACTTGAGGAATAAGTTTTCCATTACCTTTGATGGCTTCTGCAGAAGTTTAAAATAACAACGTTAGATCCATGTATCAATATTCATAAAAAAAAAAAAAAAAAAGGTCCTAGATGAGGCTCTTGATGACATACACATAACAAAGATGAATTAAGTAAAACACTAAAACCCACAGGCAAATATCTAGAGTCATCTTTAACACCAAGGGCTACATAAGTTAGATTTGTTCCAACAAATCCAATTCCTATTTTCTCATTCATTATACAGTATTAGTGTATTACGAAGTGATATCAATGCAATTTGAATTTAAAAATCTCTCCTAGTTTAAACACGTGCTATCGTATCATGAGGCCGTAAGATTATATCCAAAGCAGTTATATTCCACAAATTTATATGATTTTCTAGAAACTAATGCAAACATCCATATTCTCAATATTAATAACAAACGACAATTATATAATTAACAAAAATTCAACCAAAAAAGACAACCACTATTAATATAATAAACAAAACAGCAAGTCACAAGTAGAGCAGCTGATGCAGCAAATTAAGTTGATCTCCCTTCACCATTAGCCATTACTCGAGTCAGTAATCACCAGAGTTATAGCTTACAACACACTTGTGACCAAGTCTCTACTCAAAATTCAACGCCATTTTCAAAATCAAAGCCGTCTATATACACATGTACGAGAGTATGCAGATCAAATGATTCTAGACAGTAGGATTTTAGTTACTTTACCGATCAAGCTTAGTTCGGTTTTCTGCTCGGAGGCAGCGGTCCCTTCCGTGGCACGACTGCGCTTAGTTCTAGGACGAATTTCTTCAAAGTCGTCAGGTGAACCCTCGCGGTCCACCAGGTTGGGGCTCTGGTCACTCGCATCGCTGGTCCGGTCCTGGTCATCTATCTTAGCACTACTTTTAGTTACCTTCCTTTTCTGCATAACATCCAAACAAGTCAACAGTTAGTATAGAATATTCAGAAAAAAAAAAAAAGTGAGTGAGAGTGAAATTCAAGACTAACCGGACGTCGTGTCGCGGTCTCAGGTAGGTCCTCCTCCATGACCTAGGGTTTGTGAAGTGAAATTCTACAGAGAAGAAGCCGAGAAGTGAAAAATGATTTTTGCCCTAGATTTGCAAAAATTGATGAGAAATAAGAAATCTCCCGCCAAATGAAAATTGTGGGTTTTAATGATCTCGTTTGATGGTGGGTGATTAAGCCTTTAGTCGAATTTAAGCGTAGTGTATCGATGCACTGGATCCTCTCTACCTAATACATCAAAAGGATATGAAGTTGACTGACGACGTGGTTTTGACGGGTCTTCATTTTTCAACGCTCTTCTCTGTTTGCATCTTAACGAAGATTTGCTGTTTGCATCCTTAATTAGGTTTTTTTTTTAATAATAATAATATAATCTAATGATATGACTGAACTGTTAAGAATCTGTCATAATTAAAATAATATCACAATAAATGTGTAAAGGATGTACTGTACATATCTATATATCATTTGAACTTAAGACCCTAAGGGAGGATCAATTTTTTTTTTTGAACTTAGTTTGAATTTCTAAGATGTTTACCAACCGATCAAAGTTTTGTCTCCCATTAAAGAAGTAAATATAGATTTAGGTGAAAATATTTTTGGTATGCTATAAATATATGTAGGGTCTAAATTTTTTAAAATTTCAGTAAATAAAGGAAGTATTGTCAATATCTTCAAAATATCGGAGATATTCAACAATATTTTTAATATTTCATATTGTTCCACCAAACTATGAAAATTATAAAAGTTATTTCACTCAAAATATTAGTTGCTTAAATTTCCCATATGCATATATGTTTGAATAATAAAATAGGCAACCGTTCATGTGCTATTAATCTAATAGTTGGGATTTGAATGTATTTTTAACTCTTACATTAAAAGTACGTGAACGGTTGAGATGTTGAAATTAAAATTTTAAATTACAAATTTAAATTAGTTTAGCACGTTAGCCTAACCCTAATAAAATATAATTAAGTAGATTTTTTTTTCATTAATAATTATTGGGATTTTCTAAATACAAATTATGACAAATAATTTGTGAACTAAATAAAAATTATACTTTAATAATGTAATTTAAAAAGAACACAATTGGGGATAATTTCTTGATCGCCTTTTATCTTTAGAACAAATGACCTTGAGCTGGGTTGAAAATTATTGAACTACCCTTCTGTAAAAGGTCAACTCAACAGCAATTGCCAACCACTTTTACTTCGGCTACATAGCCTACATGAATGGTAAATTATTATAATGCTACCATGAGATCAAATTCTAAATTAAATACAAAGACAAAAAATGTTTTTTACAAAAACTAATTTCCATTTATCAAGGCATGTTTCTTTATTGAATAATGATAGGCTGTCAAAATATATATATAAAAAAAAATATTGCTCAAATGATTCACACTTGAGTTGTCAATAAATTTAATAACGCATCACCTCGCTCATCATCTTACGATTTATGTATGGTGTTACCAACTCACATTAGGGATGGGCGTTTCCCCATAAGGCCTCATCCCTCACGGGCCTGCATGGGGTTTTGAGGGCCAATTTTGCCCCCAAATGGGTTTTGGGGGTGGGGATGGGGCAAACTTGGCCCCCATTTTACAAATGGGGGAAGTGGTGGGGGATCTTCCCCCAAACCCATTCCCTCATTTCCCCCGATATATATATAATTTTTATTTTTATTTATATCTAAAGTTTTAATAATTAAAAAAATTAATATATCATAATATTAACTTGAGCTAGTAGTTCCTAGTTAGTATACACGAGTGTTTGATTTGTTTTGTCTTTTATTGTGTAATACTCTATTAGAAGTATTTATATTTATTTTGGATTTCTTTAAACCAATTATATATTTTAGAACGAATATTTTGATTACTTTTTAGATTGACACTTTGTTTGGTAAGAGGAAAAAATGGAGGGAGGAAGAGGGTAGGAGAGAGAGGGATGAGAGGAAAGCTCAAATCCCTTGTTTGGTTAGAGAGAAAAGTGAGGGGAGAGGAGAAAAGGAGGGAGATCTTCTCCTTTTGGGCCCACCAAAACCAATCCCTCCAATTATGGAGGATGAGAGAGGGGAGGAAAAATTGGAGAGAAATTACAACAATGCCCTCCAATTTTTTATTGACCTCCAATTTATTAAAAGACAATATAGTAATTTTAAAATTATATACAAATTCATCATTCAACCCTCTTTTCAATACCAAACAACATAAAGGATATATGTTATCCTCTCCATCCCTCCTACTCTCTCTCCCCCTTAATTCATCCATCTCTCCTACTCTCTCTCCCTTCTACCAAACATAGCTTGAATATTTAAACAGAATCAAATTAGAGATTGGAATGGTCGGATTCCAAATTCTAAATTTCAATTTTTGAACTAAGAAGTGAAAATGAAAAGAAATTTGAGAAATAGGAGAAATGGGGTTTGAGAGTGAAGGAGGGGGAACCTCCCCAACACCCCCACCCCCAAACACCCCCAAATGGGTTTTGGGTGAGGTGGTGGGGGAAGGGTTGAGGAGTGGGGGTGGAGGGACCCTCCCCCGTCCCAATGGGCCCCCACACCCATCCCTCACTCACATGTTTCTTTTGAATAACCTAGCATTACCCGTGAAGAACACTTACATGTCCAGCAACAAAGCCAACAACTATAAGTGTATAACCATGCTTCAATAAATGAAAAATTATTATCGGAAAATGTAACAGCAGAAAGCAGGCTTCAGTGCTTCACCACCTAAGGCACTTCAAGCAGGGGAAAAGAAAAGTGGTTTAAGCAATCTAATTCACATCCCAATATGCAAGGCCATTGGTTACAGATGCATCCTTTTATAAAACACATTTAACTATAAACAGTGTTGTTTCAGCTAAACATAAATATTTGGGAGGAATTGATTAATATGAAAGTTAATTTAAGGTACAATGTCAAACTGCTGCTGCATATAGCCTTTTTGTAACCTCATCCAGACTTGGGGCCGCTCCCTGAGATCATGCATGCATTAAATAGTAAATTTGTTGTGCAATGCCGAGTTGCAGTTTGAATCATGCCGTATCAGCCAGTGAGTTAATAAGGAGTTTATAACCTTCCGGTACTGGTATCTGTGTCTGCACACACTGTGTCAATGCAGGGATATCAGAATTGAGGTCAAGAAACCTTGCTAGAAAGAGCAGCAAATGAAAATCAGAAATCCTCTTGACTAGTGGAAGACTCTGTGCTCTGTCCAGATGATTCTTCAGAGCCCTCATTGTCACTTGGGTAATCCGGTTCTCAATGGGAAAGGTTGATGAAAGAGGGCCCTGTATCAAAATAAAAGTTTTACATAAGAGCCAAAGCAATAAAGCAATAAAGCAAAAAAGAAGTTTTGTATGATCTACTAACCAATCAAATTGACAAGTAAATCCCAAACACTAAATGCTTCACAAACCAACGAAAGACTAGCAGAAAAAATATCCTCGACATTGTAGTGATTTCACCGTTTTACTCTAAATGCATGTTTCAAATCACTACTAAATCTCAACTCTGATATGATTTATGAAACAAAAACCATAAAATAACCAGTTCCATCTTTACAGAATCCCATATCTACAAACCATTTTCAAACATATAACTAAACACCAAAGCAAGAGCAGGCTGTAGAAATCTAATAAATTTATTAAGCCAAACCTCAAGTTGGTCTCTCCCTCTTCCTCTTCCTCTCTCTATATTCTCAATTTAAATTCAACATACACTTTGTATCCCTCAATTTTCGCCAAATAAATACTACTGTGTTATCATCTATTTAATAGGAATGATAAACGATCTGCCATTATTATTTATCCTGTTATAAACCATCCTATTCTTCTATAGCAATTGCTTATATGTTCATACCTATCCTATTCTTCTATACTGAAAATTATTAACAAAGAAAGCCACACACCCACGGGCATTTCACCTACCTCATGCAAGGCAAGTTGTTAGTGATGACTTGCAATAGAATTATAGTTGTTCCTCGTCAGTTCTGATATTTTTGTGTTTTTGTACCTTAACAGGGTGTTTTGAAGCAGAAAAGAAACGAGAAGATAGAGACAGACCTCCCATCAACTTGAGGGAAGTCCCATCCTCTTGAGGAAGTAAGTACAGTCTAACATCTCTAAATTAATACCCCAATAATTAATAACCTTTGACATTTAATAAAATTTCATAAAACCAACCGCGTTCTATAGATATAATTTAATATTTCTGCCATCTAATAATTAATGCAAAATATCAAAAAAAAAAAAATTAATTAGCAAAATCACATTCCTTAGAGAACCATATATCTAGAGTAGCCTATTTCTATGTTGCTGATGGTTCCTTGTGTTGGGACTTTTGAAAGTTGAAATTGCTCCATTGCCCATTTGGCAAGGGTGAACTGTGTGATAGAGGGATTCCTTGCTTTGTGCAAACAAATTTCAAGTCTTTTAAGCATTGTTGAGTGAAGAAGAAGGTTTCATTTTGGGAAGAAATGACTAGTATAATTGGGGAAGATGAAATAGTTTAGAACAAACTTTCACTATTCTAGGTTTTATAGATTTCACTTTTTCTTGATGTTGGGTTCTCATATTCCTTGCATTTAATTTTTAATTGGAGATGTATACCAAGCTCACTGGTAACTTACAAACTATAAATATATAAGACTAAATTAGCATGATGAAGACTTTCTAACTACCTAAAAGTAGTGGCATTAGCAAATATACATGAAATAATTTTTTTTTAAAAGAGATGTTCAACAAATTAATAACCTCCGTTAATGAATAAATTATTGTGCAACGAATCATATTAATTTAGGGAGGTTAGATTGTACTCAAGTGAATACTAGATTTTGGTTCTTATTTCCCACCGAGAGAAAGACGAGAAGAGTCCCTACAACAACTTACAATCAATGCGAATTTTTTCAAGTCTTCCAACATTTCACCATCTCAATGTTAAAAAGACCAGGGGACTTGTTAATGATATAAATTATCATTAGACCAAGTAGGCTCTTCACCGGGACACTTCTCACCTGGAGAAATAGCCACCAAGACATCTACCATTTGGGTGCTTAAAAGAATAGCTCGGATAAAGACGAATCCAAAGAAGGATCCAGAATATGCCACGTCAGCATGCAAGTGGATAGAAAACGGTTGCTAAGGGATAAAATCCCTTCTCACATAACACAAAAAAGTAGCGTGAAAAAGGTGGTCCCCACCACCAATGAGATGGGTTGCCTCAAAATAACCATAGTTGACCTCCATGTCACTAAATGCTAGCAAAAAAATGACAAAGAAGGGCAAATTGGCAGCCTCCATGTCGCCATACCCATGTGAACACTGTCCAGGTGGCAAGATTCATGCTCAAGTCAGAGAGGCCCATTGCAGAATAAAAATGGTGATAAAATTGGAGATAATGTGTGTGTGTGTGTGTTGAATATGAAAAACTTGAAGAAACCTTGTTGTGAAGAAAGTCCTATAATTTATAAGATGAGTGAGGTCAAAAAGGGGGTCAAGTGTCTTTATTCTAGAATTATTCAAAGGCCTGTAACAAGTCATTTGGTGACACTTGGCGTGAATTTTGCCACTTGGAGAGTCTTCACATGGGTCTGGTGATGTGGAGGCTAATGGCCAATTCTAACAAAGCTTGATCTAATGCAGTAAAACAATCATTCATAAGAATAGAGCGTGATTTAAATCGGAGAATATCAAATGATGTAATATGAAGTCTGCCTTTCTGTAACTACTCATATAAGCAAAATATTAAATTCAAAGAGTAACCAAGCTCTGATACCAAAGAGAAGGAGGGTGATTGGAAAATTGGAAAATAGAGTGGGTAAATACCGACTAAAACAGGCCTTTAAAATCCCATGGTTTCTACCTGTTCAAGACGAATTTTCAATTTCTCCTAAAGCCCTCATGCCGACCACGGGACTTCCTGAGGACCACCAAGGAGTTTTTCCCATAAAATTGTAAAATCTTGTTTTTAATAAAAACGGGAATTCTACCAAGTACTTTTACAGATTTAGTAGCATTCAAACACTCTTATTTAGCATATGCGACAAACCTTTCTGAAAGATTACAAGGACCTCTTTACTCTAAAAATTTAATATTTTTCTTACATTTTCGTTAACCTAACAAGACTTGTGTGCCCGACTATATAAATAAACTGATGAACAAGAAAGCTTACTTGAGAATATTCACAGTGGTATTGATTGCAGATAGTGCAGATAGAGAGATTACAAAGGGGATTGTGAGAGAGAAGTCAAGGGAGTCTAAGAGCTCTGAGTTTGCGTGTTTTACAAATGAGAGTTGATCTTAATTTATACAAAGATTAGAAAGGAAAGGGCCAAAACAGGTGGCCGACAAAGAAATTTCGTCAAGTAAAAAGCAGAAGAATCTTTACAAAAACGTCAAAAGGTAAATAGTAAAAGTTATCTTTTACTATTTGCTATCGTGAAAACTTTTTACTATTTACTAAGGTGGCTGTCAATTTTCCGTTCTTCCTATAATTTCTTTTCCTTTATTGGAAAGGATAATAAAGTTGGGAGGAAGCTAAATATTTAGACTTAGTCCATGAAGAAGAAGACACTAACTTTGACAAAGAAGCCTATCATAACTTAGACACATAGCCACAGAGAAGATAACGAAGATAGCTACAGAAGCCAATGTCGGTAGAAGATAACAAAAATAGCTACAGCAGCCAGTCAAGATAGCAATAATTCAAGATTAGCTACAGAAAAAGCAAGCAAACACGACGGCCACCTTAGTGAATAGTAAAAAGTTTTCACTTTAACAAATAGTAAAAGATAACTTTTACTATTTACCTTTTGACATTATTGTAAAGATTCGTCTGCTTTTACTTTACGAAATTTCTTTGTTGGCCACCTATTTTTGCCCTTTCATTTCTAATCTTTGTATAAATTAAGATCAACTCTCATTTGCAACACATACGCCTTCTTTGTCACCTTTTGCTGGCATTTGGTGACATGGAGGTCAGCTAGGGGTATTTTGGGGCAACCCATCTCATTGGTGGCGGGGACCACAACAAATCCCCTCTTTCACACTACTTTTTCGGCGTTATCCCTTAGCAACCATTTTCTATCCACTTGCATTTCGACGTGGTATACTTTGCACCCTTCTTTGGATTTGCCTTTATCCGAATCCGAACTATTCTTTTAAGCACCCAGATGGTGGATGTCCTGATGATTATTTCTCCGGGTGAGAAATGTAGTGGTGAAGAGCCTACTTGGTCTAATGATATAACACAAGTTAAATAAACCTGCTCTTCCAGCTTCCCTACTGCCAATCACAAGTAGTGACAACAATAGTACCTGAAGCACCGGGACTCTCCATTCCAGCACACTGCACACCCATAATAGGATAAATCTGAGAGACCACTAATGAAGCAAACCTAAGGCAAACTTAAACCTCATTTTAGGTATAGTCCACCACCAAAGAGGCAAAGAAGAACCTAAATTTTATTCTACGACATAAGAAGAACCTACCTTTTATGCTAAGACATAGATGAGCTTTCTGTTTCTTATGCCTATAAAGCCTACCTCAGATCATGATTGACTTCTATATTTCCATTCACCAGAAAATACAAATGCTACTAAACTTTAGACTCTATATTTACTGCCTAAAATTTTAAAATAATAATAATGGTTCTGCAAACCTTAAGATTTTTCAGAAACTAAAACTAGATATCTATCATTTCAACCCACGGAACAACAATGTTCCGTCACCAGAACATTGCAAGTTGCTTGAAATAGATCAACTTCAGAACCTAAATCATATAACAACTAGCTAGCACTATTGCATGGTCCATGCCTAGCAATCCCTGTAACTCTTAAATTGAACTAGCAAAAGAGTCACAAATATGATGTGGAGAAATAAATTGAACTATTGAAATGAATTTACAAGACTAGATGAACTGGAACGGACAGCATGCCACAACAATAACGGCAACCAAACAATTCATGAGCTATACCTATATGTTATAGAAAATCGCAACGAGAACAGAGCAAATCTAGTGAAGATAAGACAACCTTTGTCATATGGCCCTGATATTTAATCTCAAAATTTCACCCTCCTTTTTCCTAATCACGCCAACTATAACCATTTATGGTGCATCCGCTGCTAGAGAACCATCCTAACATTCTATACAGTATAAACCGATGAAACATCTATATTTCCTATTTGCTGAGATCAAGTTGTCATTGTTTCAAAGCTATTAGCTTGAAAGCTGTTCGCTGTTCTCTAATTAAAGCTAACGACATTGTAATATCTTCAGTCACCAATAAAAACACACACACACACATAAAATCAAATCAAATGACCAAGAAAAGTAATTTCATTGAAGAGAAAACGCACCTGATGATCCAATATCTTAACAACAACCAAGAAGAAATCATTATCAACTTCCTTAATATCCTTGACACCAACAACCACATCCTTCTTCATCTTTGAAAGCTTGGGATCATCACCTTCCTTGATTTCACTCTCAAACCACCCTTCCTTAAACAACCGAACGCACATATCACTCATTTGAAACGCCTCGAAATGGATAGCTGCGCTTCCATCCTCGCCCACCTCCAACTTCACTACCGCAGTCACCCACTCTTCCATGCCGCTCTCCGCGTGGTATTCAACAGCCTGCAGAACTTCCCTGTTCGACAAAGTGTAGTCCTTCTTGTTCTGCATTATCGTTTGCGTGAAAATAAATCCCACTTTCTTCATGCCCAATCCAGCAGCGATCGCGTCCACCATCTTCTCCTCCTCCGTATCACGCAGAACAAACAGAACATCCTCCGTCCCCTGCTGCGGCGGCTCGTAGATGAAATCCACCTCCACCTTCTTGTCCTCCGACACCGTCCCGTACATGAAGCCGCCGCGTTTGACAGCGAAGGCGAGAGTCTCGTTGACGTAATGCTGGAAGGCATCGGCGCAGTCGCGGTCGAAGGAGACAGAGTCGCAATGCGGAGTCTCCTGTCGCGAGACACGCTTCTGCTTGGCGATGAGGTCGTCCATGGTCATCTTGCGGCCGAAGGAACCGGAGGGCTGGACGGCGGGGCCCTTGATGCTGCGCTCGCCTTCGTAGGACAAGAAGAGGATGGAGCCGTGGGAGATGTTGAGAGAGGAGAGAGGGGTGTTGGGATTGGACATGTCGGTGAATTTCTGGAGATCGGAGGGGGTTTTGGCGAGCAACAGGTTTTGATTGGTGGAGAGGGTTTGGTTTTGGACGGGAATTTGGAGCTGTGATTGGATTAGGGTTTTGAGGTGGGAGACGGTGATGTGCGCATTGTCGATTGTGACGCGCTCCAGGCCGTCTCTGCTGCGGATGCGAATCAGCATGTTTTCTGGTTTCAGATTGTGCGAATTGTCAGTTTGCTCGCTGATGATGTGATGAGATTTTTTTGAATTTTTTTAGAGTGGACAAAGAGCTTCTTGGAGTGAAGAGTTGGATTTTGGTGCGAGAAGCATTTGTAGCTTTTCGGGATTTCTTGCCAAGGAAGAAGGTGAAAAGGACACGTAAGATATATACCCGCAGCCACCCGGTAAGAAATACGACGCCGTTCTGGTTTCACAGTTTGAGTGGAACTTGAAGAAACGTGTCCCGGACCGTTTTTTTATTTTTGCTTTTTCCTATTTTTGTAGGATAAGATCATGTTAAAGCGTCTTTACTTAGTGAGCGCTGAGCAGAATTTACGATATTTACATTGGATTGGGATCCTAATCTTCTTTCCATCCAAACGCTACATTGCGTTTGAGAAATAGTTTTATTAACGATATTTTTCTTCTTCTTTTTTCTTCTTTTTTTAGAAAGGATAATTCATTGACAAGGAAGGATTACAAATAACTTAGGCCCCGTTTTACAGCTATTTTTCAGTCCGTTTTCGTTTTTATTTTCTAAAAATAATTTCGAATTCACATTCGTTAACAGTTGTTTAATTTAATTTATTTTCAGAAAACAAAAAAAAAAATTTGAAAAATAAAACTAGTGTTAACAGTGAAATATTTGAAAAACAAAAAAAATTTGTTTTCCGTTTTTGTTTTTGTTTTTCAAAAAAATTAACAAATTTTTTTTTTCTTTTTTTTTCTTTTTCTCTTCACTATGCATCATCTTCTTTCTTCCTCATCTTCTCTCTTCTCGATCTGGTCTTCTTCTTCTTCAGCTTACCGTCCGCCGCCGATCAGTTCCCGTTCACCCCGCCGATATGGTCCTTTTCTTCTTTAGCTCGTCGTCAATCTGCTCTTCTTCAACTGGTCGCTGCCGTCTTCTTCAGCTGGTTGCCGTCGTCTTCTTCAGTTGGTCGCCACAGTCTTCTTCTTCTTCAACTGGTCGCCGTCGTCTTCACCGGCTGCTGGTCGTCCCCTTCTTCTCCCACCGTTCGAAAACTCTGGCGCTGTGAAGAAGATTTACAGGGCATTTGAGTGGCCTGGAATTATTATTTTTTTTAGTAAAAAATAAATATTTATTTCTCAATTATAAGATATTTGATAAATTATTGACTCACTTTATATTCAAATTAAAAAAATAATAGGAAAATTACGATTTTTGATATTTTTCAGTTAACCTACCAGACGCGTTTTTTCCGTTTTCATTTTTAGAATCCAGCTTTTACCATATGCTACCAGACGCGTTTTTAGATTTCGAAACTAAAACCAAAAAATATTGTTTTCGTTTTCGTTTTCATTTTCATTTTTCTTTTCGAAAAACAGTTAACGAAAAACGCTTACAGGACGGACTCTTAGACGATCACCCAAAACAATAGGGACCACACAAGACAGGTCACAGCTAGAAGACAAGCCTAATTTAGCAAGGTTATGGGCAGCCATATTTATTTACTTAGGAGCAATAACAATATTACAACCTGTATGATCAACTAGAAAGTGGTAGATATCACTGATGATCAACCCAATATCAGAGTAAAGGGAGGAATTAGAGTTAATATGGTTCACAACCGTTTGGGCATCAGACTCAAGAGTGTAATGAGCCAAATCAGTCTCAATAACAAACAACAAACCTCTTTGAATAGCCACAGGCACTGCAATCGCAGGCAATAACACAGCCTACACCGGTTGAGCAGAAGAAGTCAGAATATCACTATTTGAATCCCGCACAGCAATGTCAATCTCCACATTACCCTTAGATGCATCGATCGCGGCATCCGTATTCTTTTTTAGCTCTCCCATATCAGGCAGGCGCCAAGACACACCATCAAACTGATTCTGCATACGCTCAGCCACCAGTCAACCACCACCGAATTCGCCTTTCAGAAATCTACAAGGAAGGACTCGACCCAAGGAACGAGATCCTCGTCATGAGCCGAATTCGAACCATGGACCTGCTCATTTCGCCTAAGCCATATGCACTAGATAACCATACAAAAAAGCACCATCTCAGCTAACATCAATTGGTTCTTACAAGTAATCATAAAATCCATAAAATGTATTCTTTCAATAACTTTAAAATTATTCATGAAGGGGCATCTGGCTCTGATTTTCTTCAACGTTGGACGGCACCATAAAGCGTGCATAGTCGATTCCAAATTCTTAGAGCAAAATGGGCAAACCTAGTCAACCTTAACTCCACGCTTAGAAAGATTAGCATTTGAGGGCACCTAATTATGACAAGCACACCACAACAGTAATTTCACTTTAGTAGGAGCTTTGGTCCTCCACGGGAACTTCCACCAAGATTCCGACAAACACAACCTCGATAAACTAGGATCCAAAGTCAGAGCACAACCAAGATGATACCCATTCCTAACCGAATATGAGCCTATATTTTCATAGTGTCAAGAAAATGAGTCTGCAGCAATAGAGGACGAGCAAAAGATGCTCATAATTAAATTGGCGTCCTCCTCTATGAAGCACTCCTAATAAACTCGAAATTCCAAGAGCCAGAGGCATTCTTTAGCACATGTACAGTAGCCGTTCACCAAGCACAGTCGGGGAAACAACTCTGAAAGTCAATGGCATAAGGATCCAACGATCCTTGTCAATATGCATCGAGGCTCCATTGCCAATACGCCAATGACCACCAACCTCAAGCAAGTCTCGCCCCCACACAAAACTTTTCCAGAGAAATGAGCTAGAAGATTTACACTCAACCTGTAAAAAAAAATTCGTCAGGAAAATAACAATGTTTCAGGACTTTGGTTGCCAAGGTATCGGGGTGGCAAATAAGCCTTCAACACTGTTTAGCTAACAAGGCTTTGCTGAAGATAAAAAGATCTTGAAAACTGAAGCCTTTGACATATTTATTGTGACAAAGCTTCTTCTTCTAATAGCCCCAATAGCTTTTCCTCTTACCCTCTTCCTATCCCCACCAGAACTGGACACTCAATATGTGGAGGTCATCAACTAAGGCTTGTGGTAACCTAAATAACGATATGGAATATGTCGAGATTGACTGCACAATTTCTTTCAACAAAACTTCTTTGCCACCTGCGGAAAAAAGCTTATCTGCCACCCTTTTATTTTGTTCTAGACCCGATCCCTGATATTTCTAAAAATCTCGTTTTTTGTTCTTTCCCGTAAAACTAGGTAATCCAAGGTAGCGTTCATGGCAAGCCACTGGTTGGATCCCTACAATCCAGGCAAGAAACTTCGCCCTCCAACTAAACACGCCTCTACTAACACAAGGCAGATTTTTTTTTTTAAATTAATGACTTGGGCCGAAGTATGGGCATAAAGCTCAAGACTCTGTGTTTTATGACATATGGATATCTATGCTACTAACACATAAATTTTACTTGAACTGCTTATTTGTTGTTACGGTTTTTTTCTCACATCGATTGGAGTAAAGATTAATTGATGGTATAAATAAACAAATGTTTTAACCCCATAATGATCCATTTAAAGACAAAATTGTGAGATTCGGTGATCTAAGTGGACAAACAGCTATCAGATATGATAAGGGATCATGATCCTCTGCTGATCTTTTCTCTAATGAACCTGTGCTGAACTCCAAATCTGGTGACACAAGACATTAAAAAAAATTGAGTGGTCCAAATTAAATTTGTATATTTTTTCCAAATTCAAAACGACAGTGTTTCACAAACTTCCTCCTCTCTGAATCCTAGAGCCTTTTTTTTTTCCTTTTCCCTTTGTCACCCAAAACTTCTCTCAAGAATGAAACTTCAACGAAGGTAACAAACTTTTTCAATTTAATCCTCTAAAAAAGTTTGTTGGTAAAGGAGAGAGATGGACACTATGGGAGGTTCGCTTAGGCTTTCGATTATTTGCCAACAACGCCTGTAATTCAATGAAACTGGGTTTTGAACAACACCCAAAGATTTGTTTCTGGGTTTTCTGGATTTGAGAGTTTTTTTTAAGTGGTTTGAGAGGTTTTGGGTTTTTTAGAACAACACCCAGAATTTAATCTCTTGATTATTTAATAGGCAAGTGCTCCCTATTTACAACCTAACAATTGAAATCCAAGAAATATACATAGTTAATTAATATTTCCCACAAATAAAAGAAGTTTGAGGTAGCAAGGGAAACCAACGGGTTTGAGTTTAGACTTGGTGATTTTGGAAAGGGGAAAGTGAGAGAGGAGTGAAACGACATCGTTTGAATTGTTTTAAATGGAAATAGGAAAATAGTTAAATCGAGACCACTCATTTTTACTAATTTCAGATGTCACCATATCTTAAAGAGTAAGATAGTGGTAGCATGATAGTTTCTATAATGCTGTGATGGAGGAGTTCTTGAGCTATTGGCTCTCAAAGAGGGTTTATTACTTCCTAAGAAGTTGGGTTTTGTTGTAAAATTGGCTAAAGTATATTTGAGTAATGTGGCATTTAGGGTAAACTCAGATGATTATTTGTTTGGGGACGCTAGTTTCATTGTGGATGATATTATAGCGTTCGCGTGAAGAGGTGAGTTCTTGTGAAGAGGTGAGTTCTTGTAAGTGTTAAGCAATTCCTTACCATGGAAACGGTTTGGTTCATAACCATGCCTATGATATGTTTGAACTGAGAATGAATTAAATAATGAGAACAATAGAGTTTTAAGAAGAGGAGATTGGTTGTATAATTCATTGTAGCTTTATTTAATTTAATCTAGGCCATTTATATAGACCATAATACATTGCAGTTGAATTACAAAACAACCTAAAAAGAATCAAAATAATAATCATGCAGAAATTAAGGAAATGTGGTACCAACCCATGCACACACCATGCACACATCATGCACATTTGGACGAAATTGATGGCACCATTATTTGCAACCAAAACAACCCTATAACTACTTCTGATTAATTCTTCTGACCAATTCACTATCCAGCAACTTGCATGGACATGGACGGATGCACGCAATTGATGGCCTTAAAAATATCATTCCTCCCTTTCTAAATCATCCTTGTCTGTAAGGATGAAGTTCGGGTATGTTTTGGCGAAACACCATTGATTCTCCCAGGTTGTGTCTTCACTAGGTGCACCAACCCACTTTACAGAGAATTCTGTTTTCGGACAATACCTCCATTTGTGAATAACACGTCGGTCCAAAACGGCTTTGGATTGTGGAAGCAAAGTTGAATCATCAGTCACTATTGGCAGCTGGGAAGAAGGAGGTGTTTTGGGCCCCAAATGTTTCTTAAAGAGACTGACATGAAACACATCGTGGATTTGGATGAAATTGATGGAACCATTATTTGCAACCAAAACAACCCTATAACTACTTCTGACTAATTCTTCTAACTAAGTCACCATTCACCAACTTGCATGGACATGGACGCATGCAAACTTTCTCCTTTATAGAGGATAAATGCTAGATCGATGCCCAGGAGCGGAACTAGAAGTTAGATATTAGGGGGGCAAAGTGTATATAACGAAATTTTCTACGGTATGATGATAACATAAACAATCAAACTAGCAATTTCTATTATGTATGTTAAACTAAAAAGAGTAAAAGCGTACCTATTTAGAAAAACGTCATAAAATGCATTCGTCTTCAAGTCCCTTGCATTGGAGAAGATACTCCAAAATCCAAAATAGTTTTGAAGCATCACTATGCTTTCAAATTTGTGTAAAAACCTGTATATAATATAAGGTGTCAAAATTATAGAGGTAACAAAAAAATTGGGATGGACTTTAAAAATTGTTTCTATAGGAAGACGTGGATGTGATCAAAAGTGACCATTTTATTTTTTAAACAAAAATTAGAAAGTGGAACCAGAAAATTTTTATTAATATTTAATACTTTATAATTTTTTTATTGAAAAAACAATGCAAAGTGACTAGAGTAGTAGGGGAAATATGCATAGACCATAGAGTATAGGCCTTACTATTGTTTTTTTTTTTAATAATAAAGGCCTCTGCCATGGTCCACCCCTGCGGATGGCCATCTATATTTTACTTATTTGTTTGGGATGCTAGTTTCATTTTGGATGATATCATAGTATTGTGTGAAGAGGTGGGTTCTTTTAAGTGTAATGCGATTTCTCCTCAAGGAAATGCTTTGGCTCAAAACATTGCCTCTTTGTCTTGCAATATTGTATGAAAGTCCTTTTAGATAGAGGCGGACCCACATTGAGACTAGGTGAGGACCGTGCCGCACCTCAAATTTTCAAAAAATATATATATTATTTTATTTTATATATATATATATATATCAAATAACACTCACTACGGGAGCTCCCTAAATATCAGCTAAATTTTAGCTAAAACAACTTGAAATCTATTTTAGTTAACAACTTTTGAGTGAGTCACTACAATCAACATCCATATTTTGGCTAAATATTAAATTTTTGAATTTAAAATATATATAAACATTAATGCTAGTCAACCCAAAAATTTGGTCCAAAAATCAACTAAAATGATGAAACGTTTGATTTTTTCTTAACATACCATTCACCATATTACCCCATGATTTGTGCGGTGATGACAACTCATTTGCCACATCATTTGATTTGAATTTTAGATTAATTTTTTGGGTTGTGTTAACTATCAAATCTGGTAACCTCCCTAAAAAAGCATTTTCTCCGCTACAAGGAACTTGAATCGTTGTAGGACCCGGTCCCAGAGGGAACCCGATCCTAACGAGACCTGGTCCCCGATGGAACCCGGTCCCGATAGCATCAAATTGTAAAAGAAAGTCTAGTCTAAACCAGAACCCGACCCCCAGAAGCTCTAGGTCCGCGCGACAAGATCTAATCCTAGTAGTGCGCGACTCCTCTACAAGGGAACAACCGCTGATGGAAGAGGGAGCGATGTAGACAACCTCTCACCATGAGCTGATCACCACGAATGCCCTAATCAAGCTCCTAAGTCCATAAAGGACCTTTTAGAAATCCAAATGCACCATCAAAACTCATGGTCAGAGCTAGGGATGATGCAAGCTCTAGGGAAACAACATTTGGAAAAAATGGGGAAACCATAGCAGTTGGTAGGGGTGACAATGGGTCGGATTGGGGCCGGATCGGCCCGCCCCAAACCAAAAACCCAAATTTTATAGATTGCCTGAAACCCGACTCGTGACAGGAATGTGTTTTCGATTTCCTCCCCAAATTCAATCCAAATGGGGTAGGGGTGCCCCAAACCCGGCCCGAATGACCCGATTCATTTACTTAAATTTAAATTTAATATAACACGATAACTAAGTATAATAAACATTAAATTTATACGTAAAGTACAAAATACAAATCCCTAAAGGACATAAACAAAAATACAAAATACATACAACATTTTCGGTATCAATAAAATCCATTCAACATCTTCACCAAAATAGTTTAAACATAAAAAATTTTAATAACAAAATCCATCTAACATCTTCACCATCACTTTATCTTCTTAAAAACCATCCAACATCTTCACCATCAATCTATCTTCTTGATAACAAGCATGATTTTTTCAAACACGACTATGTAGGGAAAAAAATAAAATTAGTAAACTTAATTAATTGACATTAATAATATACAATATTAATTATATCATTTACCTCTTCACTTTCACCATCACCATCACCATCACTATCTTCTTCAAAATAAGCTTTATTTGAAGTATTTGACTGTGACCCTGTATATATGAAGAAGCAAGATATTTATTGATATTCAATAAATATAATAAACTAATATTAATTAGATGTGTATTAAATTTTCATACATTTCTTGTCAGCCCATAACCAATTTTGAACACACATCAATGCTTTCAATGTGTTAAGATGCAAATTAGTGCGATACGGACTAACCACTCTACCACCGGTGCTAAAAGCCGATTCAAAAGCAACTGTAGATACAGAAATGACCAGAACATCTCTAACTACCCTAGCCAAAATAGGATACTTACTTCCATTTGCCTTCCACCAAGTATATCAAAATCTATGGTGTTAGGCAAAATTTTCTCCTCCAAATAAGCATCTAATTTCGGCCCAAAAGTTGGGTTGGTTTCATTCACATACATCAAAACTTGACCTTGACATACATTCAATTTATTTCTTAGACTTATAGATGGATTTTTCCAAACGAGAGGACGAAGATGAAGATGTCGATTTACCATAACTAGAGGATCCTTCACTTACTTTAAACTTTAAAGCGTACTCATCAACCAAATCACAACATAGATTAAAAGCTCTTGTAATATGAAATTCTAAATCATGCTTTCTAAAAAGAGAATCAAAATAAAACCCAATCAACTTAAGCTTATACCTTGGATATAAAATGGTCGCCACAATTATTACCCCATGAAAAACTCCCCAATAATGTTCATGCTTTTGTATCATGTTTTCTACCATCTTCCTTATCACTTCACTCTCAGAAGTAAACCAATCAGATAATGACAATATAATTTCACAAACTTCTAGACAAAAAAAAAAGATTAGTTGTTGGATACTTAGTACAATAAAACATTTCAGTCACTTCATAAAATTTTCTCAAATTGTCATTTGGTTTAGAATTCAACTCTCAATCTTTTTCTTGTGGCACAATTTTATATTGTCGGTCACGTGCACTTTAACGAAAGAAAACTATTTTATATTTCGATACAACAGTGAGCATAAGATAAGTGGAACTCCACCTAATTTTACAATCAATAACTAACATCTGCTTACATTCAATATTCAATTGTATAGCTGCCTCCACAAATTTTTCTTTTCTTTTTGGTGTTGCTACCCAATAAGCAATACTGTCATGTATTCTCTCAATCTCATTCCCAGTCACCGCTAATTAAATTTAAAACATGTGCACAACACCGCATGTGGAACAGTTGTCCATTCAACCACAAATCATTTTTATTGAGTTTTTCTAACATAAACTCAATGAATTTGTCATTTGTGCTACAATTATCAACAATTAATGCAGACAACCTACGATCAAGATTCCAATCCATCACACAATCATGCAAAGCTTCACAAATTGTCTCAGCCGTATATGGACATGGTACATATATGAACCTAAAATATGCTAATACAATTAGAAACAAATGAAATATAACAACTTAACTAAATGATATAAAATTGAATAATCATTAAGTAAATATAAAAAATAAGGATCATACCTCTAAATTGGACTTTGCAAACACCACGACTCATTAATAAAGTGTGGCGTGACAATCATATATTTCTTCCTTTGACTACTAGCAGTCCACAAATTTTTAGTTAAGACGATTTTACAATTATTAGTATTCGGTATACTTATTGTCTTCATCTTTTCCATATCATAAATTTGTAAAATCTCCTTTTTTACTGTATTCCGAGAGACTGACTTAAAAGCAGACTGAAGATCGGTATAAATCTCTCTAAATGCTTCATGTTTAACCATGCTTAAAGGATATTCATGCATTGTAATCATATGTGCAAGTTTTTTCTTTGCAACATTTTGGTCAAAAGCATATGATCCCATTGCATCTTTTCCAATGTCTCCTTTGCGCTTTACCAAGTGGAATTGATTAATGTCGGTTTGTACTAAGTTAGACCTTTTATCTATTAAAATGATTTTGAAGATGAGTTGTGTCATAATTTGGACCACCATTCAAATATGATTTGCAATAATTACATATCGCTTTGATCTGGCCATTTATAATTTTTTGTCTTTTATAATGACGCCACACAGGTGGTCTTATCCTTGAAGTATCGAGATTTGTTCCACAATAGAACTATTTGGAGGATTAGTCGATGGTTGTGCATCATCTTCTAAAATAGGTTGAGACATTACTTAAATCCTATATAAAATAAAAATAAAATTACACAATAAATACAAGTGTACTGTCATAATAATATATCTAAATGAACAACAATCAATATCACAAATTCACAACTGTTAAAACCGAAGCATATCAAATAAAAACCACTCACAATAATTTTTTCTTCTAATTTCCAATTCCTGATCTTAGAGAAATTATATCTCAGGAACTATCATGCAACTACAAGAGATCCAACCAACTAGACTAGCTAAAAGTTTCAACCAAATCAAAATGAATCACAACAATACAAGCAGGTTATGAAGAAACAGAGATGCAACAACCATCAAAACAAATGAATTTACAAAGAATTAAGAATAAAAAAAATATATAAAAAACAACTTTTGGCTATGTGAGGTGTGAGTAACAGCCCAGGGATTCATTTTATGTGACTATGAGGCATATTAACAAGAGAAAATAACACTAGACACCATTAAATGGTGGGTAGAATACCAAAAAAAGCCATTAACTATTTAAATTGTTCCAAAGTCACCATTTTGACAAAACATTATTCCTTGGTAGTCATTCTGTCAAAATCTAACAAAAAGTTGCTGTTATCAGTGACATGACACCCATAACGAATTTTATGGGCAATATTTTATGTATTTTGATTATTTATATATATATAAAGTAATGATTTGATTAATTTATTATTTTTATGGATAATATTTCCTCTACATGGGTTCCAATTAAACACAAATATTAAACAATAGAATATTAAACACAATTAAACCCAAATATTACACCCATCAGAAGGAAAGAGAACGAGAACGAGAAAGAGAAATACAAGAATAACAGATGAAACAAAGGGATATTGTGGCATGACTTTGTTGAAGAAATAGAAAGAAAATAAAAGAAATAATTTGAATTAAAAATCATATAAAGTCTTTCCAAAACTAAATAAACTTCATTGAAAGCAGTAACTTGTAATTAATATCTCGCAATCATCGTTCTCCTGTTCCGATCAAAATAATCATCCATTGTTGTAAAGCTTCCTTGCGTTAATGGCGACCGGTCTTTAACAGAAAATAAAAATGAAAATAGCTTTGAACATCTTTGTCGAATTGTGCCATAAGATGGTGACTTGATGATTTTACAATATCGCCCCTTCTTGTTTTACTGTTTTGACATCTATTCTAACAGATTATGACATAAACAAACGGACTTCAAACAATTAGTGGGCAGAGTGACAACAATTGATACTTTCTTTCTATGAAATGGCTAATTTGAGCCATTTGAAAAATTAATGGTCATTTAAGGACTGCCTCACCAAATTAGTGGCTTTAGAAATCACTGATCATATTAACAATCATGTAACTACAAGGGATCTAACCAACTAGGCTAAGCTGATCCAACATGTGATTCAAACCAGCCTATATTAGAATCAATGACATAATTGAAGCAAGCAACTAATCAAAAGATGTTCACAAACGTCATAGCGAAAAGTTTCAACTAAATCAAAATGAATCACAGCAATACAAGCAGATTATGAAGAAACAGAGATGCAACAACCATCAAAACAAATGAATTTACAAGGAATTAAGTAAGGACCTAGAAAACAGTTGAAGATGGCGTGGTGAGAGAGAAAGTGGACTGATTACCACTAGAAGCGTACATGATTTTGTGGCGAGCAACAAGACTAGGGCAATGACGCCGAGACAGAACGAAGACAGCAACGCTGAGTCTAGTGAATTGGTGATGGCGAGCGAACAATGGCTCGGGAAGAGTATGGTGAATGGTGAATGGTGACTGGTGAGCGAACAACGGCGTGGGAAGTGGGAAGAGTAGTGACTGGTGATGGTGAGAGAATGCGATGAATCTGGTAAGCGAACAACCTCAAATTAATTTTATTTTCAACAAACATAGGGTTTTTTTCCTTTCTTTATTTTACCTTTTATATTTAAAATATTTATTTATTTTGTGGGTCAAACAAGGTGGGTCGGGGCAAAATGGACTGCCTCATACCCGATCCGGTAACCCGATCGGGTCAAAAACTTTACCCTAAATCTGCCACGTTACCCGTTATCACTGCCCAAAACCCGCCCCAAATGGACCCGGGCCTCCCGGGTTTGGCCGTTTGGTGCGGTCGGGGATTTTTGCCAACCTTAGTAGTTGACAACATGTGGTTGAGCCATTAATGCAAGGGCAGTAGACATACAAAAGGAAATGTAAGGAATCAACGGACGAAATCTTCTCATAGCCGCCCCACACCAACGACCGGATCCCGTTCCAACCAAGCCCTAGTCGATGTCAACTATCCTATACACGAAAGAGGAAGTTGTGCTTTTCCATCAAAATAAAGGAAGTTGTGCTTTCCCATTAAAATAGATGCAGAAAGTCCTCGAGCAAAGAAGGGAAAATTTGGAGAAGAGCGTCTGACAGATGCAGCACGACAGGCGTTGACGTTGTCCCCCAGCTAGCAAAGTAATGAAAGTGTCATGTCATGCTAGCTGAGAGCGCCTCTGATCAATCGAAACGACGCGAATCGCCATCAAAGCGTCACGTTAACGCCATTAAAGCACCTAAAACACTTTAAGGCATAAATGGAGACATCACAACCATCTAGAGCGCATACCACCTGCGTGCCTGACTCAAAAGAACGGTGAGGATCAAGCGAGGCCTTTCCCGTCTAAAGGGATAGCCCTCACTTACTGGCACTTGGTCACCTTATAAATACCTCAACTCAACATGAGTAGACGATCCCCCGCTTCTAGGGATTTTTAGAGAAAAAAGAGACCTAGTGCTAGAGTGAATCCTACTTGGCTACTGTTCTCCTACACACCCCCTTCATTTGGTCATGCTACTTGGTTACTAGTCTTCTACACATCCCCTCCATTAGTCACTTCGAAGATAAAATTGGTTTGAGAATTGTAAGTTCAACAGAGTCGTGAACAATGTAACTTAACTTGTGCAATTAATGAGAATAAAATATTATATTCCAAGTTTTCATAGAAGTTTTCAATGTCACACATTCACTAATTTCATAGATGTGAAACTAGTATTATTTTACAAATGCACTAGTTTCATACACGTGAAACTAGTATCGTTTAAATACTTTACACAAAAACAAGGGAGTGGTTGGAGTTAAATACTATAATAATTGCAAGTTCATCTTACTAAAGGTGGAAAAAAAAACTGTTGGAATCAATTGAGATAACTACAAGTTTCTTTTTAAAAAAAATTTGTTTCAAATCTAATATTAAAATAATAGGAAAGAGAGTTTGGCTAGGATTGTTAGCTCTCCATATTTAGTTAGTGTCATTCAAATTCTCTAAAATAGCTAACAATATAGAGAGTGATCGAAGTCAATGATAAATGAAAAAAAAAAGTGATATCATTAGTCATTTTTGCTAAGGAGCATGTATAGCTAGCGTGGTTGTTGATGCTCTTAATGTGTGTTTGGTATGGTTTAAAGATCAAAAGAGTTTTTTTAATGCTAGAAGCTATTTTAGAGTTTTTTTTTATAGAGTTTTGGTAAAACTCAATTCAGCATTTTTAATATATGAATTGTCTCAATTACCCTATATAAAAAGCCATTTATGTTTACTTGGAGAAGTTTAAAATTTAGGTTTTTCCAAAATACTTTTATTGAGCTTTTTTAAAACTTATGAATTGTCTCAACTACCCTTTATAAATTTTAGATATTCCACCATACAACTATTTCATTATAAATACATTATCAACACTTTTTTTGTAATTGACACAACCAAACGCTTTTTTTTAAAATACATTGTCAACACCTTTTTTATAATTTATACAACCAAAAACTTTTTTTGTTAGAAGTTCTACTTATTAAAAGCTCTACTATAAAAAGATATACTCTAAAAACTCTACTTGAAAAGTCATACCAAACACACTTTTAATGCAGTTGGTAGTGCACTTTCATTCACATTAATGGTGAGGGGTTCAAATCCCTCTATTTGTTTTAATTTTAATAGTTTTTTAATGTATTTTTTTATTTTACCCTTTTTTCCAACTTCTTTCTCAAATTTTCGTATTCTTTACAACAAAACAATACAATTTCTCTTTCCCGTTATTGTCAACTTCTTCACTACCATTAATTTGTAGTTACTTAATTCAACTTTATTGTATAGTAAACTATCAACTATTATTTTGGAATTTTCTTATTTCTAATAGTTGTAGTTTGATATACTTAACACACCCAATCAGTAAACCCTAAAATCTTAAATTTAAGTTTATTATATTAAAATAGTTCATCTATTATTATAATTCATTTTAGTTTATCCTTAGTATTTTACTTTATTTTATAGTTTTAATTTATATGGAATTAATAATTTACTAATAATTAGAAGGAATAAAAAATAAAAAACATATCTAGTAATATTTATTAATCAATTATTTGTATAAATTTAAAGTGAATTCATTATAAATACAAAAAAAAAATTATTATAAAATAATATTGTAATTTATTTTTTTAATAATAAATATTATAATTTCTCATTGTTTATGTTGTTTTTCTTGTTATTATTTATTTTTTAATATTGTGTTTCTTGATTTTATTTCTTTTCGGATGTAAGATTATTTAGTTCATCTCGAATAAATATTCAATTTGTTTTATTTTATCTAAATTTCATTATACAATAAATGTTCTTAATAAAAAAAACTCATTTTATTATGATTTTAAATTTTCAGTATTTTTTTAATAATTGTTATTTTGTTCGAATACCCCTTCTCATTTAAATTTCTAGGTCCGCCGCTGCATCTAGAATGTAGTTTTCGTCGTATTTAATGGATTATGTTTACCTCAAAAAAAATTAAATCAATCCACCATGTCTCATACAAAGTATTTTCCAATAACAATTTAAATAAAGCCGAAAGCTGGCCAATATTACAAATAATGATGCA
Organism: Dipteronia sinensis; assembly: GCA_033220585.1. Classification (NCBI taxonomy): domain Eukaryota; kingdom Viridiplantae; phylum Streptophyta; class Magnoliopsida; order Sapindales; family Sapindaceae; genus Dipteronia; species Dipteronia sinensis. The sequence continues at coordinate 39,989,196 of CM065643.1, forward strand.
GACAAATACTGATTAAAGAATACACATTTATGCAGCTATTGCATAAACTTAATCTGTCCAATCAATCAAGCATTATTATGAAATCAATTACCTCAAATTAAATTAACATATAAAACTACACCAACTAGTACGTACTCCATCTTCAAGAAATCAATTGATGATGCCACACTTCTTTCTAATCTCCCCAGACGATCCCGTAACTACTCCAATGTTTCCCATTCTCTTCATCGACTGAGCAAACTCGGTGAAGAACTTAGTTTGGTTGGTCAACTCATTCACGATATTCCTCGCACCCTTGTTGGTCAGAAGAGCAGCATCGGATTGGAACATTCCCTTGTTCTGGTTAAGAATAACGTAGTAGTCACTATCGAAGTCCAGATCACTGTCCGGGTCCATCGGTACGGTGGTTGTAGTGTCGGTTAGGCTCCGGCATTTGCTTTTCAGGATTTGTGCATAGGCCGGGTTCAGTGACGGGTCTTGATCTCCTTTTCCGGTGAAGTTGTACAGCCTGTTGCTGAAGAGGTTGCAGTGCCCAATTCCGATTGTGTGCCCACCTGAATAGTTACAATATTAATTGTGCACAGTTTTTTTATTTCATGATCATTCTTTTGTAATGTTACATGAGCACCCTCAGTGGTCTCTGTAAATCATGACCTCAAACAGACATTAAAATCCATTTTAAAAATTATAAAATTATTACTAAATTTTAAATTCTTCCCAAATTTGAATTCCTGGCTTCGCACCTGCGTAGCCTACAAGACCGTAAATGTAAATGTAAAATATATACCTGATAAAACAACAAGGTCATGGACAGTGAGGCCGTTTTTTTCAAAGAACTGCTTGAGTAAGGTAAAGTTGTGGAAAGGAGAAGGAATATTAGGCAACACTTCAGACTGTAGCGAGACTCTGCCATCTCTCCTACCAGTAAGCACTTCCCACATCGGCTTTTTAAACTGTCAACAGTAATAATTAATGTTTTATTACACATGTAAGATAGATACTTATATATGAGAATTGATTTGTTTAGAAGTTTGATTAATTAAGTTAATTAATTTACTTGGAATGAAACGGAGTCTCTAGCAGCCAAGGACAGAATATCAGCACAAGATACAATTCCTGGACATTTCTTCTCGAGCTCTGCTTTTATTTCTTCAAGAACATCAAAACCTGACAGAGAGAGATTTGGAATTGCATCCTTCTCTGCACTGTTGCTTGTAGTTGAGTTTATCAATATCGACGCATCACAGCCCTGAAAACAAATTCGAATATTTATATAATTAATACTTGCATGCATGCAGTGAGAAAAAGAGAGAGTACTTCTAGGATGATTAATCATTAATGATATCAACTTATATAATTAATTGCATACCCTGACGAAGCAGTCATGGAAATGTATTCTGAGGAGCTTAGCAGGCAACTCCTGATTGGTGGTGACATGTTTCCAGGTGGCATTCTTGATAATTTCCTCAGCATTAGGACAGCTCTTCTCATAGAAGTTCTTCCTCAGGCTACCTCCTTGACAAACCCCAACAGCACAAAAAGCAACCAAACAAGCCAACAAAACAAACTCACTACTGCTCTTGATCTTCATGATGATCTTCAAACTAAGCCCTTGATCAAATTAATTATCAAATTAATTAACAACTCTCAAGACTCAGTTAATTCAAGATCGATGCTCTTTGAGAACAGTTAGCTACTCCTTTTTATACTAATCCGAAGGGCATTGTCCAGCCCTTTTTATCCAAATAAACAAATGTATGGTTGAGATTGGACTGATTATCTTTGTATTCCATGCATCCACCATAACTTTTTTTTTTTTTTTGGGATACATTAAACATTTGATTTTGTATTTTTCGATAAGGCTGACCTTATTATTAAAATGTGAAGCAACAACCTAATCTATTATTGAGGCCTATATTGGGAATTTGGGAAGGTGTATACGTCTCACTCAACTGGTGGGTCAAGGGTGCTATTCATGGAGAAGTTTATAAAAATATAAATAGTTAATAATAGAGCCAATCTGGTTTCATTGATGGAATATCCTGCTGACTTTTGAATTTATTACATTAAACTCCCCAAATCCCATTTACTAATGAATAATAGTAGTTTTTTTTTTAAATAAAAACCCTGAACAAGTCGGAGGTAATACATGTCTACATGTATTGCGAGATAAAAAACTGTCAACACATCATGCATGATTGAAAAATGTGTTTGGTAGGCAAAGGGTAGAGCCGGAAATTCAAGTTTTAGAGGCAATTATAAAAAACAAAAACTTAGGGGAACCAAAATGAAAAGGATTTAAAATATATTACCAAATTTATAAATATTGCAAATGAATTTAAAAAAAAAATGGGGGGAGGATTGTATAACTCGAACCACTGGTCACTTACGTAAAAGAGAAAGTTTAAGCCACATATTGATAAAATGTTGGATTCAAATCGGTTATCAAAATTAGAATTTTGTATATCTATGTGAATCATTTACCTTTATTCGTGTATGATCAATCATTCAATGTTGTACAATAGAATCTCATATTAAAAAAAGAGGTGAAATTCTCACGTCTAATAATTTTCGACTAAAATATATGTGGTGTTATTAAGTTAAAGGCAAACAAGAGCTAAGGTCAATAAGGAGCGAAGGAGCAAAGGAGTCAGAGTTTGTGAGCATAAGTTAATTTTGCTGCCGTTTGAACTAATAATATTGGCGTCGCTGCCTGTAACTGCACATGGGGATGGGGCCATGGCTAGCTCTTGTCGGGGACAGTGGGGAAGGGATCGATGTTCACCCCACTTTCTACAAAATTATAAATAAGTACATCTAAATTATATTTGATTTTATTTTTTCTATAATAAAATAAGTGCTCTCTCGTGAATTTCTTAAAAGAAAAAGTTACTGAAACACCCTCTAAAAATGATGTTTTTAACTTTTTTATATGAAGGGATGTTTCAATAATTTGTCCTTCATTCGCTTAGGTTTTTTTTTTCCTTCTATAGATAACAACACCGTCGAGAAGGAAAAGCCTCGGCAGCGCTGTTGCATGCCGGTGTGCGCGTTGCCCATGCAAAGTGGGATAAGGGAGAGAGAGAAGAAGAAGATGATAGAGAAGAGAGAATCTAAAAGGGATGAGAGATAGACCCATTTTGGCATTGCTTCTCCGGCTGTTTTTAGAGCCAAAAGTGATTCCTGACCAATGATAGGGTATTTGGTAAAATTATTGGAAAAATGCGTTTAGCCACTTTTAGCTTCTCCCAACTGAGTTTTTGAGAAGCTACAAATACATGCTTTTGGAAATCAGCTTCTGCTTTTGGAAATGCTCTACAGTGTTTTTTAATGAATTTGTACCCAACTTTTCTATTTTGTCCTTAGCCTTTCATGACATTTACCGAAATCATTTACCAATCAGATTGATTTTTTCAAGCTTCGATTTCTCCTCTCTCTCTCTCGCGACAATCATTATCATAATCAAACTTTTTTTTTTCCGGAATCATTATCACCAATCCTAAATTTTTTTGAATCATTATCATAATATCAAACTTTTTTTTTCCAGAAATCATTATCATCAACAACAATCAACAACCACCCAGAAATCATTATCATCAACCCTAATTTTTTTTTTCCATAAATCATTATCAAACACAAAAATCCATCCCCAGTTCATCATTATCATTATCAGTCAAACCCACCAGAGAAGGATTTTTTTTTTCTCAAATTGACAATAGTGTAGATAATAAATAAATTGTTTTAAAAAAAATTATATACAACCACCGCCATCACCATCCATTATCATCATCACTTCTTTCTCTTTCAAACCACAAAAAACTCAACAACAAAAAAAAATTAAAAAGGAAAGCTGGGTATCTGTAGATTTCTACCCCTAATTGTTTTTTTCTTTGTTTTTATTTTTATTTTTCATTAAATACCATCAAAAATCCCACAACCATCAAATACCATCCAAGTATCCAACCATCATCAATTTAAAATTAAAAAAAATTATGATGGAGATGAAGAATAGCCCAGAAGTTGAATCACAAAAAAAAAATATACTTTTTTTTTTCCTTATTTTGATGGATCTGACGAAGATGAGGTTGGGTGATGATTGTGATTTTGTATTGTGTTGGATTTAAAATTGAAGATGAAGATGAGGTTGGATCTTAGTTGTGAATGAAAGAAGATGGAGAGAGAGGGAGAGAGAGGCGGTGAGAGTGAGGGAGAGAGAAAGAGATTAGAGTTAGGGTTTGTTTTTATTAATTTTGTATTTTAGTTGTTTTTATTATTTAATTTAATTTAATTTATTAATTTAAATGCATTTAATATATATATATATAATATTATTTCATTTTATTTTTTTAAATTCTATTTTTAAAGTTTAATATAAAAATGCTTTTGTTTTTTAATTATTTATAATTACAATGGTGTCCTTTTATTAATTTTACACAGTCACAACACTTTTTACTTCTAGTTTTTACCAAACACATTGAAATTGTTTTTGATTCTCACAGCACTTTTGAAAATCAATTTACCAAACACTCTGATTCTATCAACAGCAGATCCAAAAGCAATTCCCCTCACAACACAACAATGCCAAATTGGGCCATAGTTTAGTGATAGTTTTTGTACGGTGGTATTTCTTTAATTTCTTAAAAACTTGGTATTTAATCGTCAAACTTTTATATGTGGTTTAAAATGAAAATTTAATGTTTCAGAGGCTAATTTTGATTTCTCCATATTTTTTTTCAACAAAAGTTATATTACATTTACATTTAATTTTAAAATATTTCAATCGTCCATCCACGGTCATAATTTAGTAATTTTTTTGGTTAAAAAAGACAATTATAAATAATATCCCAGTAGTTGTTCTGTTGCTTTTTAGTGTTGTTAGCTTCAAAATAATAATAATATTCCAGTGAATAAGGTATTATTCTAATGATAAGAAAGACAATAATTGGCACTGATTGCGCCTAATGTAAAATTTGTGATTGGGTCAAATAAATGTCGCGTTGCCTCCTCATCGGTTATTCGGTCATCAGTCATCACACACATAGAGCGCTGGAAGTGGAAGCATAAATAAATAAATTAATTAATAAACGATGGGGAATAACTTATAATCCAATTCAATTTAATTTATTGTCGCGTAAACGCGTGTGCGACCCATGAAAAGAGGATGATTAATGTGTCAACCATATTTTTTAAGTGAATTATTTGCTGGTAACAGAGTGGACATTGAAATTAGAATGTCTACTCTACAGCATCTTATTTTATTTTTTTAACAAATGTCTACTCTTCTACTAGTTGGCACTTTCATCGTCAACTAAGTTAACGGATTATTCATTAACATGTAATTAAATTAATAAATACAATTTGCAAGTCAAATGTGATAAATGTGCCAACTCATACTCATTCATTTCTAGAGGTCTACAACTTCTTTTAGAGGCATCAGCCGATTTATAAATGTGATCATAGGTTTTAAACACTGATACAAGATAATATGTGCGCATCCATTCAAAGTTTAGGTAAAGTTCACTTTTTTCTTCACATGTGCGATAGGAGTTCGACATTTGTCTATAACATTATAAAGTGTGAAGAGACTTCACTCGTATTGTAAGAATTATTTTTCAAATTCTCTTTAAGATGTTCTAAAAAAGTATTTATAATCAATCATAAAATTAAGATTCATATCTTTAATAATAATTTTTTGTTTACAAATATACTCTTAAATAAAATTACAGATAAGTACAGATTAATTAAACTAAATATATGGTCTAGATAGATAGAATAAATAATGTCAAAAAACCCTAATTGTATTCGTATTCGTACTTAATTTAATTCCATTCTTTTGAGTAAATGAAAAGTTAAAGATACAAATCCAATTACAAACCCATTCCATCACATATCATTTTTCACACCATTCTACACATCTTTCTCTAATCTTTTCAAAAACTTGAACCGTATTGTTTAGAATGTATCCAATAAAGCATATTACCAAATATGATTTTCTTATGAAACAATTTTCATTGCAGAAGCTTGAACTGCTCTATCGAAACAAAACAAAACAATTATCAACTTTACTGCAGTCAAAAATTAAAAATAGAAAGAAATCAATAATTTCACAGCAATTTAAATCGGATGTATTGATAATTTAAAGTTTACAAATAAAATATATAAAAATATGTAAAATTAATTTGATAAGACTACTTTTGGTATAAGATTGAGCGGAGAGCAGAAGGTTATCAAGACAAGGGTGCCAATTTTCCAAATATTCGGAAAATTTTATTCAACAATTATTGAACTTAATTATAAAAAGGTGTGAAGATAAACATGTTTAACCATTATTAAAGTGTATGTAATTATAAAAATAGGGTGTTAAAAAAACATTATGAGATGCCAATAACAATAACATGGACATTGAGGATATTACGTGATTAAATGGAGGAGAATCTCACAAACTTACATACGATAATTAAATATTTAAATTGATTCATAGGTTCATTTGGTGTGCTATCAAAGCCCATGCAAACCAACCTTTGACCCACAAATGCTCTAAATAAACCCCACCTACCAAAAAAAAGTACACGTGCCCATTGATTGCACACCCCACTTAAAAAATGATTAAGATTTTCAATAAATATTTAAATCATACAAAATTGTTACAGTTATCACTAAATTACAGGTAGGCAATGAATATCAACAAACAACAATCACATGGATCATGATTGTATTAATGGTGTTTGGAGACATGCAGTTTAAGAATTGAAAATTTGAATATTCAAATACACATGAAAATTTACATTTTTTTTGAGCCCGGTCCTTTTCAAAGCATTAACTTGTTTTACATGTAATATTATTTTCACTCTTTGATTCTATCCAACTATTGGAATTTGAGATAGGTCTAGTGTAAATTATACTCGTGCTAATCCTATTCATTTGACATTTCTATTTTCTAGGCACACATTTATAGGATATCTCTTTTTGCAAATAAAAAAAAACAATTAAAACAAAAAATGAATCAATTAAGGACAGAAGTCAGAGTCGGAGTTAGAGTCACGGAAAGGAGTGTTGAGAGACTTGAGAGAGAGAACAAAAGGCAGTAGTAGTAAATTGTTCAATGATCAAATACTAATAGACAGACTCTCACACATTGACAGTAGGATTTGAAATTCGAATACTTGGCTTTTGGAGAATTGGAGGGAGAACCGAGAAGTACAATTTCTTATTTCTTATTCGGGGATTTGTACGGGCCCATAGACTTGTGTGGGGCCCACATTGCGATCTTTGTTATAGTCTTTTGTCTCCTGCTACGTTACGTTACTCACTGTCTAATTTTTCTTCTTTTTAATATTTTTCAAAGATTCAATCTGGGCCGCTCCTTCTCTTCATTTCATGCAATTTGGCTCTCTCCATCTCCTACCAGTGTAGCATCCAGACTTATTTTTTTACAATACAAAAATACCCTTCTCTCCAAAATATAATAATTAACATTATTTCTTCTCTAATCTTAACAATGAACTCTTATGCGCTACTAGCAAAAAAATAATCTAATAAAATGTATATTAATTTATATATAATAATAATAATAATAATAATACCATTCATTTTAATGATAGATGTAAGCTGCATAAGAATGTATTTATATATTTTTGCAATTTGTAATTTTTAAATGCCTACATTTTATTTTATATATAACTTTTTATCGATATATCAACTTGGATTTATAAGAATAATTAGTTCAATACTTAGATTGATAAGGACTATTGTGCAAAAGATATTGAGTCTGGATTTCCATATATTGATTTGAGGGGTTTGGATTAAATTCGGTGAAGTTAAAATTCAAACAACTATTAACAAAGTGATTATTTACTTTTCATTCACTTATATGATAGAGTTTCGAGTTTTACAACTACTCATTAAATATGAAAGTATAAGAAAACCTCTTATAGTCTCATTTGTAATAGAAGTTGTATTTTGAACCATGCTTATAGCAATTGATTATATTTAGGGTTGTGTTTTTAGCGATTAATCTCGTTAGATATCGACAGATTCTTGATTCGATTGGTGTGGGATTAAGAATCAAATACAAATTGGGGTTTAACACTCTCCTCAGGAGAGAAAAAACATTTCGCCAAAATACTAATTGGGGTTTTGTGACTGAAAAAAAATAACACAAATGATTTACGATGGCGAGTGTGGTAATTTTGATAAAATTCCAACAATAGTTGTCAAATATATTTATCGAAAATAGCACTAGCGAGTAGCGAGTAGCGAGGAGCCAGGTTGTAGATATAAAACAAAAGACAAATATTTTTTTGGGAAAACAAAGTTGGAATTGTTTGGCTTTTGCCTTTAATGACATAAAAAGGACCCTTTTATTGTTGGAAATATCAAATTTGTCCTCATTTGACCGTCAATCAGCACTCATTATTTACCAACGGTCGCTTCCCAATTCGAATTTGCTTTTTCCTATCACGATTCACGTCCAGGTGCTTGTGCTTTCATTGCAAGTCCTTTTTGGAAAATGTATTAGGGCAAATTGTAATGGAATGTCCTGATTTTAGATGTAATTGTATTTGTATCACACTTGTACCAAAATAATATATTAGTGCCCTTAACTAACTGGCTTACATTAGAGTTAATTGGGTATGTCAGAATGATAATAATGTCGTTTTAATCTTAAAATAATTTAAAGAAATAAATATCTTTTAAAAAAATTAAAAATTAAAAATATTATGGCTTCAATAATTATTATTTTTTAAAAACGAGAATAAATACCTATATAAACACACACTATGCTATATTTTCTTTAATGGAGATATGGGAATCAAATCACAATGGAAATCTAATTTGGGGAAAGACATCTAGTTATCCTTTTTTGGAAGGAGGTCTAGTTCAAATCTCCTTTAATAATTTTATATTTACATTTTATTTTATTATTTTTAACATTTAATTAAGAAATGAAATTATTAAAACAATTGATAAAATAGCTTATGTAGGGGTAATTTGGATATTTTGTAAAATTTGTCCGGTCAATCGTTTGGTTAAGAGTACTAATATGTCATTTTGGAAAAAGTATGATCTAATTGCAATTATACTTGAAGTCAAGGCATTCCATTGCCATTTGCCCTTGTTATTAATCCTAAATAATCATTATTTGGATTACCAAGTCCAACCATAGCTCTAAATACCATTTTAAACCCCTTCATTTATTCTCACCAGTTGAATTAAAAACGTCTTTAATGAATTGGTTATGTTGAAGATTTAAAAGGTTATGATTTTTATTTTTTAAGTATTAATTTAATTTGGAGTATTTTGGGAACTCTTTGTGCAGTTGTGAAGGGTTTACCATCAGACTAACTTCGTCTTGTGAATTATAAATTATCTTACTTTCAAATAGATTAATATTACCCAATTTACATTTTTATTAAATATAGGCTTAAATATGAGATATGTAATTTATAACTTTCATTCTAATTATAAATAATGTGAAAAATGATGTGATTGTCGTTTACTGCAAAATTTCAAATGATAATATAAGATGGAATTTCAGTTATATGAATTCTTTTAATATGCATTTACAACAATCACGAGTTGAATATTCTGGTAGTATTGGCATTTAAGCTTTTACCAATAAAAACTTTACCTGTTATTCATTATGATAGGTAGCTGGTTAGAGCAAGTCAAATGAGTGACTATTATGTGAAAGTCAAATGAGTGATATTAATATATGTGGTTGCAATAGACTCGTTAAATGAGATTTTGTTCCTCTCTTTTCAATAATACCGGGTGACTTCTCTTTTTTCAATTTATATTTTATTATTTTTAAATCAAATCATTATTGTTATCAACTGAATTTGAATAGCTCTTTTTGATTTCAAACATTTTTATCTGACTTCATTAAAATAATATAAACATATTTATAATTGAATAGTTTTTTGGAATGATTTTCTTTTTTCACTCTTCAAGTTGCCATATGGGCAAGTAAATAGATATTTAAATATCGAGGATATACTAATATATCAACATCAACTCACAGCTAAATTAATCATCTACTTGAGTAACAGGGGTTTGAATTGCCTATAAAATCACAAAATATGTATAAATTTCCCTTAGAGTAGAAGTTGCTTTAACCTGATCACATTTATTTATGAAATCATACTGATAAGAGTTTGAGTACTATCTTTGTAAGCAAAATAGCACTTTTTCTATAAAAGACCACATTCGTGATTTAAGAGTTCAAATACACTTTTGTCCATAAAATCACAAAACAAGGGACTGGGAAAGTAGTGGACATTATATATGTTAATATATATATGTATATATATATATATATATAAGATGTGAAACAAATTAAACAATGCTGACTTGATTAGGCAGTAAAAATAAGTTGTCATTTGTCAATAGTAAAACAGTAAAGAATGGCAATTTTGATATTATAAAACAAAAATGAGGGCAAATGAAATGAAAGTCTGTAGATAAAGTGAAAATCCCGTTAAAGAAAATTTGAAATGCGTGGCCGTTTGAACTCCAACTGGAGAGAGAGAGAGAGAGAGAGAGAGAGAAAACAACTTCGAACTTGAAATCTCCACCCAACTTCAATGCTACCATAAAACCAAGTCACTCTCAAATTTGAATCCTCTGTTTTACACTTTACACACAGAGGAGCCACAGACGCAGATAATTTCCACAGAGAAAAAAAAACCTAGCCAAGAAAAACCCTGCATTTTGAAAGAGCCAGTGAGAGAAGAGACAATGACGGGGCTTGTGATGGTGACGAAGATGGGTGGCTGTGGTGGCGATGATAGCGGGAAGGCGACAAGAGGAACAAAGGCCACCGAAGAAGAGCAGAACCAGCTCTCAGTGGTGGCGCTTCTCGTGGCAGCTTTGAGGAAATCTATGGTGGCTTGCCGTGTCGATAGAGGTGAAGATGTGATCTCCACCGTTCAAAACATGGAGATCGGGTGGCCTACAAATGTACGACACATTACTCACGTGACGTTTGATCGCTTCAACGGGTTTCTGGGTCTTCCTGTTGAGTTCGAAGTTGAGATCCCATGTCGAGTTCCCAGTGCTAGGTATTGATTTGGACTTGTGGGTGTTTTTATACTCTTATTTTTTTTTTTTAAGTTTAATCTGGGTTTGGCTTGAAATACTCGAACAAATTTCTTTTGTTTTGTTCATTGTGTGTGTGTCAATGGTGGTTTAGATCCGATAGTGTAGAAATTTCGCTGTTTCATTCACTTATCACTTTAACAGTGGACCATTTTTTTTTAAATGAAGAAAACTATTTGGGGGTGTTTGAGCTTTGAAATTTGAATGCTTTGACACGCAGACACAAGCGCACTCACAAACATGGTATATATGTGCTGAAATTTAGCTTCATTTAAGCTGAAATTTTGCTGTTCTAGGTCATTATGGCACTTCAATTTAGATGGTTTTTAGGGTTTTGACTCTCCAAGGCTGAACTATGGAGGGCTTAAGAATATATGTTTTGGATTGGCTTTTTGAAATTTTGAAAGAGATTGACTCAACTACAAAACTTCTAGTTTTATGGTTTCTATCATTTATATTTGTATGAAAATAAAATTTAAACTTAACCTACCTGAATTTGTAAAGATTCGGATTGAAAACTTTGATTCAAGTATTATGTGATCATAAATAAGTTCGGAATTGTTCCAGGGTTTTAGATGTCCCATTTGAGTTTTCTCTAGAAAGGAAAGAAATGAAAAGTATCTCACATTGCACTGCAATTGATAATTATTAATTGACTGTTCAGATATAGGTCAAATTTGTAGAATCTTTTGTGTTGATGTTTCTATTTTGCCAAACCATCTATTGAAAAGTATATGGATATTCACTTTACCAATTGTAATGATTCTGCTTTATCTGTGTGCTTTCTGCATGGTTTTACCTTGCAACCATCTAATTATTGCAGTGCTAGTGTATTTGGCGTCTCAGCAGAATCAATGCAGTGCTCATACGATTCAAAAGGGAACAGTGTCCCCACCATTCTCTTGCTAATGCAGGAGCGACTATACTCACAGGGCGGCTTGAAGGTATTGACCGCTTAATGTTGATGATATTAGCTCAGTTGCATACAAGTAATGAGTTTTTTACTAGTGTTTTTTAAATGGTGTTGTAGGCAGAAGGAATTTTCAGGATAAATCCTGAGAACAGTCAAGAGGAGCATGTAAGAGACCAGCTGAATAGGGGCATTGTACCGGACAATATTGAAGTCCATTGTTTGGCAGGCCTTATAAAGGCTTGGTTCCGAGAACTTCCTTCAGGAGTGCTAGACGGACTTTCACCTGAAGAAGTCCTCCAATGCAACGCAGAAGAGGAATCTGTAGAGCTTGTGAAACAACTCAAACCAACTGAGTCTGCATTGCTCAATTGGGCTGTTGATCTTATGGCTGATGTTGTGGAGGAAGAGGAATTCAACAAAATGAATGCGAGAAATATTGCTATGGTTTTTGCTCCAAATATGACACAGGTTATATTCATCATCTAGTTTAGCACATAACTTTAAATTTCTAGCTTACAAATGAGAAGTCATATAATGAAGAGAAATCCAAAAAGAAAAAAAGAAACTCAAGAAATTTGTATTTAAGTGTCAATTTTTATGAGATTTATTCCATTCAATTGGATCTTATTGTGTTTTTTGCTTCTTGAATAGATGTCTGATCCGTTGACAGCTCTAATGCATGCTGTTCAAGTAATGAATTTGCTTAAGACCCTAATTATGAAAACTCTAAGAGAACGTGAAGAGACTGCAAGCGGAGGATATTCACCCATGTCTTCACATTCATCTGGTCAGCAAACTGATGAGGACTTTGACAGTCAGCAAGAGATGGAATCCAGCTGTGAATTGAGAGGGCCAACATCCGAATATGATGATCATGCACATTACAGCAACAGCAGCGAAGATGGAGATGAAGTCGAGTCCTTAAGTGAGATTGAAGAATGCTTCTTGAGGCAATTGGATGGTAACGAAAATGCCACCAATAGTTTCTTAGAGCAACCCAAGGGTGATATGCGGGGAGAGAATATGAGTCCCAGAAGCTGCTCAGGGTTTAATCTCGAGTCTGGTATTTCATTTACTGACAGCAAAAGAGAAAATTATAGCTCTTGTACAAGTGATGGAGAAGACTCGGAGGCAAGTTTTGTTGCTGTGGATCAAAAGATCAACTGCAAAAAGCCCATCGAGAGGATGTAAAAACGCCAATGATGTGGAGATGGTAGACAAATTGGTGGAGTCCTCACCACCTATGCCTTCGCATGTGTCTAATGAATTTGTCTGACTACAGTTTCATTCTCTCAGTTACGGTAAAAACTTCATTTGCAGATTTTTGGTTTGTTCTCTCCACATTCACGGTTACTTTTGTAAATTGATACTGCATGCAGTTTGAAGCGGTGTGTTTTGCTTGTCATGGTTCAGCTTTGGGCTGAACTTGTGATTGTTCTTTGTTGTTGTTATAAATATTCCTGACCCTTGACATATTAATCATCGGAAACAATCCTTGTCGGAAGTCCATTCCAATATCCATGGAAAACATGTCTAACTGTATCCGTGTTAAACCGCCATGTGAAAAGTCGTTAGGGAGCTTTGACCATGCATCGATTGGAAACTGTTCTTGTCTTAATCTGCTTGATTTGTAGAACTAGAGTTCATTTTAGTAAAAGTTACAACGTTTTGTGTGTGCTTGCAATTTGTAAAATATATGCACAAATTGCATGACTCAATTTCCTGACTCAGATGTTGTTTGGGTGAATTTGCTGCATCCTCATGTTGCTCATTTCTGTTACTTACGCAATACATGGCACTGACAGTGGGAAATATATCTTTACAAGATTGACGTGTAATGATAAGATCCTGTACAGAGATGACATGCAAATCATGCTTTTGCTTTTCACTGGTACAAAAAATGTTGCAAAAACATTATAATTAGTTGTTGAAGAATATGGTGGAACCTGATATGATCTTGAACCACTAAATCTACTAGCTACTTGCATGCCTTATTATATATATATTACGCATGCAACAACGGCAGAATTCAATAGATTGTTTAGAATCCAAAGCATAAATTAGGCTGCTCTGCTTAACCTGCTCTCACTTTCTTCTCTGTTATATATATATAAACACTCAGGGTCCATATGTCTGTATTTTAATATTCATATGCACTTTAACTTTTCAAGTGTTTGATTGATATATTCGAAAAGCTAAGTTTTGACAAAATATTTTATATATATATATATATATATATATATATTTGAGTGCCTGTGCCAATCATTCTATCTCATATAACCACAAGGCACCAGCAGGCAGCAGTGATGACAACAAAATCAAAAAAGAAAGATAGTGGTCAATAGAATGTCATTTTTACAGTTGCTAGGATTTATCAAGTTCCATGGTTTGGGTCGTGACTCGTGATCAATTAGGATTTTACAGTTGTTACAATGGCATAGGAGCTTCTTTGACCTCCGATCCCAATTAGGTGAAAAAAGAAAATGTATAATAAGAAAGGTGGGAAGTTCTAAAGATGGAGATAATTTATGAACTTGGGATCAAAATATTAAAATTAAAAAAAATCATTTTAAAGATGGAGATGATTTATAAACTTCAGATCAATTTTTTTATAATTTAAAAAATTTATATAAAAACTGAGATAATTGATAAACTTCATGATACTCTTTTCATACATATCTTGAAATTAATTTTAAATAATTTAAACTTGTTGAAATTTGATTAACATATTGAGTGATGTTACACCGTCTAAATTTATTGACCAAATAATATGACAAAATGATAAATGGTTTGTTTGTAATTACAAGTTTACAACATTATCAAAGCATATCTTTTTATCAACATGATTGTTTCAAGTCAGTTGCCAATGTCATTTTGGCAAAACATTTGGGCAATATGGTATTTTTTTTGGAATATTACAGAAGATCTATCGGAACATAACATGATCAAACAGTACATGCGATATATATACTTTTATAACGGGGATATATAATTTTACAATAATACCATGAAGAAATCTTTATACATATAATTGTAAAATATATATGGTGAGAGGTCACGATGACCGTACTTTTTCTGTAATTTTAATATTGCCACCTCGTTTTTGTTTTGAAACTTTTATAAATAATTCGAGGTTTAAGGAATGAGGAAATAGGGGTATTTAGTACTTTTTCAAATTTGACTTGAACAACTAACACTGCTTTAATAACTCATATTTTATTAGCACCAAAGTATGTGATAAGACTAAAATGCCCCCACTTATTATTTTTATTTTTTTTAACTTTCTCTCTTTCTTCCCATTCTCTCAGGCTACCTCTCTCTCTCTCTCCCTCTCTCTCTCTCTCTCCCTCTCCCTCTCTCTCTCTCTCCCTATCTTCTTTTGTCGGATCAAAGAACGGTGATGGATGGTGAGATATTTCTGGAAAAATTTGGAATACGAAGAATCGTTTAGATGTGAACGATGTGAAGGCAATATTTCTAGCAAAAAAAGTCTTTTGTTAGGGTTTTGTTTTCAAATTAGATTTTGTTGATTTTGAGATATTAATTTCGTTTTAGTTGATTTTGAGTTTTCAATTTAGTTTTTATTGTGAATTTGTTGTCAATTTGATGTGAACGGTGAGTTTGTTGAATCTGAATGAGGGTTTGTTTGAATCTTGAATTGGTGGGTTTGGGTTTGTCAAATCGGAGAAGATGAACAGTAGCTGAAGTTGAGATTTTGTTTTTTTAATTTCGAGACTTATTTGTTCCATTTCGAGACTTATTTATGAATACCCGAGACTTATTAGACTTACTAGACTTACTCGAGACTTAATTCATGCATACCCGAGACTTACTCATAAATTTTCCAGACTTATACATTTTCGAGACTTATTAGGGTAAATTCGAGACTTACTGGGGCGAAATACATTTTTTTTTTGGTCTTTCTTCTTCCTCGTGATGGTAACAAACCTCCATCAATGGTGAAATTGACGATTCAACAACGGCGCCGGTTGAGTCCGGTTATTCGAGACTTAATTTATAAATACTTATTTGCTCCATTTCGAGACTTATTTATGAATACCTAAGACTTATTCATGCGTTTCGAGACTTATCCATGCGTTTCGAGACTTATTCATGATTTTTCGAGACTTAATTCATGCTTTTTCGAGACTTATTCATGCGTCTTCTTCTTCATCCATCAATGGTGACAACGACGAGCCGATGACAATGCCCGTTGACTCCGAAGATAGTCGGATCTGGAAGATCGGAAGACGCCGAGTTCGTTAGTGCCATCGATTTCGTCAGATTCGATATAGATCGTCACAGATCTGATGATGAAGGTTCGACCATGGTCGGGTTTATCTTCGTTTCTTTCTCCACACGGCTCGAAATTGAAAACAAACACTTCGATTACAACGATTGGCACTGGACGAATGTTTTCCCGGTGGTTTTGTCGGTCAACTCACCGGTCGGCTGCGACAACTCCATTGATGGAGCTCATGAGCTCCATCAATGGAGGTTTCTGAATAAAAAAAGAAAAAGAAAAAAGAAAAGGACTGATAAGAGAAAATAATAGAAGAGAGGGGGTATTTTTGTCCAAATCCCATCTTTAGTGCTATTAAAACAAGACTTATTAATGTGGTGTTATTTGCACAAATCCCACCCAAAAAAGTGCTATTTAAGTTTTTGACCCATGCTTAAAAGCAAATCACTCGACTTAAGACATGTCAACAAAGTGTTGGGGGTTTAATCAGCAATTTTTCTCTCCTGAGCACACACTTTGAGCATATTTTAAACATACTAATACACATTATCACACTTTTAGCATGTATATTATTATGATTGATATTATGTTGATGACATGACAAAAGTGTGGTGACGTGTATTAATATGCTTAATATATATTCTGTTATCAGCTCTAAGAGAAAAATTGGTTTAGGGGTTGTTTGTTTTTTCCATCATAAGATTTATTGCCTCTTATATCTTAAATTCAGATAAACCAGTTTGTTTGTTTTTCCAACTTATATCTTATTTTAAGATATATATGTCTTTTAGAAAAAGTAAATTTTTTTTACTTTTATCTTAATTATTAAAAAATGCTATAGTAGAGTTTTTTTAGTAAATGTCCCATAATAATTCATACATTTACAATTTTATCTGTACATAATAAAACCCTAAAAATCAATTTTCCAAAAATTCTCAATTTTGAAGAAACCCTAATACAATCTAATCAGTTTTACATTTGTAATAAGTCATCCAAAATGAAAAAAATAAACATATCATAGTATCTTAATTTATGAGACTTATCCATATATCTAAAAAATTAAGGTCTTATAAGACTTTAGATTAAAAAAAAAACAAACAACTCTTTAATCAATTTATCTGACCATGTGTATTTGTGTAGATCTTTGTCTCGACTTCAATTCATTATCTTTAGCTTATTTGAGACAACAATATAAATCTGAATCCATTAAGATAAGCATAAAAGGCTGTTCAGAAAAAAAAAAAAGCCACACCATTCTAACATCTTAAAAAGAAAAAAAGAAGAATATCTTTTTTAGTCAAAAAATAAGGATGTTTATTGTTTTTACCCAACATGAGTGTTTTTATTGTTTTTACCTAATAATTGGCTATGAAGACCTACATACCCTTAATTATTTTCTTTACCTCATCTCTCTCCTTTGGTCAAATCATTTTTTTTCTTCATTCTCTCTCTTCCTTCTTTCTCTCTTCAATCTCTTATTTCTCTCTCTCTCTCTCTTTCTCTCACGCCTCTCTCCTCTTTAATCCAATAATTTTTTTTCCTTTTCTCTCTCCTTTGGTTTGCAGATTTTGAAAAAATTCAAATTTCTTTTTGTTTAAAACATTCCAGATTTAAAAAAATTCAGATTTTGTATGTTTAAAATGTTTGTTAAATTTTGTTTCCAGATTTTGTTTGTTAAATAATTTTTCAGATTTGGAAAATCATGTTTGTTAAAATCTTGGAAATTTTTTTTCTAAAATTTTTTAAATGTTTGTTAAATTTTTTTTTTCCAGATTTTGTTTGTTTAAAATGTTTGTTAAATGTTTATTTTGAAAATTTTCCAGATTATGTTTGTTAATTTTTTTTCCAGATTATTATTTTTTTTTAAAATTCCAGATTTTGTTCTATTAAAACAAAAATTCCTTAGATCCATTGTTTCAAAGAAATTTTTTTTTTTGTATGAGGAAATCTAGAAAATTTCCAAAATCTATTCAATTTCCAGATTTCTTTAAACACACCAGACCACCAATTAAACACACCACGACAACCCAATTAAACACATCAGGGTATACCAACTAAATACACCAGGACAACTAAACACACAAGGGCAGACCAATTAAACACACCAGGGCAACGCAATTAAACACACCATGAAAAATTAATTAAACACACCAATGCAACACCAAATTAAACACACCAAGTCTAACACAATTAAACACACCCGGGAAGAAGAATAATAATACTAGAGGTCTGGGAAGAAGAAGAAGAAGAAAAAGAAAAAGAAATAGAAAAAAGTTATTTTTTTTTTGGAAAAAGAAAAGAAAAAGAAAATAGATAATTTTTTTTATAAAGAAGGGCAATTTTATCCTAAATAATAGATATTTTGGTAGAAACAATAAAAATATTAATCTTAAAAATAATAAACTCACTAATTTTATGGTTAGTTTTAAAGTTCTCCAAAAAAAAAAATATGAATGGCTGTACTAATCATCCTGAGATATACATATAACCACCAAAAGTGATGACAACACAATCGAAAAGGAAAGATAATGCTGAGTAGAATGTCATTTTTACAGTTACAAGGATTTTATAAAAGATCCATGCCTGCTAAAACACATCTAATTAATTTCTCATCCACTATTGCCTACCGGTAGCTTGTATTTGAATGGTCACAACTCCTTTTGAGTTAGCCGCGGCGGATTCGAGTCCAGCCGTATATATTTTACAAATATGTTCGTAAAGTTTTCTTCCTGATGTGATAGTAGATACCTTCCGATTATGAGAGTTAGATATTTGCAACATAATTGCTTGATCTTGGCAATTTCGCGGCAGAACCTTGATCCATTTGATATCAGAATTAAAAATAAAAAATAAAAATAATTGAGAAGGGCATGAGAACTCTTTTTGATCTCCAAGGCCAAAAAAGTGAAAAAAAGAAAAATTAGGGGATAAAGATTGAAGATTCAAGAAGCCAAGCAAGTTTCCCAGAACAACCTGTTCTTCTCCTCCTCACTCATATTTTCTTGAGACAAATCAACACTAACACTTGATTTCTCCTCTCTGATCTCCACTCCATTCTTCTTCTTCTTCTTCTTCTTCTTCTTCTTAATCTTCTGATTCTTCTTATTCTTAATATTATTATTTTGACAAGATGAGAGGCAAAATCTACTGTAACTGTGAGCCTCCTCTCCTTCTTCTTCTTCTTCTTCGTCTTCTTCAACAACACTACATGATGACCGAGAAACACACGAGCCATTCACGTGATGATGATGATCAGTAGTAGTAACAACTTGGGGTAAATCATCATATGATAAGTCGCAGCTGCATGATTCAGCATCATCGTCATCTGGGTTATGATGATGATCAATTGCAGCAGCCACGTAATTGGGATCGTTGAAATTATTATCTGCAGCAGCCTCTGAATCACCACTGGCTTCGAAGAAGAACAAAGAAGACACATCAACCACATTCTTCTTCCTCATCCACTCCATCGATCTTTGAAAAAATATATCAGTTTATGAGGATGACTCTGTTATATATATGAAAACTCATGAAGATCGCGTGTTCACATACAAATATAAAGAATTAGAGAGAGAGAGAGAGAGAGAGTTAATTATTGTGGGTGTGGGGGGTGTGGTTTGAACGATGAACAGTGGGTAGCTGTTTGATGGAAATAGTTTATGATAAAAGAAGCAAAGAATTGTGAATTGAAAAGGACCGGGGGATAAAGATGAATCTGATGATAGAAGTTGAACAAGACATGAAATAAACGACTCAAATCACTTGGCCATGCCTTCTAGAACAAAGACTAGGCCCCACCTCATTTGTACAATTAATACTTTTTTTTTAAATGGGGTGCTTTCTTCTAGAAGGCATGGAATACAAAACCATTAATTATTTTAATTTACAACTACAAGTCAGTCCTGTCCATGTGATCTGTCAACACCTTCCACTTTACTAGTTTGTTTTGTTTGGCATCTTCTTTCACTTTTCACTCTAGGAATTGTTTAGTTCCCATATCTGACTTCTAGAAAGACTTTTTTTTTTAATCTTCTTGTTTGTATTGATTAAATTAATTATAATGACTAATCACTTGATTTAAGAATTAGTCAAAGTTTTCTTCGTAAGGAGTTTTTTTTTCACAACTACGATAATTTCTAGGATCGGAAAAGAAGATATGATAAGAATTGAACCCACAAACCTTATGGTGTAGGTGTAAGGGCACGTAATTGGTAAGGATGTCAACGGGTTGGGTTTTGCTAAACCAGAACCTGCAAAACATTTTCTTACCCGAACTCGAAAATTTCGCAGGTTCAGGTTTTGAGGAAACCCGAACTCGCCCTACGAACTTATTCGGGTTTAGGTTTTGACTTGAATAACAATTTAGGTTTACCTTTTTTTTAAAGAAAACCTTAAAACGATGTCGTTTTGAGTTTAGAATTCTAATTTTCTCAAAAAGATTCATTTTGAGCAAATGTTTTTTAAATAATCGTGTTCACGGGTTCGTGTTCGGGTTTTTTCCAAGCCCAAACCCGCTTCAGTAAGCATTTTTATATCCGAACCTGACTCACATAGTTCAGGTTCGAGTAGGTGCCCATAAGTTTGGGTGAAATTATCATCCCTTATCACTAGTCAACTGCATCCCGCCGTTGAGACATTTTATATATATATATATATATATATATATATATATATATAAATTTGAAAGTTACGCAAAACCTTCTATATTTAAACTATATATATTTCTTTAAAAAAAATCAATAATCCAACCCTTAAATAGAAAAAAGAAAAAGAAAAAACAATTAAGAATTTCACAGATTATTGAAAGCAATGTTTAATGGGACATTTTCAAATTGCAGCCGATGAAGAAAATTAGCAAATGTTGGAATTCATCACCTATTCAACATTGATGACTGGTTAAACAACATAGGTGACCTTGAATATTTCTAGTTTCTACGAAACAAAACAATAACAATGCCAATATACACTTTTTTTTTCTGCAATATTCAATGTTTTTCCTCTTCAAGGTCATGCTACACAATTTTTGTCATTAGATTTCTGTAGGTTTTCAATTTAAGAATCAGGTTATACAAAATTTTTTTGCAATATTCAATATTCAATATTCATTTTTTTTTTCATTCTTCTTATTTGTATTGATTCGTTAAGGTTACATAGTTACAAAGTTGGTTATTTGTTTTGCTACCTTACTGTTAACAACAAGATTACTAGGTAGTTATGTGAAAGAGACTTGGTTACTTTTTGTTTTAATTTTTAAATCCTTAATTTTTATACACTACTGGATTGAAATCTAAATATTGAAATTAATCCAGTAACCTTACTGTTAATAACAACTTAGCAAAACCCTAGATTTCAATCCAATAGGCTATAAAAATCAAACGTTTAAAAATTAAGAAAAATTGAAAACTAAAAAAACAACTCATTACATAATTACACCTATAGAGTAATGCTAGACTTCCTAAATTTTTTCCCTAAATGTCTGTAGCACGTGAGGTGTCAACATCTTGTAAATCATGAGATCATGTAGTGAACGATGTGATGTTGAGATGTCATGTGCTATACACACGCTTAGAAAAAAATTTAGGAAACTTATCATTTCTCTACCCCTATAACTATACAAATTCCGTATAATAACAAAATCCCCTCTTTAAATCAAACAAATGACACAATCGAAAACAAGTCAAATAGACATCTCCTCTACGATATCGTATAATCAAACAAGTATCTTCTATCGGTATTTACACAATTTTGTATAGTCTGAAAAGTGGACGGCTCTCAATAGACACCTCCCCTGGTTTTCAAAGTTCAAACCGCAGATTTAAGAAATTAAAATAAACAAAAGGGTTGATGATTGAGTTTGGTACACATTCTAGAATTGGAAAAGCAGGCCGTGGGTTGGTAAAAAAAAATGGTAATCGAGGATCAGCAAAATAGAATCCACAAGATTGACTTCTTGACACCACATCCTTGTCATTGCAAAATTTTGTTGGAAATCAGACAATTAAAAAGATGTATCCAATACAATAGTAATCAATGGCCTAAACTTGACATTACGTGAATTAAATGGACACGCAAATCAGATGAAAATGGGAGTTTCCCCAAATGTTTTAACTACAGCAAGCTACTATGATGTAACACGTGCAAATTTAAGTGGTGAGTTGGCAGGGCATATACATTATACACCCAACTTAATATATTATAATTTATAAGACGAACACCCATTCAAATCTTTTCACGACACACGACATACGACATAACATAAATAAATTAGACGTACACCCAAACATTATGAGGAGGGCATATAGGCGTGTAGCGAGTGATTATTAATCTAGTTGTGAAATTACTTACCACCTACCAAAACAGGCAGGAGTGAGGAGCTGTCCTTCCACGCTCCATATGTTTTGATCAATTTGTTTCCTCGCTATGCACATGTGAAAAGAAACGATTAGACCAATGTAAATTAAAAGTACACGCATGACTGATTTAATTAAATGTTCTTCTCTGACAACGGAATAGTCTGAGATTAGCCCATTGAATGATCAATGATGAAATATTGCAAGAACAGATTTTAGGCTATTTTCATATCTATCAATTAACTTGATTTTTGAAAGGTGTCTAGCTAAATTGAGTGAAATTGTACAACAGTTTTATTTCATCGTCAATATTTTATCCTTCCATCAACATATAGCTTTTGCAAATCCAATATATCGCTTATAGATGACACTGGGCTACAACTGCAGAATCACCAAAAAAATAAATAACTCCCAACATTCTTACGGATTAGGAAATATAACTGGAGAAGAGTCATAAACCGCACACACCAAGTGCGTTCATACATCAAAATTCAAATCAAACTGCAGTATTCATGATCAGGTTGGTCATGCAAATCGATTAACATTTCTTCTGCATCAACTTTGTATGTATGTATGTTAAACAACAAGGATGGTAAGAAAAAATGAGGGTGAAAGGGCACTAGCTTTTCTGATCAGTTCCCATTTTTTTGTGTCTCCGTTAAACCCTCGGCGATTGGATCATATGCCAAACATCTACTTGATGGTAGAAGTAGAAAGCCAATCGAAGCTGAAAGCACAAAAAAAGTTCATGACTCAATGTAAAGACGACATAATCAATTCAAATGCTACACGGTATGGATACACAAAACTTAATTATGATTATTCAAATCACCCCAGTCATGCAATTAAACTTCTCTGTAAATATGAACGAAAAAACATCAAGAACTAGCAAAATGGAGGAAATAAATGGCATGTATTAAAGATCACCACAGTCATGCAATTCAACTTCTCCATAAATATGAACCAGAAAAGATCAATAACTAGCAAAATGGAGGAAATAAATGACATGTATTAAAGAGTTGTAATTACGAGGATTGCATATGAGAATGAGCAATACTGGAGAAATGAGCATGGGTAATCTACCTACATTATTCAAATAAACGTACCGATACTAATCTTAAGAGGAGACATTTTTAGAGGTATAACGACAACCAATAAGATGGCAAAATAGAATTGGAAATGAAATAGACAACACAACGACATTAACATTTACAATGCATCATAAGGCTAATTTTAAATATATTATATATGCATGCGATAGAAATATTGCGAAAGTTAAAGCTTGGCTGGGAACGAGGGGTAAAATACATAGATTACTTTCTAGGCAACAAATCTTCCCCTTTAAGGCCATAAATGATTCTTTATAGTAACCCTAGCTTGAGCCATTATATTTTCTCAAGGGGTCTCAATTCTAACATGTCTAGCCAAACTATTTACTTCCTACTGCTTGGTTCCGAAAGCAAGCCGGTGTAGACTTTTGAAGGTATTTTATGACATGCTGATCCTTAACGAGACCAATTATAATGTATTTATGAATAAAGTACATAAGCAAGGGAACAGGTCATTACAAATTCACAAACACATCGTCAACATCAAAAGAAAAATAAAAAAGTAAACCAATCATTTTTTCAAATTATCATGGGTGAGAATTGAGCAAATGATGTCCATGTGAGCAGGCATGTGTAAGCATATACAATTATAAGTGTATGTATATATGATTATATGTGTGCGTCTAGAAAGGGTGTAAGAAAGTGTGTTCATCTACGCAACACAGACATCCATTTGGAATTCTGGAGAGTGCAGATGATCAATTTACCTTTTCATTCTTTCCTTGTCAGTACATGATATACTTCAATCTCAGCGAGAGGGATACTTGTCAACAAGAATGCAGCTATTGGAACCTGAGATGTAAAAACTCGGGACTACCCTACAAAAACAATGGTCAATACTTAATAAAAAAAGGGAAAGTATACAGAAATAGTTGCAATCTTTTATGTGACTGATACCTATTTTGGTACCAACTGAACAATCCACGGAATACATCTTCCATGTGTTGAAATGCATGACTGAGACAACACTAGCATGCCAGAACCAGAATGTCAATAAGAAAAACCCAACATCTTAT
This sequence comes from Dipteronia sinensis, assembly GCA_033220585.1. Classification (NCBI taxonomy): domain Eukaryota; kingdom Viridiplantae; phylum Streptophyta; class Magnoliopsida; order Sapindales; family Sapindaceae; genus Dipteronia; species Dipteronia sinensis. The sequence goes on from CM065643.1 coordinate 40,013,927, forward strand.
ATCTTCTCAACCCTGCCCATGAGTAAATCAATACAACACTATATTAAAAATAAGAAAAAAATTTATGTCGGAATAAGAACCAAGAATGGTCAGCAAGAATGCAGCTATTGGAACCTGAGATGTAAGAACTCCGGACCACCCTACAAAAACAATGGCCATGCAGGTCAATACTCAATAAAATCAGAGAAGTAAACCGAAATAGATTACAATCTTTCATGTGACAGATACCTATTTTGATACCAACTGAACCATCCATGGAATACAACTTCCACGTGTTGAAATGGATGACTGAGACAACACCGGCATGACAGAATGTCAATAAGAAAAACCCAACATCTTATATCGTCCCAACCCTGCACAAGACATCAGCATGCACTTAAATTGCACTATTGCAGCATACCTGAATAGTCAAGGAACATTGATACACGTCTCCAAAGAAACAAAATAATAAGCACACAGTATATTGTTTGATATTAATACAACTAGCATATAGCATTTCCAAGACAAGAAAAATTGTTGCAGAGGCTATACAACCTACAACTTTAAGGGTATCACATTCTATAAACAATGACTTACACCAAGGAACACAGAGAAAAGATACAGCATTTCCGGGACAAGAAAAATGCTTCAGAGGCTACACAAACTACAACTTTACAGTTATCACATTCTATTAACAATGACTTACACCAAGGAACACGGAGGGAAGACTAAAGCATAGTGCACCAAGGGTTCACAAAATATGCAGGCGATAACATACTTGAAATTCTTGATTTATCTTCAACAAAGGATGAATTACTTCCTGAGAAGTGAGAATACACACAAATGATGAGGAAAGAAACAAAAGACCAATAACAGAAAAGTCACCAAATTGTGGAAAAAAAAAATGAGAACATTTGATCATGGATGTTTCACAAAACTGCTTATACCAACAAAGAATGTTTTGTGGGAAAAATCAATAAATTAATAATTAATGTCTAAATGAATTTCCATGATACATGAATTACAAATTGTATTGGCACAGGATGCACCATGAATTACAGTTTCTGGGATTTCAATCCCAAGAGACAATTACAAGTAGGATGGAATAATGCATGTAACCACAGATTATCGAAATCCATCCAAAATGTTGATAGTGAAGTTACTTCCAGACATCCAGATTGCAGACGAGCACACATGATAGAGAATTCCGCTTCCTTCCATGACTCACCTTCCAATCAATAAGGTTTATTCTGTTTGTTGTCTCTCTTTAGCTGAACTTTCAATTTCTTACCACCTAATTGATATCCATTCATCATACCAATTGCATTTTGAGCCGCAACTGGTGAATCATAACTAACAAATCCTGCAAATATACGCTTACTAAGACATACAACTCTCCATTATCAACAACAGCTACAAAGTTAAATAAACAGTGAGCTTACCGAAGCATTTGCTCACACCAGTTGCTTTGTCAACAAAAACCTTGGCACTCAAGACCCTACCAAACGCTTGAAAAGCATTGGCAAGCTCTTGGTCACCAAATTCTTGAGGTATGTGATAAATGAACAGATTAGCACCAGGTGGACCTAAGTCATAAGATACCATAATTAACCTAATACACCACTAAGAGGTTGCCATTAAAAACAAGAATTGAAATGGATAGATAGTTGACAAACCTTCAACCTGACCCCCAGAACTTGTACCAGCACTTGATGAGGTGGCTGAGTTACTGTTTGCAACTGGTGACACTGTACCAGGAGAACCACTCAAGGGCCTGTGACTCAACATTCCTCCAGGATATGCCATTGGATACTGCAGACCAGGCACAGAAGGATAAGCAGAGCCGACATAACTTGCAGGAGGCATAATATAATTTCTAGGGCCCACATTGGGGGCGAGGTCAGGTGCTGTTCCACGCAATGCATTCCCTTGATTTACAGGGGGGATCATACCATGGAAGGCAGGTTGATTCTGCATTGGTGGGAGGCGGTACTGCATAAGTCCATAAGATCCCGGAGCCTATAAAAGAACAAGATGATCATCAACCTATAACCCCATTTTGATATCAAATACTAAATCAAGAAAGTAAACACCGACAGAATAAGCAATTAAGAGAAATTCAAAGGGTCCAATATATAGGAGGTACTTTTGAAGTAATGATGTAGTAGATTAGATATTTAGATACAATGAATAAAGCTGTAAAAACTTCTAAAAGATTACATAGTAGAACTTACCTGATATCCATACCCATTATATGGTGGAACATACCCCATTGGTAAGCCACCAAATAATGAGGGGTGTTGTGAATCGGAATTTGGTATGTTAGAGACCTGGGATTGAGCTTTCTGAGCCCTTCGTGCTTGTCTTTCCTTTTCAGTATCTGCCCATTTGACAACCAAAGGAACACTTGAACCCTAATAAAACCAATAGATAATGATCAGAATAAAATCACTGAAACAATTTATCCATATTAGTACCGATCTTCTAACCACGCATAAGGAAATGCTAACCAAAAACTCAACTACTTAAGAGACATTAATCCATAATAAGATAAAATGATACTCATGGTTGAATATATAGATCGCTATAAGCATAACTGCTACTTGAACATAGATCGCTATAAGCATAACAGCGACTTGAACACTGCAATTTTTCTGTCTGTGATTGTAAACAAGCTGTTAATTTCCATGGCTCAATCTATACAGCAGAAGACAGGGATCATTTTACCCAAATCTTGCAAGATAAAGCTACAGTTTAAAAGGCAAACAAAACTTAGATTTTGATACCACATATAGGCTTATAGCTAAACAAATTATCAACAAAAGTATAATAAAAGCTTTTTCTGCTTGCAAGAACCAATGAGCCCATCTGATGCAATATCCACAACTCACATTAAGGAAATTGAGAGACCAGATCTCACTTGACATGTACCAGATGCTAACCTGAACATGAACCTTAAATACCCCAATATACAAAGTACATACTCCCATATATAGTTGACAGTCATGTGGTAGCCCATATGAACTGTGCAAGTCAGTACGTGTGTGAATATCTATGTATGCAGCCTAAATAATAAACATAGCTACAAGTTTTTGCAAACCAACACAATGAATCAAGAGACGGTTTATACGTTAATACCATCACAAGCATTTCCCACCTGACATTTAAGTCAGTTAATTAAATTTATAAGGAGAATTTTGCAATACATCAATAAAGTAAACATGCAACAAAAGAACTGTAACTCCACCCAAAAGAATCATAATTTCCAAATTTAACAGGAATGGATCTCATAAAACAAGATGTGCAGCCCACGATTCTTAAGATAAAATTCTAAACCAAGAACACAATTAAATTAAGACAAACCTCCATTTTATGTTTTCCATTGATCGCCTCCAATGCAGCAAGGGCTTCATCTTTTGCCTCATACTTCAAAAAAGCACAACCTGCCATTAGAAAACAAATAGAGTAATAAACTCATTCATTAAGATCAGAATGGATTTAATTTTATTGGTCTTAAACAATGCGGCATGGAAAGCGAAAAAAAAATTGTAGAACAAGTACCTTTGCTTGTTTGCTGAGAACCTCTTAAAATCTGTAAATCCTTTATTGTCCCATGTTTAGAGAATAAAGCAGAAACTTCAGCTTCAGAAATGTTCTTTGGCAGCATACCAACAAAGAGTTTGTGTTCTAGATTGCAAAGACAGCAAAAAGAGGTCTTCTATTAGAATACATAAAATAAGATTTAGTATATATAAGAATCAGCAACAGATGAAACAGAGGGCGACTGCAACAATTCAACAACACAGAGAAATCATCTAACGACAGGTAGGTTATTGATATAGAAACACATTATACCTAGCCTTTCCAATTCACCATCCGCATACTTCACTTGCAATGGACTAGATGCCTGAATTGAATAGAGAGCAAAACACATTTTTAATAAAAGAAAGAATTGGATGTGTTACATTAAAGAAAAGAGTTCATTAGTAATGTTAAGTCAGCAATGAAATAATGCAATGCACACGAATTAATAAAATACATCAGCACTAAGCTATTAATTTAAGCAATCATGTCAAGTTTTTTCACGAAAACAATATCATAGAGTGTAAAAGCATAACTTTAGAGTTGACTAGTACGCATAGGCAACAGCCCAACACAAAGGCTTGCCCACACAACCATTAGAAGGGAATTGTGGCCAGCATAAGGTTCCAAGTGACATTAGCACCTAAATCAGGAAGTGTTTAACTGCATAAGGGGGCATCTGTTATAAGTTATAACGCTAATCTTGATTCTTTTCGTAAATCATATGGGAAAAAAAAAATCCACAATGTCAGCATGATGAAATACTTGAAACAACGTTGTAAAATAATAAAGTAAAACAGTTGTAATTAAAATTCTTATTAGCTGTAACCTTTTATTCATTCTATAATCTAGGACCAATATTATGCTGGTCAATCAATTTTAAGAGTCTAACACAACTTATTCCGAGAATAGTGGGTTTTCTTGTGACCACTCTCCTTAGATCTGGGTTTGAGCAGCTTAATTGCTTACTACAGAAAAAAAAAAAAAAATTGGCTCATTTCTCCATTTTCACTTGTAACAATGCACTAGTTGTCAACAACTGAGATTGTTATCAAAATCCATCAATTTTTTGTTCCTCCTAAAATATATTTTGCTGGAAATACATAATCAACAGCAATGATAGTTGGCATACTAAATAAAAATATGTGAAATAAGTATCAACCAAGGATTATATAGGTCATAACAGGGTCAAGGTTCCAACTCCAAATGAACAAGAAGGCATGAAGAACCGGGTACAAGCCCAGACAGTTCATTCAGCTTAACACACATGAGCAATATTGTGCCTCACCTTTTAACTTTCCCTGGATTCAGAACATGATAGAATTTTTAAGCTATGTCACAAGATGATATGCTATACACAAAACTATTGCACACTGTTTTACAATGCAGGGGACAAGTTGCATCATATTTTCCTTAATGTCCATTTTGAACAATAATACTACACTTTTTTTAACTTTGATAATTGATCATACCAAATAAGAAACTTTGTTATTTTAATTTATATAAACTAGAAAGGATGATGATTGGGCAATTAAAAGTTCTTATTTTGATTATTGTGGTGCAAAAGTTAAGATAGGAGTTGACTAACTAGTACTGATGTACTAAGCATAATTATTGACTATTAATTACAGTATCCAACTAAATCATAGATACCAACTCTGGAAAAATGAGTAGTTATCCTGAGTTTACTAAATCACACAGTATAAGTGTCACTGGTGGTTGTAGTTAGATACTGCACAGCTGCTTACACATTAGACTACATTGCAAGACTTTTTGCCAGTTATTAGATCTAAAGATCACAAAAACAAGCAAGGAAACTCAAATTCTAACACTACAAACTGACAATGCAAGAGGAAATCAACAAAAAAAAAACACAAAAATGGAAACAGAATCTGAACTAACCCCGGGTAGTGTCTTCTTATTATGACAGGCATTGACCGCCTTATCAGCCTCCTGCCTTGACGGACATATCACAAAACAACAACCTACAATGACCAAACACACAAAATTAGGGTTCGAAACAGAACCAGGACCACACTTAAGATACGAATCTCGAGCAAAACGAAATAAATCACGCATTGTTGATCGGACACAAACAACAGAAGAAAAACAGAAATGAAAAAGAGGAAGCAATAATGTGAGATTTGAAACTACTGACCACGAGAGGCGCGAGTAGTCTTGTCTTTGATTATATTGACCTCGTCGACCAGAGCGAACTCTTTGAACATTGCAAGAAGCTGAGCTTCAGTCATGTTTTTCGGCACTTGACCTACGAACAACTTCACGCTTTCTTCGCTCGTTTTTCTCTCCTTTTTACCCTCCGCCATTGATGCCGAGAAACACACGCAGAGTCAGAGAAACTCTCTTTCTGGTTCTCTGGTCTTTTGATTCTCTCTCTCTCTTTCTCTTCAATCTCGGCTCTGTTTCTCTCTCTCTCTCTCTCTCTCTCTCTCTCTCTCTAAGATGTGCTGGTTTCTCTCTCTAGATTTTCTCTTTCTTCGTGGAGTCGTCGCTTTTGTTTCTTTTTTTAATTGTCATTTTTATTTTTATTTTTATTTTTTTTGTTGTGGGAAATTGGAGGTTTTCTGGATGGCAATCTTGGATCTTCATTAAATTTATTACGATTAAAAATGCAAACAAAGTGGACTTCGTTTTTCATTTATTTACGAGAATACCCTTACAGCTGTTTCGGTTCTGTGCTCAATCATGTGTGTACCTGTACAGTTGTGAGTTGAAACGAAGACTTGTACTTCGATGCATGGACATTGTTAAATGACTCTTTTACCCTTCCGTTTCCTTTTTAGTTTTTATCTTATTTTTCAAATTCCAAGTAATACAAGAAAATAAAAAATAAATTGATCAGTGGCAATGTGGCATCGTGGATCATGTGGGGCAAATGCGCTTTTTTGTCTCCTGTACAAAGATACAACCGCATTTGTCTTCATTTTGAATTAATTATTATTATTATTATCATCATCATCATCGAGCCGGTGGTAGACATGACGCCGGTTCAGTTCGAACAGGAGAACCGAACCGGAACCGGCGTCCAAAAATCGGAACCGGAACCGGAAAAACCGGTTATCCGGTTCCGGTTCGCTTTAGAGCGAAACCGGCCGGTTAGAATCGGACCAGAACCGACCGGTTCCTCCTTTTTAATTTTTTTTTATTATTTTATTTTATTTTATTTTTTAATTTGTCATTTATTTATTTGATTTTATTTTACGGATTACACAATAAAATACATTTACCAATTACATTTTTATATGATTATTTTTTTAATAAAATATGATAAAAAAAAAGGGTCGGTTCTGGCAGGTTCCGGTTCCGGTTCCAATCCCTTCGGAACCGGAACCGGCGTCATGTCTAGCCGGTGGACAGTTGGAACCTATTGAGATCAAATACGTTCAGATGTCTATTTCAATATACAGAATGAGATGTTTTATTAATAATGATAAAACAAGATATGCCGTTATACAAAATGTCAAAACTTAAATCTTAGTGGGTGAATGGAGATCGCAAAGTCTTTAGCCACAAGGTAAGCAACATTTGACAATTAATTAATAATTATTCATTTTTATTTTCAACATATTATCACTAATCTTGACAATATCATTTTAATTTCAAAATTATAATTTTATTTATTTCTCATATACGATCAAAATACATACACACAAAATTAAGGTTATAAGAGGCTGAGGGATTTTCCCTCCTTGGATTTTGAATTGAAGCCGCGGCGGTGACATTGCCACATGTTAAGTTGTTTGGCATGATTCGTGAACCAGCCGTCAACGTAAAGAAACAAACACTCTCAAGTCTCAATGGTTGGCTATTCGGCATTTTCTTGTATACATGGTTAGTCATTAAATGATGGAGCAACATCTTTCAACTTTTAGGAAGTAATTTTAAACATTTATCTCACCATGTTTTAACTCTTCAGTATAAAGAATGGTCAATTATCTAGGTGATAGGAGTATTCGAAATGAAGCTCCACCGCTGGGTTTAAACCTATGGTATTGTATATATATATATAAGTATATATTTGTCCATTAAACCATAAAGTATAGAAAGATATATTCCCTTGTATAGGAATTGTATATCGGAATGTACTGATAGAGCTTTAAACTAGTAATGTCTCAAAACCCTTGACCCATAACGGTTTCGAGTTAAAAAAAAAACCTTTCATATAAATTAGGGTACCCAAATCTCCTCATATGTATTTTATAAGTATGTGTGTGAAGTTTTCTTTTCATTATTATAGATATTCGAAAAACACATAATGTTTGATTTTACGGTCTCCTCTTAGGTTCAATTTGTGTTAGGTAGGGTTAGGGTTATGGTTGGTTAAAATTATGAATTTTTTTATGAATAGGGTATTTTAGTAATAATTTAGTTATTCGAGGTTATTTTAGGAAATGTATGTGAACTTGAAAATTAGTGAATAGTAGAAAAAATTTAAGACATCTTCAAATTAATTTAAGATTGAAGTTAAAAAAACAAACAATCCTAAGTCGTAACCCACTTAATTTAAATACTTTAATTCAATCAATGGTAATTCAATCGATGAATATACATTGGAGTTATAAATTTAAATCAAAATTTTATATTGCTATAACTTTAAATAATAAATATATTACTGAAAAGTTCGGACAATGCAAAAAACAATAAAGAGAAGCAAGTAGATAGTTAAAAATTCCGAGGTGTAACTTTTGTGATTTAATTTTTGTTCAATTCCAAGTTCAAAAATAGTACATGGTTTAATAAATATCATTTCCCTTTTTGCTGAATCAACATTAGATTGATTGTTTCAAACAAAAAGAAAAAAAAAAACATTTTAGATTGCTGAATGCTGATTATAGAAGTTAAGCTTTAAATGGGAAAAACAATCGCCACACCAAAATTATATTGCTTGACCTCAAATAGTCAAATGTAGGTTTGACATTAACATGTGCTGCGTTTTAAACAATAAACAGCAACAAGGGCCATGGATGGATCGTTGACTTTCTTCGTCCATTTGTGTAAGTTGAAGAATTACAAAATTACAATGTTAAACAATCAATCACTCTTTTCAAATATTGTGTTTCGGTGTATTAATTGTTTGAATCAAATGTTTTTCACCTCTTTCACCGGACAAGTAAGATTGCTTCTGCGTGTTGACTACTCTAGTACACTAGTACCCATTTGTGGTGAGTCTATCAAATGAAACATTAAATTAAGCAATCAGATTGACCATAATTTCAGATAAATGTATGCTATTTTATTGACGAAACTGCTATTCACCGGAGGTACGGTCAAAAATGAGATTTGAGGTGGTCATAACGATAGTAGAATTGTTTAGTCTGTCATTAAAGAAAAAGAACTTACACTCTTTCCGGTCTCAAGAAGTAATGAGTTCCCATTATTAGTTCAAAACATAAAACACAAAAAGAGTTGCATTAATATAAAATCATGCTACTGGATATGAGTACACACCAAAATGGCATGTTCCTCACACCTATCGTATTAAGTGCTTACACTTGTCAACCATAAACATAAACACAAACTCAAAAGAGTGACAAAACCCCATATTTTCATTTAAGATAGTGAGTTTAAGTTATATTCATTTATCCATATATTATGAACCGATTGTAATGGTTCACAATATATATATATATATATATATATATATATTATTTTGGGTAGAAATACAAATCAGAAACTCTTTACCACATTAGGGTCACTTTTCCTAAAAAAAAACATTAGGGACACTTTGGTCTTAAGCTAGTCAACACCGATTTATGTTAGAAAAGTTTATGTTAGAAAAGTTTACAAAACCCACAACTCAAGATCCTTTATAAGTTCATCAACATATGCATTTTAAAGTTTCAAACACTTGCCGAAATGAAAATGGAAGTGCATCTTCTTTGTCGGAACTGCTGTTCCCCAGAGGTACGGTCAGAAACGAGATTTGAGATGGTTACTGGTGACAAGGGTGGTGAAATTGTTTGGTCTGTCATTAGAAAAAAAAAAACTTACAGTCTTTCCGATTTCAAGAAGTTATGAGTTCCCATTATTATCTCAAAATATAAAACACAAAAGAGTTGCATTATTACAAAATCTTACTACTGGATTACATCAAAATGGTCAATTAATAAAAGTGATCACAAGCTAAATTGACCTACACCAAGTGCTTATAAATATTTGACATTAACTATATCTATACATATCTAGATGCCCACATAATAATAAAAATGACTAAGCTAGACGCTAGTCTATACTACATAATAAATAAATACAACAATCCATACATCATCATTTTACTTATTTAATAAGACATTACTGTATATGTTTTTTTTTCTTTAAAAGAAAAAATTATTAGAAGTTTGTAAATAATAAAGGAAAAAAATAGAAAAAGAAAGGGAAGATGATTTAGCTACTATATACAATATCTCCATAACTACAGGAGCAGTTATAAGAGAGTTATTTCTTTTGATTTTGTGTTTTTTTTTTATTGAAATCAAATGATTAACAATCACCTATACAAAAACAGTAGGGTAGTAAAGAATTTGAATCCTTAACTGATTTGATCTTTTTTCTGACCTCACTTAATCTCATGACACATAAACATTGTAATGAATGTGTGGTTAAGATATGATTGGTTTCCACCACTACTTTATCAATAACTAATTATATATTTTAAAAAAGTTAAAAAATAATTAAATCAGCAGAGAATGCAGATCCGACAGCTAAACAGAATGGAAGAATTCCAAATACGTAAGGCGTAGTACCGGTGATGAAATGAATAAGATACATGTGCATTGTGCAGTAGTTGACCAAGTTGTGGATGCGTTGATTGTGTACACAGTACACGTTGTTGGGGGTCATTATCAGGTACGGATACCGTTATTTGTAAGAGTAAAAAAGAAGAGAGGGTAGGGGTAAAAATGGTAAATTAGCGTGGAAACCGAGGTACAAAGATAAGTGCGCCACTCTGTCCCGCCAAGCCCATCCCAACTTGCACTTCAGTGTCACCTGTTAAACCATAATTTCCCCCTTTTTTTTCCACTTTTAAAATTAGGCGGTCAATTCTAAAAACTACCGCTTTACCCACCAAAATTTATTTATTTTTACAGACTAACAACTATAAATTAATAATCGCTTTTATATAATCATTCCTTTAGGTTTTTTTTTTGTGCACACCGATCAAAATTCCATCAATGCTTTGCATGTCAATTACAAGATTACGGATAAGTATAAATAAGTGTATACGTAAGCTAAATCATATCAGTTGAATCTAATAACTTATATACAAGACACTGATATATATTTATCGATACGTATTGATGAGAAAAATCTCCTTTATATAATAAACTTATAATTTGGATTAATCGCAAGGTAATTTATTTCTGAAATTCCTATGATCCCACTCATTTTATTAATTTATAATTTATTAAAAAATACATGTAAGATTGATAAAGATGGTTTCTTGAAATACGTATTTATTGTTTTTTTTTTCCTTCTTAAAACTCAAATCTAGTACAATTTCATCTCAATTTTTTATAAAGCACTTAAAAGTTTTGAGGTTTTATTTTTATATTGCAATAAGAAATTTTTTAATATAATTAATGTTTTGAGTATTTCCTTGCATGTATCATGCTCAAAAGTAAAGTTTGTTCTATAATTGTCAACTTTATCATTAGAAAGATTATTAGTGATGTTGTGGATAATCTATTGTCAATATCTTCATAAATTAATAATTACTAATTTATCAATAGATTAATATCTTTGTTAATTAAATTATTAATAGTTTGTATATGGTCATAACGTTATTAATTTATAGAGGTTATAATGCATTTTCATTTCAATCTTTTTAATTAATTTCCAAATTAGAGGTTTTAATTTGACATTTAATCCAAAGTTAAGAAATATTTGCAATTCTTCAAAATATTTTTCATTCAACTGTTTTTTTAAAGAAAAATAATTTTATTTGTTTGATGAAAATTTTTGGTATCCCAAATTCGTATTATCACGTGATATTTACACCTCTTTTTTATTTTGCAAACACTTGATATTGACACTTAAGAATTAAGATAGTGAGATACTGAGACTGAGATGATATTATAATTAGCATGCATCCATTCGTGAGTCGGTGTCAATCATATATCCAAAGGCGGGACCATAAATTTTAATTTAAAGAGATATTATACTAAAATAAAAATATTTAGGAGGATAAAAATGAAAAAAATATATTATAAAATTGTTTTGAGGGAAGGGGACCAGGCCCCAAGTCCAACTGCATATATCCATCCATCCACACATCAACTACCTCAATTGAGATAAAAATTAGGATATTTTGACATTACTTCTGGTTTAAATATAAATAACATCCTGAACATTTAATTAAAAAAAAATTCGATAAATTTCAAGAGATTTTCATAAGTCTTTCTTTGTAATGAAAAAGGGATATTTGTTGAAGTGGATGTGAATCTACTTGGTTTGATTATAGAAGTTTCAACTAACCAATTTATGCTGGATTACCGAATATTTTGATGAAATCAGAATAGTATTTGATTGGCAGTCACCAATAAGCAGCAATAAACTTAGGGGTCGTTTGTTTTTTCAACTTAAAACCTAATGAGTCTGAATCATAATTATTAAGTTGTTTTGTTTGTTTTTATAAGTGGTCAAACAACTTAAAAATGCCAAAAAACAACTTAAAATAAAAAGTAAAAAAACCTGACTTTTCACTTAATTGCAAATCACTGAATTACATTAAATGCAATCCAAAATCTTTTCTTCCGATATTATCTCCTATATATAACATATTTCCGATTTCGTCATAATTATATATGGTACAAAAATCTTTATTTTAATATATTGCTTATTTTAAATAATTTTAAAAATAAAAAAGAACCCTAATTACTTCTTATATTGATGTTTAATATCAATACTTTATTATGATATTAGGGTGATGTATTTATATATTATTTTTGTAGAGTGTTTTGTGTGAGTTTTCTTATTGCCCATTTTATTTTTGAAATAAAAAACATATATATTCTTAATAAAAATAAAGTTTATTTGTAATTTAAGAAGAAGATCATAATCATATGTGTTTATATATAATTATTATTTTTGGATTGTTTTTATTCCATATTACATGTATAATTGTTTAATGTGGGCATAAATGTAAAATAACTTAGTTTCAGATAATTTTACTTTTAAAAAACAAACATGTTGACAATACATTCAGATGTGAGGAAAAAAAAAAACATATCATTTAAGTTTAAATTTCAATCCCTATTCAGTCTTCAGAAAAATTCAGGACTATTCAATTTTCAGACAAAAAAACAAACGACCCTTTAGTGGGACCCTAAACATCTGAACCTCAAAGACAATAAAACTTGGGTCAAACTGCTGTGAGTGGGATGATGATGACTTGAGTCTTGATAGAGAGCTGATTCCAGATAGACATTTGAAACAATTTTGTCAAGATTAATTTTGTCAAGATTAATTTTGTCTTGTGGAGTCAAGTGGGGTGACATATGATACCATATAGTGCCTCTTCTGCCAAACTTTAAATTATATATAAAAACAATAATAAAAGCCCACATGGAAAATACTAATATTTTAGTCATTCAAATAAGTCCTTTTAGTTCTCTAACTCAACCTCATCTCATAAGTTCAAGACCAAGAAAGTCACGAGGTAACTGCAAGAATAACGCAACAATAAAATACATATATCGATAAATAGAGTTACTGCTACTAAAATGAAGCTCCACCAGTCACTTTCATTACAAGAGATGGAGGATTGTGCTTCAAGATACTTTGTTTGAAGTCAAATGAGAGTTAGGTGTACCTATAACCTTTAATCAAATGAGTATCAGTCAAACACTCAACTTACCAACGAGTCTCATTTTCGATAGGCTGTCGTATAACGGGCTTCAAATAATCTAAAGGTCAATCCAGAAGTTTCTTGAATAATCCTTTTTTTTTTTTAAATAAAAGCAATAAAAGCAAGCTGAGGAAATCCATTTTCGCCGAAGCCAACTTAACAGGTAATTCTTTTATTGATACAATCCTGACATTGATACAAGAAAGTTTTCATTCGAAAAGGTCATGTTTGTCTAAAAACAATAAAATGAGTAGTCCTATAATTGATAAGACGAGGTTGGTCCATTAGTTTGTCCCTTACACCTATATTATGAGGTTGTGGGTTCGAGTTTGTCCTCCTCCCCAAATCCTGAATTATTGTAATATTTGTTGTTTTTTAAAAGTAGTCCTGTAACTTATACAATCTTAAAAATGATATAAGAAAAATGCAAACATAGTTATACCCAGCCAGAACCCAGAACAAATAAGTGGGAACAGCTGAAAAAGAATAATATGACAAACTATTTAAGACCTTTTACTACGGAACCCAACTATATTTTGGTTCCCCTATAATGGAGTGGTATTCCTAACCCCCCAAGAATTGCATAGAAATTTTTAACTAAAATAATTTCACCTGGTTGGCACTTGCTGGCAGTTGTTTGACATTTGGAACAAAATTATTATGGTTGACAGCAAATTGATGATCACATCACACTATATTGCATCCAATCCAGCAAGCTTGCGTAGCTTCTCACAGAGAATAAAAGTAATTGCACTTTGTGGTCCTAATCTTGCAAAAACTGCAAACCCCCTGGAAAAACAATTGCAATGCAACAGTTAAAACCATGAAATTTGTGGTGAACAGACATGAAAAGAACCTTCAAGTAACTTATGTGACATGTTATTATTGCCCATTGCTTCAGCATCTTTTATGATCTCAAGTTAAAAGCTGAATCAGAATCTAGAAGGATGTAGCATGTCAGGAAGATTCAAAAGAAACTTTACAGAGATTCCATCACCAATGACCCAAACTTCTTTGATAACTTTATTGAAGCAAACATGCTATAATCTACAATTAGAAAGCAAGAGTACCAAGGCTTATCAGATTCTCACCCTTTATAAAGTGCCCTGGGGCCTTCTGTGCGGGCAACCTGAAACCATGTGTCACAGAAACATTAAATAAGAAAGATCGGCATGTAATGTATCCAGAACTTAAAAATTTAGGTATATCTTGAATTATTTTAAAAGCAGGTTTTCTGATTATTTTTAAAATACATTCCCCATTCTCCATAGTTTATTAGACAAGGAATTAACCGTCAAATACATTTGACAAGAAAGACAGCCAAGGTGCACATTATAGTAAAATTAAATTTGGTTTAAAGCTAAATTGATGCATGCAATCTCTCTTTAGTCTCTACTCGGGAGTAAGAAATAAAATTCTTCACTAACAGCCGATCCTCTACTATAGGTTTAAACCATAAATGGCTGTGTTCTGCAAGACTCATTAAATTGCCAAGTAAAACAACAATTGGTAAATCAAATTGAACCATTCGCAAAAGAAACACAAAATTGCAGAAGAGCAGTTTTAAGTAGTTCCCAAAGTTTATGGCAAGAACTTAATATAAAGTGAATCTAACCGGAAAAAGAAAAAGAAAAAAATAGCACCATCTAAATTGAATCACTAGTGCAAAATCATATGCTAAACTGAGACTACTAAGACTCTGAGTTCAACCAACACTAGTAGAAAGAAAAACAAATGAAGGCTCAGAGATTACCGATTTCCAAATTTTTTGGAAAACTAGCATAACACCTATCATCTGATAGGAGCTTAAGGGGCAAAAGCTAAACCAAAGTTGTTCAGCTCATTTCCGACTGTCAACTAAGTTAATAAATACAAGTAATCAACACTACAAGAACACCAACACCAAAGATATAAAACAATAACAAGATTGGCAAAGGAAAAATATAAGAAGGTGAAAGTAAAAACGAAACAGAACATATACCCGATAAGCACAATGAAATCCATTTTTGTAGCTTCCAGTTTTTATAGATTCTTGTTGCAACATGAGACGGGTTTTAACCATGTCCACTGGTGCAGTTATAAACGTACTCACTATACCAGCAGCTGTACTTGAGCTTCATGCAGTAACAATACAATTAGACACCAATGAAATCAACAATGAAACAGAAAAAAAAGAGAATTGCATACTTAAGATATAATAATATGATAAGATGGCTGATTATGCATGTCATAACGACATTCATTTCTGGATTAAATGGTGTCAATCTAAAATAACACAAGGCTATGAGCCACATTAACCACTTTATGGGGAAATCTAGTAACACAAGAAGATACCATCGGAAATTATACAAATATTTTGTAAGTAGTACATTAATATAATCCAAAAATCCCCTTAGTAAATACTTCATTAAATAACTAATAATGCGCAACATTTATTCATTACATGGAGTAGACCTTGGTTATCTTTGGCTCACTTCTGGCTTTTCTTTATGCACTAGAAATTATTTCACGTGAATGTATTAGAGTTATAATTACTATTTATATGTTTTGTAGGGTCTTTCTATTCGATTTCACCAACATTTTGTGATCTACCATCTTTTAAGGTTTAAAGGTACACTCTGCTTTTCAAACTCTGTGTCTAGCTTCAAAATAATTTGCATTAACTGAAGTATCTGAAAAGAAAGCCATGAATAGGGCCATACATCAGATGTAGATGAAATCCTTCTTCAAGAGGTGTCCGCGTCATCAAAATCTGCATAAGCAAAAAAATAGAAAAAACAATTTTAATGGCAAAAAGACAGAATGGAAAAAAAAAAGTTTTGTTTAGGCAATATGTTATGAATTAACCGTTTAGAAACTGTGGTAATTACTTCGTGGATATTCAAAGTGAAAAATAGCATGCTTAGAACTTGACCCGCTTGGATTCGTCATATGTTGCAAGCTGTGAGGCAGTCAAGGCAGCAGCTCTCGCCATAGCAGGACCAACCCCCTTCCACAGAGCTGTAATTCCTTCTTCAGAAATAAGTCTACGCATTTCAGCAATTGGTCCTGCTTGTCTCAAGGTGGAATTCATCTGCAACCGCACCTGATGAAAAAAAATATGGATCATGGATTCTCAAACCCAGTAATCAGATGGAAATATAAGAGAATCCTACCATCATGGCTTACCTTCAGAACTTCAGTAGGATTGGTCAGTGCAGTTGCAGTTGCACCAGCAAACGCTCCAGATGCAATCTTCAACAAGATATTGGTGGACCCAAATGCCCAATCACAAACATTCTTTGAGGGCTCATACAAGCCTAAACGTAGACCGCCATACAAAACTGATCTCGTCAGGGCAGGTGTCAAACCCAGATACAAAGACTTTGGACCTTCTTTTTTCAATAATTGAACAAATAATTGTCCCTGTGCAATTCATTAATTAGCAAATCTCACAACAATAAAATCTGATAACCATATTATCATGCTAAAACAAAACTACGAGCTTGGGAAGATACCATTCCAGTCAAAGGTCCCCTCTGACCCACAAGTTGCATTTGCAACCGAACTTTGAGTACATCTGCATTCAAGGCATGATAAATTAATTACACAAAAATTCAAGAACACTTTTTTCTTTTCTTTTCTATTTCTTCTATTACAGATATAGAAATCTGTCTCTATCCACACCTTATGGTTAAAATTTAGGTCAAGATCTACATTATCTTTACTTTGAATTCCTACTATTTTCTGCCTCAATATTTGTTAGTTCTCAAGAGTAAATACCAAGATTCCCCAGTGAACAATCTGCTCAATTCCTTTCTTTTACACAAATCACATTATTCAAGAAGAAAATCTAAGTTCTTTCTCTAAGCACAAAGATCCACAGACTATTATACGACTTATGCTTAGAAAGTGAAGTTGAATATTTGCCAAATTGGATTTAAGCATATAGGCACAAACATTGTTAACTTCATTGTGCTTGTTGAAAGTCTTCCAACAAAGTTAGTAATGCCCTGCAGCGAATTCACATCCTTATACCAAAGCATAACTTTCCATCTGAGTTTTAATATACTTGCAGACAATCACAACAAAATCGAAATCCATTCCTCTTTGTGATTAAAACATTCCAGTAATATATATCTCCTACTACCCAGTTTCACCTTCGACATTTCTTCTCTGTTATTTATAACCCGAGACAACAATTTTACATTCAGATATACCATATATCTCCGAATTAGATTTGACACATTTGTACGCACTGCATAACATGAGAAGGCCCTAAACCCTCAAAGTTTACCCCACCCATTAATACAATTCTAGCTTCGAAATCGCGCAAATCCCATTTACATTTTCCAAGCAATCATGGCAAGATTACATGCATATGCGTAATTTAAGTTAGCAACACATCCACAATTTCCATGTTTTTGCTAAACAAAAAAAATATATTGTAAAAACAACTCAGTTATAGCAAGTTGCAAGAAGGGAAAAAAAATGGAATAACCTAGAGGATGAGTGATAGCAGTCGCCATTGCAACAGCAAGTCCACTGGTACCGAAGTGATAAACAATATGCGACGTTGAGGTCGACCATTTCTGCTTCTCATCGAATTTCACTTTACCATCCCCTGAATTTTCCAAATTTACACTTTCAATGTCAAAAAGCAATTATAGAAAACACATTACTAAAAGCGAGAAAGAAAAATAGACGTAAAATACATGAATCGGAGATTTCAATTGGTTTTTCTTTTCCACAGTTGATCTAACAGAAACAAATGGAAACATAACCTGAGAGAGAAGGATCGGCGCCCATTTTCGATTTCTTCGGACAATACGCTGACGTTGAAGTGAACGGGAGTTACAAAGAAGTTTGAATTGTGGTTAACTGTAGTCTGTAAACTGCACTATTTTTAACCGTTTTTGTTAAGCCAATGTTTATCAGCCACGTGTTAGATTGTTAGTCAAACGACTCTAAAACAGGACCTTAATTTAGTCGAAAGAAACAAGGACTTTGAATAAAAAAAAGAATGTATTATTTTCTAATTTTCTAATTTATTATTTAACACAAAAAATTATATTGACATAATTTTTTACCTGTGTAATTTGTCTTGACAATTTTTTATTTTTTTTCATTTTAATCACAAAAATTATATTTTAATTTAGGATTTAGATACAACTTTACAAGACATTCATGGTTGAAGGGTAGACATGAGACGAAGTTATTTTATTTTTTAATTTTCAAAATTTTGATTTTTATAAATTATTGAATTTCTTTTGAATAAGACTATTGACTTTCAATCCAATAACCAATAACTTATCATATACATATAATTATACTAAATTATATAGTAGATTAGAGTAGCTGGTAGCTAAACCCTTTAATTTAGAGTGGTGTTATTTGCATACCCCTTACTGATCTATTCATACCTTACTTTTTAAAAATTTGATTTAATTAAATAAAATTAAATATTTTTAATCAATTTTTTGGTTTATTTTCAAAACTACCCATTTTACTTATTTTTCAAACTTAATACATACCATATATGATCTCTCTATCTCTGATCTCTCTCACCTCCATTGATTGATGTATTTATTATTTCTTATTTTTTTTTAGTTTTTTTTTTTCTTCTTATTTCATGGTGGAAAAGAAAAAATAAAAAATAACATGGTATTTTAATTCAACGACATCTTGATACCATGTTGAAGACCTTGATTAGGATCCAACAACAAGCCCTAACTTGTACCCAAAGTTAGATAGATTTGAAACAAACCATTCAAAGGATTGAGCGATTGATTTTCTAAAATCAGATAACAAAATTTACCTAACCCTAGCCCAAGCTATTCTAAGCAATTAACTGAGAAAAGCCGAATTCAAAAGAAACACGATGAACCCTAGCTGGGTCAATTTTATTCATAAAGCATTCAAAAGATAACAACCCTAAAATAATAGTTCTATTTATACTAAAATTAATCTTCTATCCTGACTATAACAAGATTAGTCTAAAATAGGAAAATAGTCTAAAACATAAATAAAGCAATATAACTAAAATAAAAATAAAAGAAATAGTCTAAAGCCCTTTTCCAAAACAGTATCAATTTCCTTATAATTCAGGAACCCAAACGGTGCCTCTCGTCACTCAAACTGCTACCATCAAATTGCGGTCTGGACCGCTGTTCCACAATTCTTTTAGATTTTCTAACGGTTTCAACAATCCCTCGCTCTTCAAGAATGCACTTGTCCTCAAGGGAAAAATCAGGAAAATGTTCTACCATCTCGTTATAGTCTTCCCAAGTAGCCTCTTCTATAGGGACCCCTTGCCATTGAGCCAGAACCTGCCATACCTTTGTCATATCACGTCCCTTCTTCCAATTGCGATATCAGAGAGCTGTTATAGACCGTATCAGCAAGTTACCATCTGTATCAAACGCCGGTAAATCACTTGAAATGAGACTTAGGTTTCCCACACTCTTCTTCAAAACGGCAACATGGAACACTGGATGCAATCTAGAAGTAGACGGCAACTCCAACTTATAAGCCACCTTACCTATCCGCTCTATCACCTTAAAAGGTCCATAATACCATTGCGACAATTTCACATTGAACTTTTTCTTTAGAGATTTCTGTCGGTACGGTTGAAGTTTGAGATACACTAAATCTCCGGGTTCAAAAGATACGTCTCTTCTGCCTCAGTCATAATACTTCTTCATTCTCCCATGAGCCTTCTCAAGCTCATTCTTCACCTTAGCTACAACCTCGTCTCTAGCTATCAACTCTCTCTCGACTTCTTCATTTCGAGCTGTCCCTTTCTCATAAGTGCTTAGCATCGGTGGCGGTCGCCTATACATTACTTCAAATGGACTCATGTTAATTGAAGCGTGTTGTATCAGTACTCATCCCATGAAATGTACTCTTTCCATCTCTTTTGCTCCTCATGACAATAACACCTTAGGTACTGCTCAAGAGTCCGATTCACCACCTCTGTCTGTCAGTTAGTCTGCGGATGGTAGGAGGAACTTGCCTTCAACTTGCTACCCTGCAAAGTAAATAATTCCTGCCAAAAAGAACTCATAAATAATTTCCCTCGATCAGTCACGATACTCCTTGGAATCCCATGCAATTTCACCACATTATCCACAAACGCCTTAGCCACACTACTAGCGGTGAAAGGATGTCTGAGCGGAATAAAATAGGCACCCTTGCTCAACCTATCCACCACAACCAGAATTGACTAGTAACCACCATTACTAGGCAGCCCCTCTACAAAGTCCATAGTCAAGTCCTCCCAAATTTTCTCTGGTATCGATAATGGTTGCAACAACCCCATAGGGCGCCTCTGGTCATACTTCACCTTCTGACAAATATCACACTCGGCCACCAATTTCTTCACTTCATTTTTAAGTCTCTCCCAATAGAAAAAATGTTTGATCCTTACATAAGTACGCAACCAACCCGAATGACCTCCTTCTTTGCTATTGTGGAAATGTGCTAGAATCTCCTCTCTCAACCCTGGTACTCCCGGTACATATACATAGTTTTTGTAGTACAATAGCCCATTTTTATAGCGAAATCTCTCTACACCACCCTCGTGGCTCTCCAACTTCTTACGAATCTCTACTGTTCGAGCATCAAATTGCATGGCCTCCTTAGTTCGATCCCAAACACGACATTCGGCCCCACTAAGTGTCGATAATCCTGCCTCATCGTTCGCATACACAGACCACAATATCGAACTGCCCTCTTTTCTGGATAAGGCATCAACTACTTTGTTTTCCCTACCAGGTTGGTAGACAATATCGTACTTAAACCCAAGAAGCTTAACTAAAAACTTCTGCTGCTCCGGGGTCACAATTTTCTGCTCTAACAAGTGCCTCAAAGCTTGATGATCGGTGATAATGGTGAATTTCTTGCCCAATAAATAAGGTCTCCACACATTTACCGCGTGCACCACTGCTAACATCTCCCTAGCATAAGTACTCCAAGCCTTCTTCATTGGTCCTAAAGCCTTAGAAACAAACGCCAGGGGCCTCTTCTCTTGTACCAAGACCGCCCCAATCCTTTCTCCACTCTTATCGGTGTAGACCTCGAATGGCTTTTAAAAATCGGGCAAAGCCAACAAAGAGGTTTGTGTCATAGCCCTCTTCAAATCTTCGAAAGCTTTCTTTGCTTCTTCCTTCCACTCAAAGCTGTCTTTCTTCAACATAGCAGTCAAGGGTTTTGCAATCAGCCCATAATTCTTCACAAACCTCCGGTAGTAACCTGTTAACCCCAGAAACCCTCTCAGAGTCGACACATCTTTTGGCAATGGCCAGTCCACCATAGCCTCAATCTTTCTTGGGTCAACCTTCACTCCCGCACCTGAAATTATATGCCCAAGATATTGCAGTTCCTCCAGCACAAAATCACATTTTGACATTTTAATAAAAAAAATGGTGCTGCTCTAGTATCCCCAATACCAACTTCAATTGCTCTAGATGCCCCTCCAATGATTTTGAATAAACCAATATATCGCAAAGAACACTAGCACAAACTTCTTCAGGTAAGGTCTGAAAATATAATTCATGGCTGCCTGGAATGTAGAAGGTGCGTTGCATAGCCCAAATGGCATCGCCAGATACTCATATAGCCCCGAATGAGTCCGAAAGGCTGTTTTGTACACATCCTCATCCTTCATCCGAATTTGGTGGAACCCAGCTCGCAAATCTAGCTTGGTGAACACACATGCCCCATGTAACTCATCTAACATCTCATCAACCGACATAATTGGAAATCAATCCTTCACAGTTGCCTCATTTAAAGCCCGATAGTCGGTACAAAACCTCCAAGTCCCATCTTTTTTCCTTACCAATAACACCGGAGATGAAAACGAACTTTGACTCTGCCTGATCAATCCATTCTTCAACATCTCTTCTACTTGTCTCTCAATCTCATCTTTCTAGAAATGGGTATACCTATATGGAGGCACATTGACCGGTTTCGCCTCGTCTTTCAAAGTAATGCGGTGATCACAATGACGGGGGAATGGTAAGCTAGTTGGTACCTCCAGAACTTGTCGATGATTTGCCACTACCTTACGTACCTTCTCGGATAGCCGCTGTAATTCGTCTTGCAGCTCATTTGTATTCTTTTTCTCGCTTTTCCCCTTATGTCGACCTCCATCATTCACTAATGCAAAGCATTGGGCGCCTCCTTTGCAAAGCCTCTCTATCACCTGAGCTTCACATTGTTTAATTTCTTTAAGAGGCAAAGCAGTCCATGTTCTTTGTCTTCCGCCCAATTTGAATTCCATTGTCATGGTATCAAAATATGTAACTACCTTACCGATACTCTTCAACCAAGCGTTGCCTAGCACCACATCTACTCCCACTAGCGATAACACATACAAAATCAGCAGCAATCCTGACTCCTTGCACGTTCATCTTCACCTCGTGAACCACTTCCTCACACTTAAGTTTTTCCCCATTAGCCACCTTCACATCAAACGGTTATATGACAGTCCCTCGCAGTCCAATCTTCCTTACAATATTCGCATTGATGAAATTGTGAGAGGAACTAGAATCTACCAGCATCGAAACCTCGAACTTACCAACCCATGCCATGAGCCTCATAGTGATGGTTTCGAAACCCCATACATGGCATTTAAAGACAACTTGGCTTCACAATTATTTTCTCCCAATTCGGCCACCCTCAACTCCCCCTCATCACTGATGGCTTCCTCGTCACTGACAATATCATCATCTGATGCACTTGAGTCAATGATCATAAATACCTTCCCAGTTCGGCACCGATTGTCCTTGTTCCATTTCTCCCCGCATTTGAAGCATAAGCCCTTTTTGATTCTCTCATGAACCTCTTCCTTTGTCAGTTTTTTTATGTCTTTGTTTTCCTTCTTGGAACTATCCTCAATAGCTCTATTTCCCTTCCAAGAATCTTTGTTTGACTCCGATTTAAAATTTTTACTCTCAGAACTCTCCTTAAACGGCTTCTTGTCACTGTAGTAACTATCCTCTAAAATCTCCGCCATCCTCATTGCTTCGGTCAATCTTTGCGGTCGCTTCAATTTCACCTCTCTCGCTAACCATGGCTTCAACCCTTCAATAAAAGTCCCCAATAATGACTTTTCTGACCACCAATTGACCAAAATCTGCAATCGACGAAACTCCTCAATATACACCTGAACCTTCCTTCCTGTTTGAGGTTGGCCAACTGCCTATGATGATTGACAACCGGTGATGGCCCCTATTGAGTCAAAAATTCCTGCTCAAAAGGCGTCTAACCTATTTGTCTACCATCGTGTTCATATTGAGCTTTGATCTATCTCCACCAACTATTAGCATTTCCATCAAGGTAGATGCATGAAGTAGAAACCCGATTGGCTTCTTTTTTTTTTTTTTTTTTTTTGCCGATTCCTCTAAATGAAAGCACCAAATTGTTGAGGACCTTGATTAGGATCCAACAACAAGCCCTAACTTGTACCCAAAGTTAGATAGATTTGAAACAAACCATTCAAAGGATTGAGCAATCGATTTTCTAAAATCAGATAACAGAATTTACCTAACCCTAGCCCAAGCTATTCTAAGCAATTAACTGAGAAAAGAAGAATTCAAAAGAAACACGATGAACCCTAGCTGGGTCAATTTTATTCATAAAGCATTCAAAATATAACAACCCTAAAATAATAGTTCTATTTATACTAGAATTAATCTTCTATCCTGACAATGACATGATTAGTCTAAAATAGGAAAATAGTCTAAAACATAAATAAAAGCAATATAACTAAAATAAAAATAAAAGAAATAGTCTAAAGCCCTTTTCCAAAACAGTATCAATTTCCTTATAATTCAGGAACCCAAACTGTGCCTCTCGTCACTCAAACTGCTACCATCAAACTGCTGTCTGGACCGCTGTTCCACAATTCTCTTAGATTTTCTAACGGTCTCAACATATCATTATAAAGAAAAATTAAACTTCAAACTTATTTTCAGAGAATGAATTGTTTCCAGATGCTTAATATAATTGTCAAACAATTCTTACTTTATGTCATTCTCAGACAATTCTTCCATATGTTTGATATCGTTTTTAGACAATTTTTTTATATTCTTGATATCGTTCTCAAAATCTTCCATAATATTATATATGTGTGTAAGAAACAGATTTCAGGGTTTAAGAGTTAATTTTTTTTTTTTTTGAAAAATCAGATTACTGTTTTTTTTTTTTTGAAAAGGAATATGAGATTTTAATGGATTTACTTTGTAGAAGATTTATTTCCTTAAATTGTATGTCTTTTTAAGTAATTTTAATAAAAGAAAAAAAAGAATATTATATAATTAAAAAAGTGGGGCATAAATAGATCGGTTGACGGTGTACCTAATTTATCACTCATTCTTCTAAAGTATTATTAACGGGTTCAACTACTGTATAGAAACACTATAATTATTGGGTTAATTTTTTATCATCAACGATCTATAAAAATAAAATGTTAAAAATTAAAACTAAAAGAAAACAATCATAGTAGTTAAATCCATTATCTACTGATTTTCCATTCGTTGATTTACGGAATAAAACTTTGTATCTGACCTGTTATTGGTTTCCACCGTTGGATCTTGTAAATTAATCTGAAACTCATATCTTGACCGTCCAAATTCTCATATCGTTATAAACGGTAACGGCTCGCTTAATGAATATTCTAAACCCGCTTCTCCGTCTATACCGTCGATCTCTGTCCGTCACTCTGGGTTTTCTAGGGTTTTTAGTGGAGTCACAGTTTCGGTTGTTGCTCTAGGGTTTTTGATCTGTACTCAGCTGTCAGGTGATCTTGGCGCAACCATGCCTCGGTACGGCCTTTACGTTTCTTCATGTTTGTTTATCAATAAATTTATGTCTTCTTCACGAAATCTGACGCATTTACTTGGTATGTTTTTGGTACTAATTTGCAGGTATTACTGTGATTATTGCGACACTTACTTGACTCACGATTCTGTAAGTTCCCTTTTTCTCTATAATTTCCCATTCAACTTTTTTCATATTTTTTAAACCTTCGATTCTAATATTGAATTTTATGTCTAATCTAATTCAAATCGGTATCTATAAAGAGTAAATGATTAAATTTATTGCTATGGGTCATCACATTGAACCAAAAAAAATATGAAAATATCCATTGCCTGGCACATAATATGCTAAGTGTTGTCTTTTTGATAGTTTCTTGATTTTTGATTTTATTGAGTATTTTCGTCCGCATTCAATTATATGTTTATCTACTCACACATCCAATGTATTGGGATGCATATAAACTACTTGACTAGTCGAGAAACATTGTGTTTTCTCTACTCTCATGGTGCATTGCCACTTGCTTATATTTCATAATTATTGTGGCCTTCAAGTATTATTGCTAGTAGTGTTACCTTTTCAAGGTGTTATGTCAATCTGAGTGAACTGATGTTTAATATACTCGTAGAACTTGAAAGTGGAAACTTTGAACATCTATCAGAACTAACAATCTCCTGTTATCTTTTTTCAGCCGTCTGTTAGAAAACAGCACAATGCAGGCTACAAACACAAGGTAATGTAAACATGTTTCCTATCTCAGTAATGCACCACTTTATATATCTAAATGTTAATTCATTTTCCTCATTCTGCCCATAACTTCAGGCAAATGTGAGAATTTATTATCAGCAATTTGAGGAACAACAAACCCAAAGTCTAATTGACCAGAGAATCAAGGAACACCTTGGCCAAACTGCAGCATTCCAGCAGGTTGGTTCTGCTTACAATCAGCATATAATGGCTCAGAGGCCGCGCCTTCCTGTTCTGCCAACTCCAGTTATGCCAATGCCTGGAGGTGCTCAGATGAATTCACCATTCTACCCAGGGATGAGACCACCTGTTCTGCCAAGACCAATGCCTCCTCCAGGTGAATTGGAATGGAATTACTCTATTTATTTGCCACACTCCATTCTGGTGCATGTATTGATCCTTGTGTGTTTGCATTTTGCATGTAAACACAGATTTTGCAACTTGATTCTATTTGTGCCCACATCATTCCTTATTGTTCTGGCAGATGTCTTGTTGGTGATCTGATGTATGGCTATTCCTGCTGTTGGTTGATGTCATAGTTCGGTAACAAATTTTTATAGTGATGTAAGACCTATAGATTTTTCCTCTGCCTATATATTTAATTACTATCAGTTGTGAACATGTTTATGATAATTTATCGTTGAATCTTGCCAAATATCCATCAATATTATCGGTTCCATTAGTCTATTGAATATTTGACGTTTGTGACCATGTTTATGATAATTTGTCGTTGAACTTGCCAAATATCCATCAATATTATCGGTTCCATTAGTCTATTGATGCCATCAGTCTAATTATTTTACGTGGGCTGCTCTGTTTGTGAAGACTGAAGGCCGTCCCTTTCTTTAGTCTATCTATACATTTACATTCCTTCATAGGCTTCTGTGTGAGACTTATGTCCAGAGAAGACTGATGCTGCATATATATATATATATATATATATATTTCCATTTGTTTTATTTAATGCTGGTATTATCCAGTGATAATATTAGACCTGTTCATGCATATAATCTTATCCCGTTGCAGCATTTTTTAATGAACGAATCGAATCATTCTCATTGCCTCTTCAGGTTATATGCATGCTCCAGGCATGCCACCAATGATGGCACCACCTGGTGCTCCTCCCGCACCTGGTCAATTAAATGGTCTCCCAAGACCTCCTGCAGTGATGAACCCAACGGCACCCCCTGGTAATACTGCACCGCCTGTTTCATCTAGTGGAGCACCCTCTATGCCTTCACCTTCGGGTTATCAAGCCAATCCAACAAGTGGAGGCTTTGACAGTTACAATGCCAATGCCCAAGCTCCCGAGGCTAATCATTAGAGTGGTTTACAGTGAACCAGCAAAATCACTTTAACAATGTGATGCTTATGTTGAATCTGTTTCATTGCCATGCATCATCTTGGATACTTCGGTATGTAATCTGCTTTGAGTGCTTGGCATGCCTTGTTGAATGCAGAATAGTCGTATAGTTATTTATATTGTAAACGTTGATCAAATATTATGGAAACCATGTAATTTTCGCTGGAAGGTTGCCAGGAATTTATATTCAGTAGTAAGTTGTGTACACCGTGGCAGAACTTGGATTGCAATGACAGTCAGAACTAATAGAAGCAAAGTGATAAAGCTAATGGAAAATGTGAGTTTGGTTGGGTTCACCCTATGTCGAAGTTGAATAACACATTTAATTTGGTTCCATATATTTTTGCGTTGAATCATAGAGATCTTCTAAGTACTGAAGGTCGCTTTTAATGTTTATTTCTTGGTCAGTTTTGAGGAGTTTTACTGGCAACTTAAGTTCAACGGAAGGACTTTGTTTTACTGTGGTGTGATGTAGGTCCGAAAAGTTGTCCCTTTCATTTTGGTCTTGCGTCTAATCTGGTACAAAAAAACTAAACATGTTTCTTAAAGTGGTCAGATATAGTATATGGATCCAATGTCTCAAGTATGCAAGTCCCGTGTGCAATTGCATTTTCGTGTCGTGTTGTCTTTGATTCCTTTTTAGGATAAACTCAATGAGCTATTGCCTTTTGTAGCATAAAAGATTGAATTTTAGGAGATGGAAAGTTGTGTTTGTAAGGGGAAATTAGTTAATTAGACATGTATTTTCTATTTAGTTGAAGGTGGAAATGCTGGAGATAAAATGAGCCATGCATTTCTGCACCGTTGGAAGAAATAACTATATGTTGATTAAGCTTTTGCCTTGTAATTTTAATGCGATATTATTACCTTCAAATTAGTGGAGCTTTAAGACTTGAGAGGGGTTGGAGGATCGACTCATTGTTGGATCTCACTTATCAGCCTTTGAATGACTCATTGCAGTAACAAACTAAACCGTGTATGCAGGGAGTGCTGAATCTTCATTCTGTTATGGACTAACCAAACATAATTTCTCCCGAGAGTCATAAATCCCGAAAATACTCTATAATATCAACCCATTAACCCCTGTTGAACAAAATGTGCTGGTCAACACTCAACAGCAGGCAAGATCTGGGCAGATGACAATTGCATTTGGCTGTTCTAATTGCTGCATTTCCTAGTTTTAGATAAAAACAGATATTGAAGTGAATTCTAGCCAATTTCATTCAACCAATTGCATCCCAACAATACATCATATCAACCACAGATGGTGTATGTTGTACAGGACCTTCAATCGCTTTGTTCTTTTCTCATAGCTAACAAAATGTAGTTAAACAAAATGGCTTGTATTCAACGTTTTGCACCTTTTCTTTACAAACTTTTACCTCCCTTTCGGAATGTTCTGCTGGGTCGATTCTTCTTGGCTCGACTCTTGAAGAGCTGATGTCTGTCAGTAAGATAAACTCAAAACATATATTAGAGAAACAAGCAGTTGATGAAGTTAATAGAAGAGAAACATCAACCTACATATGTGCAAAACAAGTTCCATCACTAGGAAATTGGCGTCATTTGCTACTAATGTGATGTTAGAATCCATTTCTACGCCCAGCTTGCGTATGCACACTAACACAGAGTTTGTTGCATAAATTTTTTCTTTCTTTTTCATGCATATATTGCTTTTCTTACTATGCTGTTACTGACCTCTCAGATTCCAATTTCTGGATTACTATTCCATTCAGTATAAGTTCTGAACTATAAGGTGCTAGTCCTGTATTAAGAGTAGACCAAAATGATCATATACAACATTGAATGGCTTTTTTTTTATAGAAAGAAAAACTATTGAGAGATCTATACCTTGATCAAGGAAAGGAACACAGATTGCATGATCTTCTTCACAAGAAAGAATCAATAGATCATCTTGGATCTTTTGGTCCTTTACTGCAGGTATCTGACTTCTCTCCACTACCTAGGTAGTATTTCATCATAAACTCAGTGATCCGTTTACAGAAAAAAGTAAAAAAAAAAAGGAGAATAAGACAGAGACAGTTTAATGATGTCAAATGTATCCAAAAGAGCTATATTGCTACCGTAGACGAACAATTATCTGATAAATCACAAGTTTAGGTAGATACACAAACCTGGCCATGAACTAACTTGACCAAGCTAGTAATCATTTCTTTATGAGGTTTTATATTGGGGGTGATGAAGACTCTTCGACCCTGACAAAGAGAAATAAGACATCAACACATAGAAACACCTTAATAAGGTGATATTCAAGTCGATATCAAAGTAGAAGCTAGCAGAAATGGATCTCTGGTTTAGGCTAAGTTGACGCAAGCTTAAAACAATCACCTTTAGCAGTGGATGCTGGCTTGCACGAGCAAAGGAAACTGGCATACTAAAGCCAATTTCTTTTTCCTTTTTGGCATCCCTCAAGATGTAATTTTTCTCATCTATTAAACAGCTTGCTTGTCCACAGCTATCAAGCCATAAAGGTGTCACTACTGGTTTAGCTAGAGCAATGGCTTCCAACATATTCCTTGTCCGCACAAATCTATCTGCTATAAAATGTGTGGCATCCATGGAACACGTTGCAGTGGAAATGCCAAGCCGTGTTGAGATCTGCTGGAACAAAATGGAATTAGTAAAACATATATAATTTATAGGTGATCGTGCTGCTGATTGAAAAAAATGAAGAAAAGAAATACCTTTTTCTGCTGCTTGATTACATCGTCATCCAAGTGCTGGCTAAACAGAACTTTAACATATGTTAAGTCTCTTCGTCTTCTCAAATCTTTCCAAGAGAAATCAGGTATTGATTTGGGGACTCCTCCTAATCGAATAAGCTCTTTTAAGAGGGAGGATTTGGGTAGATTTTTCTTGGATGGATGTTTGTACTTTTTAGAAGACATATTATTGGAAGATAATGTATTTGTACCTCTGGATTTGGTATTGTTAGTAGTGGTAATATATCCTGAACAAGTGGTCTCGAAGTGCTTGTATGATGACCCTACAAACTTGTGGTTCTTTTCTACACCAAACAACACACAATCAATGCCATCTCTCTTGTCAGATTGCATAAATGCCTCAAGTCTATCAAGCTCTCCAGAAGAGATTTTCTTACTCGTGCTACCAGATTCACAGTTCGAAATGACAACTTCTAAATCTGTTTTATCAAACTTCTGCCTTACATTATTTTCAGAAGAATGCTGAGATGGACCACCAGGCACTGACTGTGCTTTCTTCTTCATATCTCTATTATAACAAGTGGTTTTGTCATTGTCTTCTGTTGTTCTTTGACTTCCATTGACTATTGCTAAAGAAACATAAATATTATTGGCTCCATTTGAACGGCTTTGCATCTTAGGCAGTGTTCTTTTCTGTTTGGGATGGCTCCATATATCCATTTTCAAACAACTGGCTGTAGCAGTTACCTCTTGGTAGGTTTGCTCTTTTTCACCCAATATGCTGTTTCTAGATTCTGCAGATGAATTGTAATGCAATTCTGACCATCTTCCTCTGGCACTCATAATTCTAGTTGGATCAGCAGCTAATCTACTACTCATCTTTCTTCTGTATCTAAGGATGCCATCCTCTGTCCTTTGTGACGGGTTATCTGATTGATTATTGGTCCCTGTTGATGTACCTCCTACCAAGGACTGCCTAGTTCCTGCCTGTTCTTTGCCTAACGAGATACATTCAACTGAAATTGACGAATTCATATAATTTTCACTGTCATTGTTCCCCCCTACAGTTCCATCGATTTGTCTTTGCACAATAAGCCTAGGAGGTCTTCTTTCTGAACTTACATTGGCATTCCTTTGATAACACTGTCCTGTGATCAGTGACTTTCCCCTTTTCAGTCTTGTCATTGTTGCCAACTCAGAGTCACAAGGATCTAGCTTCTGATTATTAGAGTTCTTGTCATATTTTCTAGCAGAACGCTTTCCTCGCTTTGACTTTCTTGCAATGCCTCCTAAACTCTTTTGAATCAAATTATGTTCTGGGTGAGCTTCCCCCATTATTACACTTTTTGGTGAGTTCTCAGTGGCGTTGGATGAACCTTGAAAAACGTCAAAAGCAACACAGCCAGCACTTGGCCCGTATGATAATGCTTCCATGGCTTCTGCCGCTATTTGAGTGTTAAATCCTACATCATACATTTCTAGTGTTTCTCTGTCGATACCACCAGTGTTCAACTGCTGCTCAGACGATTCTGCAGGCAAGTCCTCATTGGATTCCTTGACAGAATTATTTGTGAGATTCATTTTGCATACTCGGTTTATCCCACAAGTCTCTTCTGCTTGCAAGGCCTTTTGACCTCTTGTCTCAGATTGAAAAGAGGCTTCCATTCTCTTGCTGATAACATCATCCTTTACATGCTGATCACCATCAGCCCATTCAAAAATTCCGGTTTTTGAAATTGGAGTTATACTTTTCAATCTCTTAACCAAAGTTTGAGGTCCCTTTGCACCGGAAACAGGAGGAAATTTATCCCTGACAGTCTTCATGACACCAATTCTTGGAGACAAGTCTGTGCTGTTAATTGACAAGAACTGGTCTACAAATTCAAGTGCATTGTCTTGGGATGACTGGCCAGGTTCCTGAGAGTCAACATAATTCAACTTTGCAAATTCATGATTGAGATCCTTTTGCTCATCTGTTCTCTGACATCCTTTGTTCCCTTCAGGTGAATGCAAGAGTAATATTAATTTTCAACAAACTCCTACTTATAAAGCACCCCTTTTGCACACACACAGGGAAAACAAATAAAAAAGAACCAAAAGACTAGAACTACAATCAAATTCTAATCTAAAATTCAAAAATTGAACAAATGTACACTTACTTACCTACACCACATTGTTTATCAACAGACGGCGCTCTCCTCTTCCTCTTCCGCAAGTTTATTGCATTGCCACCCGAACCCACCGTTTTGTTTCTACAAATTCCTTCATCTTCACTATCAAGCACAACTTCCTCATCATCCCCTGATGTTAGTTGGAATCTCAAATCCTCAAAACAACCGGAGTCCTCCAACACCTGAGTCTCATCTAGTTTCTCCATCCGCGTCTCAGCCAAGGGACTATCAAGCACCATAGTATCTTCAAGCCGCTGGCACTCATTATCATTTTCACCTATTTTTTCAACTCCTAAACAAACAATTATCATTGAACTCAACATCGCCTAGATATGAATATTGAAAAATCATTGTTCAAATCACATATATGTATTTAAAATTCAAAACAAACCATCGCAACATAATAGTTTCTCTTGAGCTCTCCATATTAAAAAATCAAGAAACTTATAGTTCGTTCAGTGTCAATACAAAATGACTATCGAATCATTTCACCATCAATTTTTTAATTATTTTCTTGCAAATAGAAACATAAGCTGAATAAAAAGGAAGTTGAATAAGATATTACCAGGAGATGATAACGAAGAGGTCGGAGAACGAGAGTGATGATCAGCCATTGAAGAAATTCGAGTCTCCTTCAACTGAACAAAAGGTATTCTATTAGGTTGTGTAATCAAGTGATGGAAAAATTGTATTTTTAGGTCATTTTTGATTGAAAAGAAACTACAAACAGAATAGTGATGGAACAGAGTAGTGATGACAAGCGAAAACGAAGGTGTAAACAAAATTTATTAAAAAAAATTGTTTTTGGGGGGAACGAAAATGATCGAGTGGGAAACGAAGCGAAAACTTGGCACGTTTTAGAGGGAAACTAATTTATTAGTTAATAAATATCTACATTTTGTCCCACGCTTTCGTGTGGGCATTTGGTCTAGTGGTATGATTCTCGCTTAGGGTGCGAGAGGTCCCAAGTTCAATTCTCGGAATGCCCCAATCTTTGTTTTCCTCTTTTTTTAACTGTGAGGACGATTATACCCTTTTTTTCTGCAAAAAAGTGTACTAGAATGACAAATTTACCCTCTCAAAAAAATGAATATAATTAAAAATCAAAGCTTGGGGCATTCCGAGAATTGAACTCGGGACCTCTCGCACCCTAAGCGAGAATCATACCACTAGACCAAATGCCCTTGTTGGAAGAAAAAGGAACACTGTATTATAGAAAGATGTAAATGCAACTGCTTGGCAGTACTGAGTGAACCTTATGGAAATTAAATTGCATTGTCATAATGTCACC
Organism: Dipteronia sinensis; assembly: GCA_033220585.1. NCBI lineage: Eukaryota > Viridiplantae > Streptophyta > Magnoliopsida > Sapindales > Sapindaceae > Dipteronia > Dipteronia sinensis. Next base: position 40,047,411 of record CM065643.1, read on the forward strand.
TGCTCTTCTTACTTGCAAGGATTGCATTGTTTCTGTTGTATGTCAGAAAGATAAAAATAGATATATATATATAGGACAAATTACACTAAACCCTTGAAGTTTGGATAAGTTATACTTAGATGGATAAGTTTCTTTATTATACATTAATACCTCTAAAATTTAAATTTGACTTTAAAAATACCTAAAATGCCCATAGTAATATTATTTTACACTTTATACCTTTTAATCAAACACTTTATAAACTTTAATAAAATAAAAAAAATTAAATAAAAGATATGATTCATTAAATAAATAAATAGTTTAAAAAAATAAATAGTTTTAAAAATTAAATAAATAAATAGTTTTAAAAAATTAAATATATAAATATTTTTTAAAATATTAAGTAAATAAATAATTTAAAACATTAAATAAAAAAGTTTTAAAAAAATCAAATAAATAAATAGTTTTAAATAAATAAATAGTTTAAAAAATAAGTGAAAAAATTAAAAAAATTAGTTTTTTAAGAATATCTATTAATAGGGATAATATAAGCTCTAAATATCTAAGGAGTGTTGGGAATCTTGAACCTTCTTTCTCACCATCATCTTTACAGTAAAAGTTTAGATATTTAGTGTTTTTCTTGTCCATATTAATGAATATCCTTAAAAAATTTAATTTTTTAAGTTTTTCACTTATTTATTTATATTTTAATTTTTTTTAAAACTAATTATTTATTTTATTTTTTAAAACTATTTATTTATTTTATTTTTAAAAACTATTCATTTATTTATTTATTTTAAAATTGTTTATTTATTCAAAATATTTATTTATTTAATTAAAAAAAACTATTTACTTATTTAAACTATTTATTTATTTAATGAATCATATTTTTTATTTAATTTTTTATTTTATTAAAGTTTATAAAATGTTTGATTAAAAGGTAAAAAAAATAAAGTGTAAAATAATATAAATAAGGGTTTTTTAGGTATTTTTAAAGTCTAATTTAAATTTTGGGGGTGTTAGTGTATAATAAAGAAAATTATCAATCTAAGTGTAATTTGTCCAAACCTCAAGCGGTTCAGTGTAATTTGCCCCCATATATATATATATATATATATATATATATATATATTGTACTATAGCTGATGCATGGAATGATATATCAGCATGAATAAACTCATGATCTTGGAGTGGACTTCAACAAAGTCAGAGATGCAACTTAAGATCAAAATTATTCAAATTTTTTATTAATTGAGTTGTAGGCTTTTTCATCTTTCAAACTGCACCTTATTGATTATAGCAGATGTGATTTTTCGATGTAAGCTCAGTTCATGTTCCATAACCTTCTTTTATTGAAAAAAAGTTTTAATTCAAATAGTTAGTTTCATGAAGTTTTGCCTTTTAAGATCACAATTTTTTGCATCAAATCAACAGTTACCAGAAGTTTAGTAGTCTTATTTGACTTGCATAATACTTTCTGAGTTTATTGGTCTCTACTCATAAGCCATTCATGGTGTAATTCCTGATTCCTCACTATCACTTATCTTTGACTGATCTTTGTTTCCTATACATTTTTTTTTAATTAATATTATATTTAGTTAAGAATTTTTTTTTATAAAAAAATCCATAACTTATTTGGTAATTTCCCAGTATACAATCCAATCAAATCCAATCAAATCCAATCCAGCTCTCATCCAATACAATATACCAAATGTGGTCAATTAACCAATACTAGATTAAGGTTAAGTTTTAACTTGAAATGGCAGATTCTGGTGAGTTTTATATATATATATATATATATATATATATATTGTCATTAGGCTATGTTTTATCCTGAAGTAGTTGCCATACCTTTAGCTGTCTGTGCTTGTGTGTGTGCTCAAGATGTTGAGGATTGGATTAAGGTTTAGTTTCTCTTTTCATCAATCTTTGCTTTACACACCTAATTCTCTTATTATTCTCTTTTCATTTCCTTGTTTTTCAGATGATCAATTTAACAAGACAACTTGTTTATATTTAAAAAATTAATTTACAAGGTACGTTTTTTCATGTTTTTGTTATGAAAACAGTAAAAATGTCTCCATTTCAAGAGCTTTAGTTGCTGCTGGGAGCTTCAACAGGAGATTATCCACAGAGACTGGAAGGTATATTTGCCTTGACATCAAAGTGATTAGATACTTGGTTGCTTCTTTTATATTTAGTTAATTATAATTTTTGTGTTATATGTTGTGACAAATTAAAGAAAGCTAGAAGGAAAAGTAGCGCTGATCACTGGTGCAGCAAGTGGAATTGGGAAAGAAACTGCTGCAAAGTTTATCAGCAATGGTGCCAGAGTTGTTATTGCCGATATTCAACACCAACTTGGGCAAGAAACTGCAAAACAACTTGGACCCGATGCCTCCTTTATCGCCTGTGACGTTTCAAAAGAATCAGACGTCTCCAATGCTGTTGATTTCACCGTCTCTGAATACAACCAACTCGACATCATGTACAACAATGCTGGGATGATATGCGAAACATCCCCAAGTGTCGCGGACCTTGACTTTGAAGTTTTCGACAAAGTTATGGGCGTCAATGTGCGAGGAGCTTTGGCAGGGATCAAACATTCATCGCGAGTGATGATCCCGCGTAGAAGCGGTTCAATTCTATGTACATCCAGTGTCACAGGAGTGATGGGTGGGCTAGCAGGGCCTTCATATTCAGTGTCGAAGTCAGCTATTATAGGAATTGTGAGGTCTGTGGCAGCTGAGCTATGCAGCTATGGAATTCGGATCAATTGCATATCACCATTTGCCATTCTGACTCCACTTTTGATGGAAGAGTTGAATCGGATTTATCCTGGTGTCAAGGATCCCCAGCTTGTCAAGATCACACAGAATACTGGGGCGTTACAGGGAGCAAATTGTGAAGCCATTGATGTAGCTAATGCTGCACTCTATCTAGCATCAGATGATGCCAAGTATGTTAGTGGCCACAATTTGGTTGTTGATGGAGGTTTTACAACATTTAAGACTCTGGCACTCCCTGAACCTGATATCCTGTAATAAAGGGTTTTTTGTTGTTGTTGAAATGATACAATTTTGGGGTTTGGTGAGGAAATAACTCGAATCCACAGGTTTATGGTGTAAGTTTTAGGTTTATGATGTAAGTTTGAAGACTTGTCACTGTATCCACTTCATCTTGTCGATAATATGTAATAAAGTTCATTGTCAATTGCAGTGCAATCATAGTTACAATCCCTTCAACATGAACAAAAGTGGAGTTTGGATCGGCTATCCTGTGACAATGAAACACAAATAAAATTAATAAAGAAAAGCATTTACAATCAAATTTTATTTTTCCAAATGCTTTGATACTACAATATTATGCAATATTAATTTTGCCATATATAAATGAAATATGGTTACCATATGTACTTGATTTATTTCCATATCATTTTATACAGCAATATCATGCAATTTTTTTGTGAAGGGCAATGTTATGTTATTTCCATATCACTTATAAATATGCTTGTTCTGGATTTGCAACAGCTCTAGATAGAGGAGAAAAACTTGCATACACCCGGTGCAATGCATCCTAACCAATGGGTGCATGTCATGTGGTATAGAAAACCAATTTGATTTTCTCCTAGATAGAGACAAGACACACGACACGTGCTAAATCGAAACGGTATGAAATTCGGTTGGTAGAAATCCTATTTCTAGCTCCATACACCAGTCACATGTACCTTATTGATCAACAATAAAGAGTATCTAAACAAACCTCTTAAAATACAAACTTAACATAAGTTTCAAAAAATATATATATATATATATATATATATACAAACTTTACATAAACTATTCTAATTTTATGCAGTGAGTTATTATTTGATAACTCTTAATTTGGATTGTGATAAGGGATTATGATGAAGTTATTATTTGATTAACTTTTGTTGGATTGTGATAAAGAGATTAAAATAAGATTTTGTATTTTAAAAGGAAAATCATGTTTTGAGAAAGAGATTAGAATTCTATACTGACTTAAGGGTCGTTTGTTTTTTTGTCTGAAGACTAAATATTCCTGAATTTTTCTGAAGACTGAATAGGGACTGAAATCTGAACTTGAATGACATGTTTGTTTTTTTTTTCCTCACATCTGAATATATTGTCAACACGTTTGTTTTTTAAAAGTAAAATTGTCTGAAACTAGTCACTTTTACATTTATACCCATGTTAAACAATTAAACATATAATATAGAATAAAAACAATCCGAAAATAATAATTATATATGAACACATATGGTCATAATTTTTTTCTTTGAATACAAATAAACTTCATTTTTACCAAAAAAAAATGTTTTTTTTTTCAAAAAATAAAAGGGACAGCAGAAAAACTCACACAAAACACTTAAAAAAATAATATATAAATGCATCGCCCTAATATCATAATAAATTATTGATATTAAACACCAATTTGAGAAGTGATTAAAGTTCTTTTCTTATTTTTAAAACTATTTAAAATAAGCAATATATAAAAATAAAGATTTTTGTACCACATATAATTATGATGAAATTGGAAATATGTTATATATGGGGATAGTATCGGAAGAAAATATTTTGGATTGCATTTAATGCAATTCAGTTATTTGCAATTAAGTGAAAAGTCAGAATTTTTTACTTTTTATTTTAAGTTATTTTTTGGTGTTTTTAAGTTGTTTGACCACTTATAAAAACAAACAAAATAACTTACTAATTATGATTCAGACATATTAAGTTTTAAGTGAAAAAAAAAAATAAACGGACCCTTAGGGGTCGTTTGTTTTTTTTCACTTAAGACTTAATGAGTCTGAATTGAACTCATTAAGTTATTTTGTTTGTTTTTTTAAGTGGTCAAACAACTTAAAAATATCAAAAAACAACTTAAAATAAAAAGTAAGAAATCCTGACTTTTAACTTAATTCCAAATCACTGGATTGCAATTAAAATATTCTCTTCAAAGTGTATCATCCAAAAAAAGATATATTTCCGAATTTATTTTAATTTGATATGGTATAAAAAATTTTCTTTTAATATATTTCTTATTTACACAGGTTTTAGAAAAAAAAAACTCTAATTACATCTCATAATGAATTTTTTCTGAGATTGAACAATTGAATTTCCTTCCTGTCAAGTCCCGGTAAGAACTCTTTATTTTTTTTATCTAACTATTCGAATAGTGTTCAATAAATTTGTCTATCATATTGAGTAGATTTCGTGGCTTGAAGATGTTATAAAATTATTGTATATGAAAAATTTAAAAACTTTTTTTTATTTGGTTTCCTGTGCATCTGATCCAGGAAACCAAAAAAACAAAAATTGTTTCATGAATTATATTCACCGTAAGCGTGGACAACATATAAAATTGAACTTGAACTGTAACTTTTTTTTACAATAAATTTAACTTAAACTTTGTTTGCAGAACATGCAAAATTATAATCTTTGATTAATTTTTTTTTGCAAAAAAAAAAGTGTTATAAAGAATGGTACATATTAAATTACTTTTTTTAATTAGTATATGTATAAATGTAAAATTACGTATTTTCAGATAATTTTATTTTTAAAAAACAAACATATTGACAGTACATTCAGATGTGAGAAGAAAAAAAAAAACATATCATTCAGGTTTAAATTTCAGTCTTCAGAAAAATTCAGAACTATTCATTATTAAGATAAAAAAACAAATGACCCCTTATATCTGTGCAACCTTAACAAATCTGGTAATGATGATTGACATTTCTTTTTTTAATTTTTAAATGTTTAACTATTTGCACCAAAATCAGCACAAATAGAATTTGAATCTGACACTTCATCATGGCGTCTAAAAGTAAGGAAGTAGATATCTTCGATATTTTTTATAAAAAAAGAAAAGAAAAGAAGAAGATATCTTCGATGTTTTTCGTACTCTCGATTTTTAGTATATTGATATAAAAAAATAAAACGGTGATATTTGGATACTTTATAGATTTATTTATGTCCATTTTTTAAAATTTTAATTTAATTAAATAGATTTAAATATTTTTTTTAATTTTTTTAATTTTTAAAATTATTATCTTAATTTATTTTTCAAATTTAATATAGTCAATCTATGTATACGTCTTCCTCTCACCTCTATTAAACTATTTCCTTTTTCTTTTTCTTTATTTTTTTGAATTTTTTCTATTTCTTATTCCATAGTAGAAAAGAAAGAAAAAATAAAAATTATTTTAACATAATGACAACTTGATATCATTTAAAGAAAAAGTAAACTTTAAACTTATTTATTGAGAAGAAATTGTTTCCACATGCTTGTTATCATTCTCAAACAATTCACAATTCACAATTCTTTTATATGTTTGATATCGTTATCAGACAATTCTCTCATATGCTAGATACCATTTTCAAGACTCTTTTATAATATTTTATATGTTTGTAAGAAGGGAAGAGTTCCGAATTTTTTTTTTCAAGAAATAGAATGTAGTTTTTTTTTTTGGAAAAAGAATGTGGTGTTTTATTAGATTTATTATGCAGAAGATTTTGTTTCCTTAAATTGTATGTTCCTTTAAGTAATTTTAATAAGAGAAAAAATAATAATAATACATAATTAAAAAGTAGGGCATAAATAAACCGGTAGGGATGTGCCAATAGCACCACTGTACAAAATAATTTTGACCCCAATATTTTTGATATTTTTTAGTAATATTTCCATAAATTCATAACCCAATATTTTCTCTGAAATCCAAATTTATTTCCTTAGCCAAAAGACTCCTCCTCTTGGTTGAATTCTCTTTGCTTATCAACGTCAATAGTATCTGCCGATAATTTGAGAGATTAAACCCTAATTTCAGTTAAGTCAACATTATTCTCCTTCCATACAAGTAATTATATATAATTTGTTACCATTTTTTTCCATTATCACTACTCCTTTAAATATTACAGTTTCAATAATAAAAACAGTAGCATCCAATCCATGATGATATCAAAAATTTTTCAATGCCTTTGTTCTCCTCTTTACCAGTTGATTTATTCACCAATTGCAAACAGGTAACTTCGGTGTTTCCCTAATAACTCACTCTGTTCACACTCTGCTTTTTTTATTATTATTATTGTTTTTACTTTCTTGCCATTTTTTTGTATGTCGTCAAGCTTGCAAATTTATATTTTTGACTTGTAACGTGGGATTTAATTTTTAAATATTGTTGTGGTGTAACAATTGATGTAAATAAGTTTCACAGAATTCCACTTTTATGATTAGAAGTTTTTTTTATCAAGGCAAATAGAATAGTAATCTCCGTCAACCCACCAAGGTTCAAACCTGACACATTGTATATACTGTCCACTATTGCCCATAAAACCATAATAACTGTGGGGCAACCTCTTCCTCGACTTCATCCAATTATGAAAGTAGATATTTGGACAGCGCTGTAGCGTTGCTTTCTCTGATTATTCATTGTGCCCGATAAATTGTTTTTGACTCGTTGTCAACGTATTTTATTGGTATTAGAGATTCAACTAAACGCATCGTACAAAGTTAAATCTATTTGTTTTCAAAACTCTGTAATATTTCAGCTTGGTTAGTTAATGGAAGAGCATGGGATTTCTGAATAGAAGACATTGCTTCTATTGCTTTAGAACCTTCATTCATGTAAAATATTTTCAAAATTTGAATTATTGCCATGGCCATGTTTTTGCAATGAGACTTGCCATCACTTCAATAAACATATGAGATAGTAAGCCACAAGTAATTTGCTAATAATTACAGTTTCAGGCTTTGAGCTGATTTGAATGGCATAGGAACATATCAATTGTTTGTTTATGTGTTATGTCTTCCTTTTGTATGGAGTTTTCTTACATTTTCTGCAGCTATTATATGTTCATAAAAAAGTTGTTTTAGCAGGATTGGACAGGGTAGAACGGCAACAAGCTCGTGGGCTGATCTTCCTCCTGATCTCATACAATCAATTTCCAATCGTTTAGGCTTGATTGATCTTATCAGCTTTCGCGGTGTCTGTCAAAACTGGAATTTGGCTTCTTTCACATCTTCAGCTGAGATTGAATCTTCGACATGTCACGAGCCATGGTTTCTACTTTACGGTGGTGAAAATTCTCAGTGCAGTTTGGTTAGTGAAAATGGCAAGTACTTGATCAACATCCCGGAATTGAGTGGAGGAGCAACATGCATTGCATCAAAAGAAGGGTGGATTCTTGTATATCGACAAGGCTCGTTGTTCTTCTTTTGCCCCTTCTCTCGGTCTAAAATAAACCTTCCACAATTCCCAAATTCGGAACTAAAGGATCGTGTTGCTGCAGCATTTTCATCTTCTCCTACTTGCAAGGATTGCATTGTTTCAGTTATATGTCAGAATGATAAAATGGACATTGTCCTATATTCGCTCTCTCGTGGAGCTGCTGCATGGACTGAGCGCAAACATGCTAGCAAGTACTTCAAAAATGTCAAAGCTGCTGCTTATGCTAATAAAGCTCTCTATGTTTTTGATGATTCTGATACATTACTTAGATTTAATCCTGAAGAAGATGTAAAGTGGGTTAGGCAAAATATAGTAACCAATGGAGGAACCCAACGGTCCGAACGTCTACCTCTTATTCGTAAAAAGAGCTGTTTAGAAGAAAAAAGCATAATCAAGAAGTTGGGGTTGCAAAATGATGTGTGGATTACTTCTTGCGGGACAATAGTACCAACCAATGGATTGCCCAAAGTGTATTTCAATGAAAGCATCAGCAATTCTCAAGAATCTGAAAGCTGCCACTATAAAGGAGTATGGCTCACACCTCGGTTCCATCAAATTTCCCCATAATTCTTTCATTGAATTATAAAACTTATTTGCTCTTTTTAAGTTAGATTCTTAGTACTTAGTAGTAGTTTTAATCTTTTGGTAGAGAACTTGCAAGAATTGACTTTATTTGGATTTCATTTGAAATAAGTTGGTGTAATTCGTTTATTGTTTCTTATCAGTAGTCTTCTATGAACATTCCTTGGATTGAACTTGGTGACAAATGAACCGAAATTCTGAGATTCATGCAATCCAACCATTTTGATTTTCTTGTAGCATGAACTATATATCAACATAGTGATGTTAAGAAACTTTGATGAGGTTGTCAAGTCATGGAAAGAATCAAAAGTCATGGATCCGAAGAGATCCAATCTCAGATTTTTCGACATTCAACCAAATCAGAGGTTGGTCTCTTTGAGGGTCCTTTTATATTTTTCTGTGAGATTCCCCCTTTAATTTAATTCTTGAAGCATTGCTACTAATGGCATTGCATTCACATATTTGATCAAATTTAAACTTTTGTTGGTGAACTTCTGATAGAATTGTTACACAGTCACTCTTACTTACACTTGTACTGTTGTTGCCTACCAGAGATGCTTTTCAGCGATTGCTTCAAACATGTTAACTTATTGAAAATATAATATCACAAATGCAAAGAGAGACATTCAATTTTTTTTTATTTTTTTTATTTTTTATATATCGAGGATCCCAGACGTCGTCCAGGCATCTATCCGCATGTCTTCCCCAAACTGCGTGACTCGTAGTGGCTTGTATGTTGGTTGTTGTGGAGTAGGACAGATAAAAAACCCCGGCCCACACCCTTGATCCCATAATGATGTAAGCGGGTAAATCAGAACTCACCATCGTCCGGGTAGGATTCGAACCGTTGATTTGGATGTCATCAAAGCCCTAAGCTCGTCATTTCACCGGCTGAGCTAACGCCCTGGGGGCTAACCCCCAGAATTTGACACTAGGGGGAATTGAACATGTGACGGTATGCCTATCCACACATCACATGCTCGCCCATACTGCTAGGCCAACCCTTGAGGTTCACATTCAATCTCACATGCAGTTAATCTCCTACATGCCTATCCTTTTGTTCTCAGAGTGCTGATATTACTAATTTACATACTTTTATGGTTGAAATTCCACATTTGATTGTTGCTTGTTGCTTGTATTGCTGAAACTGAAATGCTACCGGTGAGACATCAAACTTTGATTTTGACATTGGAGGATTGGAAATTTAAATTTTAAATGGGCTGATACTAAATTTAGAATAGGGTTAATTGCAATAACTCACCATGATGTTTTGCAATACCACAGCTATATTAAACTTTTCCTTTAATTACAAGAAGTTGCCCTTGACTAACAGTTGATCGGTATTGAAAGATAAAATGGCAAAATTATCCTTCCTCTTATGTTTTATCAGTTGTTATAATATTATTGTTTATATAAATATTAAAAATAATTGAAAATGAATTATTACTAATAAAAATTTAAGAAATTTAAAATAAGATCACATCTCTCAATTGAGGAGAAAATCAATCATCATTACTATTTTGATCTTCTCCATCTCTACCATAATCACTATCTTCTTCTTCAATAATAATCATCACTATCTTCTCCTTCTCCATCTCTATCATTAATCATCATCATCATTTTTTTTTTCAAATCTCAAAAGAAAAGAACATACTGGAAACAATAAATCAACATTTAAAAGCCTAAGGGCATCTCCAACCCGAACAGTGGTTTTGGTGCAACTTTTGCACTAAACTAGTGCAACTGTCACACTATTTCACTATTCCATCTCCAACCCACTGCACCAAACTTTACACTAAAAAGAATATTCTCATCAATATTCCTTTTCTTTCCCTTTTTTTAATATTTCTCCACAATTAACATTTCACCCCATAACTAACATAATATTGCAATACGATAAGAAATTATGAAATTAATACATTAAATCTAAATAAATTTAATTATGTAAAATATTTCATATATTATTAAAATAACTTAAACATTACATTCCGGCAAATAAAAAGAAAAAGCATAAAAATAAAAGTACATATTGATCATCAACTAATTATCTGAATTAGTATATTCATCTCACAAATGATCTATTAAGGCATTTCGGAGTGCAATGTGAGCCTCTTTATCCCTAATTTCTCTATGTCGAGCCAGAAATTCTTGAAATCTAGTATTTTCATCTAACATCATCTCAACTTCTGGAGTTGGTGCTTCCATATGATCCTCAATTGATGTATCAACATCACGCTCATCCTCGATTATCATGTTGTGCATAATAATGCACGTAGTCATTATATCATGTAAAACTTGTTTATGCCAAAAACGAGCTGGTCCTGCCACAATTGCAAACCGTGATTGGAGAACTCCAAATGCACAGTTCTACGTCTTTTCTACATCCTTCTTGTTTCATTGCAAATAATTTGTTTTTCCGACCACGTGGATCGTGAATAGTTTGTACAAGCGTAGACCATTTTGGGTATATACCATCAGCTAAATAATAACCCATATTATATTCTTTTCCTTGAATGACATAATGAGCTGGAGGAGCAATACCTTGAGCGAGGTTAGCAAAAAGATGAGATGCCTCCAACACATTAATATCATTGTTCGTACCTGGCAAACCAAAATATGCAAGCCATATCCATAGATCATAATCAGCTACAGCCTCTAGAATAATAGTTGGGGATCCACCACGACCTGCGTATTGTCCTGCCCAAGCTGTTGGACAGTTTTTCCACTTCCAGTGCATACAATCTAGACTACCCAGCATTCCTGGAAAACCACGCTCTTTACCAACACGGAGTAGTCTGGCAACGTCAGTAGCATTAGGTGATCTTAGATACTCATCTGCAAATTCCTCCACAACAGCACGACAAAATCTCTTCAAACTTTCAATTGTTGTAGACTCTCCTATTCTAATATACTCATCAGTAGCATCCGCTGGACAACCATATGCTAACATCCGAAATACTGCTGTTATTTTTTGAAGAGCGGACAAACCCAGTCTACCCACACTATCTCTTCTTTGCACAAAGTAGTTGTCACGAGCTTCCACTTTTTCGACAATACGAAGGAATAAACTTCTACCCATTCGAAAGCGTCGCCGGAACATTTGATCGTTATACCTGTGGGTTCTTGGCAAAATAGTCGTCGAACAAACGACGATCAGCACTTTCCCGGTCTCGATTGATCACTATATGACCAGGAATTGAGCCTCCACGGATCACTGAGTTGTTTTGTTGATTGAGATACTGAGCGATGGCCCGTTGGATGTTACCATGTTGGGCAAGTAATGCTTCTTGTTCTGCATCAATCGCTTCAAGATTTGCTATAATTTGATCTTCCTCATCGTCGGAAGATGAAGATGAAGATAAGAAATTAGATGGACCTCCAATATTGAAATTCATTTTTGCTTGGAGTTGAATATAAATGAGTTTTAGCAGACTTTCGTCTAGGCTATTTATCATTGTGAAATATACTATTATAGATAAGAAATCTAAGCTCGAAAATAATCTCAAATCTTTATCCATGTGGCCGACAATAACTGCAAGCCCATGTGGACAAAGTAGATACGGACAAAAACACTTTATTTCAAATAATCTTTTCAGAGCACCTCTCTGCAATAATATCTCAAACTCTTCAGAAATCTGATCTTCACCTTTCCCAAAATATGAAGATAAGATATCTGAGATATTAAATACCAATCATTGGATGGATTTCTTCACGATCTGAACCGTAGGATGAAATCTCAAAAATAATCTCAAATCTTTATCCACGTGGCCGACAATAACTGCAAGCTCATGTGGACAAAGTAGATACAGGACAAAAACACTTTATTTCAAATAATCTTTTCAGAGCACCTCTCTGCAATAATATCTCAAACTCTTCAGAAATCTGATCTTCACCTTTCCCAAAATATGAAGATAAGATATCTGAGATATTAAATACCAACCATTGGATGGATTTCTTCACGATCTGAACCGTAGGATGAAATCTCGAAAATAATCTCAAATCTTTATCCATGTGGCCGACAATAACTGCAAGCTCATGTGGACAAAGTAGATACAGACAAAAACACTTTATTTCAAATAATCTTTTCAGAGCACCTCTCTGCAATAATATCTCTAACTCTTCAGAAATCTGATCTTCACCTTTCCCAAAATATGAAGATAAGATATCTGAGATATTAAATACCAACCATTGGATGGATTTCCTCACGATCTGAACCGTAGGATGAAATATGAAAAGAGTACCTCCTACTTTCTATAAATATCAACCCACAATAACTTAAACATATCCTTTCAAATCTCTTATACCTTCGAATCACTTATCTCTTCAAGTCACTTTCCCTTCAAATCACTTTTTTTCCTCAAAATGTCTACAAAAAGAACTTCTTCATACACACATGCAGAAGACACACATCTTTGTCACATATATCTTGATGTGTCGCAAAACCCGATCATTGGTATTTACCAATCGAAGGATATGTTTTGGGCTCGAGTTGAGAATGATTACAACAACAACAAACCAGACTTTATCACCGAACTTCGTAACAAGAGAAGTTTGCAATGTCGCATGCATACTATCCTTTCCGCAATTGGAAAATTCCGAGGATGTCTACGACAGATTGAAACTCTTAAACCTAGTGGTGCATCCGAAGCTGATATTGTGAGTATTTGTTAATATTATAATTGTTGGAAAATTATATTTAATATTTAATTTCAACAATATATTTGTATCATTTTGCAGATGAACCAGGCAAAAATCTTATTAGCCCAAGATAAAAAATATAAATATGGATTCAAGTTTGAGCATGTGTGTCCTATCCTAAAAGATATGCAAAAATTTACAGATAACGAAACTGCAACCTCAGGGGCTCGAAGGGAAAGTGGTCACTTTGTATCATCACAAGAAGACTCTCCAACTCCAGAGTCTCCCACAATGACATATCCTGGACTATCTTCATTTTCTCCGAATATCACTAGTGATGATGGTGGGGGTAGTTCATCTCAACGGCCCATGGGGGTGAAGAAAGCAAAATTTAAAAGGAGGGTTGAGGAAAAAAATTCAACCATTTGTGACACTTTGAAAGAAGGACAACAACAAATGATGGAAGTTTATAAGCACAATGCTGGGGAGAGACAAAGAACTAACGATATTTTGGAGAGAAAATTGGAGTGCCGGGAAACCAAAATTGTGATGATAGATTTGAATACCATAACTGATCCAATGAAACGTGAGTTTGTGAAACAACAACAATTAAAAATTATGGCAAAACATGCTTGGCAACAAGACCAGGGATCCCAAAATACATCTGGCTCTTTTGGTGATTTTTTCAATAATCTCCAAGGACCTGAAGATGGTCTTCCAGACTACTAAACAGTTGGGTTGTTTTTCTTTCATTCTAGTGTATTCCAATTAGTGATAATTTATTTTATCACTATGAACTTTGTATTTCGTTTTTAATGTATTTAGTCTTTAATGTATTTTGCTTTAATTTTCCGCTGTTTTGAATGAAGTGATGTATTTAAAAAAATTGCATTTCAATTTTTTAATTATACACTTCACTTTAGCTAATTATAAATGTTAATAACAATAATAATTAAATCACATCTCAATCATTAAATAATAAAAAGGACCAAATTGGAATAAATTTAATTGATTAGGGTAAAACTGTGATTAAATAAAACCTTTAAATAAAGGATATAATCGAAATAGATTTTAATAAAAAGAGTTAAAGTGTGATTACATGAAAGTTGAGGATTGAAAAAAAAAAGCATTCTCAGTTTGCGCCAACGAACAGTGTCGCGCAATATATTGCGCGACACTGTTCATCAGCAGCTGAATGGAGCAGAGGAAGGCGTTGCGTTGGAGAGGATTTTGCGCCAAAAATGGAGATGGCGTGGTGCTTAGCGCTGGGTTGGAGATGGTCTAAGACCATGAGTTCATCATCTCACAAGCAAGATGGATCTACACAAACGAGTTGCATGGAATTCTCTGTAAAAGAACAACAAAAAATCCAAAAAAACAAAAATAAAAAAACCACTAAAATCGCACACACGATGCTTCAAATTCACTCTTATCTCTCAAAGCCAAACACTTCTTCTCTACCGCCAAATCACTCTCACTCAAACGGCCCAGCTCATATGGAAGAGATTAAGAGCAGAAGGCGGGATTGTTGACGGTGAATAGGGAGGGAGGGATATGTCTGGGTGAGGCGGCGGAGGGAGGGCTAAAGACGACTATGTGATACGGCGGCTAATGTCAGTCGTCTAGAGGGAACATGGGAGGATATTGGACATCAGATCTCCATTTTATAAGATTGAATAGAAATGGTGAGATCACACCAATGCAATCTCCAATGTACTTCCTTTTGTTTTTTATGTTTTTTTGTCATTTTTAGATTATTTTTTTTTGAAATATTAAAAAGAAATATTTTCTTTTTTAGATTTTTAAAGATCTTTTAATATTTATTGATTTAATAATAAATAAACATTATTTATTTATTTATTATTTATTTTTATAGAAAAAGACATTTGTGCCCTTCCCACCGTTAAGTCCAAGTTAAATCTAACCAAGGCCAAACTGGTCAAAGGTAAGTTTTTGTAATTTCAGTAAAAGTACAATATACCTGTTATATTGATAAATGTTAGGGTATGTTAGTGTAATTAACCCTTTAGAATATTAGAAAAGTGAAAAAGTTACAAGTATAACTTTTCCATCTTTTTTGACCCAAAACTAGCCTGAATCCAAAAGTTATTTAACCCAAGATGGAAAAAGTTACAAGTATACTTTTTCCATCTTTTTTGACCCAAAACTAGCCTGAACCCAAAAGTGAAAAAGAACCATATCAAGTAAAAAAAATAAAATATTCTTGCTTAGATCTTTTTGTACCCACTCCTGTATACATCCTTGAAACCAAGAAGCAGATTGAACAAATTGTATTATAGCATCCCATTCAAGAAAGATTCTCTCCCTATAGTTTAAATATTATTTGAAGAAAATTGTTCATATTAGCCAGATAAGAGTATCTCCAATACAAAAATAGTTTACATACCAAAAATCGTTGATATAGCAACAATGTCAAGAGACTTGCTTCCAACGTGGTATAAAGATAGACTTAATAGACAATTAACTCAAAATTTGGTCTCTAATGCTTCTGTTTAAAACACATTTATTTAAAATGACGTGTTCACTTTTTTTTCTTTTTATTTTATTTCTTTACCAAAAATAGATGAAAATTAATGTCAATTTTAAATATTGGCCGAGTCAACCGAAAAAATAGTTGTGCAACAGGACGTCTGAAAGTAGACGGTCATATTGACAATGTCCAATATTTTTTTTTGCCACATCAACATGATGTTGAATATGTATAACTGCATTTGAGATACATTTTTTTAATAGACTGTTTGTTTATCTTATGTGACATCTTTTTTTTTACAAGCCAGTCTTGCATTGGAGATGCTCTAACTGATTCCATTCCGTACCTAATCTTAAATTCTTAATTATTTATACACAATAAACTAGAGTAAGGTAATTGTTTCCATGGACTGAGTTTAGAGAATGACCTTATTACCCTTGAAATTATTCAAGTTTTTCTTTAAGCAATGTCAATGTCATACAGTCCATGAGTCCAATCCTCTATAAAAATTAAAAATTACAACTTGAAAAGGGAGAGACATATTCTTGTCTGTTACAATTTACATATATTGGCATTAGACTATGTTTTGGCTCCATCCTGTCTCTCTCTTTTGTAGCCTCTCTCTTTCTCTGCTAGTTTGTTTGTGTGTGTGTGTGTGTGTGTGTGTGTGTGTGTGTGTGTGTGTGTGTGACCTGCAAGAAAGTATGCTTAGGATTGGATTCAGGTTTGTTTCTCTTGCTACCATTATTTTTGCTTGGATTCAGGTTTGTTTCTCTTGCTACCATTATTTTTGCTTGTCACAAGCTTCCCTTGTTCTTCATCTTTTGTTTTTGCATTTTCAGAAGATGAATTTGGTTGGTTAATTTGGCTGTTTATTGCCCATTCTATACCCTGTTAAACTTATAATTTTGCAGCTTGAAATTATACAAAGTGTGTCTAATACAACCTAGAGTCAATTGGTTGTTATCAAAATAGTTACCAACTTTTTGACTTAATCAAAATTAATCTCAAAGCATAACATGAATCAACCATCCAAATAAACAATAACAATACAGTGTGGAAAACGATAAAAACACGATGAGTTATTTACGTGAGAAACCCTCCAACTGGGTAAAACTCACGAGCTAGATTACTAGCCATTTCCGGTCCACCAAATCCACTATATGAGATGTCGATTACAACCTAGGTTGACCTTCTATCACACCGTTCTCGGAAGAACTCGACTATCTCTACCCGCAAGCCTTTTATAGTGATCGTGACCTTGCTTGTGCACTACACCCTTGTAGTCACAAGATTTTAACTCAATGAAGAGATAATGCAAGCCTATGTGAATATGCAATGATACTTAAGATGTAATATAATGCTAGACAACACTATATGCTAGACAACACTATATGCTTAATTAGAGATTTAATGACAAGTCAATAAATTCTAATTATCAAAGTCTAAATGAATAATCACAAGACTTAGCTAGATGGCATAAATGACATGGAATTTCTAGCTATCACAATCTACCACAATCAATCAATATTATCACTCACAATGTATTCAACATTAACATATATCAATGTGGTAGAGACAATGCATTTAGTCATATAATAAATGCAACCCTAGAATCAATCTATCATAAACACACCCAATTAAACAATAAAATGATTTTGCTAGATGTTATATAAACCTAGAATGCTAGCAATCATAAATAAACTCAATCAAAGAGAGACCCACGAAATTCATTCATAAATATTCATCATATATTCAATAAAAATCCCAATCAATGTATATAACTTATATTCAACATACATTCACCAATACATTCAACAATAGATACTAAACAAGCTTTTAATCATGTAATAAAAGCAAAACATAGGTCAAGAATATCAATAATATGAAATGGAGATGAATATGATGTTACCCAGTCAAGGACTTGAAGACCCATGACAATATGAGGATGAATGATGAAGATGATGAAGGGTTGGAATAGATTGGAGAGTTGGAAATCAATGGATTGAATCTTTCTCTCTCTAAAATGAAATCTCTCTCTCTCTAGGGTTTGTAACTTCTGAGTTCTAAATGAAATGGGGAAGAAGATGATGTATTTATATTGGGAAAAAATGACATGCTGTGAAAAGACAAATATACATTTCAAATGGGTGCTCCGCGGGTCGCTTTGTCCAGATGACCCGCAGAGGCTGACCCACTAGGGGGATCTTCACGAGTGGCTCCATCTAGATAACCCATGGAGGATGACAAGCGAAAACCACTGGAGGGTTCTTCGCGGGTTGGTTCGTGGGAGGGACAAAACGAAGTGTCTTGCGAAAACCAATCACAGCACTACAACTTGACATTCAAGCGGCACAAAACGTGACCAAACGACATCAAAACCTTTCAAATAATATACCACCAGAAAGGTATGGAAGTCTACTTTTTGCTCCAATTAACAGAACAAGATTTGGATGAAGGTAGAAAGAATTATGGTCAAAAGAGTGAACGAAGGTCAGAATATGTCAATAACATAATTCTCCAAACTCATGGTATAAAACCATGTAACCCAAGAGCAGTCCAAGAGAGGATGAAAAGACCTCTCTAGTGATCAAAGAAATGCAAGAACAAAGAACATATATGAAGTGTGAGATAAAGCACAAATGCACACAAACAAAGAAACGCGCATGCAAGAGTCATGGAAATGCATATGAAAGTGTGTATGTGTGCAACTAATCTCTTCAAGAAGAAGTCAAGTCAAGTGATATACCTTCTTGAAGCACTTGGGATGTCTGAAAGCTTGTCAATCACAATCACCTAAGCTACCTGTTACATAACAATCCCAATATGGTTTTGACAACGAAATAAGCCAATCAAAAGCTGAGGAACTTACACATCTTTTTTTTAATAAGAAACTAGAACAATTTCATTAAGAATTTAGGAAAAAATGGTGAACAAGATGTCCAACACTCAAAAACCATGTGTGGACTACAAAACAAGTATAAAGACTTTTATGAACATAGCCCCACTAGAAATAAAAACAAAGCTACCCCAAAAATGTATCCCAATTTAAAAAGATGAAAAAAATGAAATATCTTGGAATTCTTTAGAGATGGAAGCACAAAGAGAAGCCAAGAATTTGATTCTATCCCACAATTGATATCGTCCTCTTGTCTATCTTCATAGATTCTACTATTTCTCTCTTGCCAAATTACCCACAACAAAGTAAAAACTGAACATTCCATGAGACTTTAGTTTTGTCTCATTTTCCAAAAGCGTGGATATTCGGCATTAGAAATGAGCCATATGAAGCCGGGGCCACCCACATAATCTTAGCTTCCTTGATCAATCTAACCCAAAGTCTAGCGACCAGGGGTGGGCGTTTAATGGATCGGTTCATTTTTCAATATAACCGATAAAGTTTGGTTTTTAAAAATATAAACCGATCTAATAAAATTTACAAATGTCAATCGATCAAAATCAAACTCGACCGAATTGGACCGGTCCGTTCGGTTTGATTTTTTTCGGTTTTGGTTATACTGGGCCAAATTCTTGGGCTTTAATTATTGCACATATTTTTATATTTTAATCATTTTGGGCATTCGATCAAATTAAATTATAGGCTTGAACAAATTAAAAATACTAGTTTAAAATAATATTCATAAAAAAAACAAAGAAAAAAAATATGATGTGACACACTTTCATAGTTTTATAGTTTCATGGACTATTAAACATTAAACTAAGGTTTTTTTTATATATGTTGGATCTCGGTTCGGTTTTTCGGTTTGGGATAACGAACCTGAAAAAAAAAAACCGATCCAATCGATTTTTTTAAAAATGAACCGAACTGAACCGAACGGTCAACATAAGAAAATCAGAAAAAAAAACCGAATGGATCCATTCGGTTCACCGGTTCGGTTCGGTTTTTTGGTTTTTTGCCCACCCCTACTAGCGGCAATGTCACAATGAAGAAACAAGTGATTAATGGAATCCTCACTTCTTCTACACATAACACAACAAGAAGGAGAAAGGCAAATATTAGGATTCCTTCTTTGAACGACATCCTCGGTATTAATTTTGCTTGGAACTAAAGCCCAAGCAAAGATTTGAATCTTCGTTGAAACATTGGCTTTCCAAATCATTGCAAGAGTCTTGAAATCATTGAAGGATCTATAATCACTGTTGAGGAAACAAAGTACTTATCAAAAGTGAAAAACTTTGTTTTATATTACTACCAATGACTTTTACTACAACACTTCTCTACCACTCACTCATACTCACACACTACACTAATGTTTATACACACACTTGATAACTTCACTTAACTCTTGTTGATGGTAATTTTTCGTCGTCACTATCAACGAACTTGTATCAAGCGAAAATAAGAACAGATAGGTGTAATACCGCAAGAAAACAATAAATCAAGAGATACGAATACATGGTAAAAACTCCTTTTAACTGGAGAAAAATCCACGGGTTGTTGCTTGAGCAACACAGTCAAATCCACTATCAAAAATTCAATTACAAAGTATTTCTCTCTGACTTATTCTGCTAATTCACACCTGCCTCCATCATGTTTCTTACTGGGGTATTTATACATGTTATTTGCTAGGGTTTGGTGTTGTGATACCAGCATTTTTTGTGATTTCCTAGTTCTAATTGAAGTCTGTCTCTTTATGGAATTTATCTTGTTTCCTGTTTTGGCTGAGTCCGAATCTACGTCGGATTCCACGCCCTTTATCTGCGGGAAATCTATTTGCCTTTCAATTGAACTCTGATAGTCGTATCGTTGCTTATTGTGGAGTTGCTTGCTTCTGATTCTGTCCATATGTTTATGAAGTACTTGTCTTCGTTATCTGATCCCGAGTATGCCCGAGTATGCCGAGTATGCCCGAGCATGCCCGAGCCGGTTTCTTCGTCTGTGGTCGGGTTGCTTTACTCTTTGCCGAGTAAATTCCCTTGGGAATTTCTGCCCTTTAACGCTTGACTTTTCTCGACTTTGCTTACGTGGCCCCTTACTGTAATGACGTTTCCTTAATGATGATTTTTACTTATAACAACTCTCTTTACTCAAGTGCCTATAGCTGATTAGCTACTTGCATTCTTCTCTTTTTCTCTTACTTACAAACTGGTGAGCATGTTACTCTATTTATAGAGCACTTGAGTCGGTTAATCTTAGCTTGTCGATTTGAGTGTTCTATATTTCTCTAGTACATTTACTACACTTTAGATTATTTTACAATGTGCTATAAGCTTCTAGATTGTTGGTGCATGTTGTATTAAACTTCCAGATGCATATTGAAGTTTATAGAAGATTCTTGAAAATGTTGATTCTCAACACTCCCCCTAACACTTTCTCTTCCAAATTCTTCTCTTCTGATCATTCCAAGCTTCTTTCAAAATTCTTCAAACTTTGTAGTACTTAGCCCCTTTGTGAATATATTTGCAACTTGCTCTTCAGTTTTCATATACTTCATTTCTATTTTGTAAGGACCTATATTTAATTATTGGACTATTTCATGACAAACCACATTGGCGGTGATATTCTTGATGGCAAGCTTCCAAACATTTTCGTGACTTCAAGAGCAAAAGGTATATTCACCTAACATTGTCTCTTTAATAGTTTAGGTGCACACACACACACACACTTCTAGCATTCTATGTTGATTTTGCATTTGTGTTCTAATTGTTTATATGTGTGCATCCATTACACATTTCACACGTGCACTTTGTTGTTAGACCTAAGTGTGGTTTTGTGTGGTGTAACTAGTTTCCGGTTGTGTCATCGGAAACGTCCGCGCTTTCACGATAGTGTGCTTATCTTAGCACGATGTGTGACCACTAGAGAGGTCCCATTTTCCTCTCTTGGATTGGTCTTAGGTCACATAGTCTCTTACCATGAGTTTGGGTAACCTTGGTGTTGTCCAAATCTGACTTTTGGTCACTCAAATGACTATAACTCATTCTGCAGACACTAAACCTCATTTTGTTAAAAGAAGTAGAAAGTAGACATCCATACCTTTCCAATGATATAATATTCGATAGGTTTCGATGTCGTTTGGTCATGTTTTGGATTGCTTGAAACTGAAGTTGTTGTGCTATCGCATTTTTCTCTTTCCCAAGAGAAAAACGACCTTGCATCCAAGTCGATTTGTGATGCCCAAAAATTTGTTTTTTCTTTCCCAAAATGTAGTAGTTTCATTTGGACCCTATGTATACATCATTTTCTTCCCCATTTCGACCTAAAACTCCAAAAATCAAGATTTTAGAAAGAGGAAGAGTTCCCCTAGAGAGAGAGGTTCCAAGAGTGATTCTTTAACTCTCCTAAACTCAAAACCCATTCCCTGCATGCATTATTAAGCATCATTAAGCCATAACTCTTCATCATTAACTAACTTGGTAAGTTGAACAAACACTCCATTTTTATTAATTGTTCAAGCTTTTCAAGATTGTCTTTTTATTGCATTTATTGTATGATTAAATGCTAGGACTCTATTTATTGCATCTATTTACAAGTTATATTGTATGATTGAGTTTTGTTTGTGATAGCTTGCATCATAAGGTCATTTATGCCTAAATAACTAATCCATAAATGTTCATGTATGCTTAGTTGATGATTAAGTTAGCTTTGTTCATCTAGTCAAGTTCATGAATGTTTATGTGCATGTTATTTGATAATTAGGTTGCTAGAATCATTCTACATCTAATTGAGACCTCATGTATGCCCATGTAGGCTTGTTTGATAACTAGGTTGTTAAATTGCATTATAACATCTAGTTAGGTATTTTGTGTGTGGTATTACACATCATTGAAATTTGAATATTGTCACATATTCACTTAGACCATTAATTCTCTTCAATGAGTCAAAGTCTTGTGGCTTCTAGGTGAAGTTGCACAAGCAAGTGAAGTCTTGCAACCAAATATTGGTTGGCAAGCATTGGTTGCCAAATGCCACTGTAAAAGGACTTCGGGTAGAATAGGAGGTGCGCACGCCAAAAGTAATGGATCAGGGGATATCACTAGGGATTAAACCAAGAGTGGTGAGTGGTAGTGTCTATAACTTGAGGTTATCGAGAGTGAGAGTTCATGTATCACTTGAGGGTGTAATTTTCTTTTCATATAGTAGATTTTCTGTGGCTCAAGTGGCTAACGTAATTAGTCCCGTGGTTTTTCCCAATTAGAGGGTTTCCAAGTAAAAATCAAGTAAGAACACTTGATTTTTATTGTATGTTTGTATTAGGTTATATTGTTAATATTGACTAATCGAAAAAGTTGGTAATGATCAATTAAAAACTCATTCACCCTCATCTAGGTTGTATTAGACAGGCCCCGTGTATTTTCATATCTCTTCATGCAATACCTTTTCTCTTAGAAAGTGATAGTGCCCTTCCACATACTTTGCTCTTGAATGAAATACTGGATTCTCAGTCAAACATATTGCTGACTGATTGTCGCAATATGGTGGTACTACATAATCAACCGACTAATGTTGATCATTCATTAACTGTAATAGCCAAGTACTTTCCTAAGCTACCATAGTTGCTACTTTATACTCGCTTCAGTGGTGGATAATGAAACTGTTGGTTGTCTCTTACTACACCATGATATAGCTCTAGAACCAAGACATAAGATATATTCAGTAGTTGATCGGTGTGTGTCATTATCTTCTGCATAATCTGTATCGCAATGCCCGATTAACTTACATTCTTTATATTTCTTGTAGAAAAGTCCGAAATCGAACGTACTTTTAATATATCTCAATATTCTTCGGACTGCTTCCAGATGAGGCTTTCTAGGATTTTGCATATATTGACTTATGACTCCAACTGTATGTGTGATGTCAGGTCCTGTCAATGTCAAATATATTAGGCTTCCTACCAATTCACGATATATTGTTTCATCTTTGAGATTATTCCCATCATAAGCACTTAGCTTAGCATTAGCCTTTATTGGGGTAGAGATTGGCTTGTATTCGACCATTCCATACTTCTCCAGTAAATCCTTTAAGTATTTTTGTTGACACAAGAATACTTCCATACTGTTCCTTTCTACTTCAAGCCCAAGGAAATGCTCTAGCTCTCCAAGTTCTTTCATCTGGAAACACACTGACAGGTTTGCCTTTGTCATTTGAATTTCTTCTTTATCATTTCCTGTGATTATTAAATCATTAACATATACCAGAACTATCGACAGCTTCTCACCTTTTTTCTTCAAAAACAAGCTTGCGTCTGCCGGAGCCAGAGAGTAACCAATTTGAACTAGGAATTCTCTTATTTTACTGTACCAAGCGCTCAAAGCTTGTTTCAATCCATATAATGCTTTCCTTAATTTGTTGACATAATCTGGATAAATTTTACTTCCAAAACCTCTTGGTTGCTCCATAAATATCTCTCTATCCACCTCTCTATGCAAGAAGGCATTCTTTATATCCATTTGCCAAAGTTTCCAAACCTTGCTAGCGGCAAGTACTATTAATACCCTTACAGTTGTAATCTTTGCAACTGGACTAAATGTTTCATCATAGTCCAAACCATATTGTTATGAGAAGCCTTATGCCACTAAACGAGCCTTGTATCTTTTTATCGATCCATCAAAACGAGTTTTATCTTGTAAATCCATTTACAAGATATAAGCTTTATGTCTTTAGGCTTGGGTACTAACTCCCAAGTTTGATTATGTTGAAATGCTAACATCTCTTCTCCCATGGCTTTTCTCAATCCAGTCTTTCAGAATGCTTCTTCAACTGTCGTCAGCTATTTCATAATTTTTTTATCTTCTTTAATTAAGGTTGCATTTGCGTACCTTGGATTTGATCTCATCGGCTCGCTATCTTCTTCGGGTTCTGCTGAAATCAGTGCATTTTCTTTGAATGTACACATGGAGACTCCCCGCCTCATTGGGCCCCCGCACCCATCCCTAACCACATCGATTCATAAATTCCTTGTACAATCCCTCGAAATTCCACCTCAGTACTAGGTCGTGAAACCACGGTCTGTTTCTTATTCCTCCAAGTGACTAGATTACCTCAAACAAAGGTAAAATAACCAGAAGTAGATCTCCGGTCATAAGCATTCCAAGCCAAATAAGCATCTGTGTATCCCTCAGTGCCTAAATGTCCATGATAAGAGAACATTAATCCTCGGCCAGGTGCTCCATTTAGATACCTTAGAATTCGAATGACTGTATCCATGTGACTTTCTGTAGGGACATGCATAAATTGGCTTACTACACTCACTGTCTAAGTAATATCAGGACGTGTATGTGATAAGTTGATAAGCTTACCAACAAGCCTCTGATATCTCTCTTTATTTGTTGGGGTTTGATCAGATGATCCGGATATTCACATAACTTGTGATTTTGATCCATATGGGTAGCTGCTGGTTTGCTAGCAAGCATCCCAGTTTCTATAAGTAGATCAAGAACATACTTTCTCTAATTGAGGAAAATCATGTGTTTTGATCAGTCTACCTCAATTCCCAAAAAATACTTAAGTAATCCCATATCTTTCATTTCAAACTCTATGGCCAAGTAACTTTGAAGGTTAGTCATCTCTAGATCATTATTTCCTGTAACAATCCTATTGTCAACATCCACGATTAGTACAGTGATCTTATCACCGTTTCTTTTAAGAATAATGTGTGATCAAAGCTACTCTACTGATATCTGAATCTCCTCATAGATGTACTTAATCGTCCGAACCAGGCTCTAGGTGATTGCTTTAGTCTGTAAAAAGCTTTTTTTAGTTTACACATTTTGCCAGTCTGGGAATCAAAACCGAGAGGAAGATTCATATAAACTTCTTCATTGAGTTCCCTATGTAGAAAAACATTTTTCACGTCAAACTGTTTCAATGGCCAATCCAAGTTAGCTTATAGTGAGAGAAGTGCCCTAACGGTATTTAACTTGGCTACCAAGGCAAAAGTCTCTTGGTAGTCAACCCCGTAAGTTTTAGTATATCCTTTGGCAACCAACCTGACATTGTACCTTTCACTCGAGCCATCTGTTTTGTGTTTGATGGTATAGGCCCATCGACATCCAACAACTTTCTTTCCAAAATCGAAATCCAATATATCCCAGGTGCAATTTTTCTACAAGGCCTTCATCTCCTCCTCCATTGCTCGGACACATTTCTGGTCTCTCAGGGCATCCTGCAATTTACTAGGAATATATACAGTGGATACTTGATATGCAAATGTTTTAAAGGGTTCAACCAGCTTGTGAGTTGAGGTGTAATCAGTAATAGGGTAAATGGCCTTACTATCTACCAAAGATTGTTCAGACGAAAAACCAAATCTTACAGGTGGTTTATGTTCTCGACTGGGATACTGTTAGGTGGATAAGGTAGGGTCAGGATCTGTGTGTTTTTCACTAGACAAGTCATTAGAGAAAGTAGAGGGTTCAATAATCACCTCAGAAACATTTTCAACCTCAGATTCCTATTGATGAGCCGGTGTTGGAAAAAGGAAGTAAATGGGTTGTGTCACTTGTATGTGAAATAACTCCTTCTGCTTCTCTTTCCCTTTATTGCGCCTTTCATACACTTTTAAAGTTGGTTTTGTCTTTTTAGTGAGACTATTAAGAATCTCAATTTTTTTTTCAGAAGATAGACTTATAGGCACAGTCAGACAAATCGGTACACCATTGTCTTCCTTAGGAGACTTCTCTTCATAGTTCGGGTTCTCCTCCTGAAGAAGAATTTCTGAGGCAAAGTACGCCTCATCTTCTCAAAACGTAACATCATGTGAAACAAACACCATACGAGACAGAGGATGATAACACTTGTACCCCTTTTGTGAGCTAGAATAGCCTATAGAGACACACTTAAGGGCACTCGGGTCTAACTTGCCTTGATGAGGAGTATGAATATGTGTATATACCACACATCCAAAAACCCTATGGAGAATATGGAGAAAAACCGTCACTTAATTGTGGTGGAGCTAACATAGTTGCTTGACGTTGTGTTTCACGACAAACATAGGCAAATGCTCCCTCAAGACTAGGAAACGAATCCATATGTAAAACATCAACTCGGACTTTGTCAAATTCAAGGTCTAATCCTGCAAGGAACATGTATACTCTTTGTTTATGAATGTGATCGTTAAGTTAGATCACATCGGTAGCATCAATTATATCATTCGGACAACGGTGATCTAACTTTTGCCATATTATGTTCAATTCACGATAGAATTCAGAGATATGGCATCCAGATCGACGCATATGAAACACTCTACTTTTCAGTTCATAGATGATGTACTGATCTGCACCATCATAGTAGGTACGAGCAACTGTATCCCAAATGGCCAAAGACGTAGGTAACTGGATAAACATCCTCATAATCTTAGGAGTAATAGATCCAATAAGCCATCCTTGTACAAGAGCATTGTCTACGAACAATCGTCTATAGGTGGGACTAGTGGTTGCAAGTTTGGCACTTTCCTTCGTGAGAAAACCATATTTGTCTTTCCCAGCCATACAAATCTAGACGAACTTGGACCACAAAGGAAAGTTTGATCCATCAAGTTTACTCTCAATTTTAGAAGAGTTGTCATGAGAATAAACTGGAGGGAGTACCGGAGGTGGTACCATTTGGCTAAACATATCTGATTCATCTTCACTAGAAAACTCTTTTGAGAAATCCAAACATGGTTGAGAAAACAGTGATGTAAACATTTAAAAAAAAAACCTGTCAATTGTGTAGATTCAATGCTACAATGGAAAATCCACCACAACAACATCAAATTCAAACAAGACTCATGTTTTATTATGTAAATGTAAACTATTTTCATAAAAATAAACAACCCTTATACACAAATTAAAGAAAATAAGAGATTCAATTTATGTATAAACTTTAAATCGATCACAACAACATCAAATTCAAACAAGACACATGCTTTATTATATAAATGTAAACTATTTCACAAAAATAATACATACATTCAAGTAAATCGGAGATTAAACTTAAGTATACAGTATAAAAGTTCAAAAAAAAATTCACCGTAAAGCTTCAATAGAAGAAACCCTTGTGGTTAATGAATAATGGAAGCTTTCAACACGATCCAACTTAATTTCGAGTTGCTCAATGGTAGAGTTTCTAAATATTTACTAAAAATTCGAAAAAGAAGAAAGAGAGAACAAAAGAAAAAAAAATTGAGAGGAGAAAGAGATAGGTGGAATGATATGTGGTAGAGAGAGAGAGAGAGAGAGGTGAAAATAAGAGGAAAAGAATGGGAATAAGAGGTATAGAATGGGTAGATAAAGCAGAAGAGTAAAAAGTGAGTAAGTTAGAGTATAATAATACTTGCACATAAAAAAGAGTTAGGGGTTATTTGTTTTTTCCACTTAAAATTTAATGGGTCTGAATCATAATTATTAAGTTGTTTTGTTTATTTTTATAAGTGGCCAAACAACTTAAAAATACCAAAAAACAATTTAAATAAAAAGTACAAAATCACGACTTTCCACTTAATTGCATTAAATGCAATCCAAAATCTTTTCTTTCGATAATATCCCCATATATACCATATTTCTAATTTCATCATAATTAGATATGTTACAGAAATCTTTATTTTAATATATTGCTTATTTTAAATAGCTTTAAAAATAAAAAAAGAACCTTAATCACTTCTCATATTGGTGTTTAATTTTTAATACTTTATTATGATGTTAGGGTGGTGTATTTATATATTATTTTTTTAAAGTGTTTTATGTGAGTTTTCTTGTTGCCCTTTTATTGAAAAAAAAACCATTTTTCTTTTCTTAGCAAAAATGAAGTTTATTTGTAATCGTAGAAGAAGATCATAATCATATGTGTTCATATATAATTATTATTATTTTATTGTTTTTATTCCATATTATATGTATAATTGTTTAACATAGGTATAGATGTAAAATTACTTAGGGGTCGTTTGTTTTTTGTCTGAAGACTGAATAGTCCTGAATCTTTCTGAATTTTGAATAGGGACTGAAATCTGAACTTGAATGACATGTTTTTTTTCCTCACATCTGAATGTATTGTCAACATGTTTTTTTTTTAAAGTAAAATTTTCTGAAACTAAGTAATTTTATATTTATACCCACGTTAAACAATTATACATATAATATGAAATAAAAACAATCAAAAAATAATTATTATATATGAACACATATGATCATAATCTTCTTCTTCAATTACAAATAAACTCAATTTTTATTAAGAAAAGAAAGTTTTTTTTTTCAAAAAATAAAAGGGGCAGCATGAAAACTCACACAAAACACTCTAAAAATAATAATATATAAATACATAACCCTAATATCATAATAAAGTATTGATATTAAACACCAATATGAGAAGTGATTAGAGTTCTTTTTTATTTTTATAACTATTTAAAATAAACAATATATTAAAATAAAGATTTTTGTACCATACATAATTAGGATGAAATAGGAAATATGTTATATAAAGGGGATAGTATCAGAAGAAAAAATTTTGGATTGCATTTAATGTAATTCAGTGATTTGCAATTAAGTGAAAAATCATGATTTTTTACTTTTTATTTTAAATTGTTTTTTTTGGCATTTTTGGCACTTATAAAAACAAACAAAACAAAACAACTTAATAATTATGATTCAGACCCATTAAGTTTTAAGTGGAAAAAACAAACGACCCCTTAGTTTCAGACAATTTTAATTTTAAAAAACAAATGTGTTGACAATACATTCAGATGTGAGGAAAAAAAAACATGCCATTAAAGTTCTCTATTCAGTCTTCAGAAAAATCCAGGACTGTTTAGTCTTCAAACAAAAAAACAAACAACCCTTTAATTTTGTAACTTTTTCAAAAATAGGTTATGTGTTAACTTTATATTCCCAAATGGGTTAGTTGTCAATAAAACCCTTGATTGTTGCTTGTATTGCTGAAACTGAAATGCTAACTTTGATTTTGATATTGGAGGCTCGTAAGATAAATGTAAAAAGTAAAAGGAAAAAATGTTACGTGTTATACTCTCATTTGTAGAGTCAGTATTTTTGGTACAGACCGGTCAGTATCCATATATTTTTCTCAAGAATATTAGAAAAGTGAAAAA
Organism: Dipteronia sinensis; assembly: GCA_033220585.1. Lineage (NCBI taxonomy): Eukaryota > Viridiplantae > Streptophyta > Magnoliopsida > Sapindales > Sapindaceae > Dipteronia > Dipteronia sinensis. Next base: position 40,077,388 of record CM065643.1, read on the forward strand.
GTTATAAGCAGTCTTTTTCATCTTTTTTGACTTAAGACTAGCCTGAACTCAGAAGTGATAAAGAATCATATCAAGTAAAAAACAATCTTGCTTAGATCTTCTTGTATCCATTTCCTGTATACATCCTTGAAGCCAAGAAGCAGATTGAGCAAATTGTGTTATTGCATCCCATTCAAGAAAGATTCTCTCACGATAGTTTAAATATTATTAGTAGAAAATTGTTCATATTAGCCAGGCAAATGATTCCATTCCTTACCTAATCTTAATTATTTATACACAGAAAACTAGATTAAGGTAATTGCTTCCATGGACTGAGTTTTGAGAATGACCTTATTACCCTTGAAATTATTCAAGTTTTTCTTTATGTCAATATCATACAGTCAATGAGTCCAATCCACTATAAAAATTGCAACTTGAAAAGGGAGAGGCATATTCTTGTCTGTTACAATTTACATATATTGGCATTAGACTATGTTTTAGCTCCATCCTGTCTCTCTCCTTTGTAGCCTCTCTCTTTCTCTGCTTGTTTGTTTGCGTGTGTGTGTGACCTGCCAGAAAGTATGCTCAGGATTGGATTCAGGTTTGTTTCTCTTTCTATCATTATTTTTGCTTTCCTCTGCTTCTCTTGTTCTTCTTTTGTTTTTTTGCATTTTCAGAAGATGAATTTGTTTGCCTAATCTGGGTGGTCATTGCTCATTCTATACCAGTTAAGCTAATAATTTTGCAGCTTTTCAAACCCTTTCTTCTTTTTGGGTTTTCTTTTTTTCCTTTTATAATTGAAAGAGAGTCCACATATTAAAAATTATTTACTCTATGAATTGGACATGTGCATATCCAATTATATAGCTAATATCAGTTCATTTGGTGAACTCTTTCTTGATTTCCTAGCATTTTGTTTTTATAGAGGTTCTATGCAGCTCATTCATGGTGTTTATATTCTTTAAACAGTAAAAATGTGTCTATTTCAAGAGCTATAGTTGTTAAGTGCTTCAACAGGGGATTATCAACAGAGACCGGAAGTGTAAGGTATGCCATCACATCAAAGTTCCATCCTTTGATCATCTTTTTTTTGTTTCATTTGTGTTTTTGATACTTAACCTTGTCTTATTACTCTATAAAACTTATTTTTGTAGAATTTGTTGAAACCACTGGGAGGTGGAAGAAGCCAAACCTACTTTAATATAATTTTTTTAGTTGTTAGTGAGCATTTCAAACTTATTAATTTAATTAAAATCACATTAGAGGGTGGTTATAGAAAATAGATTGACAATTAATCATTTGTTAATTGTCTGCTTCTCCTTGCTCTTTTCTGTAAGTGAGATTCTTTGATAGTTATCAACCAACTGGGCTAATAGAAAACGTTTGTCACTGTGCAAATCTTGAAAAGATTAAAATTAAAAGGTCCTTATTTGATGAAAATCATGTTAAAATTCTGATCTTTAGCATCAACTAATTATCAACCCAGATCCAGATTTGTTAAAATTTAAGAATGACAATGTTGTTTCTTGATATTTGCTATGACAAAGAAAGCTAGAAGGAAAGGTAGCACTGATCACCGGAGCAGCAAGTGGCATAGGGAAAGAAACTGCTGCAAAATTTATCAGCAATGGCGCCAAAGTTGTTATTGCTGATAGCCAACACCAACTGGGGCAAGAAACTGCAAAAGAACTTGGACACAATGCCTCCTTTATCGCCTGTGACGTTACTAAAGAATCAGATGTCTCCAATGCTGTTGATTTCACCATCTCTAGATACAACCAGCTTGATATCATGTACAACAATGCAGGGGTGGCATGCAGATCATCCCCAAGTGTTGTGGACCTTGACCTTGAAGTTTTTGATAAAGTTATGGGCATCAATGTGCGAGGAGTTTTGGCAGGGATCAAGCATTCATCCCGAGTGATGATCCCACGTAGAAGTGGCTCCATTTTATGTACGGCAAGTATCACTGGAGTATTAGGTGGGCTTGCACAGCCTACATATTCTGTGTCAAAATCAGCTGTTATAGGCATAGTCAAGTCTGCTGCAGCTGAGCTTTGCAGGTATGGAATTCGGATTAATTGCATATCGCCTTTTGCCATTCCAACTGCATTTGTGATGGAAGAAATGAATCTGCTTTATCCTGGTGTCGAGAATCCGCAGATTGTGGAAATGTTACAGAATACCGGGGCGTTACAGGGAGCAAATTGTGAACCAATTGATGTAGCTAATGCTGCACTCTATCTTGCATCAGATGATGCCAAGTATGTTAGTGGCCATAATTTGGTGGTAGATGGAGGTTTTACAGCATTTAAGACTTTGACACTCCCTGTACCTGATCAAATGAACTAAAAAAGTCCATTGTTAATTACTGTTTGGAGGCATATTACAATCATAAATGAATCTTCTCCACATGTATAAAGGTTGAAATTGGTTATTGTGTAAGTTTTAAGCCAGTTAACATATTCTTGATCTATTTTTCATTCTTCCCTTGGAGATAATTTACAAGAATGTTAATTAGACGTGCATGTAGTGACCAATACAGAAACTCTACTTCTAATTGCTGAAAATAGTACAAGCTAATCCTTTACTGCACGAGAGAGATATCAAACCACATGCGAGGCTTGCTTTCATACTAATATTTCTTGATAGATGCTGGACTTTATACAATTATTTGAACCCATGAACAGTCTTAATTCCTAACATTATTTTCCGAGCATGCCAGCATCGGAGCTCAAGCGCAAAGGTGTTAACCCCATCAACCCACATAAAGAGTTGAGCTCAATATCTCAAAGAGGATATCGTGAAGAAATTTCTACTATAAGACAATCGTTGACAAAAGTGTAACAATCAAAATTGTTCTAAAACAAGCTTGCGTATGAAGTCGTCTGGAGCTGCAAAGCAGAGAAAGCAAAGTGTTGAAGATGATACAAGACAAGAAAAAGAAAATGTTCAAATAAATGGGTATGTTTTTGCTTCTGTTGCTTTTACATTATCAACTCAATTCATTGTAATTAGAGATAAAAGATTAAACGGAGAGGAGGAAGATTGGTACCTAAGCCACCTGTGAACAGCCTGAATTGACCTAGGGCCTGTCTGATGAACATCTCAACCCCACTCACCACAGTAGCTCCGACCTCTGCAGCCTCTTGCAATAGCCTTGTATTTTTGGGTGTATAGACCGCGTCAAAGACCACCTCGTATGCTTTTAATGCCTCCTACAAAGTGAGCGATTCATCGATCAACTACGAGTACTTAAACAACATATGCTACAAGAGAAGACAGAGAGAGAGGGTCTGAGGGAGAACCTTAGGAATAGGGCTTTGATTTGAATTTGGTTCCATTCCAATAGCAGACGCATTTGCAAGAATCATGCCGTTCTCTGGGCAGTATTCGTGTAAACATTCGTATGGCAGCGCTTCCCCTGAAATTGCATCAGCAAGAGCCTTTGCTCTCTCTTTTTAAAAAGAATTTTACAGTTAGAGATAGGAAAAGTCATGTTTGTATTTCTTTAACAAGAAGGCAGTCTGTAGCTTGTCTTTTTACCGTAATTGCGGTTGAAAATGACAACCCGAGCCCCTCTGCTTTTGGCCCCAAAAGCCATTGCTCTTCCTGCACCTCCTGCTCCAACCAACACAAAAGTTTTCCCAGCTAGAAGAGAAGTGTTGTGTGATGCCACTCCATGGCTGACTTGTCTTTCTGTTCATCCCATGCAAATGCATGAACTATCTAATCAAATTTTTAGATAACATCATATTACTACCAATTACTGCTGAATTTAGAAAAAGAATCTGTCGTCACTCTTCATGGTACCTCTTAGCGCGTCCTCTATCGCAGAGATTGAAGCCTCACAGTCCGTGTTGTAACCAACCAGCTTCCCGTCTATAGGCCTCCTTATTATGGTATTTACAGCTCCTATGGACTGATTCAAAACCATTCCATACTTCAGAAGCTTATAGCTTTCAATTAAATGCAAGTGAGCAATGGAAAAGGTTTTGAAGTTCAAGAATCAAGCTTCTAGTTTACATAGTACCTTAGCCAATGGATGGACTTCATCACAGCATGCCACTGCTGCTTCTTTATGTGGGATTCCAACACTGTTATTAGAAAGAATTCACTTCAATATCACACGGGTTGTGCGCCTTCAAAGTTCAGAAAAAGTAATCTTTCTCGGAGAAACAATGTTTTTGTACCTGAAACCAGCAAAATCAATGCCATTGTATGTTGTAAAGAATTCCTTGACATCATCGACGAGCATAGGAACGTAAATTCCATTATATTGCGTATGTCTGAAGGCGGGGTTGTGCAGAATCGGCCCTTTACTATGTCCTACAGGATTCGAAACCACGCCAAAGACTTTTGTGTCTGCATTTGTATGTTCAAGCTTATAGACTTGTTTCAGGCTGACAAGAGTTGGCAAGCCAGGCACTGATTTGCCTCCCAGAGATCCATACACTAAAAATCCACCAAATTTCGGACCCAGTAGCTGGCTTATAAGACCTCTACTGCCCACTGCCATTGCAATTAGAGGCACCTGAAAACACCAGAGTTTGAATTACTTGCTGGAAAAGCTTTTTGATTTCGTCTATTGACAAAGAAACTAGTACCTCGCAATAAGTAAGCATCTGAAAAATAGGTGCCAAATCAGTGATATAATCTACTGCAATTTCAAGTTTGATAACATCTGCTCCAGTAGCCTGCATACAGGCAATTAGATCACCAAGTTTCTCTATTGAAGGTCTTCCTCCACCATTCACATAGCTTGAAACTATAATTTTGGTATTGGATCGCCCGTATATAAGTTCACACATGCTCATATCAGAAGCTACCTGTCACAAAAAAAAACAAAAAAATAAAATTAGAGTTGCATTTCCATGGTGAAGTCAAATTATATAATAAATGAGTACCTCATAGTCCATTTCCACAAATTCTACATCTAAGTCGAGAGCCAGTTTCAAGACTTGCAAGCAGGAATTCTTGCAGCCTCCCCTGCTTGACTTTCTTGATGATTTGAGTCTGTAAGATGACAGATGAGTTAGTTTCAAGCTCCAATTGCATGGTTTTTTTTGCATCACATTTTGTTATGGAAAGCTGTGAATCTGTGATCATAAATAATTTTTACGTCACATTCTTGGTTTCAGGATTCCTACTAGTCTAGGTTTGAGTTTTACCTGGACTTTTCCTTATCTAATGGCTTTTAAATGTTAATATACATATATATATATATATATATATATATATATTGTCAGAATTTTTTCTTTTTTTTTTCTCTTTCATATAATCAAGTGAAAGACTTCTTGGTTCAGCTCTTACTCTCCCCCTCACTGAGTGCAACATATGGACTGTACATGTCTCGTTGCAATCCAAGTTTTTTTTTTTTTTTTTTGTAGGACCCTGTACAACTTTTGTTTAAATATTTATGAGTTCGAGACTTGAGCTTTGTTTTGCTTATTTTTCAGGAGTCGGATTGGATTGAACCCAGGGACGGAACCAGAAATAGTTTCTAACAGGGGCACTATAAAATAATAAGTTATATTAACCTGTATGAAAGAGGGTATGTTAAAAGAAAAATATTAATAAAAAAAAATGTTAATGTGTATTAATTGATACATTAGTAGTTGGAATACAAGTTGAGATATAGAGTTGAAATGTCTAAAATTACTCTAAAAATAATGTACAAAAACCTTATGACTTTTAATTAATGATTCAATAATAGTGTTTAAGAGTTAGAAATTAAACTAATTTAAATTTAAATTGAACTCCTAGTATTTTTATAACATCTAAAAACTAGTTTAATTTTTAAAAATTATAAAAGTTTGTTTGGTAAAATATGTTAATAGTTAAATATAAATTATATATGTTTGGTTGACATGATTTAATTGTATAAATTAACACATATTGATTATAGTAAAATAAATAACATATCATAAGTATGACATGGTATTAGGGTGAGATAAGTTAGATTGGAAAAGAGAACAAAATTATTTGAATGAGAAAATAATATTAATTAAGATAGAACATATATGTTATAATTAGATTTTTATTTATGTTTAATAGACATAGAAAGAAATATCATGTATAGAATCAAATATTTTTTTTTATGTGATTTGAGTGAAAAAAATTATGACTTCAGACATTAAAAACCAGCTATAAATGTCTAGTTAATTTATAAAAACATTAGAAAATTGCTTCAAAAAAATTAACATTAGAAAAAATAAAATAAGGGTAAAAGCATAAATATCTGAAAATTAAGGATTTTATAAAAATTAACATGGTTAAATTTGCAAATTTTGAGAACTTCAGGAGGGTGGCCACCTCCGGCTCTATACTGCCTCCGTCTTTGGGACTCACCGAGTGATTGTAGACACCAAAAATGCCTGTAATTTTAGTAGGGAATTGTAGGATTTGAGTAAAACAGTGGAGTACATAACTAAATTATAAGCAGCAGGCCTTATCAGTGGCGTGTGACATGTCCAACTAAAAACACAATAGGACATTTTGCTGCTAAAATTTGTGGTAAATCAGATGCACCAATCAGCATATTTGACCACTGAATTTTCTCCCTACAACGGCAACTCTAGAACTTAACCAACCACATTAAATGAGTGACGACTGATAAGCAGATATGAAAATTAATTGTTATAAGGAAAAAGTGTACATATATATATATATATATATATATATATAATAGAGAAGCATAAGAAAATGAAGGAAGAGAGATGTGCCTGTAGGAGACAATAGAAGGCAGAGTTCTCTGTTTGAAGAGAGTTTGAAAATGGGAAATGTGAGAGGAGGGTGCCATGGAATCAACGCAGAGCTCAACAAGATCAGCACCTTCGTCCTTGGCTTTTTCCATGGAAGCCAGCATTTCTTCACTGGTTTTACATTCTAGTTGTGTGCAAACCAACAGATTGTTCTTCACTACTCCCATGATTATGAGTGAGAAAGTGTAGATCCAGGAGATGATGGTATTGGTAGGTTGTAGTTGGTATTAAGTTTTGGAGCTGACATGCTTCTTTATTTATTATAACAAAAATGTTACTGTTGTTCCTTTATTACACCCATAATAATTGAACTCATTAATATTCTTTTCTCTTATAAGAACCCGCCACGTGCCACAACCGTTGGTCAAATTTCTAAAATCACATAACATATCTCTTCATCATAAGCTCCATTATTAAGCTTAAAATCCTGACAAAATTCTGACGCTGTAGTATATATTGTCATATATTAACCATTAAAATGCTTCATCTCGATCAATCACAATAGACCGGTGTAAGATTTTAAAAATTATTATAACATAGAATAAAAATCTACCAATATATATCAACTCTCACTACACCCAAATTTCACATTGTCAATTTTTTGTTTACAAAAACAAAATAAATGAAACCTGAAAGAATTCACAGTGATGACATGAATTTTCTTTTTTCCCATTTGACTCGGGATCAGATTTGGACAATCCTATGCTTATCAAGTAAAATTCGAGCTACCTCGTCCACAAGAACATTTTTCTAGAAAACTGTGATATTGGGACTTTCACTCGATGAGAATCTTACACAGTTGCACCTATCAACTGAGAAGGTGACATTATCAAACATGTGTTGATTGGGCCAACCTCAATTATTTCTCAGCACCAATAATTTCAAAACCAGAGACTATTGGGGATCCCCAATTGCTATTACACACCACGTGACACATATGAGATCATCATCATGGGGATGTACGGTCCAACTAAACCCAAATGTTTGCATTCCAAAACATATCTTAGGCGTCGGCCCCAAGTATATGCAATTATTTCAAGTTTTCACTTTCCCACTTTCTGCTTGTCAGCAGCAACAAAACTATGTCACATCTGTTATACGCCCAAACCAATCAATCATATGAGAAATTGAGAGGTACATGACAGCTTTTGCTAGAGCCAAGCATGTTGTTTCAAAGTGAGTTGAGCCAGGACTAGTGGTTTGGGGATCATTTCTGAGATGGGTCTAAAATTTTTGAATCATAAACTGGTTGGGTTGGGTGACCTGGGTGTAGATGAAAATCATTTGAAGTTTTGAACCAATTACCAAGCCTGATAGACTGATCTCATCATCTCATGGTTGGTTGTAAAAGAATTCACAACACAGACCACTCAATCAGGCATTAAGGGTGGTAGTTGAGCACTGGGACAGGGAGACAAAACAACTTCAATAATGAAAATGAATGTCATTATATCACAAATGACAATGTTGGTACCACATGACTCTTGGTACCACATGAGTCCTGCTAAAACTATCCACCTTCTTTGGAAAAGAAGTCGACATTGCATACCACAACCACAAAAACTGGAAAAATCATCACCAGGGTACATTCGTTTGCTCTTTTTTAAAACTATATCCTTTTTTTCATCAAACACCAAGTACGTAAATGCAGTCAGTGATGGAACTCTCAGGCACGCAAGTAACGGATAATTAATACGACTGGAATCTTACAAATTATTAGAATGCAAAAGTCTGTTTCGAAATGCAGCTCCTAGTACTTTTTTTTTTTTTTGGAAGAAAGCTCCTAGTACTTCTAATCATGCTCAAAGGATATAATTTCACATGTTGCATTTGATTAATAAAAAAAGCTACAACAAGAAATGCTTCAAGCCAGAGTTTTGCTGGATTTAAACTTTTGCTCTGCCTGTCTTTGAAAAAAAAATAAAAAAAAGGACATTATGCAAACAGTGATGGTATGCTCTTCATAGCAGGTAATATGTCATGTTCAAGAGTTGCAATATCTAGATTCTGCTCTGCCATTTTTTGAAAAATATATTAATAAAGGAAATTATGCAAACAGTGATGGTATAAGACTATATGCTCTTCATAACAGGTAATGTGTCATGTGCAAAAGATTTTATGCCACTTAAGTAGGACCATGAACAACAAATCATGAAAAACCAATTTTCTAATACAACAATTAGTTTGGAGATCAGTTACATTCAGAAAAAAAAAATAATGAAGATAGTATTAATATCATGAGATTACTGGGATATTATAAATAGTTCCATTCTGTGTAAGAAGTCAGCCACATATAAGGGTTTTTGCTACTATTTATTAAATTTATTATTGGACTGAATTCAATATTCACATAATAAAACTGTTATAAATAGCTGTACGGAGTGAATATATTAAGTAACATTACATCACATGTTGTTTGATGTAATCAAAGTATTGTATCTGCATATGAGAGACAACACGGACAAGCAACACTCAGGAGAACTAGATTGCCTGTTATTCTAAAATTTAATAACACACTGTGAAGAAATCAAAAGTTATAATAAAATTAATTTTCCATGTCTTAAGAGCATTTTGGCACTTTAATAGAAATAATACACAATGCTTGCTATTGTTTTATATTTTATACAAAAACATGTGAGATATAATAATCAGTACTCTGTAACCCACATATGAAATTATATTGATGTCTACAAAGCTCTGTTGAATCTCTTTCTGTTAATCTAATGCAGCGACAGGTGAATCTCATAGCTCCCAACCGACAGGACAGACTGACAGAGTTCATTATTCAGAATCAACATGATTAGAAAAATACTAGGCCCCACCTAGATGTCACTGTCATTTAATTAAAAATTCCACATGGAGCTAGAAATTACTTCTGGCCATTATACACTTTCACCAAAAGCCTAATCAATTTCCACGGCGCCACGCATCTATATACCAGATGCTGCCATTGTAGAAGTAAAGAGTCATCCTAGCGCTAGCATTATAAGGTCAGGAGACAAGGTAAGATCCATCTTATCATCACAGGTGTCACAGCCAAACTTTTCATAATTAAAAGTTGGATGTAATATCAGTTGGAACCCACACTACCAGCATTATACAAATCCTTAGTGCGGGAAGGGGTCAGGGCACTAACATATCCCTCGTGAATTTATGAAATAAACAATATATGGTTAGGGGTATGACCATCCAAACTTTGCGTGCAAAAGTTATTTAAAGCTGCTTGTAAGTTACAGGGGGATAGAACAAGCAATGTTACATGTTCATTAGACTTAGACACAAAGTTGAGCAATACATACAATCACATTTGAAGAGAGCAGGGATCTAACAGTGATTAGGATCACCAGCATTCCAATATGGTCATTAATGATCCTAGATAGAATTCAAAACTTCTAATGGTCATGTCTAGAGAGGACTCACAGAATGCAATAACTATTAGCTCCAATATATTCAAAATAATCATCTCTGTATGCCCCAAGAAATTATGAACATGCTAGAGGGAATATGAATCTGCAGAAGTGTCCTTTAAGCCTAAATTTTCACAAAACAAAACATAAAATCTCACTTTCAGTTAGCCTAATCTCAATCGTGTGGCTTTCTCTTCAAACTAAAGCTCAATCCATAATTTTGAAAGATTTTTTTTTAGTTGTGATAAGAGGTAATGCTGTGTAACAACTCCAGAGCATATTGTGTATATATATATCAACTTATAACATTTTGATCTATGAAATGTATAGTTATGATGGCACAACATTCTTAAATACATGGTATTTCTCGCTTAGAACTTTCTTAACCTGCATTTACTTTTATTATTGTTGGCACTTTTACACATTTTACATTCATTACCAAAATACAATGTACGAAAAAAGTAGGCCTTAGCATGAATTTTCTCTAGAAAGGATAGCGACTTTACTAAGTGTGAAAAAATATTAGGTAAATGACCTTATTTTTTATTACTGAATGAGGATATATATATATATATATATATATATATATATATATTTCTTCCAAGGCAGTGATTACTGCTGGAAATTAGAGATTTCTTTCCTCTTTTAAAGGAGAGAAATTGTGCTGTAATTTCTATCCTAAAACAAAGCTATCCAAATATATACATATCTAATTATACACATATCTAACTGAATCCCAACACTCCCCCTCAAGTTGGGTTGTAGATATTCACTAAACCCAACTTGCAACACATATCTTCAAAGTTAGCTTTAGGAAGTGCCTTTGTCAAAACATCTGCAGTTTGCAAAAGCTGAAGGAGTAGAGATAAGCAACACAGCTCCCCCTTCCACCTTCCTCTTTGATAAAATGCATGTCTATTTCAATGTGTTTAGTACGATCATGGTGAACAGGGTTCTTTGCAATGCTAATTCAGCTTGGTTGTCACTCCGTAGCTTGATAGGACCATCAGAAGGAAACTTCAACTCTGCTAGAAGCCTTTTCAACCAGATTCCTTCACATATGCCTTGAGCCATGGCTCTAAACTCTGCCTCTGCACTACTTCTTGCAACTACGGCCCGTTTTTTACTTCACCATGTTATAAAGTTCCCCCAAACATAAGTACAGTACCCAGAGGTAGACCTACGATCAGTGATTGAACCAGCTCAATCTGCATATGAAAAAACTTCTACCTCTCTTCTTGTTGTCTTCTGAAAGAACAGTCCCTTACCAAGTGTCATCTTAAGATACCTCAAAATTCTATGAACAGCAGTCATGTGTTCCTCAGTTGGGTTGTTCATGAACTAACTTACAACACTAAGGGTGCGTTTGTTACGCGGGACAGGACAAAACAAGGTGGGACAACTTGTCCTTGTCCTGCGTTTGGTGCGATTTTAGGGTGGGACTGGATGGGACAGAATGGGACAAAAATCCCAAAAAACTGTCCCACCCTACACCCTCGGCCAAGTTGTCCATGGCCATGGGACAAGTCTGGAAAAGACCTCTTTGCCCTTGAAACTTTCAAAAAATTACATCTATATAAATTAAAACCCTAATTTTTTTCTCTCATCTCTCCTCTCTCTCCTCTCTTCTCTCTTCTCTCCAACCCCAACCCGATCGGTGTTCTTCTCTCCAAACCGCCGCAACTCGTCGCCAGCGATGACCAGAAGCGACGACGACGACCGGAAGCGCGACGACCGGAAGCGCGACAACAACGAGGACCGGAAGCGCGACAACAACGAGGACCGGAAGCGCGACGACGACGACGATGACGACGACCGGAAGCGCGACGACGACTGGAAGCGCGACGACGACCAGATCTATCTCTCTTCTTCTTCTTCTTTCTCGGCTTCGGGGTGGTTGATGGTGGTGGTGAGATTGATTGATGGTGGTGGTTGGCGGTGAGATTGATTGATGGTGGTGGTGAGATTGGTGGTGGTGGTGGTGGTTGACAGTGTGTGGATGTGGGTTTTGTGGGTTTGATAATGAATTGGTTTAATTTTGGGTTGATGATAATGAATGATTTCTGGAAAATCATGAATGATTTCTGGAAAAAACAAATTAGGGTTGATGATAATGAATATTTCTGGAAAATCAGATGTTGACTATGATTGTTGTGTAATTTTTATTTTTTTTTTCAATTTTTTTTCCAGATTTTTGATGAAATACGATTTTTGATTGTTAGGTTTTTTTATTTGTTTTCAATTTTTTTTCCAGAATTTTTGATTTTTTTTCAATTTTTTTCCAGAATTTTGAAACCAACCATCCTTTCCATTTTTTTCAATTTTTTTTCCAGAATTTTTGATTTTCAATTTTTGATTGTTACCTTCATAACTTACATAATTGCTGATAGGATAGAGGGACCGGCTTCTCCTTTTGTTTTCTCTTTCTTCTTTGATAAACAATGACTTATTTATTTGTAGTGGGAGAAAGATGGTATGGTTTTGTTGTTTGGAAATTATGAGGTGATTTTTCTGGTGCTTTAATTGAGCTGGGCATTGTTGAATTGCACTGATTTAAAGTGTTTGGCAGATTTTTATTTTGTGAGCTGGGCTGATTTGTGAGTGAACTTGGCACATTTGATGAGTTGTCCAAGTTTTGCAGTGAATTAGCTTCAATTGAGGGGGTTTCAGTGTGCTGAAATGTGAATCCTTGAGGTTGATAGTAACTAGACTCATGATGGGCTCTTTGACTAGGATGCAAAACACTAGTGTCACTCAAAAACTGATATTCTAAATCATTTGGACTGATTTTCTCCCCCTAAATAGCAGTTTTGTGAAAATAAAGTTAGGTTTCAAAAAATGTTATATCCAAATTATGATAAAATTTGTTAGTTTGAGGACAAAAATATTTATAACCCTTTTGAGATGGAGAGTAACTAACAAACATGCACTTGACTGACCTAGGATCTAACTTGGTCCTTTGATGTGCATGAATATAGACAAATGCAGTGCATCCAAAAACCTTTGGAGGAAGATTTGACACAAGACGACATTGTGGGAAATATTTAAGAAGAAGTTGATTGGGAGATAAAAATTTCAACACTTTTGAAGGAAGCCTATTGATGAGGTAAGCTGCAGCTGCAGTCAAGACAGGTTCACCCCAAAAATGATGAGGTGCGTTTGCAGAAAACAGCAAAGCTCGGGCAACAGCAAGGAGACATCTATTCTTCCTCTCGGCTATCCCATTTTGTTAAGGAGTATCAACACATGAACTTTGCTGTATGATACCCTCATTGGATAGGTAATTGCCAAGGGTTGAATTAAAGAACTCCTTCCCGTTGTCAATTCTAAAAATTTGGATCTTTGCATTAAATTGGGTCTGAATCATGGTGTTAAAAGTTTTAAAAATTTGAGACACCTCTGCTTTGCTTTTCATGAGAACAATCCAGGTGAGCCTAGTGTGGTCATCAATGAAAGTGACAAGCCACCGATCTCCGGTAATAGTTGGAGTCTTAGAAGGACCCCATACATCAATGTGGATCATTGAAAACGGTTTTGAACTTTTATATGCTTGACTTGGATAAGAAAAACGAGTAAGCTTTGAAATTGGCACATTTCAGTTTGAAATAACATAGGACTTTTATTGATGAATAAAGATGGAAACATTTTTGATAAGTACATGAAATTTAGGTGGCCTAATCTATAGTGCCACATCAAAACATCTCTATCACTATCAATCCTAGTTTCACTATGGGATGCACTTGTAACATAGGAATTGATCTCATTTAAGGAAGGTCCACTCACTGCCATTGAAGAAGATTTTGAAGAAGAGGGTTGATGTGAAGAGAATAAAGTCCAGCTTGCCCTTTAGCACTGCCAATCATCATCCCCGAATTCAAATCCTGAAATTCACACATGGAGGGAAAAAATTTACCATACAGTTATTATCTAAAGTTAGTTTGCTTACAGATAGAAGACTACAATTTAGCTTTGGGACAAAGAGGACATTATAAAGAGATAAACCCCCTTTCAACACAATAGACCCGGTTCCTGCCACTTTAGCCAAGGAGCCATCTGCAATCCTTACATTCAGATTATGTGAACAAGGAATAAAAGTATGAAAAACACTCCTATCCCCTATCATATGATCAGTAGCTTCGGAGTCGACAATCCACACCTTCTTCTGCTCTTGTTTGACAAGTAAAGCATGCAAAAAATTACCTGACCGGGCAAGGGAACCAGACCCAATTACCGAGGTTTGTGGCTGTTGCAGCAGTTTACAGAGGGCATCAAGTTCCTCTCTGCTAAGGGACATCCTTGAATCAATGTTTGTAGCCATATTTCCCCAACTTTCCTTCTCTGTTGTGGCTTTCTTTGACTTCCAATCGGCTTCCAACACGTTTCCTTTGTATGGCACAGACGCCTGCAGTGATTGCACCAAGGCCAGCCATTTCTGCGTCGGGTTGAAAATTGGGTGTTTTTTACTACAAGAGCAGAAGCTTCAGTTGCGGAACCGGATGGTGCATCAATTTTAGGGTCGAGCATGAGCTTCTTGTGGCTTTCCTCCCTCCTAACTTCCGAGAAAGCCTCACGTAGGCCTGGGATAGGCTTCATACCGAGAATACGTCCTCTCACCTCATTGATATCATTGTTGAGGCCCAAGAGGAACTTAAACACTCGCTTCTGCTCAATGATCTTCTTGTACAAGGCTGCAACTGTAGGATCTACCCAATTATATTTTTCGAACATGTCTTATTGCTGCCAATTCTTGTGAAGAACATTAAAGTACTGTGTGACAGTTGAGTCGCTTTGCTGAAGATCATGAAGAATCCTTTCGATTGCCACCAACTCGGATGAACTGTCTTTGTTTGAGTAGGTCTCCTTCGCTGCATTCCAAATTTCTTTCAATGTGCTATACAGAAGGAAGTTTTCTCCTATCTCAGTTGTCATGAATTGACCGGCCATGACATGATCATGGTATTCTCGGTCATCCATGTCTTGTATCCAGAATCCTTTTTTTTCCGGTGTTGCAGCATCAATGAGAAGATAGTCTGCCTTACCTTTGCCCCTGACGTATATCAATACTGATTGCGACCACTGTAGGTAATTTTTATCATTGAGTTTGTGGCCAGTGATAGAGAGATGCAGGAAGTGGGGTAGGTCAGGACGTACTGCTGGTTTTCTCCATGAGTAGTGGCTAGGGTTTTGCTTGGTACAGAGAGAGCTCTGATACCATGTGAAAAACTATTAGGTAAATGACCTTATTTTTTATTACTGAATGAGGAAATATATATACATCTTCCAAGGCAGTAATTACTGCTGGAAATTAGAGATTTCTTTCCTCTTTTAAAGGAGAGAAATTCTGCTATAATTTCTATCATAAAACAAAGCTATCCAAATATATACATATCTAATTATACACGTATCTAACCGAATCCCGACACTAAGCAAAAGATACAATGTCATTGCATTATTTATTGTACTATTAACATAATGACGAGAATCCCTTGTCCCTACTAAAAAAAGAATGAATACACCAATCATCTCAGTGCTCGATGCCCATGAAGAAAAGTAAAAATTAGTGAACACACTGGTGTGACATTAAAGAAAATCAACTACAAAGGGAACTGAAAGCAGTAATAACTCATGGAAGTAGAATAATGGGGTAGTTACTTTCAAACCTTCAACCTGGTTCAACAACTATGACTGTTCTACACGTTGGACAATCAAGTTCACCGCTGCATTTGCCGAAGAGAATGCCCCATGAAAGCTATCCTGATAAGAAATAGATTCCAATTCTCTAGCCATCTTCAGCAAAATCTCACCTAGATCTCTTTGTTTCTCAAGCAAAGATTCATAATAAGATTGGGCAGCAACCTTGCTAATCTCCACATTGGTCGGCTCTGGGCAGTACTCATCATCTAACCATTTGTGAAGAGTAACCCTGAGCCATTCCGATTCCTGCATAAATGCTGGGAATTGTGAGCATACTATAAGCAGCCAATTAGGTCCACAAGAACAAAATTATACAGCTTTTTATTTTTAGAATTTATCCAATGAACCCAGAACCCCATTTGCTCAATTGCCCAGTAACTATATTGAACCTGTATAGTAGCCCTATCGATCTGCAAAGTTGGGACAATTAACTATAAACTAGTAATAAAAATGCAGCTAGACATTCTATAGAACTAGTCATTGGATCAATATTAAGTTAATTAAACATGGATTTAACATTGAACAAAAAGAATACCTCAAAAGCTTTGGATGGGAGCAGCCAATGTTCCGGGACGCTTAGTTCTTCGACCATAGGCTTCTGGGTGTGGTTCCTCTTCATTTCCTGTTTGAATTGAAGAAATCTGAGATCTTGTAATTGTAGGTAAACGAGAAGTTCGGTTTATGAAAGGTGAAATTGGAAGAGACGAGACTGGGACATGAAATGGAGGATCACGGGTTTTCAAGCTTGAACTTGGGATGATTGTTGTGGTACTTGTGATAAATAAGGACTTCATAGTTTGAGATTTTGAGCCTTTTTTTATTATTTTGTTTATTTTTTATGAGATTTTTGAGGAAAAAAGCTGTACATGGCGGGAAAAAAATGGGTTACCCGAGTTCGGAGATCATCCATGGAATCAGTTTTGATTCTGGATAAGGAGCGGCAGGGGTCGGCTGACTCGGCTTTGACAAAAGACACAAACGGTGTCGTTTAAACCAGTATGATTTATTCGGTGTCGTTTTGGGACTTCAAAAGGTTTTCTCTATCTTATTGAGATGAGAAATATAAGTGTTATAAAAAAACTCTAGGCGTCGGGCGCGGTTGCTCACTTGCCCGGCACGGAGGAGGTTTCCCAGCTATTGGCTTTCGATCGAACAGAAGAAATTGATAAGAGAAGGAATTTTGGATTTTTTGATTACGTCATTTCGGGATTCATTAAACAAAATCTCGCCAATTAGGGCCTAATCGGCATGACAGGGTCTGCCAAGCGACTGGACGGCTGCCTAAACCGAGTTTTAGAATACATGAAACAAAATCTATTGGATTGTTTTTATTTTTTATAAACAATTGTCTATCTGAAACTAATGAGATTAAACACTGCAAGTACAATCCAGAAGAAGTCGGCCCTCAACACCGAGAGAAGTCTACGGTCTAGCCACACTTATTGCGGTTTTACACAGGCTATCTGGCTATGGTGGGTAATATATATACAAGGAGTAAAGGTTTTGAACTTGGTGGGTTGATGGAGAGGGTAAATCTCCGGCCATCAAGGCAATGGGCCTTTGACAAAATCTAATGGATAGTTAAGTGGGAATATTTCTGGACAATTATTCTGATAAGAACAC
Organism: Dipteronia sinensis; assembly: GCA_033220585.1. Lineage (NCBI taxonomy): Eukaryota > Viridiplantae > Streptophyta > Magnoliopsida > Sapindales > Sapindaceae > Dipteronia > Dipteronia sinensis. Next base: position 40,094,855 of record CM065643.1, read on the forward strand.
AAACACCTTTATTTAAAGGAAGTCATAGAGCTACTACATTCATATTGTTTCATTGTTTCACACTTAGAACAACATTTGGCTGCATCAAACATTATTTATAAGTACATATAACAGCATTCACACATAAAATAGTGCATAGAAACAGCACTCGACTTCATCTCCATTATTTTATGTACATAGAGATGGCAAATATGACTTGAGCAAAGAGACATCAATCAGGTACTGTTGGATTTGGTGAGCTTGTGTATGTCTTCCTTTGGACAGATGAACATTCTTCGCACCGCCCACTGAATTTCCCTGTGTTTATGAGATGATACCAAAGAATCAGTGAAAAACTAAACCATTACTATACAAAACACTAATAGCAAGTTTTGCTACTCAACTGCCATGGGTAATCTCCAATCAGCATCATGTCCCCTTCATCATCGGTGAAGGTTATCTCCCACCCGCTGCTCCTATCAATCAAGCTTCCATTGAAGTTAAACATCTGGTCGAGCTTGCAAACGAGTTCTTTGTACCCATCAAATTGTGTGAGATCAACTGACCTTCCAAGAGCAGTTCCATACTTGATCACCTGGAAGAAATTACCACAAGTTATTAGCTGAAAACATTCCATCACACCTGAGAAGAAAAGGATGTATTATACCTTGCTGCAACTCCTGAAAAGACGGCAATTCTTGCATTGCTTTCCCGAAGGGATGCCATATGCTAACTTAGAGCTAGATGGCTCTGATACCTGAAAATTTTCAGAAATGCTCGAGTACTGAGACATTGGAGGGACAGAACAAAGACTTTCAAACTCATTCGAAGAGGCTTCTTGTAGTGAAGGGAGCTCCGGTAGGCTACTGACTAAATTGACTCCGAAAAGCATGCATTTTCTGCTGCCACCATGAGGCTGAGAGTGTGGTGATTCATTTCCATTCTTCAATTCCAAAGACCTGCACTCTTGAGACCCTGAATTAAGAGAGTCGCCATTGGTAACTGAAATATTTCTGCTTAGCACAGCATGGTTATGAACTCCATTAGCTGCACAGGTTGAGGTTGCGGGCCAGTGATTAGGATTAGGAAGACCTGAACTCACTATGCTTCCACTGGGAGATGACACTGTGCCATTGGGACACAGATAGTGTGGATCATGGCCCCAATCAGGATTTTTTTGAGGAACCAAAAATGGAAATAAGGATGGTTTTAGAGGACCTAATTCCTTAACCCCTGTTGACCCGTTTTCTTGACCTTGAAAAACCCCTGAAGATTTGAGGAATTTACTCAGTTGAACAAAGCAACAAGCCAGTTTACAAAAGAGAATAAGAGATACTGACCACTGCTACTTCCAGGTAATGATGCATCAGCTGGATGTGGCCTCTTTTTTCGGTGCGGAACAGAAGCAAGCCTCTTGTTGGTGCTTATCAGCTCAACATTCCAAGGAGAAACTCTTTCTGGACACATCATTGTATTCAATATGTCATCCCATTTCACCTAAGAAGCAACAAGAAAAACCAAAATGACAGAAAATATCAAAATAACGAAGTGCCTATTTGAATTTCTTGAATGCCGCGAAAAGAGCCGTTTACCTGGAGAGATCTCCACTTTGAACGAGGCCACCTAATTGGATCAACGTCTTTGACCCCAATGACAGTGCCAGCAACTCTGGTTCATAAAGTTACAACATTCAGTTAGAATTAAGCTAAAAAGGGGCGTGTTTCAATATAACCAAAAATTTGCAAAAGCTGTTTTTTATTTGTTTCTCTTTGTACTTGAAAATCATAGCATGCCATCACTAAAATTTTGAATTCTCAAGTCAGTTTCTAAAATCTGGGGGTTACTTAAAGCAGATTATAAGCTATTTTGTTTCATTTGCAAATGCAAGATTAAAAATGAATAATAATTTTGAAAATTAAGAGACACGGGATCAGAAAAGGCTTCGATTGCACCTCTTAATCACGAAGTCTTCACCCTCATACACCATTCTGATTTTTGTTCCAATAGAATAGTCAATTTCAGTCGACTTAACGTATCGATCAAGAGGTACGATAAATTCTGACGGGCTGGACCTGAAAATGTGCATAAAGAAAATTCTTACTTCCATCAAGTACTATCAGTGGACCACAGAGAATCTGCTAGAGTAAAACCCTTCTAGCTTTCTTAATTTACACTGATCCTAGAACCAGTATCAACTTACCAAGGATGGTAGTAAACAGTAAACATGGTCCCCATAGAAATCGCATTAAAAGCGGTACCAAGTATTCCGTGTTGCATGCTATTGCCAGATATGATAGAGGGTGCGTTATTCTGCCATTTCATTGCACGACGAACCCCAACACTAAGTTCCCCGTCTTCTCCTCTGAATATAGTTATCATCGTTATAATGAAATATCAGCAGACATTTTTACTAACAAAAACAGCTAAATGTTATAAAAGCAATCCCCTAAACTAAATTTAAAGACAACATGATGAATGTACACATTTATTATAAATGACTTATCACATATAACTTAAGAAGCCTAATGAAAAGAAAGTTTAAAATGATATAACATGAATTATGTCCATATTTTATGAAGTCTGTGAATAAAGTTATTAGTTTGTGTGTGATTGTATGCGTGTGCTCATGTGTGCATGAGTGTGTGTGTGTGTGAGAGAGAGAGAGAGAGAGACCTGAGGAAAATACATGAATCCCCAGCAATAAGCTTTTTTGAAGTCACATAATAACTCCAACCACTAGTAAGCAAATGACGCTTCGGGTGACCTACATTATCAGAGAAAAACAAGCATTAGGTAAACAAAGATAGGTTTCCTAGGAAATTGTTTACAGATAGTTAAGCAAGAAAATGGATCAGAAGTGTATTCTACATTAAAAATCATTAGTAGTACAAATGACAAATGTGAAATCGACTATATAAGTGGAAAGTTTAGGCATTGGCGAAGACAGTTATGAAATGCCTCCAATCTATTCCACTAATTTTTGTGAATGATTAAGATTTTGAATATGGTAAACAATTACAATTTCAAGGAGAATGTTTTACATTTCTAATGCAATGCAATGAACAAATTATAATAGTAATGATTATTTATCTAGGCCATGATGTTTTCTATTGGAAGTAAGTTATAGTACCACGAAATATATGCCGAAAGCGCCATTCACGTCCATGCAAATCCTTAGCAATCAATTCCTGAGCTGGGGGATCCTTGGACATGTCCTGCAGCATAGTCACGTAGAACATATCTATGAAATGGCAACTAAGAGGCAAATTTCTGCTCATCTAGTCATAAAATTTAGGAATTTACTGAAAAGAATTTGCAGCGAGAATACAAACCAGCTGAGGAAGGCACTCATCAGCGAGTCGTTTTGGAACAGAGAATCCACCATGTGTGCTGGTGTCAGATTGAGTGAGTTTCTTGCTAAAGGAGCGCAGCTTAGTTTTTGGACGCAAAGGTGAAGAAATTTGCTCATTTTGCTGCCAGGAATCAAAACATTATACTTGGTTGAGTCGAAATCTCATTTATATATATTGTTACAGTAGCATTAGCATATAAAATTAAAACTGAACTGTTTCAAGTTCAATGCCTAACTATAGTATTTGAATGCTCAATTTTATCCTATAAATTGTCATCATCTTTATAATATGATCAATGAAGATTTCCCAAGAAGTAAAAATAAGATTCTAGTATTGGAATTATGCAAAACAATCTATGTGAGACTTTCAACATTTCAGTAGCTAACCTTTGTTTTTGGAAGCAAAACAATCTGAGCAAAAGTCTCATCTGAACTCGTGTCTGCCTGAAAAGCAGCAACTTACCATTAAAAAATGAACTTATGAAATTCAAGTGATACATATTCAGTCCAATTTGTTACAGAGAGAAGAACATACCTTTACGTTAACAGAGACAACCTTACAGAGAACCATATATGGTAATTTATAAATAGGCATTTCTACTTTCACATCTTGCTTTGCATATGCCTCAATCTGTTCCAGATTTGAAACAACCAATTAAGAGATTAAATGCCACCAAAAAAAAATCCAAATACATGTGTTGATTGTGCATATGCATTTGAAATGAAATTATCCCATTATGATCGACTCAATCAACAAAATTCACCACATTTTATATCATTTTAGGAACCCAATATTACAAGTCATCACTTGGTTCAGCAATTAATAACTCAACAGATATTTTGTCAAAAAAAAAAAAAACTCAACAACAGAGGGAGATAGAAAAACAGAACCTGTTCCAAGTGACCTTGAATGAAGTAGCAGACAGTATCCCCATTACGTGGAACATAAACATGTGGACCCGCACAAGCACGCCATAGTTCTCTGTATGCCTCATCTTTCCCACCTGAAATCATCACATTTTAAGACTAACAGAAAAAACCCATTTAATAAAAATTAAAAATAATAAATAAATAAAAGAAACCAATTCATTGAAAATGATAATTGATAGCTAATGGAAAAAAATTTCCCACCAAAATTTGTTGTTCTAGTTTATTGCAAGCAGCTATGGAGGTTGTGACTCATTACTAATTTGGGTGAGACATGCTTCAATGAAATATAAAATAAAAAATAAAAAGTAGGTCTATTGATTTTATTATGAGCTTTAAAATGAACCACCAACCAAATAAAACACGACCCAGTGGCCTTTTTTAAAATCGAACATCAAATACATGACAATTTGACATTTGTGAGTTCAAATTTATAAATGATCAGTTTTCTTCCCAATATTCAACAAGACAAATATTTTTTTTTTTAAATAAGGTAGAAAGTGAGAATAATATTATGAATATGAGCGTATATCAATCAACAACATGATCACATGTTTCGTTGAAAATGTATTTTCGGAGATATTAAGTGGTGGTGGTAGCTACTGTTATATGTGTAAGTCCCCCAACTTTTCATTTTCACGAGAAAAAAGAGAAATTGAGCTAGTGATGATAGCTACTTGTTGTTTCCATGGTGTCATAAACTCATTCATGACACAAAGTTATCAACAACTAGTTGAGATCGAACACGAATATATAACAATAATGAATATAATAATAAAAAAACTTACCTGGGTCGTTGTTCTCGGTAGGCAAACTAGCATCGTTGAAGTTGCTGCTACGTTTTCTGCTCTGATCATCACCAACAACAGTCACTTGATGATAACTCGCAAAGCTTTTCCCTTCTCCACCCACACCGCTCATATTCTTTCAAAATCTCTGATGGAAATGGAGAAAATGATGATAAAGAAGGAACAAGAACACCCACAAAAGAAGGAAAAAAAAAACAACAACAAATGCACTCAATGAACCATACTTTTAAAGTTTTTTTTTTTTTTTTTTACCACCAAAAACCAGACCTCTCTCTTTCTTTTTGGTGTGTGTGTAACGTTTATTGTGCTGTTGGTGAGTGTTTGTGTGTGTGTGCGTACCTTAATTTGCTGCTTCTATTCTTTAACCTCTGTGTATGTGTGTGTTTGTCTGTGTCTCTGGCTCGATCTGTGTTTGGTGATGAATTGGCGATGTTTGCTACTCTTGGCCGATATATTCTATGCATGCACATGCATCACTCTATGGCCGTCTCCGCCTACAGTTTGGTGTGAAAACAAGACAAATAAGTGTAGCGTCACAGTCACCACTCACCGCCTCCTGATTTCACTCAACCTCTATTCAGCGTTTGATCTGAATCATATCAGACTTAAATTTGTACTGGGATGGATTGATCATATCATGGGTCTCAAATTTATAGTGTGCTGATGATGCTGGCATTAATTACATGGCATCTAAATATTTATTATCATAACAGCAAGCTTTCTTTGTTTGTTTCTATGGTTAACTTGTTATTTCTAGTATGAATGGGAAACCCAAAAAGGAAAAAAAAAAATGGAGGGATCATTTTAATTAGGTTAATTGTCACAGATCCCCCCAGACTATATTGAATTCGCATGTTACCTCCTGAATTTATTTTTTAGGCACTAAACCACCTGAACTATCGAAAATTGGTAAAAATGGACGGAATGCTATCGCCATCCACTGTTCTGTCATGAAAAAATACATTAAGTACCCTTAATATATACATAATTGCATCAAATCGGAAGAAATATAATAATATGACATACATATTCCTCTTAACAAAATTTTAAAAATCACATTTTAAAAATAAAATTTTAAAATTTAAAACTGAAATATTTGTTAAATAATATTAAAATTCTGAACTTTTTGATAAAGAAAATTAAATAAATAGAGAAATGAAAAAATTAAATTGATTTAACAATTATTTAAATTATCTTTTTTATTTAAATATCTCTAAATATAAAACTCAGATGAATATATAAATTATTTAATACAAATTATCATTTAAACTATATTTTTTATTTAAATATCTCTAAATATCACTTATTCATTTACAATAACAAGGTTATTAATAATGTAAAAAATAAAAATTAAATAATTAAATAATAATAATAATAATACCAATAAAATAATAAAATAATAATAATGATAATAATTTAAATACCCTATACTTTTTTTCACCATTATCATTTAAATTATTATTTTTATTTAAATAGCCCTAAACTTCACTTGTTTATTTATAATAACATGGGTATTTAAAAAAATATATATAATTTAAATGATAATGACTAAAAAAAGTATTAGGTATTTAAAATATTATTATTATTATCATTATTATTATTTTATTATTTTATTAGTATTATTATACTATTTTAATTTTTTTATTATCATCATTATTATTATCATTTAATTTTTTATTTTTGTTTTTGACATTATCAATACCCTTGTTATTGTAATTGAACAAGTGATATTTAGGGATATTTAAAAAAAAAGACAATTTAAATGATAATAGCGAAAAAAAGTATAGGGTATTTAAATTATTATCATTATTATTATCATTATTATTATTATTATTATTTTATTATTTTATTAGCAGTATTATTATTTTATTAGTATTAGTATTATTATTATTATTTTATTTTTTATTTTTTTTTGTACATTATTAATAACTTTGTTATTGTGAATGAATAAGTGATATTTAGGGATATTTAAATAAAAAAGATAGTTTAAATGATAATTCCTATTAAATAATTTATATATTCATCTAGGTTTTATATTTATGGATATTTAAATAAAAAAAGATAATTTTAATAATTGTTAAATCAATTTAATTTTTTCATTTCTCTATTTATTTAATTTTCTTCATCAAAAAGTTCAGAATTTTATTATTATTTAACCAATATTTAAATTTTAAATTTTTATTTTTAAAATGTGATTTAAAAAAAAATTAAAAGGGGTATTTATGTCATTTTTTTTTCCGATTTGATGCAATTATGTATATATTAAGGGTACTTAGTGTATTTTTCTATGACAAAACAGTGGATGGCGTTAGCATTCCGTCCACTTTTATCAATTTCTAATAGTTCAGGGGGTTTAGTGCCTAAAAAAAATCATGAGGCAACATGCGAATTTGGATATAGTCCCGGGTGATCTGTGACAATTAGCCTTTTAATTAATAAATGTTGGCTTTGGATTGTTTCTTTAATTTTAATTGATTAATTATTAGGTAAAACAGGTGAGAGTCTAACTACAGATGGCTCCTTATTCATTACGTGTAGATTGATGATTGGCGTGTTGAACATCTGGAGACCAAGTCTTTGTCCTCGTATATATAGTCACTAGTGACTTCTTCATATATCTATAGAGGACCATAATTTTTAGACTTTTATTTATGTATTATTTATATGAAATAATATATTATCACACGTGTGTGTATATTTATATATCAAATTTAATTATTTATTTTTGCAAATGAATTTGTAAAAAGGTAAAAATTAATTAATTTGACCTTTTCGAATCAAAACTTAAAAATTAAGCATTGGGATCCCTATTTTTTTTTTATAAATAAAATAATGAAACAGTTCATGATATACTAAAAGAGTTAGTGTCTATTGTTTATTAATGAATGAAAGAATGAAACGATCCGAAATATACGGAAAAATGAGATGTCAATTGGTTTAGTAATGAATGAAGGAATCTAGAAAATGAAGTATGTATTGATGTATTGATGAATGAAAGAATATAACAGGTCCGAGATATAAGGAAAATTGAGATGTCTTTTTGTTTTGTGACGAATAAAGGAATCTAAAAGATGAAGTGCCTATTGATTTATTGACGAATGAAATAATGTAACAATCCAACATATACAAAAAAAAAATGAGGTGCCTATTGGTTTAGTGATGAAGTTATGATGAATGAAATAATGTAATGGTCCAAAATATACAGAAAAAAAGGAGGTGCATGTTGGTTTAGTGATGAATAAAGGAATCTAAAGGAAGAAATGCCTATTGGTTTATTGATGGATGCTAAAATGAAACGACCGATATATACTAAAAGAGGAAGTGTATATTGAGTTATTAATAAATGAAAGAATGAAACGGTCAAGAATATACTAAAAAAAGGAAGTGTCTATTGGTTCGTTAATAAATGAAATAATAAAAAAGCCCAAAATATACTAAAAAGATGAATTTTTAGCAATTTTGCCCAAATAAAAAATGGTATTTAATGATTTTATTGAATATTACCCAAAAAATATTTATTTAAGAGAATTTTCGGTCCTATTATCACGTGTCTTGACGACTTCCGTGATGATTGCTGTGATGAATAAACAACATTAGACTATATTCACTAACAGTCATCCATGATGAGGTGCCGTTTGGCCCATTGGGCCTCATAATTCTGCCCTTATAAGGTTCATCATAGGGGTTAAGGCTAGTATTTGCATATTTATATGCACGAGACCTCTACATTTGCTTTGACTCATTAAACCTCACCGATTTTATCCTTAAAGGGTAGTTATGGGGTTAAGGATAACCTTTACTTATTTATACCATAGATTAATATTGTTGGTCAGGAGTTTTTCTCCCACGCAATCAAGTTTTGGAACCTAAACAAGTACGATACATATTAATAAATTTTATAAAAAATACATTCGATTATTTTTCAAACATCAATACACAATTATCTTTGTCTTAAAAAAAATGAAGTCTAGTTAACACGTGGTTTATTATATTTATCGTTTTTTTTATATATCATCTACGATGAGACGGCTCGAACCTAAATCTTGGAAGATAAAACAATTAAATTTTTCATTAAAACATAATTAAAAATGAAAATAATTTAAATTTAAAAAGAGTTTTGATTTTTTTTTCATTTTAAGATTATTTTTTAATTTATATTGAATTGAAAAGATTATCTTCAATTAACTTAATTTGATTATTATTTTTTTATAAAAACACTATATCCATTTTTGAAATTTTAATGACTAAGGGTAGATTAGTCTTTTATTAGTCCAATTTTAAGAGTATGAGAGGTCTTGGTAGGTATATACATATTTACTCTCTTGTTGTATTTATGTCAAACTTTAAGATAATTCAGTACATTTACCCAAAAAAGAATTATAGTCTTATTAACATTTGTTTTGATTTTGAGTCTAAATGTTAGAAGCTTTTTTTAATCATAAATAATATAGTAATAATAAGAGCACACGTTAAATTCTTTTTAAAAGAAAATAAATATTATATAATTTTTTTCCAAATATATGAAATTTTGCATTAGTATATATGAACTTTATAACAAACTTGTGGATTCTAAACAGGTAAAACACATGTTAATGAGATCAATAAAAAAATCATGTTCTTTTTCAACATCCATACATAGTTATTTTCATCTTATACTACGAATATAACTATTTTGTTAATGAAAGGTTTTTTTTATTCAAATATAAAATAAATTTAACATCATCGAACGAGTCAATAATCTGATAACACCTGTCAAGATCAAACATTATATATGTGATCCAAATACCTAATCTCGTAATACCAGAAAGAAATCTTCATAAATATACCCATTGGATATATAATGAGAACTTTGTAGAAGAAAGATAAACACGATTTGAGTAACCGAACTAAGATGTGTGGGGTGAATAAAAAGTTTTGTTAACATGCGGCTTAACATAATTCTTTTTTTATATTTTATTTTAATGTTACAATATTTCAGATCTTTATCTTTTTAACACAATTATTAATTTATTATAACTTTAAAGTTTTGTAAATATTTCTTTATAACCTTATGTAGCCGTACTTAGTGTATCGTTATACTTGTAAATTTACAGTAAAAGCAGATTGAGTCTCATTTCCTATGTACAAAAGTTAAGTGAAAGTAAACAAAAGTGGAAGAAGTCCTTATACACGTAATACGTATAAATACATATAACTATTTAATAAAAATTCATTAATATATAATCCATCCATGTCTCGTCCGCATACACAAATATATATATATATATATATATATATATATATATATATATATATTATAGAATTAAATGTCTCGTCCATATTTGAACAAAGGAAACATGTGCAGTTGTTCCCCTAGGCCCTAACCTTCCTTTCAGATATTCAATAATTGTTACCAATGCCTATTGTCTCGTTGATCATAGTTTTCAAAGAAAAGTTCTACCCCTAAGGTTCATATCTTGGTAGTTATTAATATTTATCCCAAATTTAGTTATAAAATCCCGAAATGTGGGAAGTAGTCTCTCTAAAGTGGGAGTCAGTTCTCTCTCTGGTCGTAAGAGTCGTAGTCCACATGTACCCTTTTCTGATGGTGATAGTAGTATTCTGGATTATACTTATAGAGTATAATCTCGTCAGATCCCGACAGTAGTTGTAATTCATATATATATATATATATTCAATAATTGTTTTTATTTATATATAATATTCCCTTATTATTATTGTTGTTATATTATTCACTTTGGAAGTACCTCATTTTAATGATGCATTTATATTATTGTTTTGGACACAACAATGTAAACCCAATTCTGATCCCATGTTTATTAGCGAGTCATCGACTACCGACTGCTGCAAAAATAAATTAAAGAACTAAAGATCGAACCTCGTTTCTATCTATAATTATTAAATTAAGTCAACTATGAAAATAAATTGTCTATTATGATTAGATTTGCAAACATCTTTGGAGATTTGTCTTTTCCAAAATTCTATATATATATATATATATATATATATATATATATATATATAGTCATTTTCTATTCGGTGTGTACCGATATAACTTATATCAGTGCGTTGCATGTGAACCACTGATTATGGAGAAGTTTTGACAAGTGCATACACTTTGAGTTAAAGTATGTAAATCTAATGGTCCACATCCAATGCACTGATGAAATTATATCAATGCGTACTGACTTGAAATTTTATATATATAGTAAAGCTAAATCAACTTCGATTTATGACTTAAATTTTTGACTTCAACATCTCAACCATCCATATGCTTTTAATCTAATGATTGAGATTTGAATGCATTTATAACAGTTAGATTATAAATAAATGAGTGATTAAGATATTGAAATCAAAATTTTAAGTCATAAATTTAAATTAATTTAGCTACATCCATATATAAATCATTGAACCTTTTTTTTAATACAAAAAGTATACCTTAATTACAATGAATATAATTTGGAAAATCAGTGTTCCATAATATAAAATTAGTTAGTGCTTTGTTAGATGCATATTTTTAAGAGTAATGCTATATATCACATTTAAAATTACAACTCTTCCATCACAGCACAGCTGCACATGTGGCAGTTTATGTGTTAATTGATGGGTGGATACATAGATAAGTGAGACAAATCATTATTAATGTGTATCTATTCACCAATTGATACAGCAGCCGCCATATGTGTCTTGATGGAAGAGTTGTGATTTTATGTTTGATATCTATCATTACTCTATTTTTAAACACTAGATGAATGTTGCTTGTACAACAATAGAATATCAATTATTATACGGTGGAGCTAGAATTTCAAATTTCGTAAAATTTGAAGGGTTGGATTCTATAATTTTCATTTAAAAAAAAGCAAAAGAAAATGAATAATACTATACAACATAAAAAATTAACTCAAAATTCAACCCAAATGATGTTGTAAGAGATTTGTTCATTTACCACATCATCATGTGTGATAATGTGGTGAATGAACAAATCACTTATCGTATCATTTGGATTGGTTTTTTAAATATATATATATATATATATATATATATTTATATGTTGTATAGCATTACTTAAATAAAATAATTGCAATGATTAAAAATGAATTTTCAAGAGGCTGCTGGGCCATGACCCCCGCATGCCTCTTCATAGCTTGGTCCCTGCATATAAGTTGGTCTAAATGCAAGGCTCTTACACCTATTCAAATTGTATAATTATTTATAACTAATGTTAGTTAAACAAAATATTTAGCTCAAAAACCAACCAAAAAATGATGTCATTACTATACGGTAAGTGATTTGTCATTATCATATCGTTCAATAATTTGTGTGATAATAACAATTCTTTTGTCACATCATTTTGGTTAAATTTTGGATTACATAGTATTACTTATTATTTATTTTTAAAAAATCAATAGAATATCACGTATAGGGATGGGCGTGGGGCCCCAATGGGGTGGGGGAGGGTACCCCTACCCCCACCCCCACCCCCAAAACCCATTTCCCATATTTCATTTTCATTTCAATTCTAAATTTCAAATTTTCAATCCGAAAAATAATAAAAACATAATAAAAATACAATACAAAATTCAAAATACAATACAAAATAATTGCAAAATACAACATGTTCTTGTCAATCATTTAATACTTTAATATTATAATTTATAATTTTCGTAATTGTTAATATATATATATATATAAATAAAAATAATATATATATTATTTTGGGGTCCAATGAGGTTTTGGGTTTAGGGGGAGGTACCCCCACCACCTCCCCCAAAATATGTTTGGGGACAAAGTTTGCCCCCACACCCTCCCACAAAATCCATTTGAGGGCAAAATTTGCCCCCAAAATCCCATGGGGGGCCGTGGGGGATGGGGCCCTATGGGGAAATACCCATCCCTAATCACGTAATTACTATACACTACATCAATAAGACTGTGGGTATATTTCTCTTCTTGATCTTCAAATTTTATTATTATCCTTTTCAAAATAAAAAATTCAATAGAATATAACATAATTCTCTAGATCTATATCAATGAGATTATTGGTCCATATCAAGTTCTTCTACTCAACCTTCAAATTATTTTAGTTTTTTTCCTAAAAGAAAAATTAAATCAATACAATATCACGTAACTCTCACATGTTATATCAACAATGTTGTTGTGAGTTCGACTCATATCTTTTTTTCCTCATCCTCAAATTTTCGTAATCTTTTTTTGTTTGAATCATTAGAAGATCATGAAAGTATTGTACACTACATCAACGAGGTTGTGAGTTTCAGTCACGTTTTTCCTTGGTCTTCAAATTATATTAATTCCAGCACTTCAGTTCTAACAGCCCAATCCACAGCAAGAAACAAATGGGCCGTGCCGGGCCGGTTTCAATTTTTTTTCCATCTACAGTTCCAGATTTTTCATAAGGAGTCATGTCACAAGTCTGATTGGTCAAAATCAGGGAGGCGCCAAAGTAAGTGAGTGAGACACTGAGACCTAATCCAATTTCATTTAAGAACCAGACGGATAAGGTAAAAAAACACTGAAATATCTCCTCTCGGCTCTTCTTTCACTTGCTCCCTCCCTGCCTGGCACTGCTTGCTTCCACTTTTACTTATTATAAGTATGGCCATAGCAGTCGCCAACTGCTGCTTCTCTGTGCTCAACTCCACCGTTAAGCTCCGCTGCTCCATTTCCCCCCAACGCCGTCTCGCCCAGCCGCACGCCTCCATTGTTTCCAACAACAAGAATTTCAAAACACCTTCGCCGTCTACTTCTAAACCTACCACCGCTGATGTAAAACTCTAACCTTCTCAATTTTGTTTGTTACTTGATATCATATTTGTGCTGTTTTTTTTTTTTATAAAGTTTTTATAAATTCGGCATGTTTGTGTTTTGCAGAGGAAGTTTCCGAGAAGATCGAAAGACGGTGGTGGAGACAATGAACATTCTAAATCATCGGCTTTTAAATCTCCAGGTGTGCAAAGAAAGGACAAGGAGTTTCGCCTTAGTTTCAAGGAGCAGCAGGTTCGTTTTGGAGATTTTAGAGCTCAAGAGGAATGTTTGTTTATTGTTATTTTGACGTGTTTCTATTTTGATATGTATTTTCAGATTGATGCAACGAATCTTCAAGACGCAGCTTTCCTTAATGCCGTTGTCAAGGTAAAAAGCTTTTTCACTTTTTATTTTTTATTTTTTATTTTTTTAAATCTTTTATCAAATTTCCATTTGGTTTGTTTGTTTATCCTTTATGTCAATTATCATGGATTTATTTATTTATGTGAACTTATAAACTAATATTTTGTGTATTTATAGAGAATTTAATTTTTGGTCTCCCACTATATTATTAGCACTGTATAGCTGTAGGCCTGTAGCAAGTTAAGTTGGGTGACTGATTGGATTTTAGCACTATCTGGTATTATCAAATGCTGATTTAGTTAATAGACTACGAGTAATGCACGCAGAGTCCTCAATATTTTAAGAATTGAGAAAAAAAAGTATAATTTGTTCAGAGATGCATCTCTCTGCGCAGGTGCATCAAATTTAGCTTATTGAATTAGCAACTAATTGCTGTGTCAATTTATCTTTATGCAAACTAACTTCTACTTCATTCTCTTATTAAATTTTCTATTAAATTTTTGTAAGTGTGATAGAGGCTCCTAATTCCGTTTGTCAACAATTTTCAGAATCTTTCTTTTCTTTTCTATTTGAATTTATTTGCTAGTAGTTGTTAATATGGTAATCTGGTTTTTTCTTTTTACATGTGTCAAGGTCTACTGCACCCATACAGCGCCTGATTATTCCCTCCCTTGGCAAAAGCAAAGGCAATATACAAGCACAGGAAGGCAAGTTTTGAAATCCTTTTCTGTTTGTCATTCCAGAGTAATTTGTTATTTGTTAAAAAAAAAGGGAAAAGAATAAATGAATGACCTAAGTTGGTTTTTAATTTTTTTTAATTTTTTAATTTTTAATCTTTTTTAAGTCTTAGCTTTTTATTGCACCCAAAACGTATCTAAACTACTCATAAAAACTGAATTTAATTTGTCAAATATTCTTTATTCTACAGTGCTTTTATGATTGGAGAGGGAAAACTTTTGACAAATGCTCATTGTGTTGAACATTATACACAGGTAATCTATTCAATTGCCTGTCTATTGATGACTATTTAGTATTTAATATCTATTAAACCTTTTGTATGCAAAATGTAATGTTTGAAGCTAACTTCTCTATTCGTACTGGACGCTACTAATTCAGGATCATCATTACTTAAACTGAAAAATGCTTTGGGGTTTACAGGATTTATCCTCCAATGGAATTACTACATTATGCATTAGTTTTATGATTCCATATATCCCAAACTATCATTTCTTAGGGTAGGGTGCATTAACGTGGAGGCTTGTTTTATAGAGTGGAAAAACCTGTTTTAAGGAGGTTGTAATGATTTCAGGTTTCCATTGCTTACCATGATTACTGCTAATAGACTTTTGAAACATATTTAATTATTAATGATACATTTTGGTTACATGATTTCTTAGACTCTTAGTTGTGACTTACGTGGGTGCTACCAAAAGAGTTAAAGAGAGTTGCTTCTTAAATAGAGTCAAAACTCTGTTAACACTGCAGTGGTCTTGTTATTAAAAAATGTTGCTTGGTTCCATAGACAACTGGGTTTTTGTTCATGTCCATGAATATCAATTGAAATGGATTAGCTGGTATTCTGTGATCTATTTGAGTGGGGCAGCAACATTGCAAGATTGAAGTAGAGGAAATTGTTCAATTTAAATTCCTTTCTAATATTGTTTTAGGAAAGCTGTGAAGATATTAGCAGAATATTTGCTGTAGATGAGGGTAGCATATCTTCTGCTTTTGAATATTTTGTACCCAAGATGAAGAGAAGTATGGATACCGTTGCTAATTGAATATGTATGACATGGTAAATAGGTAGAAAATACCAAATTCTAGACTTTATGGCAACTTGCATACCGTACCTTAGGTTTAGGGATGGGTAAATTAGGCCTGTGGGAAAATTTGACCCCCAAAATGGGGTTTGGGGATGGGGGTGGGGGTGGGGGTGGGCTGGGTGGGGGAACCTCCCCCATCCACATTTCCCCATTTCCTCCAAATATTATATAAATAATTATATATATATATATATATATTATATTTTAATTTTTTTTTTCTTTTCAATTTTTTTTTTCAAATCCTAACAAATATCTAAAGCTAACCCTTAGCCGAAATTTAACTCAAACCTAGTAAATCTAAAGTGAGGTAATCAAATTGTATATTTGATTAAATAAATATACCTTCTTTTGAAAGTCGTATATAATATGGTAATGCACTTTTTGAATGTTGTAGGTATCGAGTGTTGTAGATGGTTGATAAGAGATGTGAAGTTGGCTTGGAATTTGACTACTTGAGAGTTGAGATTGCTTAGATTTTGTGTGCCTTCTTATATTTTGGATTGATCAAAGATGAAAACTTTAAATTTGTTTTGACTTTTATCCACTAATACTCTGTTACTAGAAGTATTTGTATTTATTTTGGATTAAATTAAACCAATTATATGTTTTAGATTGGATATTAAAACAGGGTGACTTGATAGATTGGGATGGCTGGATTTCGTATTCCAAATTCTGGATTTCGGATTGGAAATTAGGATTGAAAATGGGAGGAAATGGGGGAAATGAGGGAAATGGGCAGGGGTGGGGGAACCTCCCCCCAAATACTTCATCCTCGGTTCCCCCAAATGGGGTTTTGGGGCAGGGGTGGTGGATGGGTAGAGGAATGAGGGTGGAGGTGGGGGGACCCTTCTCCGCCCCAATGGGCGCCCATGCCCATCCGTACTTGGGCCTTGACCGCGTGAGTGTCACCTGTACTCCTTAACCTTAGTGATCAACTGAACTATGAAGCATCAAATAGGCATGTAGATTAGCAAGCGCATAAAACCAAAGTTTTGAGTATTTTTTTTTGACCCTCTTGTTTGTTTATGTAATCGTGCTTTGATAACTTGGACATTATGTGTGTTCAATTGATATTGTTTGTTTTTATGAATTGTTGTTATTTTGATTATTTGTGTTTGCAGGTTAAAGTGAAGAGAAGGGGAGATGATACCAAATATGTGGCCAAGGTATTGTTCAATAGAAAAACAAACATCATTCTTTCTCATTATGTTCCTTACATTTGCAACATTTTTAACGGACATCATCTCAATGATCATTTTCTTGAAATCTTTAGATGTAAATGGACACACCTTTGAGATAGTGTTGATACTTTTTTCTCCAAGCATTTAGAGGCAAAAATCCTCAAAAAAATAAAGTAACAAAGAGGTGTGTTACTTGTGCAATGATAGTCAGTATGATAGGAATATAGGATTTGTGGCAATGGGATGAAATCCATTGCTAAATAGGTTTCAATAGTTCAATTATTTAATGTGATTGTCTCTCTTATTCTGTTGCCTAAAGTAGAAGCTGGTGTAGAGAGTATAGGTGTTGCTATGACTGCCATAAGCTCTTCTTGGTTGGGTTGTCTCTTATTTTTGTTTTTTGTTCAACTGTTAGAATGTGCCACATAATTTAAATGTTGCGAATTAGGAAACCTTCACCAAACTTGTACATAAGTTCAGAAATGAAGTGAACCAATGCAAACACAGATTTTTCGGGTACAAAAATGACTGTTCATAGTCAATATAGCATGAACCGGAAAATGATCAAATTATATATCAATGAAAGTGCTTCTTAGTGTGTAAAAAAAAAAGTGCTTCTTAGCTGCTTCATTTCTGTCATGTGTATGCTATTTTAATATCCTTGAATGTACTTGGGATCCCATTACTTGTGTTTTTTTCTCTTCTTCACAGTATAATTTTAGTACATTTTTCTTTGGCAATTTAATTAGAAGATACTTTTAATGGAGTTATAGTTTTAGTACATTTTGCTCAAGTTTTTCAGTTTGAGTTAATATATTGCTCGACAAAGATTAGATGTTGCCACTTTTACTTTACTTGTAGTGATAAATGCACAGGTTTTAGCCAGAGGTGTTGATTGTGATATAGCGTTGCTTTCTGTGGAAAGTGAGGAATTCTGGAAGGGAGCTGAACCACTGCAGTTTGGACACTTGCCACGTCTTCAGGTTTAATTTATCTCTTTCCTATGGAGTAATGGTGTCATTTTGTGTTTGATCTTGTATATGACCCTTTTCATTGTGCATTCTGTGATGATCCTTCATCGTAAACATAATAATTTCGTCTCATTGGATCCAGAAATAGTAACCATCTGCCATATCCAGATCTAACATGTATGATATAACCTGACCAGTGCCTTAAACCCTGCATTAAACTCTACCTAGGCTGTATAGTTTTAATAAATTATGCAAATGCATAATCTGCAAATTCTAAAATCATCTTTTGTTACACACTATGCTGTATTTTACTAGTTGGAAATGTTTATTCCTGTGGTGTAAACATCTATTTTGGGTTTCCCTTTGAACTCTTTTTTTCTATTGCCTTCTTGATGGCTAGGATGCAGTAACTGTTGTAGGATATCCCCTTGGAGGAGACACCATTTCAGTGACAAAGGGAGTTGTATCACGTATAGAGGTACGATCAACCCTATCAATGAAAATTATGTAATGGTTAATCAATTTTTGTCCTGCCTTATTATTTCTTTGATGTCATTAGTGACGTCTCTGTGCCAAGCATGTTAAACAGTCATAAAGCCTCAAGTTTCACCAATGTTATTTTGTCAGGTTACATCATATGCTCATGGGTCATCTGAGTTGTTGGGCATTCAAATTGATGCAGCAATAAATCCTGGTCAGTAGAAATTTACATATTAACCTTTTTTCTGTTAAAAATTCCCAGTGTATGTATTTTCTTTCCTATTGTCAGCTTTGTTCTACCTTAATATTACAACCCTCTATTTTTCCTCCTTTTTTCCGGTTAAAGGCATTATTCTATATCATTGTGATAGCCACTGCTTACACTTGCTAGATTTTAGGTAATAGTGGTGGTCCTGCATTCAATGACCAGGGAGAGTGCATTGGGGTGGCATTTCAGGTAGATTTTCTTGCCTGCTGTTAAAAAAAGGCGCATTTAGTTATTTCTTACATACTATGAAATCTTTTTTCTTGCTTCCTTGTTCATATTGCAACATGGATTGAAGTCAACTTTTAGTTATATCTTAACTCCTTGCTCTTGCTTGTCTGAAGAATCATCATTCTTCCATGCGATTTTTATCTCAGTCCCAATTGTTTGTCTTCTATGTTTTCACGAGACATTTCCTCTAGGTTTACAGATCTGAAGAGGTTGAAAATATTGGATATGTGATCCCAACGACGGTTGTATCCCATTTTTTGGATGACTATGAGAGACATGGGAAGTACACTGGTGAGAATTTCTTCTTTCTTAAATATATTTATGTGGTGCATTTTGGGTACATTTTGAATCTGACTGCAAACTTTACCACTTACTGTCACTTTCTTGAATTAGATCATGACGCCTGTTTCCCTTTTAGTCAATATCACTCGTTATTGTTTGTCATAGCTTGTAGTGGACATAATCACTTTAACTGATGTGGATTCAATATCACTTGTTATTGTTTGTCATAGCTTGTAGTGGACATAATCACTTTAACTGATGTGGATTCTTATAATACTCTGATACTTTTGACTTCCAGGTTTCCCTTGTCTTGGCGTATTGCTGCAGAAGCTGGAGAATCCAGCTCTACGAGCATGTCTAAAAGTACAGTCTAATGAGGTATGTTCTCTATCAAGATGTTTTTATAAGCCTCTGTAAATAAAAATTTCTTTTTGCAATTCAGCCGAACTATCATCTGCTATGATTGGAATAAACTGCTGAGCATTTTCTCTGTGTCTGTATTGTTCTCATCGTGATAATTTTTTAATTATTTTTTGTCGGTGTGCATGTGTTTTCTGAACAATGTAAGACACAATCAGCTGGTCATCTTTAAATTTCCTCTAGTAAGGCATAGGATAAATTTGGTATTGAGGAGAGGGTTGCAAAAGAGATGTTTGCAGTTGTATTTAGGAGTACAGTGTTTCTGTGGAAGATAAGAAAAGGTGTACTGAAGAGGATGTAGTAGCAGAAACTGATGTGGAAGTAGGGTAAGGAGGATAATACTAGAAACAGGTGGAAGAGAAAAAGGTCCAAAAAATTGGAAATCCTCTAATCGTGATGGCATTCATGCAATCTGCTCTATGCATAGATGCAGTAACGGTTGTGGAAGTAAGGTGATGGAGAAACTAGAAACAGGTGGAAGAAGAAGGTGTACAAAATTGAAATCCTGTCACGTGACAGCATTCATACAAATTGTACCTTATGATTCAAATATTTAGGTTTGACATTTTAATTGGCAAACAGATACCAAGGCTTAAAATATATATTGCTTTTGAATTTATGGTTGTAACTTGACCATATGTTCACGCCAACCTGCAACAATTTCAGGGATTTCACCCTGAATTGTAAGTTAAAGTTAAATTTCCATTTGAGTGGTTTCAGTATGTAGTTGGGTGTATGAATGATTGAGCGTTGCAATGCTTATTGGGCTCTTGGCTTGGAGTTGGAAGCTGGGACAAGATTTTATTTTTTACAGATTTTCTTTGTTCACTTCACATGCCAAAAGCAATTATTTGCTGAGTTAGAATTTTCACTTCACATGAATAGAAAAAATTTATTGAGTATATGATTTTATTGAATTGCTATGGGACCGATTGTTTTAAAACATATCACATGAATAATTGATAGATATTCGTTTTGGTTTGAGACAACTTTTACAAGATTCCTATTTTGATAGTTTGTGTCATGCATAACAAAAGATTAGGAATCTTGTCGGATTTGTCACAACTCTTAAGCCCAAGCCCATAGTTATTAAAAGCACGCCTAGGCGCAACTTTGGCGCCTGAAGGATGGCCGGGCGCAGCCCTTTAAGGAGGCACGCAACAAAACTAATTCAAGCATCACAACCTAACATGAAGATGCATTGATGATGTTATGAAGTTGGTTTTGTTTGAGTTGGGGATATCTAGAGCTTAGAAACTAATTTGAACATCTTTGTTGTTAGTATGATGATTGCATGTTAAATATTTTCTAAATTATATCGTGTTATTGATTGTTTGTAAAGTTCTAAACCTTAAATTTAGCTTTGTAACTTGAAATTTATAGGATAAATTAGGTTATTACAAATTTTATGAATTTTTCCCATTGGGAATTTCATAAAAAGCTGTTACGCACCTTTTTTGTAAAAGGTGTGCCTCAAGCTCCAGGGTACCCTTGCGCCTTGATGCGTCTAGCATCTTTAATAACTATGCTCAAGCTAAAACACAAGGAATCTATCAAGTATCAACTATTCAAGTGCTATTAAAAAAAAAGGGTCCAAATTCAATAAAATCTTAGATTCGATAAATAATTGTTATGCATGTGAAACGAACAAAGGAAATTCTGACTCCAAAAATAATTGCTACACATTTGAAGTGAATAAAGAAAATTCAAACTCAACAAATAATTTCTTTGCATGTGAAGTGAACAAAGGAAAATTTTAAAATATAAAGCTCAAGATAAGGAAACTCCATTAAGTGTTATAGACTTATAGTAATAGGCTAAGCCAGTGAAGTCACATTCATCTCTTTTTTATTAGTTTTATCTTCTTCATTGTTAATAAATAATAATAGATATGTTCCTTCAAAATGAAAATAAAAATAGATATGCATGTGGACAGAGAAAATATATTAAATAGATGGTCTCAAGCCAATCTATAAATAGGTTCCAACTTGCCTTACATTTTACAACCTTAATTCTTTTATATGAATAATAATTTAATAGTTTGATATTAAATAAATAATATACTATTGAAATATTTTTCTACAGTAACCTTAAGGAAATAAATACTAAATATTGATACTTCGATTAGAATATTCCCAATATTTTTCATATTTTGGAGGGATTGGTATTCAAACAGAGGATCCAATATCTTCTAGAATATTCGGTTGTGTCTGAAAATATCCACAAAATATCTTTATTTATATTGAAATTTCTCGAAAATTCCAGTTATTCTAAAAAGTTTTTAAATAATTTTTGTATTTATTTAATCTTAAACGTTGAAATTCTTTTTCATATAAGATAACTGAAGTTTCTAATCGATATTTTTTATTCACATACGTATCAAGTATTTGTTAATTATTCTAGGGATTTTCACGTGACTACTTTCAATTATTTGATTCCATCAATGTTGAGGGATTTATTTGTTTTTTTTTTTTTTTTTAACTTTAAACGTACATTGTTTATCAATATAAATTATTTACTATTACTACGAGTGAAAAATATCATGAGCACTTCCACTTGATACATTCATTTATGTCATTGAGCACTTCAATATTGATATATTCTTCTTGTCTTAAATAATTCAACTTCAATATTGATGGAAATGCTATTGACATTTTGTTTTGTTCATAGTATTACTGTATTAGTAAATAATTTAAGTTGAAAAACAAATAAGTCTCTCGTCATCGAAGGATTTAAATAATTGAAGGTTGTCACGTTGAGGTCTCTAGAATAATTAACAAATACTTGATACGCATGTGAACAAAAAAAATCTTTTAGATGGGTAATGTCTCAAGCTAATACTATAATAGCCTAAATGCCTAATAGGTTCCAATTTGTTTAAAAACTTTAATTCTATTATGTGAAAAATAATTTCATCGTTGTTTAAGATTAAAGAAATACAAAAAAATATTTTAAAATTTTCTAGAATATAGGGATATTTTCAGACATAACCGGTTATTCTAAAAGATATTGGATATTCCCCTGTTTTGATTTCGGCCCCTCCAAAATATGGAAAATATTGGGAATATTTCAAGCGAAGTATTGATATTTACTTCATGCTTTTGAAAGGCTAAAGCGGATATTGAGGCATTTTACCTTAGTTCTGTGAGGCGTAAGCCTCAATTAAATAAATTAAATAAATTAAAAATTTTGAAAAAAAAAAATAGAAATTCATACCATAAGGTCAATGACTCAGTAACATCAAATAAAAACACACATGATGTAGTTCATAAAAGAGAAAAATAATAATAAAGCAAAGTCATTAAATAAAAGGTTAAAAACCATGAATCCTATCCCATACTAGAAATTTAGAACAAGTTTTAGAGTTAAAATCTATATGACTCTATGTCTCTATCTAATCATCATTCTCATCAAGATTAATGGGATCAATCAAAATAAGATAAAATTAACATCAATAAATGGAAGATCTACCTTTTCGTTACTTCAAACGTAGAGATTTCATATAGAAAAGCTTATTTTTTTTTATATACATATATCTTAATAATTGAATTTTTATTTTTTGACAATTTTTATTTTTTGAGTCACGAACCAAACACCCTCTTATTATACCATAAGATCATAACATGGCCTAGTCTTCACATGGGCAAGTGCACTTTAACCTATACTATTTCAACAAAGTTAGGTTAGCATTTGGATTCAAATTCAATGATCAAAAGCAGTAAAGCACATAATAATGCAAATTGTGGACTGAGTCTTAGCTATATAAAAGGTCTAAAAACTTATCTGAAAAAAAAAAACCCAAACACATATATAAAAGGTCCTAAAACCCCTCTTTTTCCGAGACTTACGCCTCAAGTCACCGAGGCTTAGGTTTCACAGAATCACCTTGAGGCTTAAGCCTCGAGGCTTTTTCTTAGTGCCTCAGAGGAATAAGAGGCGTAAGCCTCAGCTGCCTTTTAAAACCATGACTTCCTTGATCGTAACTATGTTAAGTTATTGGCAAAAAGTAATTTGTTTGATGCATTATTAGTTAGTTTATCTTATCTCAAAGTTTCAGGAAAATTCAAAGTTTGAAAGCAAATATCCATCTTTTTTTTCTTTCAATTTTTTAGGTAATACAGTCAGATATTGATATTTTCATAAATTCAGAAACCTGATATCAATACCAACCCCCCATATTTACTTCATTGATGTGAGCTATTGTGGAGGTATTAATTGGTACAGAAATTCATCTTTATTTGGATTTTTTATATGGATTTTCAATAGCATTTCATTTCACTTCAAAATTCATTATCAGGCTTCATTTGATTACTGAGTTAATTGCTTTCCAAATGATATTATCTAACATGTGAACTTAAATGTCCTGTATCTGCTGAGCCATTCAATCTTATATTTTTTCCTCACAAATTCTGGCTTGCGCAGGGGGTGTTGGTAAGGAGAATTGAGCCCACTTCTGATGCATATAATGTCTTGAAGGAGGTATGCAGGACATATGTAGCCTTAGGAGCTTGTTGAACCTGATATGTTTTTATTATTGTTGATGATCTTGAAAAATGTGGATCATTTTTATATGTTTATAGAAACCTTGCTCTAACCCGTTTCTGACTTTTTATTACAATTTTGAATAGTGTGTTATAAGCTTTGATATTACCTGTGATTTTCCAGGGGGATGTGATCGTTAGTTTTGATGATTTAAATGTGGGTTGTGAAGGAACCGTGCCATTCCGATCAAATGAGCGCATTGCATTTCGCTACCTCATCAGCCAAAAGTAAAGGGCCTTAATCTTACAAAAAAAAAATACATCAAGAAATTGTATATATTTTTATACCATCTTTCTGTTCAATTTATTATCTATAAAAACATAAGATGCAGTCAATCTGTCTAGACTAAAACCTCTAGTGTGGGTATACTTGTGCATAACAAACCTGCAACTTTAAGCTGTGGGTTACTGATTTCACCTCACATTTACCTGCCCCACCTTTCTGCACATATAATAGGAATTTCTGCAAAGTTGATTCCTTTATCTATTGTTTGGCTATGGCTAGCGCTGGCAGTTATGTTCTGGCATTGAATAATGCCTCTATTGCAAACTGGCCTTTGCTTTGCTTACTGGTGCTGTTTGTGGATAATCACAAACCTTGTTTATCAGACTATCTAATATTGTTTTAGAACTATAATGTTAACACACAATAAAACCTATATATGTGTGTAGTTTCCCCCCATATTTTCAATCTCTTCAAACTCATTATATGTGTGCTTGTTGCTCATGGCATGTATGCTTAAATTTTCCCCTTATTTTCATACCCCTTTGCATTTCAGGGATTACGTTGCAAACTTGTATAATTATTATATTTACTGACACTATATTTAATGACACTCCTGTACAGGTTTGCAGGTGATGTAGCAGAGCTTGGGATTATTAGAGCCGGGTCATTCATGAAAGTTAAAGTAGTCTTAAATCCACGAGTGCATTTGGTATGGCATTAGAGTTTTGGCCCTTACAAAATGATAAGGAGTAGCTTTGATGTTTATAACATGCTTTTAATAATATTGGATTTCTCATGCACCCATTTCAAGGTTCCTTATCACATCGATGGAGGTCAGCCTTCTTATCTGATAATTGCTGGTTTGGTGTTTACTCCACTCTCAGAGCCACTGATAGAGTATGTTATGTTTCATTCCTCACAGTTCGCTACATTCTCCTTTCCCTAGAATGTTTCGTTAATGTAGTAATGTAAGTAATCTTTTTTTTTTGTCTCCTTGCTTAATGACAGGGAGGAGTGTGAAGATACCATTGGGGTAAGTTGTGAATTAAAAGGACACCTTATGTCCATTTTTCATTCTAAGGCAACATCTTATGCCCGAATTACATATTTCATAGCTTGAAATCTAAGGTTGGTCTTTCTTCTGAGCAGCTGAAATTGCTAGCAAAGGCACGTTACTCTTTGGCAAGGTTTAAAGAGGAACAGATTGTGATCCTATCTCAGGTAAGCTGCTTGTTTTTCCAATCAACACTTTACATGGAGTATTGAGAATATGGTTGCATTGACAATTGCTTAAAAGGATTTTGTTTTGTTGATTGCATATATGTATCTAAGTTTGGCTTTGCTCTGCATCTTTTTCTCCGATAGGTCTTAGCGAACGAATTAAACATTGGGTATGAAGATATGGGCAATCAGCAGGTAACTCATTATTTCATACAACTTGAACTTGCCTCAGCCCATTGATTTACATATGCCCAAATGTAATTTTTCTTGAAAACAAAACTTGTAGGTCTTGAAGTTCAACGGGACTCGAATAAAAAACATTCATCACCTAGCCCACCTTGTCGATTGTAAGTGTTATCTTTTAGCCAGTTTGGCTCGACTTTGTTTTCACTCTTATCTATTATCATGGGTCATCTGTGTTCTTTTTCAGCATGCAAGGACAAGTATCTAGTTTTTGAGTTTGAAGACAATTACTTTGCTGTGTTGGAGAGGGAAACAGCTACTTCTGCTTCTACCTGCATCCTCAAAGACTATGGAATCCCATCTGAGAGATCATTGGATCTGTTGGAACCATACATGGATCCGTTGGGGGAAAACCAGGCAATAGAGCAGGATTATGGCGACAGCCCAGTTTCAAATTTGGAAATCGGTGTCGACGGACTCCTTTGGGCATAGTTATATAATGTTGAGAGGTCCATGTGTAATGTCTTGCTGCAGCCATACTTGGGAGTAATTGCCAGAGTGGTGCAACTAGCAGATCACCAAATCGCAAATTCTCAATACCAATTACCAAGGCCTATGCTCATTAAATTGAGTTATTTTTTTTATCATGGCCGTTTTTTAATTGATCTTGGTGGTCATTTTTTAATTAATTTTTAACCTATATTCTTTGTTAGGGAGAGAGCATAATTGTGTGCAGGGATGGCAGCCATCGGCCCTGAAAGCACTTGATGTAATGATTTGCGGTAAAGATATTGATAAATTATTCATTTTTCAATATTCAATACAATAGTAAATAAATTACATCTGAGTTTCATTTAATTAATATTATATATTTTATTGACAGCCTAGGGTGGCTTTTTTTTTTAATTAAGTTTTAAAAGATGTTATTTTAATTAAGTATTTAATAACACTTAATATTTAAGATATTTTCATTTTTTTTTATTTAATTATTATAAACTAATGTTAGACGATCTAAAAAATTAATCCAAATTGGGTTAATTGTTTGGTCGTATCGTATTATTCATTATTATATCATCATCATAACAAGTGATTTAGCATTATCTATTACCGCCTCATCTCATTAAGAATTTTTTTAAGATCTATTTATTTTTATTTATAATAATTTATTAATTTAAATTAAAAAAATTAATATTTTATTTATAGAAAAATTAGAAAAAAAACTATTGACCTCCGAGTAGGTATGACACCGGTTCCGGTCCGGCAGTTTCAATTTTTTTTCATAAAAACAATAACCATGCAAAATTGTAATTTGTAAATGTATTTTATTGGATCAACCGTAAAATAAAATAAAATAAATAAATGACAAATTAAAAAATTAAATTAAAATAAAACTAAAAAATGTAAAATTGGCATTGCACTTAATTTTTACCACAATTAAGTTGCTTACGTATCCTCTTAAGGGTTTAGAGGAATCAAATGCCACGTAGTTCTCTTACCTTTTATTGCAGGTTTAGAGATGGTGTGGACTAATCAGTGCCGTGATCATTCGTTCAGCTTTCAGCTGGTTCGTCATCTTTAAAGAAATCGTAGGGTTTCTCCTGATCGATATCTTGTTGTTGATATTATGCCTTCGTCCAATATTCGACAGAAGCTTGCATTTGAAGTGATTTCGGACTCATACGCGAACGTGTTGGGTCCAACATATTCCCACCGACGCTGAACTGTTATTCCACCGCCACCGTAGAAACTGGTGTTGAAAGAATTTGTTTGGCTATCATAGCCAAGATTGGAAAGTATCTTTCATACTCATTCCACCAGTATAAAATATCAAATTTTTTACTTCAATATCTTCTATAAACTCAAAAGAGGTACTAAGATAAAATTCAAGCTCAGAATATGTGGTGGAGCTTGATGAAGAAGAACCTTGTAATTTTTTGGTTTTTTTGGATAACAGATTATACCCTAAACTAATAAATCCAGAGGATGATGAGGAATAAGATACATTTTGAGTTTGTGGAACATCTATGTTCAGTGATGAACCATAAACTCTAAGATATTCATCATATAACTCATAAAATAATGTCTTAACCCTAGCACAACACATATCAACATCATAATCTATTTTTAAACCTTGTTCATAATAAACAAATAGAATCAGACAAACTTTCTAATCTACAACGTGGATCAAAACACAGGGCAATCAAATAAATATTTGAAAACTCCTTATTATATTCTAACCATTTTTCTTTCATAGCAGTAACAGACTCTAGTAATAGTGAGTTGGATTCACAATGAGCAAATGCACCAGCAATATTAAGACTCTCAATAATAAATAAATTAGTTGTAGGATAATAAACATCAGATAAATTGTTAGTAGCATTATTAAAAACTTTTAACAAACCACAAACATTGTTACAAACATCCCAACGACTTTGATAAAGATTAATGTGACTAACATTATATTGAATAAAAGTAACTAATAAATCCCTATATTCGTAACTTCTAGCAAGCAATTTATAAGTAGAATTCTCACGTGTTGGAACATCACGACGAAATCTAATGACACGCCTACTATTTTGTTTACAATATGTTGCCCATGCTTTCATTACAGAATGATGTTTCCACAAAAAATAGAGGACATCTTTAATAGGTTGAATAAACTGTTCAAGAGTTTTTAATCTTTTTTGAACACATAAATTGAAAACATGGTATGCACATCTTTGATGAAAAAATTTACCACAAAGATAAGGTTTGCATAATTCAATTAAAGCATGAATAACAACGGTATTATTAGAAGCAATATCAAAACCAATTGTAAAAATTTTGTTATCAATTTTATACTCCTCAAAAATAATTCTAAGCTATCTAAAATATTAGCAGCAGTGTTTATCATCAAAAACTCTAAATGCAAGAATTCTTTTTTGGATAGTCCATGCATTATCCATATAATGGCAAGTGACACCCAAGTATGAATGCATTCGCCAATGATCACTTCATATGTCGGCACATACGGAAACATGACTATTATATTTTTCAAAATATTTTTCCAACATTTTCTTTTCTTTTTCATAAATGTTTTCAAGTGTTTCTGTGAGCGTGGATCTAGGAACACGACATGCAGCAGGATTTTATGCTCGTTGACAATACTTAATAAAACCAACATTTTCACCAAAACTAAATGATAAGTGTTCTAATGCAACTATGCTAGCTAATTCTTCTCTATTTTTTTGCATCACTATATTTAAATAATTGTTGGTTAGGGGTAGCGTACCTGAAAATTTGAGCTTGTGAACTCGATATGGTATGTGCGTCTGGATGTACGTCTGGATGTGTGTTCGTTATATGCTTCCGATATGTGCCATATTCTCCAGATTTGTGTCATTTAAATATTTTTTTGCAGTAATTGCAAATCACTACAATACTTCCATCTTTTCGCGTAACTTTCTTCATATGGAGTACGAAGAGATCAGATTTGACCTACTTCGGTAACTTTTCTTTCGTATGTGGATCAAAATCAAAATATGGAGGGGGTGGGGATCAGGCCCATCGGGGCCAAGATCAGACATATTTCTGATTGGCTTGTCAAATGGGGATGATATCGAGATCGGGTTCAGAAATTCTTAGAAAGGGATGAGACTGAGGAAAGTTTATGCCTAGGTCTTCAGCATAGACTTGGTGTTGTAGATACTCGTGATAGGCGCGGTCGTCATGACCGAGATTATCCGTCATATGACACTTACCTTTCATCGAAATGAAACGATTGAGACTGTCACCACTTCCACTTGCCATTTTAAAAATTGATTGTAAAATTCCTTAAACGAAAAATGTTAAAAAATTGATAAAAATAAATGATTAAATGGTTGGAAATAAATTTGGAAGAAAATTAGAAACTTAGTAGTTAGTAATTGCAATTTGCAAATAAAATAAATTGCAAATAAGATAAATTGCAAATAAAATAAATTGGAATTTGGAAACTTAGTAATTGCAAATAAAATAAATTGCAAATAAAATACATTGTAAATAAATGAAATTGGAAACTTAGTATTTGACTAATTGCAAATTAAATAAATTGGAAATAAGATAAATTGCATATTAAATAAATTAGAAACTTAGTAATTGTAAATAAAATAAATTAGAGACTTACTAACTTAGTAATTGCAAATAAAATAAAATTGAAACTTGGAGAGGAGGGTGGAGAGTTGGAGAATTGAAAATTGAGGGAGAATTGAGAAATGAGAAATGAGAATTAGATAGAATTGGAGAGAATTGAGGAAATTGAGGTGAGGAAAAATGAATAGAGAGGGTAGGTATTTATAGAAATGAAAAAGGAATTTTTTTTTTTTAAAAAAGAGTGAACCGTTGGAGGGCCAAACGGTCGGTTAATTAATTTTTTTTTTAAAAATAAATATTGAGGAATCACCATGTTCGAATCGGAACCGAACCGCTGGTTCTAGTCCGGTTCAAACTGGACGGTTCCTCAATGAAAAGAACCGGAACTGGGCCTAGTCGGTATCGATTCCTGGTCCAGTTCCGGTGTTTGGCAGACGGTTCCGAGTTCGAACCGGCGCCATGTCTACCTCCAAGGAGGCTCAAGTGACAAGCAGCCTCCTCCCATTAAAACGAATGGGTGCCACCTCTTATTAGGTCCAATTTAGATTAGGCGGGTTTGATGAAATTATAATTTTCTTTTTATGGATAAGGTATTTTAGTAATAGTTTAGTTATATAAGGTTATTTAAGGAAATTAATGTAAACTTATTAATTATGTCATCACAATTAAGTGAGAAGTTAGAAAATTTAAACTTTTTTTTCTTGACATAAACTTCATTAATGTTAGAAATCAGACTCTACACAACCATTAAACACCATCACAACCATGAAACCATATTCTAGAATGAGAGAAAAAACAGACCGTAAACACTCAAAATTTTGCTAACATTCAAACTAACAATTTCATTGAACTTTTTATATGAGTACAATGATCAATAACAACCATTCATTATCACCAAAAGACTAGAACTTGGACAAAGTCATTAGGTAGACAATGTCCTTACAAACAGGAACAGCCATGCTTTACACCATACAATTACCATTAAAGTAAACAAATACATTACAAACGAACTAAAAGTAAAATAAACTATTACAACCATAAGCTATAAAGTACCTAGAAAAGTTCCAACATTTAACAATTAATCACAAGCAGTAAGAGAATAAAGAAACAGAAGCTAATGTATATGCTATATACCATTTCCATCTCTAGAATAGCCTGATATGAAACAACATTAATATCTTTACAAAGAGCTTTAATATCATTCACGATCAACACCTGCTATAATATTCGTAGCATCTACTTCAACCAAATCGTAAATGTATTTTCGTATTTTGGAAAAACATGCATCAAAGTGACAGTAGAGACTTGATTTCATTAGATATGTTTTGGGCATCTGTTCCAGCTCCAAAAAATCCTCTACCAGACAAGCCAGCACAGTACAAACCTTTCTTTCCTTTCCAATTGTTAGGGGGACTGTGCTTCGAAAATCCATCATCGTTTAATAAGTAATCATCACCCTGCTCAATGCATCAATCAAACCATCAAATATGTGTTTTTTTTTTTTTTTTTTTTATAAAAAAATAATAATTTATGTATGTGTCAATTTGTAATAAATTATATTTATACCTTGAGCCACTTATGGGTTGATCTCTTGAAGCCGGTACAGAAAATAATAGTGTCAAAGGGATATGAATTGCCATTCTTGAATACGACCTCGTTGCCTCTTATGCTTTCTATTGCTGGCAACACCTGTGCAAATAAATTTATATATAAACACCCAAACCATTAAGAATATTTGTAGGAATTCTCAAGTACAAACCCTTATTATATTTACACCGTCAATACCTATGCATAATTTTTGCATTAAATTATAATTATACATGGTTTCTTAATTAAATATTACATTATAATCAAGAAAAATAAGAAAAACGAAGTACAAACTATACAAAGCAGTCTGGGGGGTTTTCAGAAAACCTCTAAATCACAGCTCTAAGGAGAACAAGTTTTCACTTACTAATTAACAATGCTATAGTTATCCCCTTGTTTAGAATTTAATTAGCAAGTAACCAACAACTTGAGCACCAACTTATTTAAAATTAGAAACAATTACCTGAATCTCGCCGGATTTGATCTTCTTACAGGTACCAAGGTCCAAAACGGGGTACTTTCCGTGCTTAATTTTGGTGAAAAATGGACCCTCCTCAAGCCTAGTTATGCCGTACTTGCTCAAATCTCCATAATAAAGCTTGCTCAGCAACACCATCACCCAGTCCACTGTCTCAAGAGAAAAATACTTCGCCAGTATTTTCGTCCCCAAGTATAATACATCTCTTGAATATACACTCATCTGCATAATCCAAATACACATCACCACTAAAATTATATATGTGCTATACATATAATCATAGTGTATTATTTCTTATGATAATAGTGTATTATCTTTGAATTTGTATCCTCTGCTGATCTTTTTCCGGTTTCCGGAACTCACCTAATCATATAAACATTGCAATGAATGAGTGGTTAAGATATGATCGGTTTATACAATCACTTTATCAACAACCCACCACATTCTTTAAAAATATCCAAAAAAAAAAAAAAAATTCATATCTGCCTGGATCTGGCCACTTGGTTTTACAAAATTAAATGAGACTTACCGGGCTGCGGATGACTATGGAGGTTTTAGCACCATGGTTTGCTAAGTCAAGAGCAATTTCCATCCCAGAATTACCACACCCAACAACCAAAACATGCTTGCCACTATAAGGCTTGCCATTTTTATACTTAGTAGAGTGAAAAACCTCTGCAGTGGAGCTACTCAACCCATCAATATTGTCAGGCGTGAAAGGGTCACAGGACTCTCCACTTGCCACCACCAAAAACCTCGCAGAATAATCCTCGGTCTCACCGGAATTGACGTTCCTCGCCTTCACAACCCATTTCTTGTTCACTTCATCGTAATCCGCCAACTCGACACGTCTACCGTACAAAGGGTTGATGTTGAAACGAGAAACGTAGTCATCCAAGTATTGTATGAAGAGGTTTTTGGGGACGTATCTTGGATAAGAAGAAGGGAATGGCATGTGAGGAAGCTCGCAGATTTGTTTGACCAAGTGAAGATGGAGACGATCGTAGGCATATTTCTTCCAAAGAGAAGCGAAACAGTCTTCTCTTTCAAGAATTGTGTATGGTATTGAGTGACGGTGGAGGCAAGCGGCGGTGGCTAGACCGGAGGTGCCAGCCCCCACTATTATCACTGTTTGGTCTTCCATTATTTGTCTCAAATGTTTTGTTATCACTACTCTATTATCACGGTTGAGTGTACACCACAAATTTTGCTTTATGGCAATTTATAAACTTGCGTGAAAATACCTACTAATAGCAAAACAACAAATATAAAATAAAATGTTTTTCTTAATATATATATTAAAAAAAATAGTAGAGGAAGAGAGGAAGAAAAAACATAGGTTATTGGTATGTTGGTCAAGTAAAGAGAAGAAAGAAGAAAAAAAAAACTTTTTTGGGCCAACAAAATTTAATATTTCCTCTAGTTTTAAGGTTAAAGTATGGAATCGTCTTTTTAAGTTATTGCAATTCAGGGTTTTGGGTAGATTTATATCACCGTATTTATTTGATTTTGAGAAATATACCATTCGACTAATCTTATCTCTTTCTCTTTTTTAGATACGTTTATAGTTATCAATTTTTAATTAGATTCTTTATTTAATATATATGATTTCTTTTATAGCAATTGTAATGTATAATTATTTCCAATTAAGTCAAATTATATTTGGATGGTAGGGTAAGTTGATATCTCTTAAGTATCTAGTGGAAACACTTTGATCTGATAGAGTTTTCAAGGATAATATGTCAATATTAAAAAAACTGGGAGTTTGATGCGGGTTCTAGATGACGTGTGGGTACAGGTGCAGCTGTGTCAATTTCTAAGGATAGATGGTTTCCCAGACCAATTACTTTTCAAGTTTTTACTTCTAAGATATTATTAGTTGGTAAGCCTATTGAAAACTGTTTCGGGATCTTGCAATGGCCCACTTACAGAGGAATTTTTTTTATAAGATGATGTCAAGGCAATTATGTCCATTCCTGTCAGTAATGTTCCCAGAGATGATTCTTATTGCTGGCATTTGACCAAAGATGGTGGTTATACAGTGAGGAGTGGCTATAAGGTGGGGATTTCGATGGAGGAAGGTTCTTCTATTTCGGGTTCAAGAGGAATGGGGTTTCGCTTGAGGAAAATCTGGGAGTTGGAGCTGCATTCAAAGATAAAGATTTTCATTTGGAAAGCTTGCCCGGAGTGGTTGCCAACCTATGTGAATCTTGCTCGTCGAAAAGTTCCAATGAGAGCTCAATGTCATGTTTGCTTTATTTCTTATGAGTCTACTGCTCACGTTTTGTGGAGTTGTTCGGGTTTGAAAGTGGTGTGGTCTATGTTTGGGTTCCATTGTGGGTGGAAAAGTGGTGATACTGTTTGCTTTCAGGATTTTTTTAATGGTTGTGTTAACAGACTGGATTGAGGATGAGATGGCCTTGTTGTGTGTTGTTATGTGGTGGGTCTGGTTTTTGAGGAACCAACTAGTTCACGATGTCAATATTTCATAATATTCTCATTTCTGGACATGAGAGAATGCGAGGGCCAATTGGGAATTAGCACTCTGATTAGTTAGCCTACCTGTTCTAAAATTAGGACATTATTTTATGAGTTATATGATGAATATCTTAGCGTTTATGGTCCATCATTGAACATTGATGTTCCACAAACTGTATTTTATACTCCATCATCCTCCGGATTAATAGGGTTAGTGTATCAATTGTTATCCTAAAAAACTAAAAAATTACGAAGTTCTTCTTCATCAAGTTCGACCTCGATTTCCGA
This sequence comes from Dipteronia sinensis, assembly GCA_033220585.1. Taxonomy (NCBI): domain Eukaryota; kingdom Viridiplantae; phylum Streptophyta; class Magnoliopsida; order Sapindales; family Sapindaceae; genus Dipteronia; species Dipteronia sinensis. The sequence goes on from CM065643.1 coordinate 40,129,813, forward strand.
GGTTGAAACTTATCTAAGTATCTCTTTTAAGTTTATGGGAGACGGTGATTTTAAAATTTTTGATATCCTACATTGGTGGATGGACCATGAAAGTACTTTCCAATGTTGGCTATTATAGCCAAACAAATTCTTTCAACATTAGTTTCTACTGTGGTTGTCGAACACGAGTTTAGAGCCAATAGAAATATTCTGGACCAAAGACGTTCGCTTTTGAGTTTGGAATCAATTCAAGTCCAAGTTTGTGTTGATGATTGGACTAATGCGCAAAACAGACAACAAGAAATCGATCAAAAAACACTCTACGATTTCTTTGACGATGACTATACCCTTACCAGTGGAACAGATGACAGCGATTAGTTACAGTCCCAACTCATTACTCACATCCCCAAACCGGCAATAAAAGGTAAGAGAACTACGTGGCCTACATGGATTTGATTCCTCTAAACCCCAAGAGGATATGTAGGCAACTTAATTATGGTAAAAATTAAGTGTAAGACTAATTTTTAATTTTTAATTTTATTTCAATTTGTTTTTTTAGTTTTTTATATATTTATTTTATTTTTATTTTGGATTACCCAATAAACTGCATTTACATGTCTAATAATTTTTTTATGTGTATAATATAAAATAATAAAAAATGAACCGAACCGTCGGAACCGGGTGAACCGGCTGATCGGAACCGGGTGAACCGACGGATCGGAACCGAGTGAACCGGCGGTTCGGAACCGAGTGAACCGGCGGTTCGGAACCAAGAACCGAAACCGAACCGCACCGGGGTCCTCACTACACCTGACCTATGGAATGGTTTTTGTTTTTCCTTTTTCAAGTGAGATTTTTTAGTCGGCGATTATTGCATGATCTTGGATCCATTTTCAAATGATCCAATGGACCAAATTATTTACTCATCACCCTTGTGTGATAAAGGGATTTTTCAACCATGCATAGTAGCCATCCCCTACTTTTCTAATGGAAAAGTGTATATCTGACACAACCAGTCGGTGAAAAGACTCAACTGCTTTTCTTTTCATGCTTGAAAAACTAAAAAGTCAATTATACCATTAACAGAAATTACTTGATCTAGAAATGTGGATGGATGGATATCGTCAAAAAAATAAAATAAAAATTTAGATTTGATGAACGGTGGAGATTAAATAATTAAAACATTATATATATATATATATATATATATATAAAGATTTGGTAAATCTCCACCGTCTATATTTAAAATAAAAAAAAATTGATCTTTTATTATAAAAACAAAAAAATTGAAAAGAACTTAAATTAGGGTGGCTCAATTGATGAGGAAATAAAGGTTTATGACACTTTTTTGAGTTGGTGTTATACGAGTGGCACCACTTTAATAACTTATGTTTAAAAGACATCAAAGTAAGTGATTTCAAAAAATGCCTTTACTTTACACATTGTTTTATTATTATTTTTCTTCTTTAACTTTTCTTTTACTATTTTCTCTGTATAGTTATTCCCAACTCAAGCAAAACCAATGTTCATAACATTATCGATGTATCTTCAATGGATTAGTTTAGTGGCGCTACACTGACGCAATCGGGGGTCGAGTTTCAGTTTTGAATCTTCCATTGTTAAAGTTGTTGAGGGTTGGGATTTTCGAGTGGGGAAAGTGATGAACAGTAACCTAGTTTTCGAGACTTTTTGTTTGTGTGTCCGAGACTTTGTATTTGTGTGTCCGAGACTTTGTGTTTGTGTTCCGAGACTTTTGTATGTTGTCTGAGACATTGTGTTTGTGTGTCTAAGGCTTTGTGTTTGTGTTCCGAGACTTTTGTATGCTGTCAGATACTTTGTGTTTGTGTGTCCGAGACTTTGTGTTTGTGTTCCGAGACTTTTTGTATGATGTCCGAGACTTTTTGTTTGTGTGTTCGAGACTTTGTGATTGCTTTTCGAGACTTTTGGGTTGTTGTTTTGTGCTCCTCTGTTTCTGTTATGTTATGTTCATTTTCTCCAACACCGAATCCTCAATTCAAAACCCTTCGTTTTTCAGAGAAAGTTACATACTTCGTTTTTTTAGAGAAATCAAAAATCGCTATTGTGTTTGGTCATGGTCGGTGTACGTGTGTCCTGTTGGAGGTTATGCCCTAAAGCTTGTAATTTGTAAATGTGAATGAAACATTAATAAAAGAAGGGTTTTATTCATTCTATACTTCTATCTCTTACATTTATATCATATGTACTTAACATCCAAGATTGCCGGATGTAATTTCTAACTGAGTATATGAGTGTCATATACAGAGGAATTCAGTTTGAGATGTTCAATCTAAAGAGTCTGTAGATAGCAAATAGAGTTGGGTACTTTATTTGTGGTCAATCTACAGCAGCGGTCCATTCCGTAATGTACGGTGGTCTTATTCTAGACTATTCATATGTTGATATGAGAATGGAGGCACCTTATATGATGTGATCATATAGGACTGGGCCATGATCTATATGAATCTCTCACCAAGATTTGTGGCATGATGAGATTCATATATATATATATATATATATATATATATATATCAACAAACGATGGATACATATGGATGATATTACTCCTGAGTGTCTTATCGACTCCTTCAGGTTAGATCGTGGTTTTTGATATACCATGAGTGAGATTGAAGTTGCATTTCTGGTCAGTAACTTCGTATGTTGAAATCACGGTTTGACTTGTGGCTGGGAAGACCTGTACACAATAGTATAATCCACAATAGTACACAATGCGAGAAGTAGATAGTAGTTCCCTTAAGAGTTGATATGGGGCTTGAACAATATGAGAAACTCTCATTCTACCGTAAAGGAAGTTAGGATTTATTACTCATTAGAGAATCAATGGTACTTAATGGAAAATATATAATTAGAGGGGTATAACAGACTTTATGACATAGCTCTAATTATGAACTACTTGTGGAGGATCATACCGTATGCAATAGCTATATGGATGGACAACTGTATTTTCGGTTAGTGTAATACATCTACAGTTGCGAGAGTGCAGCCTCGGGTTTAAGTGGAATAACTTCGAGGTTAATAATCATGAAATATTAATTAAAAAGTTTAATTAATTATTTCCAAGTATTATTAGAGCTCAAAACCGTGGATCCATTAAGTCTCATTGCTAACTCGATTGATTAAAGGTAACAAGAGTCACAGTTAATTAATTGGATTGTCTAATTAATTGTGTTACGAAAGTGACACGTATTTATTCAATGATTAATTGAATAATGAGATTATTTAATTAATAAATTAATAATTAAATTAATTAAATAATTATATTATTTAATTAATGAATTGATAATTATTAATTATTAATTGGAGGTTGCAGGTTTAAATCATGACTGAGACAAAGATAAAATAATTAGATTATTTTATTCTTTACAAAGTCTAGTATTTGAGTCTAAGGGGTCGTTTGTTTTTTCCACTTAAAACTTAATGGGTCTGAATCACAATTATTAAGTTGTTTTGTGTGTTTTTATAAGTGGTCAAATTACTTAAAAAATGCCAAAAAACAACTTAAAATAAAAAGTAAAAAATCATGACTTTTCACTTAATTTCAAATAACTGAATTGCATTAAATGCAATCCAAAATCTTTTCTTCCGATACTATCCCGTATATGTAACATATTTCCAATTTCATTATAATTATATATGGTACAACAATCTTTATTTTAATATATTGTTTATTTTAAATAGCATTAAAAATAAAAAAGAACCATAACCCACTTCTCATATTAATGTTTAATATCAATACTTTATTATAATATTATGGTGATGTATTTATATATTATTTTTTTAAAGTGCTTTATGTGAGTTTTCCTGTTGTCCATTTTATTTTTTGAAAAAAAAAAACCTTTCTTTTCTTAGTAAAAATGAAGTTTATTTGTTATCAAAGAAAAAGATCATGATCATATGTGTTTATATATAATAATTATTTTTGGATTTTTTTTATTCCATATTAAATGTATAATTGTTTAACGTAGGTATAAATGTAAAATTACTTAGTTTCAGCAATTTTACTTTTAAAAAATAAACATGTTGACAATACATTCAGATATGAGGAAAAAAAAAACAAGCATGTCATTCAAGTTCAGATTTCAGTCCCTATTTAGTCTTCAGAAAAATTCATGACTGTTCAGTCTTCAGACAAAAAAACAAACGACCCCTAAATTAACTAGGCTTATATGGGAGTTTAAATCATATTTTACCTAAGACATTTAAATATTAATTATCCTTTTAAATATATGGAGATATATTTAGAAAAGGATATGTATCTAAGTTTTTTTTAAAAAAAATATATGTATATATAGATATATTTACATAACTAGGATACAATATAATTGTCATTCATTGAACCTAGAAAGTCAAGGAAAGAATTCGGTCAAGTAGAAATAAAAAAATAAGATTTTTTTATATTCCTCTTGTGTGGCGGAAAATATATATATATATATATATATATATATATATATATATATATATATATTTACATAACTAGGATACAATATAATTGTCATTCATTGAACCAAATACACAAAACAAAAACCTAAAAAGTCTAGGAAAGAATTCGGCCAAGTAGAAATTAAAAAAACAAAAATACTTTTTTTATCTTCCTCTTGTGTGGCCGAAAATACCAAGAAGAGAAAAAGAGCTTTTAGCCTTTTGCATTCTCCTGTACGTTTCTTGAAGATCGTGATGCACACACACGTAATTATCGGATCACGGGATATAGAAAGAAAAACTTGATAGTTTGAAATCGGAATAAAGCTTAAAGAAACAAAAGAGTAGGTATTCAAGGGTATGATCCAATTCTACTTATATATTCTTATATATTGTATACGGTTTTCAAGTTGTATAAAAAAATTTACAACCCCGTTTCCGCTGTATAACGTAAATTCGGGTACTTATATGTCCACCATCATCGTCGGTGTACGTGTGTTCATCGATTCGTCAGTTCTACCTTCATTGATAGAGGATTTTGAAAAAAAAAAAAACAAAATGGTGAAGAAGGTTGCTGTAGGGGCATTTTTGTCCATTAACCATAATATGTATCTTTTAAATATAAGTTATTAAAACAGTGACAATGTTGAAAAACGCACCCTAAAAAGTGCCATTTAATTTTTGGGCACCTCTATTGATACTTACAAAATATCTTCATACACTCATTTTTTTCCCACACCCATATTAAAAAAATTAAAATTATTAATTTTTCTTCCTACATCCTTCAAAATACTAAAACTATCATTTAAGTAATTTTTTTAATTTTAATCATATATATTTTTTCTTCTCATTACACCCATTTTTCTCATTTTACCCATTTTTCTTATTATACCCACGGTTTCAGAAATTGTAGGAACACGTTTCAGATTTTCTTATTACACCCACAGTTTCAGAATTTGTAGGAACAAGTTTAAGATTTTATGGGATGCTCTTACTGCTATTTTGATTCAACATTATTTTAAACATTTAATTCAACATTAAAAATCACCTTATTTCCTTTATTATGTTTTTTTTTTGTAATTGAAAATACTACACATGTTCATGTTCAAACTCAACTACAGTTTCTTCGTTCCCTTTAAAAAATATTATAGAATTCACTCCGATAAAAAAAATATATCATATTCAAATAAAACTCTATAACTAAGACTTTACTTGGATAAAGATAAAATGCAAATTCAACTCTAAAACTAATTATGTTTTTTCGTTGTTACTTGTGGAATCAATGTATGAATTATCTAAAAAAACCATGAAATCACAATGGTTTACACTCTTAATCATCGTCATAGAAAACAACAACAATAATAATTAAATAAACAACAATCTGTAGCTTTTTTTATCTTAAAAAAAATATTTTTTCAATCACCAAAAACAAACCAATTTTTTAAATTTAAAATTTGTTTTTTTTAAATCCATCCATCAAGTTTTTCTGTTTATAAACCAATTAAATTAATAAGAATTTATAATTGAATTAAAGTAAAGTGAGTGAGTGAGTGAGTGAGTTGTGTTTGAGATTCGTGTAGTCTTGATCGAGTTCTACAATTGCTTTAAAAAAAAAACATTCTACAAAACTACAACTGTAATAATTTTTTTATTCAATCACAAAACAATAATAAAATTAAAATAAACATACATGAATGTATTCAGAATCCATATAATCAATTCATTGTTGATCCATTCTTTGACTATATGTGAAAAAATTTATATTTCCTGATTGATGTTGGGTTTGATTAAGTATATATTATTAGGATTTATGATAGATTAGGTGTTCAACTGATATGTATAGGAAGTAAATTTAATTTCCAATTATAAAGTCATGTGTTTTAAATAATTAAATATAACAATATTTTACAAATAAAAAAGTTTCATTAAAACATGAATATAAGAAGATATTTAGCGGGTGATAATAGTGTTACTTAAAAAATTAAGATCCAGTGGATCTTCACCACCGTTCATCTGGAAGATAGATGATAAACAAAATTACAAAATTTTAAAATAAAAATAACCACATTTGATCTCCATGTGAGGCCTAGTTCGCTGCCGCTGGAATCGCTGTGAACAGGGGAGGCAAGATTTTCGACACCACCACCGGTTCACCGCCTGTTCAACCCACACAAACCCAACCTACCTAAACAACGCAAAAACCAACCCACTCAAAAGTCAAACCCATCACACCGCCTCAACATCCACCCAAACGCAGCTGTTAGTTTGTTAATATTTTAAGAGTGCTTCTCCTTATCTTCTATAAATTATCTATTAATGTTTCAATTTAATTTTTTTTATTAATAATATTTTAATATAAATTAAAGTGATATTATTATTTTCCACTATCACTAATAAGATATTGGTCATTTTCCACCCTCTAGTTTGAGTAATAGCCATTTTCCACCATCTGTTAACTTTTTAACAAAATTACTATTATACCCTTCTATCTCTATTTTTCAGTTTTTAATTTTGTTTTAAAAATAAAAAATAAAAATTCATCATAATGTCATCAATATCATCACCAGATTTGATATCTACCGTCGATATCACAGATGGACGGTGGAGAAAATAAGGAAAAAAAAAGCAAAAACAAATTCAACATCTTCATGAAACCCATAAACTTTCGAAAACCCAGAACCCAAACAATCACCACCCAGTCCACTGTCCACCCCCAACCGAAATCACCACCAACGGCACCCCACACTGACGCCTGCAGCTACACTCTCACTGCTCTCTCCGCCGGACCATTTCCACACCGCCACGACCTCCGGGAAAAACACCACAATAAACCACAAGCAACACAAAAATCACCACCTCCAAAATCTAGCCACCACCCCCAATCGAAATCCCTAAATCAAAATCAACCACAACCACAACCCTAATTCGAAATCACCACAACCATTGTCCTAAATTGAAATCAACCAACCACAACCCACACCCTAATTCGAAATCACCTAACCACAACCACCATCCCCAATTGAAATCGACCACAACCACCACTCCCAATCCAATCTAAAAAGAAGAGAGTGGTGTGAGAGGAAGAGAAAGAAAAGAAACGGGGAGAGAAAGAGAGAGAGAGAGCTCGCGCGTCAGGAAAAGAGAGAAGTGAGTTGTGTGAGGAAGAGAAACAACAGAAACGGGGAGAGAGAGAGAGAGAGAGAGAGAGAGAGAGAGAGAGAGAGCTTGCGTCAGGGAGAGAGAGCAGAAGAGAGTGGTGTGAGAGGATTTGAAAGAAGAGAAACGGCTGAGAGAGAGAGAATCAGGGGAGAGAGAAAGATATGGTGGTGTGAGAGGAAGAGAAAGAAAAGATATGAGACCGGTGGCCGGTGGGAGAGGAAGAGAAAGAAGATGAACGGGGAGAGAGTGTGTTGGGGAGAGAGATAGAAATTAGGTTAAATTGACTTTTTATTTTATTTTATATATATTATTTTTAATAGTTTTTAACTATACCCTGTTAAGTTACGATTATACCCTTACCCTGTTACCCACATAATAGAATATTCCATTTTATTAACGGAATAGTAACGGTAGGGTGTATTTTGACGATTAACTGAAATTAGAGGGTGGAAAATGGCTATTACTCAAACCAAATGGTGGAAAATGATCAATACCTCATAGTGGGGGTGGAAAATAATAATATCCCTAAATTAAAATTACTAAACAAGACAAAAAAAAAAATTCAAAGACACTCCAAACTAATTAAATTATTAAAAAAAAAATTCTCTCTCCTAAATCTTTATATTAAATATTACGTATTAAACTCTATTTCATAAATCTGTTATTATCATATTAAACACTTTTTCCTAATTACTCTCTTTCTCCATTTTTTTTAATTTTATCTTCATACTTTCTCGATCAATCTCTGATTAATAGTTAAAGAAAAAAAAACTTATGAATATTTTGGTTTTTTACTAACAAAATATATATATATATATATATATATATATATATATATATTAAAAAGTTAATACAAATACCTTGTTATTAAAAAAATAGGTATATGAAAAATTGATTTGTTGCAACTAGATTCGATTAAACTCAGAATTTCTAAGACTAATGAAAGAATTAAAGTTCTCTGAGCAATCATATATCTATAAAAGTAGCAAAAAACATTTTCATAATTCGATTTTTTTATTGAAAAACGGGATACTTGTTTTTTGAGTTTTTTTTTAATATATACGTATATACGGTTCCTAAAAATCAAGCTTATTGCTAAGTTTTGTTTTCTTAACTGTTAGTCTTGCTTTAGAAAGAATGAAGATAAAAAATTAGAGATATGTATTGGAGGAGAGAGAGTTTAATATGATAATTAAAAATTTAGGAGAGAGTGTTTAAAATGTAATATTTAATCTAATGATTTATGAGAGATAATTTCTTTTTTTAATAATTTAATTCAAAAAAATTACTCATCGGATGAATCCAAAGGCTACGATGGTTCGTCCTAACTTTTATTAAAATAAAATAAAATATCTTTAAAAATTTATTTTTTTAAATGGAGTGTCTTCAGAACATGAGTGCCAAAAGATAAAAAAGATAATCTTAGAATAAAATGAAGTGTCTTTAGAATTTTTTTTAAATTTAAATTTTGAGAATGAAGTGTTTTTAGAAAAGAAGCGTAAAATGAAAAAAATTGGATTGTCAAAAGAAGCTCTCATATTTTAATATTATTTTTCATTTACAATTTTGCCCTTCAACTTAACACGCCCTTTTAAATTATTAGTTCAATTACCATTTTGTCCTTCAATCTTAACGGCAATTCAACTTTCATGTTTGAAAAGTAACTGTATATGAGGAAAATGGTGAATACTAAAACGTGAGGGGGAAAACGACATATTTATAAATCTCAAGGGAAAATAATAATAGAGTTCATTAAATTTATAGCACTATTTGAATAGACACAATTAGAACTAGCACCAACTTAATAATTTGGATTTAAATAACACTAAATTATAGTGATAGACAAAAATACTGTTATTTTTACTTTTATTCTTTTATATATTTTTTCTTTGATTTTTTTTTGAAAAACCTTCGTTGATGGATGTGCCTTCCAATGGAGGTCGAATGGAACCAATAGAGGTTGAAAGTGATGTAAAAAATATAGAAAAAAAAGTGTGGCATTAAGTCCTGGGCAGGTAAACCGAGACTTAATGCCACTAAATTTTTATTATTGTTATTATTATTATTTTGTATTACGTTTGATAAGTCTCGAAAACTTCAAAATAAATCTCAGAAATATCAAAAAAATCTCGAAGACTTATTTCTTTGAATCTGAGACTTATTTTTTGAAAATGTTTTCAAATCTATTTTTTTTTTTCGTTTTTTCTTTTGATTTATGTTCTTTCATGATTTTTTCCCTCTTCTAGTCGATTCCTCTTTTTCGTCTCAAACAATTACAAAAGAGATAAAATCACAATTTCTCAACAACCTTCTTAAGAGATTCTTCCTTTTTTCGTGTGAAAAAATAAAGGAAAAAATTGTTTTTTCTTGAGAGAAAGAGAGAAGAAAGAAAACTGAAATCAATTGTATTATTGTCTTATTATATACTTTGATGCTAAAAAAACATAATATAGAATTATAAACCTGATGCTATCTCCACAAGATCAAACCTGTTTTGTTCTATTCACTCATATTTCCTCAAAATAATATCCCTTGTATTAATGTTGAATAATTTCGACCCCATATTTCGTTGTGGCTTGTGAAATTATCTTGCTTGTTGTGGTCACACCCAGTGGTCCATTTAAATTGTTTGTGTCAAAAATCTTTGGTACTACTTGCACATGATTTACTTATTAAAATTGTAAACAGTTTTCCTGAATGTTCTATCTATCCCACCTACATGATGCATGATTTGACCGTCCCTCTTGAAGTTTTCCTAAAAATTAAGTTCATGCTTCACGGTCACGTTGCGTATACAAACTGTTTTCTCGTTGCGTATACAAACTGTTTTCTCGTACTCGATCGATTGCATTGCAGGACGACCCTCTTTAATAAAATTTTAGTCCTTTGAGACTATTTGGAGTTTAATTAGTTTATTACCATTATACCATCCATTGTACCACGTATATGATGATTAATGAAAATGACAAAAAAAAATTTGGCAAGGTTATTGCTGCCTACGCATGCAATTAAGTTGGTCAATAAAACGATGATGTTAAGTAACACAAGGACATTATGTTAGGGTATGTTTGGGGAGTTAGAATCCTCTCATTACCTTTTCTTTTCATGTTTTTTTTTCAAGTGTAAATAAAATTTCCACTTGCATGAGGGAGAGAAAGTGATCAATAAATATTTAACATGTTTTTTTCTTTTATGCTTGTGTTAACATTTGCTGAAAAGCTAAAGAAAAGAAAGCTAAAGAAAAGAAAAGGACATGAGCGAATCTTGATCCATGTTTGAGATGTTGGAAAATTTGTGATAAACAAGCATTTTGAGAGCGTTGTTTGAGTATGGTCGATTCCATGAAAATGGAAGATCAACGTATATTCGAATTTTCCTCTGTGAGAACATCGAAATGGTATACTCAAAATCCCAAATGATTAATGAACCTTGAATCTTCGGTTGGATTACTCATATGTGGGCGCATCTTGCGTACATGTATACCGCACCAACTGGACCATGAGAGTACAACCGAATCGGTGTTTAATTAGGAATAGATCTTTTAGAGATAAACCCTAGTATACTCTTCATAGAATTTATTCACAAATCACGAAATACAGAGCATTTTTCTCTTTCTGTATGTGGTTTGTACTTCGCACTTCCGCTATTGAATCGTTGCATCCTGGGGGATAATTGTTATACACATATGGTTTTATATGGCGAAATTGTCTTAAGGACACCGTGTGAAACACGGGCCTTGATTTCCCTAACGTTTGTTTTTGTTACTTTCTGTCTCTTACATATTCGAACTAGATTGTTTTCGATCTAGGAAACAACACTCTTAAGACAATTTTTATTTATTTACGTTTTTCAATTCTTAAACTTTTCTGGTTTCTGGTCTTGTTACTGATTGTGACGAACTTGAAACATTACCATTTCGGTTTTTTCAAAATAACACCAGTCTGTGGAAATTGGGTCTGTTTCACGAAACTGATTTCAATTAATTATCTGATTTATATTTTGGTAAATCCAGTCTGTTTACTAGATACTAAATTGGAAATCAATTGTGATTTCGACTGGATAATCATGTCTGTAATACCAGACACTGATTGTGATTTCTATAGTGAAATCTGGAATCAATTTTGATTCAGTGATTTGATATCAACTAATTGATATCAGTGCTGTTATTTTCGTGATTCTAAAACAATTATGTTTTTGTTTCAGATATTATAGTGGATAAATCAAACATGAACTTGAGTGTTTCACTAGAGACTCCGAATGTTAATCCAAGTGTGGGATAAATCAAACATGAACTTGAGTGTTTCTTTTCTTTTGTTTTTTATTTTAAGCACACTTTACATTTGGACATTTGAGGCTCTAAGTACTCATTTTTTAGCACTTTTAAACTCGTTTAAAACAACGAGAACCACAGTATAATTGTTTTCCTAGTGAAGAAGATTGGGAACTGGCGAAAGAGATTTGTGATAGATTAGAGCTATTTTTTGAAGTAACTGAGTTGTTTTCAGGAACCAAATATCCTACAACAAACCTTTATTTTCCAAAGATTTGTAAAATTCAGTTTTCAATTTATGAGTGGAAGAATTCTATGTGTAATGAAATACGGATTATGGCTTTAAGTATGATAACCATATTTGAGCAGTATTGGAATGTAATTCGTGGAATAATGGTTGTTGCGGCTATTTTAGATCCAAGATACAAGATGAAATTGATTGAATATTATTTCCCAATTATTTATGGTGATGGTGCATACACAAAAATTGAAAAAAAATCAGAAGATATGTGATGATTTGGTGGGGCAATATTGATTAACATCTAAACTTAGTGAAGAAGTTCATCATTTTCCTACTAATCCATCATCTTCTCAAGCAATGGATGTGCGTTTGGGAAAGGTAAATCATATGGCAAAGTTTGATGCATTTGTCTCTAATGCCACTAGTACTGCATCCATTAAATCAGACTTTGATTATTATTTGGAGGAGCCTCTCATACCTAGAGATGAAGATTTTGATATATTAAATTGGTGGAAGGCGAATGCAAGTAAGTATCCTATTTTGCTTGATATTGCTAGAGATGTTCTAGCCATTCCTATGTCAACGGTGGTATGAGTCCGCTTTTAGTACTAGTGGAAGATTTGTGAGTCCACATCATAGCCGACTTCATCCAAAGACATTAGAGGCTTTGATGTGCACTCAAGATTGGTTATGGACTAAATTTAATGGTATGAATTAAATTTATTCTTTTTATTATATTTATTTATTACTAAATAACTAATCATTTTAAATAAATAAATTTTCTCTTTTTTATCTTATGATTAGCTTCATGTTCTTTTACTACAACTAAGCGTTCCAAATGTCTTGAAGAACCAGATTTTAATGAGGTAGAATAAATCATGTATATTAAATCAAATTAAGTCATTGTTATTCAAATTAGATTGAATACTTTTTTTGTTGGTTTCGAATGTTGCAAGAACAATGTGAGGGGTTGACAACATCTTAAAGAGATGCCAGATGGAGATGATCGTATGAAGAGAGAACTAGAGAAATAAATGCAACTATTAAACGATTAGTGTTACGAATTTCGAACATTTTGACTTCGTATGCTTATGTTTAAAAGTGAATGAATTTACTTGTGAGAATTATGTTTATGAGATGTTTTTTTAATAGTTTCATGGAATTACTTACTACTTTATATATTATATCATATGCAATGGTTATATATTTGTTATTTTAATAAAAAAAAAAATTTATAAATGGGTGGGGATGGGGAAAGCACTCCCCATTGTACCCCCCCCCCCCCCCCCCCCCCCCCCCCAACCCGCTCCATCTATGGTGGGGATTTATGAGGGGATGGGTTTTCAAAAAATTAATACTGCGGGGAAGGCCACCCCACCCTGAATCCGCCCCATTGTCATCCCTAGTGAGAAGATGAGGTTTATATAAGTGGGAAAGATTAGGGCATAGAACCCAAAATTTTGCTGAGCTGAAGGGCTTCTTCACGGGACAAGTTAACGAAGGATGTTCCGCGAGTTTCTCTGAAATGGTCTTTTCATTTTTCCCGGGACAACTAGATGAAGGTTGTCCCACGAATTTCTCAATAATTCTCTTCTTCTTTTATTGCGTGACAACTTTCGCGAGACAACTAAACGAAGGTTGTCCCACGAGATTCTCTGGAAAGCACTTCATTTTTCCTTTTTGCGGGATGACACAACGAACTGGCCTGCTCTTTCTTCTAATTGTTTGAATTTACGCTTTTACCCCAGAACTTTATCTTTTTTGCACTAAAGCCTTCTTAAATGTGAAAAGCCTGAAAACACTTATTTCAAAGGTTAAATACATGATTTTACCTGAGATTCGAGCATAAAAGATAGGAATGTGAGGGCTACACTACGTGTAAAGATGCAACTATCAAGCGTCTAAAATGATTGTCATTCATTTTAGATCTTGTATTGCTTTGAGTTGTAACATGAGCTAAATCTTTTTATGCTAAGACTATGATGAAATTGAACCCTTGATTTATTAATGAAGACCACCTAATTTCTTTACATGTACTTGTGTTATTGTATTGATGTTTTAAGTGTTTAATGCTTTTACTTGACTAATCACCTTGTGAATGAATATTGGTTGTTGTGTTATGGACAAAGAGGCGACGCACCCAACTTGCTCGACGAAATGTCCACTATATGACTATTAAGGTAAAGATACACAAGGCTAGTGTATAGGGCTCTTGTATGTGTGCCAAAGCACTTAGTGAATTCATGCTTATAGTCTATAGTCATCGAGATATAGATTGTGGGTATGTATAAGTGTTATTTCTATTGCTCGAGAGAGAGTAGAGATTAATTTAGGGGACACGAGCCTATAATCTGCACTTGCAAAATTGGGTAATTATGCGAGTCTAGTGCTTTGTCAGGAGGGTGAGGTGGATTCTAGTTTTATCATCCTTCATCGTATAGTTACATTTGTTCATTTTGTGTGTGGTTGTTTTATAGCTTTAACATTAGTTGCTTTATTAGTTTAATTTAGGATAATTGTAGTGTTTAATTTGGAAATCATCTTTAATCATGGTCCAAATAATAACTTGACTAATCAATTTCAGTAATCAACAACTCATTCCTCGTGGGAATGAATCTTATTTACATTATACTACACTCCCGGCCTCGTACGATTGCGAGCGCCATTTTATTTTGGAGTGGTCAGTTCTTACTTATCAATATTAATTTTATAGCAAATTGCACTAAACCTCCCTGAAGTTTGTTCTCTTACACCCAGAAACAACTTTTTCATAAATTGACATTCACACCCCCTATTGTTAGTCAAACTTAACCGTTGACCAAGTTTGACAGTCAAAAGACTAAACTGCCCCTGATCCCTAAATTAAATTTTAAAAAAATTAAAATGAATCTCCACCATCCATCTCAAACATGGATGGTTGAGATCAAATAAAATTTTAAAGAATTGAAAGCTGAATTGAATTTAAAAAAAAAAACAAATTTAAAAACAAAGCAATTTTGAAAATCAAAAAAATATATATTGAAAAACTAAAAAAAAAATATCTTTTTTTTAACGGATCTCTGCCATCAATCTCAAAGATGGATGGTGGAGATTAAATAGATTTTTTTAAAGGCAAAAAATGCAAGAGAGAGAGAGAGAGAGAGAGAGAGAGAGAGAGAGAGAGAGAGAGATAACATGATCCATGGATCTCCATTACTTTTGAACTTTACAAATTCAACTTCAAAGATAAAAATTCTTATTAAATAGTAAAACAGTTGGAAATGACATAGTCTCGTGTGAAGAAGACACCCAAAAACACTAAAAAAAATTCAAAAACAATAAATTAGATTATAATTAGACAGAAATTTGGAAATTTTTTTTGAAGGAAACAATGAATTCCTAGATCGGAAACAGTCCTTCCAGACCTACAAGATTGTCATTTGATGGAGTAACTAACATCGGCTCAGTCGTCAAATTCACAACAAAGGAACTGCCTTCTTAGACCCATACCAGATAACTCGGTGGGCTCAATAACAGAGTCTCAATTAGTCTCGAAACAATCATGTGGTTTGGAGAAAAGAGAGATGAGAACACAATTGTGAGTGAGAGAGAGAGAGAGAAGACTACGAGAGCCTTCGTTTTGTTTTCGTACTCTTCCGTCGAGAAACGAAAATTCACGGAGATCCATGGATAACCGTGGAGCTCCGATCACCAAATTGGATCTCCACCATCCATCTATCTTGATGGACGGTGGAGGTCCAATCTGGAGATTGGATCTCCACCTTTTTTTTTTGCTTTAAATTTTTTTTTCTGTTTTTTTTCTATTAATTTATATTTTTAATGTTTGAAAGGTTAGAATACCCTTATTTTTTATGGTCAAACTTGGTCAACGGTTATGTTTGACGAAATTTGACTAACGGCAGAGGATGTGAGTGTCAATTTATGATAAAGTTGTTTCTGAATGTAAAATGACAAACCTCAGGGGTTTAGTGCAATTTGCTCTTAATTTTAATTATACTATAAAGAGTTTTTGGTAGTTAATTTAGAAAGTGATTATTGCATAATCCTATTCATTTTGTTTCCATTATGGGTAATAACCATTGTTTTCACAATAACTTATTTCTTTTGGGGGGTGGCAATAGCGACTATCAAGTTAGGATACCTAGCATGAAACCTGAATTGATATTCATATTAGAACCATTTTCCATGATAGATTATAAAAACAAACTGATAATCTCAATATCAATTGGCCCAAGAATAGTTCCACAATATAATGTTCACAACAACCAACCAACCAACCACGTTCCAACATTCTAACACAATACAATTAAGTTTCATCATTCATTGTTGAAATTTAATCCTGATAGACCCAAAAGTGTAAAACAGCTATAGATATCAGCAGTTGAAAGTTAGAAGTTATCAGGTGTGCTACAAACTTGCAGTCTTTTGTGAAGACATATCTACACAAGTCATTGTTTTAATTCAATGTGACATTGAAAACAATTTCAAACCTACAACCCAGTAACAACTAACAATCTTTGAACTATTAACGGGTCTACTCATCTCCATCTTCAGGATCAAAATCCTTAACCTTCACATCGGCGTCTTCGCCAAACTGAATGCAGTTGTCAATCTGACCCAATACATATCGTATACTATAAAACAAAAAATAGAGCCAATGTTACTCATTAATTATATGAAATGTCTGCATTTTTTCCCCTTCATAACATCAATGACTTTTGCAAATAAAAGTTTACAGCATATTTGAAACAACATGAGCAAATATGACCCTGAAAATTAAAAGCAAAAACAAAAGAGATCGGTCCAGTGTTCTCATTTTGGCCATTTTTGGTAAATTTACTGAAATGAACACAACTCACTATTTTCTAATGAATGATAACACCTCTGCAAAAGACATATAAATCTATGCTAGCTAAACTTGCCGCCTTTTATCTGTGCCAAGTGTCAACAACATTTAACATTTTTCTAAAGGAAATGTCAAAAAAATAATATCAAGTCTCTCATATGAGCTTTTTGACAACTTTGAAGCTAAAAGGGATTTTACAAAGAAATGGCCATGAGAGTGGACTTGACTCATCATCAAAAAAGAATAAACATTAAAAGCTGATAAAATTGATGTGTTATAAATTGTAAATAATCGTGAAACACGAACCACATAAGTGCAAAATTGACATAAAGTAGTAGATCATTAGCCTAGAGTGAAACTGGGAACTATAATCCACACACATGGGAAAAGTCTGAAACTCTTAGAGGAAAAAACCATGAACACCATCCTAATTATTGCTGCACTTTCAATGTATGACAATATTAACAGTGCCTCCATCTATCATCTACAAGCCAATAGACATGCCTATCTAATCTTATCTTTTTCATCCCCCTATTTTATGAAAGCTAAATTTATGATTTATTAAAACTTTAAACCCCCAATGTTAGGTTCAGTTTAAGATCTGGAAACTCAGGATTGAAGTCTCATGTTTCGCACAAGTCCCGAGAACGGAAAATAGAGACAGGCACACACACGAGAAAAGGGATAGAAAGAGTACCTGCTCTTCTTTCTCAGATCAAGGGGTATAAAACTCACCATGCTATACTCGTCCACCTAACATGACAAAAAAACAAACCAAATAATGGTTACAACATATACAAGCAATGCCAATAGACAGTCAAATAATTCCAGCTCGAGACAGTAACTTATTTCCTTAGAAATAGCATCACGACATTGTAAAACCAGTGGAGACTAAAGAACAAAATACTGCATATTTCTAAATTCTATGACGTCTTAAGTAATTTCACAGTGTAAGGATATACACTTATTCCAATGAGTAAACAGAAATGCAACAGATTACTCACCAACAGCCAGAAAACCTCACTAAAACAAATAACATGTTCAATCAAATAGCTACTCTAACTGAAATTCAGTTTAAGCGCTCTCAAAAGAAAAATTATAATCTCTTAAAATTACACATAGGGACAGTGGTTGATAACAACCATAACATCAGCTCAGTTTACCACAAAATAATAATAATAATAACAATAACAATAATAACAATATTAATAACACACACAACAACAACAACAGATACATGTTTATCATTTTTCCAAAACGACTAGCAAGAAGTTGTGGACATAATTTCATACAGCCTAGCTACATACAGTGATAAGTAAATCAAACACTAAAGTTCAGTCCTGTTGATTTATGAAACAGGAATCATGAAAAATAATTTATGGACCCTTATGATAGGTTGAATGGAAAGTATATATCTGAGTCTGGATAGCTTAGTAACTCACCAATTCACTCAAAGACTTATTTAGCTTAGCAAACTGAGGAGCCATGCATTGATTCAACTCTGACAACAAAACTCGAGATTCTGGGTTCAAGAACCTTATAGCAGCAAAGATACACAACAAATAGTTTAAAATACGAAAAAAGTTTAAAAACAAGCTTATAAGTAGGAGAAAGTGGCAACGCTTAAGGAGCCTACTTTTCAATTTCCCTTTTGTTAGTCACGAGATCTATTTTAGACAGAAGATTAACATGTGGTAATTCAAGTTGGATCATTGCAGAAAGAGATGCCATGCACCCACTTATAAACTTTGTCACATCCGTGATAAACTGATACACATAAACAGAAAACTCTAAGAAGGATGTATAAACAGTAATTGCATGAAAAAGGAGGTAAGGTGTTGGAGAACTTGTACACACCTGTGAATCGAGCAAGTATACAACACAGACATTAAAATTCTTACTCTTCAAATGCTCCACAAAGTTTCGAAGCACTGGCACATGTGAGAAAAGTTCTATCTGGCCTACAGAGATATATACAGTTAGAGATCATAAAAGCAGAATTTTAAGTAAAAGAGACACATATAATAGCCTTGCTAAATTTGACAAGTTCCCACTAAGTTGCACCATTGCACATGGAAAAACTACGAACATATCATAGCTAGAATAGAAAGGGAAAAGATCAGTCAAAATTAATTTCAAGCTTAAAATAATAGAAGAGATGAGTGTCAATTCAATATTCAAGTCTTTGTATTTAATCAAGAGTTAATTAAAACAGTGTTGGACGTCATCTGCCTTTGTGTAAGTTCGTGCCTTGCCCAAATTGAGATATTGAAAACCAAAGTTCTGCTTCATGTAGTAATATTCACAAAACAGAGACCTCCTCTCCTTTTACAACTCTCTTCTATCAATTATTCTCAAACTTTGTAATAAATAAAAGAAAACAAACACGCGCTCACAAGTCAAGTAATATCTACCTGGGCAATCAAAAACCAGATAGTCATCGTCCAAGTAATTGTACAATTCTTCTGTCAACCAATCATCCAAATTATCTTCAAGGTGTCTAATCACAAAAATTAAGGTCATCAAACAAAAAACAAGTTCTCATACCAGTAAATCGAAAACTCAACCTCTTTTTATCCAATAAAACTAAACACAAAAATCATAGCCATGAAAACGAAAAAAGGATACTCCATGCAATACAATAGACCGCCGTTGGGACCTAGTCCAAGTTCCTCCATAACATCTTCCAGCGAAATAAGTTCCCTAATATCTACAACAACCAACAGCAACAAAAAAAAATAGTAAAAATCGTTTTCGTAACTAAACCAATCAATCAACTATGTGTATTAAATTTTACGAAAAAGAAACCAGACCCATGGCGACAGGATAATCGAAATTCTCTGCGGCGGGGTCCAAGTTCACGATGTGTATCGAGCGCCCAACGGTTTCGCAGTGTTGGTACAAGCTAGAACAGTAAGTCGACTGTTTCTCGAAAAACAATAAAAAGTGAAAATGAAAAAGCGAACAATCACTGAAATGAGTATTGAAACTGACACATTTGTTTTTAGAGGAGACTGTCTCACCTTTCCGCTGCCGGCAGGGCCGATGACTAGCTGCGCGTAGCCCATGGTAGCGTTTCAAGTGGAGTTTCTGGTTCGATTTTGGCGGCGAAATTCAGAGAGAAGGGGACGAGCCCAGACGAAGCGGCGTCGTTTTTCGATCTGCCTTGAGGTCTTTTTTGTTAACAATTTTGAATTCTATTACACACTTAGGGTGTTTTTGTAGCCTTGTATGCTGTAGGTAGGCCGTAGGGGTGGGATTTTAATGGTTAGTTCAAATGTTCAATAGGTTTTTGATCCGTTCGCTGTTGTAAAGTTTATTACATCGGTTCGTATTTTCAAAAACCGAATATTTTCAAAAATCGAATGTTATCGGTTTTTTATCGTTTCACTTAAAACAAAAATAAAAAAAAAGATGTAGACAATAAGGGGTATTTGTTTTTTCCACTTAAAACTTAATGAGTTTGAATCATAATTATTAAGTTGTTTTGTTTGTTTTTATAAGTGGTCAAACAACTTAAAAATGTCAAAAAATAACTTAAAATAAAAAGTAAAAAATCATAACTTTTAATTTAATTGCAAATCACTAAATTGCATTAAATGCAATTCAAAATCTTTTCTTCCGATACTATCTCCTATATATAAAATATTTTCAATTTCATCATAATTATATATGGTACAAAAATCTTTATTTTAATATATTGTTTATTTTAAATATCTTTAAAAATAAAAAAGAACTCTAATCACTTCTCATATTGGTGTTTAATATCAATACTTTATTATTATATTATGGTGATGTATTTATATATTATTTTTTTAGAGTGTTTTGTGTGAGTTTTCTTACTGTCCCTTTTATTTTTTGAAAAAAAAAACATTTCTTTTCTTAGTAAAAATGAAGTTTATTTGTTATCAAAAAAGAAGATCATGATCATATGTGTTCACATATAATTATTATTTTTGGATTGTTTTTATTCCATATTATATGTATAATTGTTTAACGTGGGTATAAATGTAAAATTACTTAGTTTCAGACAATTTTACTTTTAAAAAACAAACATGTTGACAATACATTCAAATATGAGGAAAAAACAAACAAACATGTCATTCAAGTTCAGATTTCAGTCCATATTCAGTCTTCAGAAAAATTCAAGACTGTTTAGTCTTCAAACAAAAAAACAAACGGCCCCTAAATATCAAAACTTTTACGGTAAGGATGATGGTAAGAAAATCTTCAAGGTTCCTAACACTAAGAGTCTTCTTGCCTTCTTCAACCACTTCCTTCAGTATTGGGAACCTTGAAGCTTCTCTCACCATCATCCTTACAGTAAAAGTTTGGATATTTAGAGGTTTTTTTGTCCTTATTAATGGATATCTTTAAAAAAATTAATTTTTTTAATTTTTTCAATTATTTATTTATTTTTTAAAACTATTTATTTAATTAATTTTTAAACTATTTATTTATTTATTTTAACTATTTATTTATTAGATTTAAAACAAAATTTATTTATTTAATTTTTAAAAACTATTTATTTAGTTTTTTTTAAAATTATTTATTTATTTAATGAATCATTTCTTTTATTTCTTTTATTTTATTTAAGTTTATAAAGTTTTTAATTAAAAGGTAAAAATAAAGTATAAAATAATATCACTATGAGCATTTTAGGTATTTTTAAAGTAGAATTTAAGTCATGGGGGTGTTAATATATAATAACAAAATTTTCAGCTAAATGTAACTTACCTAAACCTCAAGGGGCTCAATGCAATTTACCCTATATAGTCCGAGAGTTGGCGATTGAGATTTGAGATACAGGAGAATCTTTTACTCTTACTCTACTTAACACATAGCATGCGTTTGAAGAGTGTCCTTCACTCCTTCCTACTGACTTTGAGATTGTATTTGGGTTATTATCATTCAAGTCCCTATAGCTTTATGAATTGTTATATTTTTAAACGTTTTTAACATATTAATCACTTTAGTCTATTATTTTTTCAAAATACATCACTTTAGTCCATTTGACCAAAAATTAACTGTCAACTATAACAGAATGTGTAAAAATACAATTTTACCCTTATTAGTATTTTTTAAATTTTTTCTTTTAGTCCTTCAATTAAAATGTCTCTATCAGGGTTCGAACCAATATTGAAAGACACAAACTCTAACCAGCTAAGCTACACTAGCTCATTGTTGATATAAATTTATATATATATATATATATATTTATATAATTTGTTTAAACTAATTTAAATTTGAGTGGTGCTATTGGCACACCCCCTACTGATCTATTCATGCCCCACTTTTTAAATTATAGAATATTCTTTTTTTCCTTTATCAAAATTACTTAAAGAGACATATAATTTAAGAAAGAAATCTTCTACAAAGTAAATCTATTAAAATTTCATATTCCTTTTCCAAAAAAAAAAAACTCAATGATCTGTTTCTTCTTCAAAAAGAAAAATTAATTCTTAAAGCTAAACCCGTAATCTGTTTCTTCTTCAAAAAAAAAATTAATTCTTAAACTCTAAAATCTGCTGCTTACATACATCTAAAATATTATGAAAGAGTTTGAGAACGATATCAAAAATAGAGAAGAATTGTTTAAGAACGATATCAATAATCTTAAAGAATTGTCTGAGAATGCCATAAAGCAAGAATTGTCTGACAATGATAGTAAGCATATGGAAACAATTCATTCTTTGAAATTTTTTTTTTAGAATGATATCAAATTGTCGTTGTGTTGAAGTACCTTGTTATTTTTTATTTTTTCGTTTCCATCATGAAATAAGAAGAAAAAAAACTAAAAAAAAAAGAAATAAGAAGAAAAAAATAAATCAATCAATGAAGGTGAGAGAGATGTATACATATACAGAGATAAAAGATAGATAGATCATATATGGTATGTATTAAGTTTGAAAAATAAGTAAAATGGGTAGTTTTGGAAATAAACCAAAAAATTTAATAAAAACATTTAATTTTATTTAATTAAATCAAAATTTTAAAAAGTGGGGCATAAATAGATCAGTAGGGGGTGTGCCAATAGCACCACTCTTTAAATTTATTTATATAATTTAAAATAAACTCATAAATATAATTTAAAATAAATTCATATTTGATAATAATATATAAACACATATTTATGAAAGTGAAAAATAAAATAACAAAAGAAAAGAAAACCCAGAAAATCCAAAAAATCAAAACCCGTAAATTTTTCTTTCTTTCATTTTTTGGTTTTTTGGGTTTTCAAAAAATATATTATTTTAATTTGATAAAAAAAACCTAGAAAATCAAAACCCATAAATTGAAAAGGGAAAAAGTCAACAAAAAAGGGAAAAAATCAACAAAAAAAGAAAAATAATTTAAAATTTTTACTTTTTTTCATTTATTTTCTTTTTCTTTTTCATAAATGTTTTTATATATTATTATTATATATGAGTTTATTATTAATTTTCTTTTTCTTTTTTGTTGTTGATTTTTTTCCCTTTTCAATTTATGGGCTTTGATTTTCTGGGTTTTTTTTTTATCAAATTGAAATAATATATTTTTCGAAAAGAAAAAAAATCCAAAAAAAGAAAGAAATTTTTTTTTACGGGCTTTCATGTTTTGGATTTTCTGGGTTTCCTTTTGTTTTGTTATTTTCTTTTTCATTTTCATAAATATGTTTTATATATATTATTATTAAATATCAGTTTATTTTAAATTATATATATATATAAGTTTACTTTAAATTATATAAATAGATTTAAATTAGTTTAAACAAATTATAACCATATATATACATTTAAATCAACAAATCTTAAACAATAAGCTAGTGTAGCTCAGCTGGTTAGAGCTTGTGTCTTTCAACTTTGGTTCGAATCCTAAATGGATTAAAATGATATATTTTGAAAAAATAATGGACTAAAGTGACTAATATGACAAAGACGTTTTAAAATGTGACAATTCGTGAAATTGTAGGAACTTTAGCGATAATACCCCATTGTATTTTTGTTTCAAAAATCTTTTCAAAACTTCTATTTTTTCGTTTCTTTTTTCTTCTTTAATTACAAAATCATGTACGTTTGTTTTTTGAACAACTTAATTCATCTAATTAATCTCACCCATCCATTTTTTACTATCCAATTAACCTCGATTGACCAATAACTCATTCACCAAATACTAAACAAAAATTTAATTAAACCCAAAACAAAAAAAAAAACTAAAGTTTTTACGCTACCATTCGGTTCAGATATAATAACTAATTGTCAAAATATACGATTAAATCAAACTAACCTTGTTCAACGAATGATGGTGGAGCCGTGGAGGCACTTCCTCCATCTGGATATTGTTTTTTTTTTCTTTTTTTTCATAATTTTATATTAATTTTATTTTATGATATATAAAATATTGATTATTTTTTCTATTTTTTTAACATGTGGCATGTTCCTCGTTTTAAAAAAATTATATCCCTGAAACTATTAATTTGGACTAATAATTTATTAACAGATAGACATTGATGTATTTTTAAAAAGTAAGGAGTTATAGCTGCTATAAAAACAAATATATTAAAAAAATTAAATATTTCATGAAAGAAAAAATTCAATCATTAACTACGGATGTCAATAGATATACCGAGGCTAGTTAAAATATCAATTCGATAGAGAATTATACTCCACCTCAAAGACCACATTGAATTTGAAATTATGATTGATAACCGGAAAAAAGTAATTTCAATTTATTGTAAGATTCATTAAGATATATAAAATCAAGCATAGTAAACTAATTTTACTGAAATTTCATAACAAAAGTAATAACATATCAAATAAAATACAGTAATTTTTTTTCGTTAAGCAGTAAGTTCATTTATTCACAACTTTTCATTATTTGGTTTGGAATTTTGTGAAATTTCTTTGATAATATATATTATTTTACATACCTAAACAGAATTTTTATGGGTACGTATATTGACACTCTTAAAACTTATTAGTACACCACTATTTGGAGAGGTAACTAAAGCGAAAACATAAATTGAAGTCGAGTATAAAAAGTTAAACATAATAAAAAATAATTGATTTTAGGTAATTTATTGAAATCTAATCCTTGTAGTGTTCTATGATTATGTATATTAATTTAAATACGTAAAAAAAATCATATATTTTCTTTTTTTCCGTAAAAAAATTTCCCAAATCATATTGAAAATAAATCAATAGAATCCTCTATAATCGAAGAAACAAACAAAAACAGCATAAGCTTGTGATGAAATCATCACTTTGTATTTAGGAGTTGTCAAATGTTTTTTGTACAATGGAAAAGAACATCGGTTGTTGCCTTTATAAGACAAATAAAACCTAAAAAATCTAATAACCAACAAAAAGACTAAATTGTCCTTGATGATAATATACAGATGTGTGTGTGTGTGTGTGTGTGTGTATATATATTTATTAACACCCCTCGTCAAACTGAAGATGAGTGAATCATCGAGAGTTTGCTCAAAAGATGACAAAAGCGAGTAACGGTAAGAGATTTGGTGAAGAAATCCGCAAGTTGTGAGGAAAAAGATGTATAAGGAAGAAAAATAGCGCCCCCCAAGTAGTGATGGCGTACAAAGTGACAATCAATCTTAATATATTTAGTGCGTTTATGAAAAAACGGATTCTTGGCAATTTGTATAGCACTTTGATTGTCGCAATACATCGGAGTAGAACCAGTTTGAGGGATACCAAGCTCATCTAGAAGTCGGCGAAACCAAATAATTTCAGTAGTAGTAGTCATAGCTCGATATTCTGCCTCGGCCAATGATCTAGTCACAACCGACTATTTCTCACTCTTCCAAGAAAGCAAAGAATTGCCCCAAAAAAAATACAATAACCGGTGGTAGACTTTCTATCTGAAGGATCCCTAGCCCAATCAGCATCAGAATACGCACGGAGAGAAAGATCAGATGAAGAAGACAACAACAAACCGTGATGGAGTGTGCTTTGCAAATATCTCAATACAGGTATAACAGCAGTCCAATGAGTTGTTCGAGGAGCTGATGCAAATTGACTTACAATATGAACTGCATACGCGATGTCAAGTCTTGTGGTAGTAAGATAGACAAGAGAACTAACCACCTCTCTATATTGTGTAGAATCCATTAAAAGTTCACCATCATCAGGACAAAGTTTATGATTTAACTCAATAAGAGTATCAACTAGACTAGAATCTGATAAACCTGCTCAAGCAATGACATCAACAACATATTTTGACTCGGAAAGAATATAACCTTGAGGAGAGTAAGCAACTTTAATACTAAGAAAATAAACCAAATACCCCAAATCTTTCATCTCAAAGTTTGTGTGAAGTTGTTGCTTAAGATCACAATTACCCTACTCATCATCATCGGTGATTATCATATCATCAACATACAACAATAAAATAATACAACCATTGGCACTACATCTCAAAAACATGGCAGAATCATTATTTGAGCAATAAAATCCAAGATGAAGTAAAGCAGAGCTTAATTTCTCAAACAAAGCTTTTAGTGTGTGCTTTAACCCATAAAAGGCACGTTGTAACATACAAACGTGACGAGGTTGGTGGGGTAACCCAGGTGGAGGAAGCATATAAACCTCTTTAGCCAAATTACCATTTAAAAATGCATTTTTAACATCCATCTGATAGTGATGCCACTTTAGAACAGAAGCAATGGAATAAGAGTACACACAGTTTTCATCTGGGCTACAGGGGCAAAAGTCTCAACATAATCTATTCTGTGTTCTTGTGAATATCCTTTAGCGACAAAATGTGCCTTGGATCTCTCCAAACTGCCATCAGAACGAGTTTTTATTTTGAAAACCCATTTACAACCAATCACATGCTTACCTACGGGCAATGATATCAGCACCCAAGTGTCTGTGTTTTGAAGAGCTGTAAGCTCTTCTTCTTTGGCCAATCTTCAATTTGGATCTAAAATCACAGATTTATATGACTTAGGCTCCACCAAAGAATGGACGATAGACAAAAAGGTAAAATAACTTGTAGAATAAAAATTGGAAGGAGGAATGTACCTATTAGGTGCTTGCCTAATACGAGTCGGATATCGAGCAGTGATTGGCGCCAGATCTGCAACATCCAAAGAATCAGTTGAGATTGAGCCATCAGAAGGTGGAGCATCAGATGCTGATTCTACAAAGTCCAACGAGAATACTGACGGATAATAGGAGGATGAGAATCAAAATTATAGTGTTTGAGGAAACATCATCATCGGGCTCATCAATTGTAAACGGGTCAATATGGATCAATTCTATTTTATCATACATGGGTGATGATTTGGGAATCTGATAGTATGGTATATGTTCTAGAAAAACTACATTACGAGAAACAAACAATTGACTTGTGTCTGGATGATAACAACGATACCCATTTTGTCCAATATCATACCCTATGAAAACACATTATGAAGATCTAGCAAACAATTTTGTGCGCCCTGTCTTAGGTAACAAAACAAAACAGGCACATCTAAAAACACGAAAAAAATTATAATTTGGAAAAAAACCATATAATCACTCATAAGGTGTTACACCACCCGAAACTATAGGAAGAATGCGATTAATCAAATATGCAGTCGTGTGAATAGCCTCTCCCCAAAAAAGTTGAAGGGATAGAAGCATTAATAATTAGTGAACGAGCAGTCTCAAGTAAATGATGATGCTTGCATTCAGTTACCCCATTCTATTGTGGTATGTGTGGACAAGACAGCAGATGAAATGTTCCCTTAGAATCAAGATGTTTTTGAAAAGCATTTGATAAATACTCACCACCAGAATCCCTTCGAAAAATTTTAATCATGGTAGAAAATTGAGTTTTTACCATAACAAGAAAACTAACATAAATATCATAAATTCAGATTTTTTTCGCATAAGATATATCCAACAATAATGAGAAAAATCAACCACAAACACAACATAATATTGGGCACCACCCTTTGTGGAAATTGGTCATTTCCCCAATCATCAGAGTGAAGAAATTGAAAAGGAGCAGAAGTAAGAGAATCACTAATATTAAAAGGCAAACTACATTGTTTTCCCAAACGATAACTAAC
Organism: Dipteronia sinensis; assembly: GCA_033220585.1. NCBI lineage: Eukaryota > Viridiplantae > Streptophyta > Magnoliopsida > Sapindales > Sapindaceae > Dipteronia > Dipteronia sinensis. Next base: position 40,157,825 of record CM065643.1, read on the forward strand.
ACAATCAGGAATATCATTAACCTTTATTGACGAGTTCAGCATTTTCTTACAAATCATATATTGAAGACGAGAAGTAGAAGCATGACCTAAACTAGAATGCCATAAATGAAAAAAACTGGACCTAGACATCAAATTTTGTAAGGATGACTCATGTGATAATGTTGCAGTAGATTGAGTTGTAGGTAAATGCAATGAATCAAGCAAATAAAGTCCACCCTCTCTATGGCATATCCTAATGTGCTTCTTGGATGTGCGATCTTGTACAAAACAATGATCAGAAGAAAATGAAACAGTAAGACCAAGATCAGTTAATTTTCAAATAGACAAAAGTTTCACAGAAAGATTTGGTACATAATAAACATCAGATATTGTCTCTGTAGGTTGTGAAACAATACCTATGCAATTAAGTGGTGCATAAGAACCGTTCGCAACTTGAATATAAGTGGGCGATGATGGTGGAAAAGTATTGTGCAAGAGTGATATATGTGGAGTCATATGATGTGAAGCACCAGAATCAAGAATCCATTTGATGAGAGTATCAGAACTAGTTATGAGAGACAAACATGTACTATAGACAAGTGACACACTAGATGTTGAAGAGATGCCTAAAATTCTAGAAACCTTTACCGCAAAAAGAGACGACGAGTCAGAAGAGCTATCATTACCAGAGGGAGAAGAAGTCATAGCTGCATGCTTCGATTCCGAAGAAGTATAGGCATATGTTGGTCGTGGTACAAGAGGCTGAGAATGTGAGAAACGATTAGGATATTGTGACTTTCCGCCTTGAGAATGTTCCCTTTGTGCCTGCCTTTCATTAAAATCTTGTGATTTGGGTGGTAGAGAAGGACAATCCTTTTTTCAGTGGCATTTACTATGACAGTAAGAACATTCATCTATAAGTGTGCGAAATTTTGATTTTTCAGTAATCGAATTCCCTCCTTTATTATTACTTGCAACAAACACTTACGCAGGAAAAATTTTCTTCCCTGATTTTGAAATTCCAATCATTGTCCTGAAACGAGTTTCCTCACCAAAAAGAAATATTTGGCAAAGTGTTTCGATGAATCATAGAACCTCTAACAACTTCAAATCATTTCTAAGAGCTATAATAAACTCCACCAATTTTCATTCTTCACATAGCTTCTGATAGGCAGTGAGACTTGTACATTCTTTAGGATCCATCAATGCAAGTTAATCCCATATCTTAGTCATATAAGAAAAAAATTCTTGAATTGAGCGTTCGCCTTACTTGGCAGCCCCAATATCTATCTCAAGTTGGTATCTATGAGCAAAATTTGATTGTTTATAAAATCCTCCAAAATAATCTCAAGCATCTTTTGCCAAATCAAACTTTATGAGCTGCACACCAATAGAATTTTCCACAGAATTATTTATCCATGTCAGCATTTTGGCATTACCCAAAAGCCATATTTTATTGAGTTTTCGGTAATTATCAGCCGCTTTCGAACCAGGTTTCGTAGTTGTTCCGTCTAGGATATCCCACAAATCTTTTCCAATCAAAAAATTCTTCGTTGCAAATTTCCAATATGAGTAATTGGAACTATTAAGGCAAACAGTAATTGCTTTCATATAATCCGACGAATCCTTATCTAATACAATCAATCATTCAAGGTAGCAAGGCAAAAAGTAATCTCTGAAATCAAAGTAAAACAAACACAGCAACCAGTGTGCATCAATAAAACAAGAACAATCTCACCAATCGGAGTCAAACGCAGCAGTTTATCAAACCTGACTCTGATACCATGAAAATAAATCAGTAAAATCCTCTATTGTCAAAGAAACAAACAAAAACAACATAAGCTTGTGATGAAATCATCTCTTTGTATTTAGGAGTTATCAAACGTTTTTGTACAATGGAAAAGAACAGTAGATGCTATCTTTATAAGACAAAGAAAACCTAAAAAATCTAATAACTAACAAAAAGACTAAACTACCCTTAATGAGAATATACATTAATGCACATATATGTACATATATATATATATATATATATATATATATTACAATAGAACCCTATAAATTAATATTCTTGAAACCCACCATTGAGTATTAATTTAAAGGGGTTATTAATTTGAACGGTTTTACCTTGTAAAGTGTTTTTTTTGTTTTGAAAACGTGTGGAAGTCGATTTTCTTGTTTAGGGAATGTTCTTTTTCGGGATTCCTTGTTTTGTTGGTTTTCTTCTTCAGGGGAAGTTTCTTTTTTTCAAGATTCCTAATCGCAATGGCACTGCCCATGGCAAATCAAAAGGTTCACTTCTTCTTGACAATTACACTTCTCATGTACAACTTATAGAGCTATCTAATCACATCCAATTTAGGAACACCACCGTGCACTATCTGCCACCAAATTTGAAGAAAAAGTGTGTTACACTCTAACTGAAGAGGTTATCATCAATGATATCACAATAATGATGATGTGGTTGAGATAGATGACGACGACGATAGTCATAAGGTACATAAAATCTCTACAAGTAAAGCTGTTGAAATACTAAATTTAATTGAAACCTTTTAGTTACAACAAGAATGTGATGACAATAGTTTCTTGAGAACAATTCAATAGATTAAGGATAAAGTCAAAAATATCAAATATAGTGGCCTAGTGCAGACAAACATCTTAAAATGCTTTTATAGTTCTTGAATAATATATAATATATTTTGTACTTTTATGAAACTATTAATTTATATGATAGTAGGGACCAAAATATTACACTAGGTTTCAAAAAGAAATTATTAATTATTACGATAGAGGTGTATATTAATTTTTTACACTGCCCGAGTCGGGACCGAGATTTTTTATTAATTTAGAGAGGATACTAATTTATAAGAGATTAATTTATAGCGGTTCTACTGTAACACATATATTCACCATTTAAAAAAATAATATATTATTATTTGTGTTTTGATGTAAAAATCATATATTATTTTACTAAATAATAGAAAGTGAGAAAGAGTACATAATGTTGTTGTCCTACTCCATGTTAGGGTATGTTTGGGGAGTTAGGATCATCTCCTTACCTTTTCTTTTCCTATTTTTTTTCAAATGTAAATGAAATTTCCATTTACTGAAAGAGAAAGAAATCAACAAATATTGACCATGTATTTTCTTTTACGTTTATGTGTCAACATCTGATGAAAAGCTAAGGAAAAAAAAGGACATGAGAGAATCATGATCTATGATTGATATTGCTTAAACTTATGAAGTAAGTGATTATTTAATAAATTTTGATTAAAAAAGTGGCCGGTAAACCTTATATATTCATAATCTGCTTCTCAAATAATCGGTTTTTGAGAAATTTGTTGGGTAACTTTTAAAAATTTAGTATTGGAAACACTAACTATTTTAATAATAATAAAAACAATACAACACACACACACTTATATCTAATAATGATATAATTAAAACTAAATTATAAAATTATAAAAATTTACCGATCGGCATGGTGGGTTGCCACCGACGATCGTCGAGGCCAAAGGAGGACCCATATCCTCCGACAACAACGTCACCGAATGAAGCTAGCTTCTCCTGTGACAGTGTAGGAGGCGAAAGCCTTCTCCGTTTCAAGTTTTGGAGGAGACGAGAGACTCCTCAATGAAATCTTGAAATGGAGGAGGTGTGTCTCACCTCCTCAATTTGGCAACACCAAATTTGGATTTGATATCGCCGGAGGAGGTTTGATCCTCCTTTGGCATTGTAGGAGGTGAAACGTCTCTTTCATAGCCAGAACAAATGGTGAAAACTCAAAAAGTGACGATGTCATCATCGGAGGTGGTCAACTCCGATATTCAAGTTTTTTTTTTATCAAAATTGATTTATTAATTAATTATATTTTTTATTACTTTTATTTTTATATATTAGTTTAAATAATTAGTTTAATTTTTCATTTATAATTATTTTCTTAAATCAATTTCATATATAATTGTTATGCCAACTATCTCATTTATTGTATAATGATGTCCATTTTATTAATTTTGCTAAACACATTTTCCTAACTTTCCAAAAGTAAAGCAACATAATTTTTTGTAGAAAAAACTTTTACCAAACATGTAAGTGATTATTTTTTTTAGGCTATAGCAATTTCATAATACATAGCCTAAAACAACTGCTAAAACAAATACTAAAACAATCGTGTAGTAACTATAATCATTTATGATTATTTTTCCAACTATTACTATTAATTCGAGGTATAATATTTTATGTTGTATAAATCTATACCCTACAAGCAGTCTAATATTTTCCAATAAAAATTATATAGTACGGGCTTTGCTCAAATGTACTGACAGGCCATGGTCCACCCAGGTATTGGGCCGGCCTATTTTGGGATGAGTATCAGCCCATATTCTATTCGGCCTTGAATAAATTGCAGAAATTTAATAAAACATGAGCATCACCATCACTCCATATCTTTTTTTACTTGATCATTTGATTTATTTCCACTATAATTATAATTATTATTATTTTGAAAAAAAATTATATCCTTATAAACAGATATACAATGTCGGCAGTTGATAAATGTTACCTCTCACAAATTTATGGCCCTAAAAAAAGACATATCGATTTTATAACACATTGTCCCAGGATTTACATGGCAGTTACAGCTCAAGTGATTTGGGTATGATTTCAGATAAATAATTTGGAAAAAAAAGTAGCAGAGTCAGAGGAGAGAGTTCTTAATATGATTAGCTATGTTTTGGGCATCTGCACTAGCTCCATACAATCCTCTTCTTGACAATCCAACACAGTACAATCCCTTCTTTCCTTTCCAATGGTTTGGGAAACTCTGCTTTGGAATTCCATCATCGTTTAATAAGTAATCATCATCCTGCACATCAACACATCAATAAATTGATCAACTATATATACAAGGATTATTTCTTCTTCTTCTTTTTTTAATAATAAAAAAGAATCTAAGTATCTTTATGTCAATTTGTAATAAATTATATTTATACCTTGAGCCACTTATGGGTTGATCTCTTGAAGCCGGTACAGAAAATAATAGTGTCAAAGGGATATGAATTGCCGTTCTTGAATACCACCTCGTTGCCTCTTATGCTTTCTATTGCTGGCAACACCTGTGCACATAAATTTATATAAAAACACCCAAACCAATTAGAGTCTAGAGATTCTGCACCTGAAAGTTGTTATATATATATATATATATATATATCAGATTGATAATAGTGATCATCACTTGATTTATGAAAGCCAGCTGCCACAGTGTTTTAAATAATTAGAAAAGCATGCTTTTTCTAATATATATTACTACAATTATATATGCTTATTAATCATTCTATATTCAAATCTTAAAATCCATTAATATTTTATCAACTTGTACCGACGACTTTGATCCAAGTACCAAGATATATCTTATATAACAGTAAAATATTTATGTCTGTATGGTACCTGAATCTCGCCGGATTTGATCTTGTTACAGGTGCCGATATCAAAAATAGGGTACTTTCCGTATGCAACTTTCATGAAAAATGGACCCTCCGTTGGCCTGACAATGCCGTACTTGGTCAAATCTCCATAAACAAGCTTGCTTAGCATTACCATCAATGAGTCCACCATCCCAGCTGGAAAATACTTCATCATCACTAACCCTATGTATACTATCTCTCTTGACAACACATGAACCTGCATCATCATCATCACCATCCAAATATAACGTACATAATTATATAAACATAGAATTTTCCAATCTATTATGTGCTACACATGAACATATTTGTATAAACGAGATACAGATATATCTTGATTAAAGAGATTATTAATTTACCGGGCTTCGAATGACTATGGAGGTTTTAGCTCCATTGTTAGCAAGATCTAGTGCGATTTCCATGCCGGAATTACCAGAGCCAACAACCAAAACATTCTTGCCGCTATAAGCCTTGCCATTTCTAAACTGAGTCGAGTGAATGACTTTAGGTTGGTTCAGTAGTAAACCCCTTATATCGATCTCTGTTGCAATAGTGGTGGAGCGACTCAGCCCATCAATGTCAGGCATAAAAGGGTCGCTCGTCTCTCCACTTGCCACCACCAAAAACCTCCCAAAATACACCTCCTCCTCGGTTTGATCACCAGAAGTACCGGTAACATTCCTGGCTTTAACAGTCCACCGTTTGCACGCTTCATCGTATTCTGCAGACTCGACCGATCTTCCGTACAAAGGATTGATGTCGAAACGAGAAACGTAGTCGTCCAAGTATTGTATGAACTGGTTCTTGGAGACGTATCTTGGATAAGGAGGAGGAAACGACATGTGAGGTAGCTCACAGAAGTGTTTGACCAAGTGAAGATGGAGACGATCGTACGAATATTTCTTCCAAAGAGAAGCGAAACAGTCTTCTCTTTCAAGAATTGTGTATGGTATTGAGTGCCGGTGGAGGCAGGCTGCGGTGGCCAGACCAGAGGGACCAGACCCCACTATTATCACTGCTTGCTCTTCCATTTTTTTTCAGTTGTTTAATTTATTTTCTTGTTGCAGAGACCATAGATGTATCGAGTTGTATTTAATATATATATATATATATATATATGTATGTATATGTATGTATATATGTATTTTTAATCACATTCTTTTATTTATAATATGGAATTTTTTTTATAACTTATTATTGTATGTATAACTATTTAATAATGGACAGGAGTACGGGGGATCCAATCCAATGTAATAGGATCCATTTGATACAATCAAATCCAATGGATTAGATCGAATTTGTGGACATGAATGGATTAGATCGGATCTTAAAATCTAAAATTTATTATACCGTATCGAATCTTGGATTTCTATATGAAAATCTATCAATCCGCTAAAATATAACATAATTTATATAGAGCTAATTTATTTTGTCTTATATAGGTGAATATTGAACAAATTCTGGTTACTATTGTAATTTGTTATGAATTTATGATAAATGATTATATTTTTATTTCAAACTCTTGAATGATTTTATTTATGTTTGGGTTTGGATCTTATTTTCAATGTTTTTAAGTATTTTACAATTAGATCGGATTGGATTGGATCTAATTGTAATTGGATCAAATCGGATTTCACTCAAAAATTGAATCGGATTGGATTTTAATTTCTTCGATCCAATCTAATCGGATTGGATCCTGAATAATGGTAAATCCACATTATCCGATCCGCTGCACACCCTAGTAATGGATGGATACTAAGTATTAGGTGGAAAGTGGTAACATGCATTTTTTCTTGGTTTTTTTTTTGAAAAATTCAGGACTATTCAGTTTTCAGACAAAAAAAAACAAACTACCCTAAATATTAGGTAGAAAGTGGTAACATGCACTTTTTCTTGGTTTTTTTTTAGAAAAAAAAAACTAGTTGGAAACAGAACAAATAAACAAATAATTTAATATATATTTTAAACTAATTGGAAAGAAATAAATAAACATCTTTTGATTCAAGTGTTAAGCACATTCCTTCATTTTTGTGGTGGATATATACCGACGGCTCATGTAGCAAATATATTTCAGACTTTTCAGTAAGTGTTGATAAATTTTTGGTCATACATTTTTTTAAAAACTAATTAGAAAGAGAGAGAAGTTTATATTAAGAGAAAATTATTTTCTCATTTTTTTTGACACGAAAAGATAATGAGAGGGCCAAAATTTTCTCTTCATTTGAGACTTGCGACTTGAGTGACACCCCTCCCTTTCTTCCAATCAACGAAAAGAAAATAAAATGAATGAGTTGTGAAGCTAATTATTATACTAATCTCTATATTTTATTCTTTGCTAGGTCAAGATATAAAAAAATGAATTAAAATGAAATCGTCATTCGTCAAGATTGCTTTTGCTTCATTACTTGACGTGCAAATATTGTTGAGGTCTTAACAACTGTCGTTTTTGTCACCGATAAGTTTGTTGGACTCGCACATCACATCTCGTTCATATATTTAATGATGAGGGGTTTAAATCTTATTATATACATTTTATAAATATATATGGAGAGTTTTCTTTTTAAATTATGAAAAGTAGTTATCTCTTATTATGGGGATGGATATCTAAACCGTACATATTACATATATTGTTTGATCTTATAGTCTTATTGTAATAGTTCTTATAATATTTATATAAAAAAAAGTTAGTTGGACCCGTCATACTCTCTTGTCCGAATTAATAATATTTTCTTTTAATACATTTATTGCATCTAAGGCTACGGCCTACGTGGTACCCATTAATATATTTATCAATTTATTTTACTTATGTGCTATAATCACCTTATTTGGGATTTAAAATTTATGATATAAAATATAATCAGTTTCAAATCCTTTATTTTAATTTCAGTAAGGATTACCATGAAATTACATCGATTTGAATGAATTTTTATCTGAATTTTTTTATGAATGATAAGTTCATCGAATTCTACATATAAATAAAATTAAAGAATTTTTCACTCATTAAAACTATTTTTCTTGAATTTCCTATATTTCGTCCATTTTTTATATGCTGTCATATTTGAAATAATCAGGATAAATAGTTTTAGTACTTGAAAAAATTTCAAATTTTTATTCATAGAGATTTCAATGAATTTATCATCCACAAAAAAATTCAGATCAAAATTCATTCAAATCGATGTGATTTTATAGTGATCATTACCGAAATTAAAATGAGTGATCCTTTAGGAGAGACTCACTATATATATAGTTGAGATGGTGGGAAATAACAAACTTTTTATGTTGAATTTTAAGAGTATCACTAGTTTAATAAATTAAGTTTAAATAGCACCAATGGATTAAAATACCCGTATCTTCTTCTTTTATTACGTTTCTACCATTTTTAAGGTTTTTCTTTTCTTTTTCAAAAACTTCTATTGATGGAAGACCAATGGAGGACCTCTATTAATGGAGATGACATACCTCATTGGAGGTCAGTTTGACTTCCATTGGAGGTCGAAATCGGCCAATTGGAGGTTGAACAGACCTTCAATGGATGTTGATTCAATCTCTAATGGAGGTCTCAATGAAGAAGATAACAAAAAAAAATGAAAATTTTTATTTTTATCCAATAAATCTAAAAAATTATAAAACTACCTGATAATTCTTAAAAACTACCTAATAAATCTTAGAAACAATCAAATAATAAGTCTCAAAAACACAGAAAAAAACGTGAGGCTCTAAATTTTCGAACTATATATATATATATATTTATTTATTTATTTATTTATTTATATACACACACAGATTGGCTTTCAACTAATGTGTGTGTATATAAATATACACAAAGTGAAAAACAAGAGGGAGGAATTGAGGAAGCTGACTTGTGGGCCCCGCAATAGAGAAAAGAGAGGGGAATTAATGACATATGGGCCCGCGATCGAGGAAAGAGTGGAGAATTTATGGCAAGTGGGCCCCACTTGTTTTAATTTTTTTATTTGATATTCATTTTAGCTGGTTGTTTCATCCAATCCAACGGTCAAGATAGGATCCATAAAATTTCTTAAAATCCGAGATCCCGCAGTTGAAAGCTACTCTTTATATTTATAGTTCTCCACATAGGGTGTGTTTGGTACGGGGATGGGGTCGGAAGGAATTGGATTGGATTGGATTGGACTAGTCTGGATTGGACTAGTCTGGACAGGACATGACAGTTGTTCCATGATGTGTTTTGAATGTCTGGGACAGGACTGTGAACTATACTGTTATGCGTTTGGTAGAGCTGGGATAGGACGGGACAAGAGATTCAAATGATCAGGGTGCCCTCTTTGTTCTATCTAATATTAAAATATATATTAAATAATTTTTATATATCGTAGTTAACAATATTAAATAAATATTGTAATTAAAATATATTATAATATTTAATAAAAACAAGAGGTTCAAATGACCTTTTGTTTTCAATTACAATATTATTATATTTAACATAAATAGTAATATTGTAATTGAAATATATTATAATTATTTAATAATATTATATATTAATATTTAATATTATATATATTATATATAATAATATTATATATATTATATATAATAATATTATATATATTATATATAATATTATTATATATAATAATATTTAATAATAAATATAAATTATAATTATAATATTATATATATTTTAAAATTATATATAATAATATTTCATAATATATACTACATCATATATATATATATATATATTATAGGATATATATCGTATATAATACATTATATATATATATATTAATATATATTATTATAATATATATATATACATATCATATATAATACATTATATATATATATATATTAATATATATTATTATAATATATATATATACATATCATATATAATATATATTATATATATTAATATATATATAATATATATATTATTATATATATGATATAATATATAATATTATATATTATTATATATATAATATATAATATATATATAATTTTATATAATATATATATTAAATGTAATTATAATTTATATATATTATTAATATATATATAATATAATATATTAGATATGTTTGTAATTGTTTGAACATTTAAAGGGTACATTGGTCATTTTGACATTTGTCCCATGTCATGGGACAAGTTGTCCTAGGGTCTTGGGTGGGACAATTTTTTATGATTTTTGTCACACATTGTCTCGTCATGTCTCATGCTAAGGTCGCACCAAACGTGAGACAATAACAAGTTGTCCTACCTTGTCCTGTTCCGTCCCGTGTACCAAACACACCCATAAGGAATCCATTATTACCAAGTTACTAACCGTAGTATGATGATTTGAAACTGAGATATTGTCAAATTGAAGGAGTGCTCTAAACCACTAAGTCAAACCACATTTGGTCGGTGGCAATTTTAATTTTCTATAAAGAGTAATATTATGTTGTCCAAAATTTTTATCCAAATTCATATCTAAATGACGTGACAATATATTTGAGTTGTTAAGCCTGTAAACAATAAAATTATAGAGGTAATTTCACTAAAGTCCGGTGAAATATCACTTATTTAAACGTCTTTGACATATTAGTAAATTAAGTCACTTGTTTTTTCAAAATACATCAATTTAGTCCATTTGACCAAAATATTAATTGTCAACTCTAATTATAAGAATAAAAGTACAATTTTACCCTTATCAAAATGATTTATTGAGTTTCAAACATAAATAATATTAAAATGGTTTATAAATATAAATTGTTAATAAGGTTTTCTGGCAAGGGACCAAAGGAGAATTTTCCAACAAGGACTTACCTAGGAAGATTCATCAAGATATTCCAGGTAACCAGCGAGATCGGTACCACTACCTAGATGGAGCCTATACTTGACAAGGTCGGGACCTCGACTACCTATCTATCTAGATAGGACATTAGCTCCGCGAGCTAACGAAGGCATGTACCTCGCCCTACGGAAGCTTCTAATACCAACATTAAGACCAGTACTATGATAACTTGCATACCCAGCACCCCGCAAGCACCTCGACATCAATCAGGGCACTTGGTACCTCGATACCCGCCTTGGTACTGCCTCGACCTCCACCTGGTACCTAGTACGTCTATTCGGGGGCCCTCCAAGGCAAGTACCTCACCTGCCAAGCAATACGAAGATGATCGTGAAGACACAAACACCATTCCAGCAAGACGCAAAACAAGCTCCATACCAGTGAGATCGAAATGATGTACCAGTACCATATTCCGCCCAAATTCAGAATCAGAATTTCCCTCCAAGCTCCACGAAGAAGGAAAGTTGACTACATCGCCAAAATAAAGCGCCATTACTGAGACCAAATGGTCAACCAAATCAGAACTTGAATTCGACAATGATTAACGGGATCATATCACGCGCCTTCAACCCCACACAATGTCTGTCAACGCTTAAAATAAGACTCTCAATAATCCTTATTAATACGACCATATTTTGAGGGGATTCCGGGGAGAACTATACATACGGTTTTGAAGGGCAAGGGATTAGGGCTGGAGATTCGAGTGTTTTTATCGCCTCAGACAAAGAGATTAATTTCCGGGAGAATTTCCTTTGAAATTCTCCGAAGCCAGTGAAAGTCCATTGACAATCATTGGAAAAACATATCCACTTATCGACATAAATGCTTTCTCCACCATCACTCTGTGTAAAAGAGTAATAAACGAGAGAAGAGTGTATGCTTTGTAACTTTGTTATAGTGTTATTTGATAAAACAATTATTTCTCCGGGTCGTTTTTGTTTCTTCTCCATCATATTATTTCATGTCTTCGATTATAGAAAGTGACTCCGGTACCGAAGGTACTTATCCCGCTACGGCTACCGGTAGTGGGCGAGGGTGCTAACCGAAAATTCACTCTCTAAGTGGATTTTTCCGTTAACATAAATAAACAACAAAATTTTATTTTCTAAAAAACCAAAAAAAAAAATTTAAAAAGAAAACAAAAATAATGGATTAGGATAAATATATAGTTAAAATAAATAATAAATTGAAAGTATTTTTTTAAATTTAAAAAGAAAGTTTTTTTTGTAAGTAAATAGATCTCTACCATTGGATCAATCCAAATCCAACGGTGGAGATCATTTCAAAAAATAAAAAGAATTTTTTTTAAGTAAATGGATCTCCACCATTGGATTTAGATTGATCCAATGGTAGAGATCCATTTACTTACAAAAAAAACTTTTTTTTAATTTATAAAAATACTTTCAATTTATTAAATATTTTAACTTTATATTTTATCTGATTCATTAGTTTTTTTTTTTCTCCTATTTTTTTAGAAAATAAATTTATATTGTTAATTTATTTTTATAAACAATTTTAATATTATTTATTTTTGAAACTCATTAAATCATTTTGACATTAGTAAAATTATACCTTTATTTATATGATTAGAGTTGACTATTAGTATTTTGGTCAAATGGAATAAAGTAATGTATTTTTAAAAAAGACATTTAAATAGGTCATATTTCATAAAAAAAAAAAAAAAAAATTAGGGACTTTAGGGAAATTATCAAAAAATAATATAATAAATGATATAATGTTAACTCACTATGCATATCATTTGGTCATGTATTTGGATCAGTGATGCAAAAGTCGCCGACTAGAGCCAACTAGTCTGTGCCAAATCGGCGGTCGGAGGGCTGGCGCCTCGATTTGGAGGAAGTCGGCGTGACTAGGCGGGAAACATACAAGTCGGAGGAAGTCAGCCTAGTCGGTCAAACCGATGTAGACCAACTTGTGCCATTTTTTTTATAAAAAAAAACATTGAAACAAAAAAGAAATTTAGTTCAACAGAGAACCATTCGCAAATCATAATACCAGTGCTTCGACAAAAACGTAAAAACCCAAAACGCAACTGTTCTCGAGCTCTCTTCTCTCGCCGACGACACCTCCAGTTCCGCAGCTCGTCGTCGTCGCCGTCGGCCGGTCGTGATAGTCATTTATTGAGTTCTTCTTCTTCACTTCTAGTGTTCTTCAATTTGTTTGGTGAGTTATGTCAAGCGAGAGAAATTTAGGGTTTTGAAGATTAGGGATTTTGGGGACAAAAATGGATGGAAGTCTGTTGTAGGTGCGTAATCTCGAAACGCACCGTTTAGTGTTGTTGTTGAAACCGGGTCGCCTTGTCGGGTTGTTCGTTTGGGCCTGGGTCATTTCAATTGTTGGGCCGTATGGGGTCTTTTTTATCTGTTTGGTTCATTTTAGTCTTTGAGTTATTTCAGATTTAGTTTTAATTTCGTGAGCCTGTTTGTAGAGGATTACATCATAGGCCACTTGTCTTACTTTTGTAATTTCAAATTACACTTATATTGTCGAGTCATTATTGTTGAATCTAACGAATTTTACACCAAACTTCTAACCTCTCTAGTATTAATAAGGGCAAATTACACTGAATTCCTTGAGGTTTAGATAACTTATACTTAGATGGATAAGTTTGTTTATTATACACTAACACCCTCAAAATTTAAATTTGACTTTTAAAATGCCTAAAACGCCCTTAGTTATATTATTTTACTTTATTTTTTTTACCTTTTAATCAAACACTTTATAAACTTTAATAAAATAAAAAAATTAAATAAAAGATATGATTCATTAAATAAATAAATAGTTTAAATATATAAATATTTTTTTTAATTAAATAAATAAATATTTTTGAATAAATAAACAATTTTAAAATAAATAAATAAATGAATAGTTTTTAAAAATAAAATAAATAAATAGTTAAAAAAATAAAATAAATAATTAGTTTTAAAAAAATAAAAAAATAAATTTAAAATATAAATAAATAAGTGAAAAACTTAAAAACATTAAATTTTTTAAGGATATTCATTAATAGAGATAAGAAAAACTCTAAATATCTAAACTTTTACTGTAAAGATGATTGTGAGAGAAGTTTCAAGGTTTCCAACACTGCTTAAATATTTAGAGCTTATATTGTTCATATTAATAGATATTCTTAAAAAAAATTAATTTTTTTATTTTTTCACTCATTTTTAAACTATTTATTTATTTAAAACTATTTATTTATTTGATTTTTTAAAAACTTTTTTTATTTAATGTTTTAAATTATTTATTTACTTAATTTTTTTTAAAATATTTATATATTTAATTTTTTAAAACTATTTATTTATTTAATTTTTAAGACTATTTATTTTTTTAAAAATATTTATTTATTTAATAAATCATATCTTTTATTTAATTTTTTTATTTTATTAAATTTTATAAAGTGTTTGATTAAAAGGTAAAAAAAATAAAGTGTAAAATAATATAACTAGGGGCATTTTAGGTATTTTTAAAGTCAAATTTAAATTTTGGAGGTGTTAGTGTATAATAAAGAAACTTATCCATCTAAGTGTAACTTGTCCAAACCTCAAGGGGTTCAGTATAATTTGCCCTATTAATAATACAACAAAAAACTAAAAAAAAAAAAAATCGGCTGGCCATCGGCCAACTAGTGCATAGCGACTTTTGCAACACTAATTTGGATAGTCTAGCCCTAGCATTATTCTTTTTTAGAAGGAACATCCTTGGACCTTGTTACTATCAAGGAACTTAAAATCGATATATCCATATTTTGGAGGGACTGATATCGAAACAGAAGAAATATCCAATGTCCAGCAAATATCCGGTCGATTTCGAAATATCTATAAAAATCTCTCGATATTCTTGAAATATCTCGATATTCCTGAAATATTATGAATTTCATTTCGAAATCTAGGATATTTTGCAAATTATTCTTTAAAAAAAATGAATCCTAAACGCTTAAATTATTGTTCAAATAATCTATATTTAAAATTATTTTAGAAGAAGAATTAACAAATTTATAAAATTTTCTAATACAATAGTCAATAGTAGAATTACTAAAGTAGAATTGGACAAAGATTGTGAAAGCAATCTGATTTGTTTGTGTAAAATATGTAAAACCCATAATTTTTTTTTTGTAACTTTGTGTAGAGAAAGAATCTCAATATAGAGACAATATTATGTATAATTCAGATTTTTTGAAAGCCCTGAAGCTGCAGAGATTGCTAATTTTGGAAATGAGGTAAAAAGTTACAACTTACAATCAATTTTATAATTTCAATATTATAACTTCTTTGCATAGGAGTATCGTGTCGTATACTCATATATATATATATATATATATATATATATATATATATATACTATATACATACTGATCTCATGAGTCATAAATGTAGCTCATATATTTTACGGATGGAAAGAAAAGTTTTGGTGAACGAGCTGCCATGACAGTTAGAAGTAAAATGCAACTGGGTATATAAGTTTTATTACAAAAGTCTATGTAATAATAATAAATAATAATATCATTAAAATTGTATTCATACTTATAATACTTAATAATTTTTATTGCAGCTGATTTGTAGGTAATGTATGGAAATTGTGCTCCATCATTGCGTGCAATAGCAACTCGCATCCTGTCACAAACAACATCATATTCTTCTTACGAAAGAAATTGGTCCACATTTGTTTTAATCCACACAAAACAAAGAAATTGTCTTGTCTATTCTAAGCTTGAACAACTTGTTTATTGTTATTATAATATGAAGTTGAAATTTAGGGATATGTCAGCTGAAAAAGATAAAGTAGATAAAACCGATTTGTGTAGATCGTGGAGTTACTATTATCAGCTCTTCCGATAACCAACATACCGCTTATGGAAATAGTGGAGGAAAATATGATGGAGATGATGAAGATAAGGGAGGAGGTTGGGATTCTGGTGCAAGAGGTTGGGATACTGGTGCAACAAGTTGGAATGTTCGTGCCGGAGGTTGGGATGCTGGTGCAGCAGGTTGGAATGCTAGTGCAGTAGGTTGGGATGCTTTTGCAGATAATTTTAATCAAAATCGTGATAGACAACAAGGAGGAATATGTCAAATTGATAAAGATTCTTTGACTACGACTCTTTCCTCAATGAGTATAGACGTAGAAAAGAGTTCTGTGGATGATTCGCAAACATTGTCATGTTCCTAGGTACCATATTATGGTAGTTATGGTGACTATAATATATTTGATTATCCTTTGCCAAAAATATCATATGCAATACCTTTGCATGCAGATCAGCAATATCCACCAAGTTGGATAAATCCAAACTACCCAATTCATGGATCAATTGAAAGAGATTAAGCAACAAACACATGACATATTAATAACTACCTTAAAAACTATGCAATCACATTTTCCTTTAAACATTATTGTTCGAATCAAGATGGAAATGTACCTTATGTCTTTGAACTACCAAGGAATTCATGTTGGTATTAAATTTCAAACATGCAATGTATTAAGTATGAATTATGAATTTATGATAGAATCATGATCATAGAATTATATTTTTTTTATGATAATTTTTTTTATTCAATATTTAATTTCTTTATATTGTATATAATATTGTAAAAGTCAAATAAGATATTATTATATTAAATACTGAATTTTAAAAATTAAATATAAACTCTATCTATGTTATAATTTATAATAAGTTCATACCTATATTAATTTATTAATAAAATATAATTCTTTTGATGTATAATTACTTATTTAATATTGTTCTAAAGTTTTAATAAAAAAAATTCTAACTTTAGATGCAAATATCCATTTTATTTTTCAATTTTTGACAGAATATCCACCGATATCGATATTATCACCGAATCCATAAATTTAGAAACCTAAAATCGATATCAATACCAATATTTTCTTCCTTAGTTACTATAGACTCGTAAAACATCTTAGCCATATAAAAGTGTAAAGGGGTCAAAAAATAAATAGCACTATTTGTGGTGGGTGTTGTGCAAATATCACCACATTACTAATTCATGTTTAAAAGGCACCAATATAGGTGTCCAGACAAAAATACCCCTTCCAAGTGAGTTTTTGTCGTTTTCAAACCTAGTGAGAAAAACCAGAGAGAGAAAACATCTCTTGGAAAAAGAACCGGCGTTGGAAGATCAGTGGTTTTCCGTCTGAAAAAGACGTCGAAGTAACCGGCGGTAGGACAACAGTGTTTATCGGGTGTTCAGACGAGAGCATCTTCAATCGACGGTAAGTTGAGTCAGATTATGTTGTTGATTTTGTTTGTAATAAGTTCATGTTTGATGTTGGTTGGTTGTTGATTAAACTTGTAGATTATGTTTGTTTGTTGATCTGAGAATGGTTGTGGGTTAGGTTAGGGTTTGTAAATCCGTTGAAGATCTGGGTTCCCGAGCTTTTTCAAGGTGATTCCGAGCTTTTTTCAAGCTTATTCGAGCTTTTTAAGAGTTTTTTCCGAGCTTTTTAAAACGTTTTCCGAGCTTTTTCAGGGTTTTCGAGCTTTTTCTGGGTTTTCGAGCTTTTTCAAACTAGTTCCGAGCTTTTTGAAAATGGCCGAGCTTTTTGAAACTATTGTCGAGCTATTTTAAAATGTGGCCGAGCTTTTTAAAACAATTTCCAAGCTTTTTGAAACAGTGCCCGAGATTTTTTAAAAAGCCCGAGCTTTTTTAAACAGTGTCCGAGCTTTTTGAAACTGAGTCCGAGCTTTTTCAAACAGTTGCCGAGCTTTTTTAGACAGTTCGAGCTTGTTAAAACTGAGTCAGAGCTTTTTGAACAGTCCGAACATTTTCAACACGTGTTCGAGCTTTTTGAAAAAATTTCGAGCTTTTTTAAACTGAGTCCGAGCTTGTTAAAACTGAGTCCGAGCTTTTTGAACAGTCCGAGCATTTTCAACACGTGTCCGAGCTTTTTGAAAAATTTTCCGAGCTTTTTTAAACTGAGTCCGAGCTTGTTAAAACCGAGTCCGAGCTTTTTCAACAGTCCGAGCATTTTCAACACGTGTTCGAGCTTTTTGAAACAGTTTCCGAGCTTTTTGAAAAAAGTTCGAGCTTTTTTAAACTGAGTCCGAGCGTTTTTAAACTGAGTCCGAGCTTTTTGAACAGTCCGAGCATTTTCAACACGTGTTCGAGCTTTTTGAAACAGTTTCCGAGCTTTTTGAAAAAAGTTCGAGCTTTTTTAAACTGAGTCCGAGCTTGTTAAAACCGAGTCCGAGCTTTTTAAACAGTCCGAGCATTTTCAACACGTGTCCGAGCTTTTTGAAACAGTGTCCGAGCTTTTTCAACAGTCCGAGCGTTTTCAAACTGGTCCCGAGCTTTTTCAAACTGGTCCCGAGCTTTTTCAAACTGTGCCCGAGCTTTTTTTATATGAGTCCGAGCATTTTCCAACTGTGTCCGAGCTTTTTTCACACTGTCCGAGCGTTTTCAATATGAGTCCGAGCTTTTTGAAACTGCTTCTCTGCTATTTTATATTATTATGTCCTAGCCTTTTACAGTTTACTGATGCATTCTTTCTATGAAAATGCAGATGAGTAGTGAACTAAAGGATTTGCTTAAAACTCCAGAGGATGAATGGTACGATGGAAAAATAACTCGGCATGACCATTTCAGCGACCTTAAAGATATCGACGTCGCACTAGACAGTGTACCAGAACAATTCAAGGTCGAAGACCGACGTCGGTATACAGAGTCTTGTTTTGGTCATTTCCTGAGGATGGATCGGGGGATGAAGTTTTCGGGTAGCGTAGTCCATCGACTGCTATTGCGCGAGCTACATCACGATGGGCCGCAGGATGAGATGAGATTTTTGTTAGGTACTCGTTCGGTCCGGTTCTCCAAGGTTGAATTCTGTCTGATCACCGGATTGAAGTTTGGAGTGATTCCCGACACGACGAGGTATGAGATGGTTCAGAACGGGATACAACAACGGTATTTCAATGGTGCAGCTGATGTGGATTATGAACAGCTGAAAGCTGTTCTACGGATGGGTGTATTTGAGGAGCAGTACGATGCTGTGAAGCTGTGCCTCCTTTATATGCTAAACTGGATATTGATGGGGTTGGACGAGAGACAGAAAGTTCCATTATGGCAGATCCGGCTAGTCGAGGACTTGGACGCTTTTGATGCATTCCCGTGGGGTGCCCACGTGTATAGGCAGTCCATTATTGGATTCAAGAATGCCTTAAACGGTCGACGTGTGCGGTATGAGAGACGACAGCATGAAAAGGGCGTTGACGTTCACACGGTGGAGACGTACAACATTTACGGTCTAGCTCACGCACTGTTGGTGAGAATTTAGAATTTGTATCGTTTGAAAACCTGAAATTTTTTTTCCATGAGTTACGGAATAAATGATTGGATTCTGAATAACTTGTTCTTTTACATAGGTATTTGCGTATGAGGTTATCCCCGAGCTTGGGACCCGATTTGGGACACGTAGGGAGATTGAGTTGTCCCCCCGTATTCTGAAATGGCAGTTGCAAACTCAACCAAGGTCGGACAAGCTGGACAGAAAAATTTTCTTAGCCAGGGTAAGGATCTATTGTGTTAAAGTGTTTACATATTACGATTATACAAATAGAATGGTCTAACCACGATTTCAGATGTTTGCGAGGACTGCACTGGTGCCGACAGCAGCTGAGAGGGTTGCACGGTACTACGAGGGCATAAATGAGGGAGGCAGTCTATATATGGCTGCCGATGGACACGACGGCTCGGTACCGGATCCCTTACATCATACGACTGCCGGACCCAGTCATACGGAGGGTTCCGACCATGAGTTTGGCGGTGGGAGTCCCCTCAGGCACAGGCCGGATACGGAGGGTTCGGTCCCGGAGTTTGTCGCTGGGAGTCCTCTTAGGCGCAGACAGGTTCGCTTTGCGATGCCCAGTGGAGTACATTCACGAGAAGACGTTGGAGGGCATCGCCAGGTATGTAAAAAATGGTGTAATGCATTATTTATGTTGAAACAAGTGTTGGGTTTTAGTACTGATAATAATGATTTTGTTTCAGGATCGTTTGGAACAAAAAATCCAAGATGTGATGGATGCAGTCGCTGCGTTACGGGAGGATATCCGGAAGAGTGATCGGGAACGGGATAGGCAGCATAGAGAGGTGATGGACTTTCTCCGGGGGCGGTGGGGTTCGACATCACAGTCTGGCAGGGATGGTCCACCCTCCCATGATCAAGACTCTCCCCGTACAGACAGAGACGGAGGGACAGACCCAGCCACCGGACCTACGACGGAGGCTGATGGACCTCAGACACAGGGTCCAACAGCTGGAGATACAGTACGAGACCAGCAGATGCAAGTCCCTGGTGGCACGGATACAGGAGTATTTGGGGAGACAGTTACCCAGGCGATATTAGAGTATCCGCTGCTTATGGAGGTACAGGATGTGGATCCTCCTGTTTATATCCAGGACCACACAGCGGACCCGTTCAGTCCACTGGGTCAGAGTCCCTCCTCCCGTACAGTCCACACTCCTGACCTGACCAGGCGATCCATAGGGAGCACCCCTGCGGTCCATCCGACACCGCTCCCCTCTACTCTATCCAGTCACACCTCACCCCCTAGTGACACTGGCGGTCCATCCCACCGGAGCCCTCGACGTGATCAGCCATTTCAGAGTTCCTCCTCCCAATACCCCCCAATCCACAGTCAGCATAGGCAGCAGCGGATGCGCAAACGAGGCTGGCAGTTGATGAGCCCATACACTGACCCCTGTCGGCCGAAGAGGCCAAGGACACTGCCCATGTCATCAGCACATACATTCAGGCCCGATGGATTGGTAGACGCTGACCAGCTTGCGGCTTACAAAGCCTACAAGAGGAACGTGACGGGGGAATTGTAAGTATTAAAATATTGTGAATTTATTTTGAAACACCTAAGTTAAATTAGTTGTATTCCTAAATAATTGAAAATTACACAGACGTGATGTGGATCTGATGACCCCCGTGCCTGTGACTTGGTTCCACCGGTTGCAAACCAACTTTATGGAGTTGGAGGACACGGTACTTTCCTTACTTTGATTGTCTTTTAAGTTTGTTTAACTTATGGAAGAATACTAACAATGTATAATGTTTATATTGTCAGCATATTGACGCGTACCTGCATATTTTACGGAAGCGTCAACGAGCATTCCCCACTGTCTACATTCAGAGGATGAATCTACTAGATTCTCAGTTCTATGTAAGTGTTTCAAATGTACTGTTTTCACCCGTCTGTTTGTTGTGTTTCATCCTGTTTCTAACGTTTCAGTTCGTTGTCTATTTTCAGTCAATGCTGGAGTTTCAGTGGCGGAGAATCATGCCTCGCGATGCTGTGGGCAAAGCCCCAAAAAACTGGTCTGTGTTGAAGTACAGGTGGTCCCCTGAAGATCTGATGACGGTACGTGGATTGCTCCCGGTAGGGAACCGACCATGGCACGAGGTTGACACGGTGAGCAAAATACAGTTATGGTTTCAATGTGTTTAATTAAAAATTCTTATTTTGACCATAACAATATCTTGAACACTTGGTACAGGTCCTTATTCCGTGCAACGTTGGTGGCCAGCATTGGCTCGTGGCCAGCGTTGACCTTACTGTCGGGAAGATCCACCTGCTAGACCCGTTCAGACAGGAAGTCCCCCTACAGATCAGGAAAGAGCAGGTCGCTCCATTGCGGTGGTTTATACCCTCGATGTTGCATCAGGTGGGGTTTCACGATGCCAGACCAACGGGCGAGGCGAAGTATCAGAAGCGGAATAGGCCCTTTGGGGTAAGCATGGTGTCTACAACACATGTGCCCCAACAGACTAGAGGGTATGACTGTACGAACATCATTTAAACTTTAAGTTTGTTTTATTCAACTTCTATTGTAACGGTTGTTCATGTGCTGAGTCGCAGGGGTAACTGTGGTGCTCATACCTTGAGATTGATGGAGTACGTACTGGCGAACAGGATGACGTTCGACTGGTCAGAAGAAGATATGTGCACCATACGGGAGAAGATGGCTGTGGAGATTTTTTGTAACTCCAAGCCACATTAGATGTTGTAGTTGTCGATGTACAAACAATTATAGTAATGAACTTTCAAATTATAAATTTTTTGTTTAAAATTTAAAGTGTTTTCATTTACAAGTACAACACACGCATTTCATATCATACAATAAAACAAGTAATAATTAACACCCCAACTCAATTAAACAATAAGTATGAACGGCTCGGTTCAATCCTCGGCAGATTCCTTGTGTGGGCACGTCTGTTTGTTATGTCCAACTTGATGACATACGCTACACTTACGACGGTATTCCTCGGGAACAATTCTGCTCGGACCTTCAATAATCAAGGGCGGATTAGAACACCTCCTGCTATTATGACCTGATTGTCCACATCTTCTACACGATTGGGTGGTTGTCCTCTCGGAAGACGATGCATGTCGACCCTCCATCGGGCGACCTGATTGTCTCTTGGTCTTTGGATTTAAAACCACCCGCTCAGCGATGTCGGACGGCACTACCCATGAAGAAGGATGGCCAACAGGCATAATAGGAACTGAGTATGCATCAATAAGTGTCTGTCTCTTGTAGTAGTCCGAACACAGCGATGTGAAATCCAAATTCCGCTCCCTGCAAAACCAATGAAAAAAGTGACAATCACGCTTGCTTAATATAGGGTATAATTTTATACTGTTAATGTACCTTGCCGCTGCGAGTGCGTGAGAACACGGAAACTGATCCATTTGGAATTTGTTGCATGTGCATGTCTTCCGGGCTAAGTCAACAGTCCACTGTTTTCCGGACCGTTTGACAGAGAAAATGTTCCAGTCCACTGGATTGACTGTCATATAACCGCACTTCTCGACCCGTTGTAGCATCACAAGATGTGATGCGTCGGTCAACTGATGACGCATGGACTGTGCAGCTCGATGTCGATCGTGAAACCAACGCTGTAACATATTCCTAATGAACTCTGCCAATGTCAACATAGGGAGTTGTCGTGCGAATTTAAGGCATGAGTTTATGCACTCTGCAACATTTGTTGTCATCACCCTGAACCTTCGTTGGGGACAGTGTACACGAGACCATTTGTGTGGACCGGCAGATTCAACATAATCGAACGCATTCTTGTGCAGGTTACGTAACTCACCCATGTACCGGTTATATTTGAATTCAGTGTACGCTCTAGCGGCTTTGCCCATTAAGCTGGCAACATCTTTTCTGTGAAATCGCTTCTTCACATTTTCACCAAAGTGCCAACAACATATGGTATGGGTTGCATAAGGGAACACTTTAGAAATCCCTGCTTCAATGCTTGCATGTCGATCGGAAATAAAAACCAGATCATCTATATGACCAAGGGCACCCTTCAAGCAATCCAAAAACCATTCCCATGAAAGGTTGTTTTCGGAGTCGCCGTACCCAAAAGCAATTGGATACACCTGTTCGTTTCCATCTTGGGCAGTTGCAACAAACATTGTACCCCCGAATCTTCCCTTCAAATGGGTACCATCAACTGCAATAACCGGACGCATGCACCTCTGAAAACCTCTAACTGAGGCCCCTAATGACATGAAAAAGTAAAGGAATTTACCGTCGTCAGCGCACTGTAAGTCAGTGATTGTGCCGGGATTTTGTTGTTCCAGCACGTAACCAAAAGACGGCAGTAGTTGGAAGGTTTCTTCATGTGTCCCATAGGTCAGTGACAATGCATAATGCAAGGCTTGATATGCCTTACTGTACATGATTTGGATGCCATACATTGTTTTCATATCGGCGATTATATCCTTGGGACGCATGAGACGACCATCTTGTTGTTGAAGTCTAGGTGCAACCACTTCTCCAATTATAACTGCACTAGCTTGTCGGTGGCGACGGTGAATCTCCTCCAATGGACAACTGTGTTCATTGACAAAACTTCTTACTTGGAAGTACATCCCTTCATCTCTTCTCACCGCTCTTAATTTCCATGTACAGTTGTCAATCAAACAAACAAGATGTAACGTTGTCTTATTGGACCTTTTCACCTTCCATTCGAAGTTTCGCCGCATTGCGAAAAGGCCAACTAGTCTCTTCAGATCCTTTTTTGTCGGAAAGAACTGACCTTTATAAATCATGGATGTAGGTTCTTCTGCTACCAAGGTTGTGCTTCTACCAATCCCAAACGAGTATGAATCTGCTCCGGGAATAACCCACGTTGTGGTATTATCAGAATCATCTGTAGATACATTATGCCGGACCTCGGAAGTACCAGGCATATCTGCTCCGGTGCAACTAACTCCTTCTACACGTCTTCCACGTCTTTCAATTTGGACATGATCTTCATCAGTGTTCTCTACAGGATCTACCAGATCAATATTTGCCTCATTATCCACCTCCTGGTTAGGCCCAAGGTTCGGTTCAGTGTTCTCCTCATTGTACATCTCATTGTATTGCTCATTGTACCGCTCATCATTCATCTCAAATCGACAACCAAACACATCGTCGAATTGAGGTTCACAAACATCTGCATGGTCGACCACTACCGGTTGGACAGCACATATGTTTTCCCCACCTTCAGTGGCACTCCTTTGTGTGAACACTTGGTTGCTACCGCTAGCGGATCCAAATGGTTGGGTATTTTCAGGAGCAGGAATATCATTCCGTATCACATCTCCAGTTGCCCTCTCAATTAGACTAACACATACTTGAGGGATCACCCGATCTTCCCCTAGCATAAACTGAACATCATCGTCATTTCTTACAAATGTGCGACATGTAGCGCCAGGAACGATTGATATTGACTGTAGATCAACATTGTATTTGTTTACATCATACTTCACAACGGTATGCACGATCGACACCAATTCTTCGTAACTCATATTCTTTGACACATACATTCCTTGGTTGTCGGATCCAACAAACCTCTGACTTCCGTCGGGTAACTGCTCCCATCGACCGTTGTAAGATATTACTATTCTCACCCGATTCATTATCCTGTAACATTCATCACCACAAACCATTATAACAAACATAAAAGCTATGGAAAAGGCTCAGAGCCTTTTAAAATAGTTGCCGAGGTTTTTACGAACTTTTTTACAAAGTACATAGCTTTTTTATAAAGTCCGAGCTTTTTTACAAATTCCAGAGATTTTTTACAAATTCCAGAGATTTTTTACAAAAGTCCAGAGCTTTTTTACAAAAGTCCCGAGCTTTTTCACAAAGTCCCGAGCTTTTTCAGAAAGTCCCGAGCTTTTTTACAAAAGTCCCGAGCTTTTTCACAAAGTCCCGAGCTTTTTTACAAAAATCTCGAGCTTTTTCACAAAGTCCCGAGCTTTTTTACAAAAGTCCCGAGCTTTTTCAGAAAGTCCCGAGCTTTTTCAGAAAGTCCCGAGCTTTTTTACAAAGTCCCGAGCTTTTTTACAAAGTCCCGAGCTTTTTCACAAAGTCCCGAGCTTTTTTACAAAAGTCCCGAGCTTTTTCACAAAGTCCCGAGCTTTTTTACAAAAGTCTCGAGCTTTTTCACAAAGTCCCGAGCTTTTTTACAAAGTCTCGAGCTTTTTTCATGTCTCCGAGCTTGTTTTCTAAAGGCTCGAGCCTTTTGTCCAAAGGCTCGAGCTTTTTCAAACATGCTCCGAGTTTTTTCAAACAGTGTCCGAGCTTTTTAAAACAGGGTCCGAGCATTTTCAAACAGGCTCCGAGCTTTTTATTAACAGGTTCGGAGATTCAAATTTCACAGATTCAATATTCACAAAACCAGTTTCATGTTTACAAAAGGAACGTTTAAAAAAAATGAAGGATCAAAAACAGTATTTCAGTCAAACATATTACCTTGTTGTGCTTACTGAAGAACGTTGAGTAGAGTAGTTTTGAAATTTATTGTAGACAGAGAAAGAGAGGAGTTCCTGCCTTCAGCGTTTCAAGTGTGGAGATGGAAGTAAAGACACAATTATAAATTCATTATTTAAGGGCAATTTTGGTAGTTCACCAAAATAGGTGCCTTTTAAACATAAGTTATTAAACCGGTGACGTTGGTGCAACAGCGAGACAAAAAGGTGACATTTCTCACCATTTGCACAAAGTGTAAAACCAAATGCAAACTAATACATTCTAATTGTATTTACGGGATTATGCCGTAGGTTGGGCAACCCATTGCAATTCCAATTTTGGATTAAATGGTGGTCAAACCAAGTCAAATCTCGTTGAACTTTCTGCTAAATAATAAAAAAACAAAAACTCTCATTTTCTAGAAATAATATGCAGTGAGTTGGTTTTAGGTCAACATGATTCCATATAATATAATAATCTTCTATGCGTATTATAAGTTTTATTTTAATCATATATAACTCAGAGTTCATCTTTTAATTTTCAAATGTTAACCTTAACCACATAAAATCCTTTTCTTGTAGGTGAAGCTTCTGGTTGATAAGGTGGGATCCCCCAACTGGTTCAGTTGCCGACACCCAGAAACAGAAACACATGAAATTACTGAAAGTGTTGTGGTATGATTCATGAATTTGTGATTGAGATGGTGATTGGTGAGTAGTAACGTGAATACTGCACGTAAATTGTTTGACAAATTTTTTTTTTTGTTGAAAAAAGTGAGGTTGTTGTTCATCTATCTGCACCGCAATTTTTCTTTCACACTCTTCAACATTCATATATACAATTCTAGTTTTTTCTTTCATTTTAATCTTATTAGGGAAAACGTGTTGACGCTGTTGACTTGTTTAATTCCTCTATATACAACTGTTTTTTTTTTTTTTTTTAATTTTAAATTATTGCATATTGGGGTACCATATGCATGATTTGACCTTCCCATTTGAAATTTTGGTCTTAATTTCATGCTTCACGACCCAGAGTACTCGATTGCAGTCAGGATACGACCCTGTCCCTGTTTCAGAATCTGAGTCTCTGAGTCTGAGACCATATGTGTTGTGTTTCACATGCATGGAGAAGTGAAATTATTAACTGTCTTGACTGTTATATCAGACTAAAAAGACAGAAAATAGTAAATGAGCATAGGATTCTCCTTATAGTCGACCCACTGCCACAATTACCTTGAAATGATAGAATCATAATATACTCTTTTTTTTTTTTTTTATACAATGATATAAATGTCAGTGATATCAGGCAGTGAACATGATGAAAACGAATAACTTTGTTGACATTTTTTGCTGCCTTTGCAATTAAGTTGGTCAATAAAAAGATCGTGTTATATGTGAACTTATCAACTACATGTTGACTATTTATAAGTTGTTTACACAACAACATTACCTTAAAACAAATATACTTAAAAATAAATTAAAAAAACTCATTTTTGTATAATTATTTATGTTTTTTTTTTTGGTAACGAGGATTCCGAACTTCGTCCAGACACAAATCCGTGCGTCCTCCTTCAACTGTGTGACACACGTAGGACATGTATACCCTACCGATTTGTATGTTGGATACAGAGTAGTATAGATAAGAAACCTTGGCCCGCACCACTGGCCCCACAACGATGCAAACGGGTAAATCAGGACTCGCCTCAGTTTGGATAGGATTCGAACCGCTGACGTTAACCTCATGTCCGTCCTTCCACCAGCAAAACTAAACGCCCTGAAGACTGACCTCAAAATAATTGTCAAAAGTAGAACCAAGGACTTGGGTTTCATCCCAAGCCTTGGACCACTAAGGCAACCACCTTTTGGTTTATAATTATTTATGTTGGCGAGCAGTGAAGTTGAAAGCTATAGAAACCAGGGGCGGACCACAATGGAGCCAGGGAGGTCCACTGAAAAAAAAAAAATTAGGGGGGGGGGGGGCTGGAAAAAACAAATTTTATAGTTAAAAGTTTTTTAATTTTTTTTTATAAAAAATAAATCTTACATTTTAATACTATAATTTTTAAGTTTTTATCATTTGGCTCTCCTAATTTTACTAGTCTGATTCCACCCCTGATAGAAACAATAGAGAGTTACAATTTATCCAGTTCAAAATCAGTACCGTCCTTAATCCTTATCGCTTGTAATCATGGAGTGGGATTTAATGAGATCAACAGATATTACATGATTGGAAAAGCAATTTAAATAACACAATTTTAGCCCATTACATGAGAGAAATCTCTTTACAAATATAGTCGAGTGCAGTCTAATATCTATATTCTATACCAACCATCTTTATAAGTTTTATAATTTGATCTGAAAATTGAGAAATACTTAGATGCATCTTGTATATACATCTGAATTCATTTAAATCATACCGCATAATATGAATGACTAATCAGGTAAGATAAATATGACACATGAGGTAATATCAACCAATTAAGAGGATGGGTCTACAATGTGAAGTCCAATATAGAGATAAAACCCCATTAATTATGGTACGTGGCAAGCAAAGGAGTAAAGATATGACAAATGTCTTCTTTCTTTACTGCCCGCAAACACATGTCAATTTTATATGACCAATGAGTCGATAACCTTGTTTAATTCACACTTGACACTATGTTGGTGATTTTATTGCCAGCAAACACATGTCTTGTTTTTGTGATTTTATAAACAAATCTCTTCACACTTTTTCTTGGTGTAAGCTACTTATTTGAATACCCATACCAGGGTTTTTTCCAATATCATTCCATCTGGCAAGACACCTTTGCAACTAAGAAACTTCACATGCATATCAAATGAATGAACTTATAATAAATAAGTTGAGCCTCTAAATCAAAGATGTGAGAAAAACTATCCAGATTACAACTTTTCAATTTTCACACATGACTCAAAAACTTTTATTAATTATTAATTTAGAAATCAAATATTTACATAAAAAATAAAAGTTAAATCTAATATGAGCATCAAAGAGTCTTCGTTAGCACCGCTGATTACTTGTACGTTAATTGTAGGTATATTTGCAGAAAAAGCCCAACTATTCTTGGAAGAGTTAAGCTAATATGTAGCAGTTAAATTTGGAAAAAAGCTCAAGCTTTTTCGAAAGAGAACTGGACTGGTCCCATTTTTTTCATCATCAGACATCAATGTATAAATTCAAAATTAACTTGACAACATTTAAACAATCAAAGCTAGGCCTGGGAAAGCTTCAAATTTGGGCTTTGGTTGGATGTACCATTGGGCCACTTAACTTATGAATGAGGAGTACTTTGGCTTTGGGCTGGGTCTATGATGAGCTCACTCAAACCTATTACAAATTCTAATCTACATGTGAACTTATTTTGGACATTTCAGTGCAGGATTTAATTTTATTTATGCTAATTGGCACCTATGCCTTTTGAACTATGTCCGAATTTACACTTTATCATCTGTATTTTTTTTTTACCATTAAACCCCCTGAATTATCAGAAATTGGTAATGGTTGACGGAATTGTAATGCCGTCCAATTTTCTGTCATGGCAAATTGCACTAAGTTCCCCTTATTATATACACAATTGCATCAAACTGAAAATAATATAATAATATAACCCAAACACTCATTTGACCAAATTTTAAAAATCAAATAGAAATATATATATATATAATAAAAATTAAATTTAAATAAAAAAAGTGAAACTCATCGTCTTCCTCAAAAATCTGGAAACATATTCTTCATTCAGAAAATTTATTCAATCTTTTTATTCAAACCAATTCTCTCTAACACCAACAATCAATCCAATCAATGAAACTACATTGTTATCATCAAAATACATCACATAGTTCAAGTATTCCTCAA